>OZ038423.1:46481899-47081899 GCA_964036155.1 Diploscapter coronatus | reverse complement strand
TTTACCATCATCAGATCGAAGCCATGAAATTCGCCTATGCTCAGAGGTAAGTTAGAATTAGGATAGAAGCGAAATTTATGCCAATTTCCAAATCTAGAACACTATTGGGTGACCACGATTACGTCCCAGGCGCTATGAATTTAGCTAGAAATCTGACTACAGCGAAATACACCAAGTGGGTGGTTGACAGGATCAGAGACAAAGCACAACCCTCGGGATATTATGGCGGCATAGAGCAGGGGCAGGTATGTTGCCTCGGGGTTTTCATTTCGGAAAAACAAATCGATTTTTAGGTTCCCGATCACGGAACTTCGCATATTTCTGTGGTAGATGAATATGGTAACGGGGTTTCAGCCACCACTACCATAAATCGATGGTAACCCTACCAAAATGCTACCAAAAAGACTTAAAGTTACCAAACAATAGGTTCGGAGCCTCGGTGGAATCGGAGAAATATGGCATTTTGTGGAACGATCAAATGGACGATTTCTCTACGCCTGGAACTGCTAACGGGCTAGTTGCAATGATCCGAAATTAGCATAAACTTAACAATTTAGATTCGGTTTTGCTCCTTCTGAGACTAATTTTATCGTGCCCGGAAAACGACCGATGAGTTCTATGAGCCCTATAATTATCTATAATCAGGATACTAGAGAGGTCAATTCTTGTATATGCTAATTTTAGAAAATTTAAAGTTTAGCCCAGAATGGTTATCGGTGGTTCAGGAGGATCGAAAATTATCTCTGCCTTAAGCAAGGCAATAGATATTCAACTACCCTAATTAAATCACGCAATTATAGGCAATTATCCGAACTCTGATTTTCGGGGATACAATTAAAGAGGCTATTGATGCCCCCATGTTGCATAATCAATTTACTCCAGGTATAATATTCGCAAAATTTGCACCTAGGTTTAAAATTAATTACAAGTCAATATATTATGCTTGATATTATTTTAGATATCGCTCAAACGGATGAGTATTTCCCGAAGGTCTTTTTATTTTTATGAGATTTTAAGTAGAAGACCCCCTAAATTTTTAGAATCTCAAGCAAATATTGGAACTGAAGTACGAGCAGAAATTCAGAAACACCACTGGATTTGAGGGTATCATTCAGGGCATTGATATTAGGTCAGATTTTAGTTGTTTGAATGTTTTTTAAATCGAAAATGATTAATTTTGAAATATTTTCACTATAATTTTTAAGACTATTTGAGTTTTAGGGACGACGGAATTTTCGCGTGTGGCGATTTCCGACGAAAAACGGATCAGGAACCTTTCGGAGTTTAGATTTAATTTTTATTCTAATTATTATAAGAATAATAAATATTTTGTGATTTATCTTGAAACTTATGCTCGAATATCTTATCAATTCATTAGGATGCAGTTTGTAAGTTTAGCCACGAATATTGATTCAGGTCACTACTAGATAAGCAAATAATAACAGCATTTGTGCATAATAAATTGGCCGTTTTCATGAGTTACCTTCGGAAATTTTTAATTTGCTTCATTTCTATTTCATTTTTAACTTCACTAATTAAAGGAGATTGTAAAAAGGTAAGTTCTTATATTTTTCTCCTTAGTTTTGAGATTGTTTTAGAGAAAAGTTCCCTTGGTTTACAAATTCCCTAAAAATTTTCAATGGTCAACAGCCACCGCATCTTACCAAATAGAGGGAGCCACCAAAATCGATGGTGTCATTTACCAAAAAGTGGTAATCTTACCAAAATGGTATCATTTAGGTAGAGGTCCATCTGTCTGGGATGAGTTTGTTCGAAAGCCTGGGAAGATCGTTGATAATTCAACCGGAGATGTCGCAGCCGATAGCTATCACAAATACAAAGAGGATATCGCATTGTTGAAGAAATTAGGGGTACCATTTTGGTGACTTGTCTCAAAAATAGTATCTTTTTGGGTCTCCCAATATCGGTTCTCTCTATCTTGGCCAAGAATTTTGCCGAAAGGCATTATAGACTTCGTAAATCCAAAAGGAGTCCAATACTATCACAATGTCTTGGATGAATTGGCGAAAAATGGCATAGAGCCAATCGTAAGTACCAAAATTCTCATACCATACTAAAATTTACCGTTTAGGTAACCTTATACCATTGGGACCTACCATTAGCTCTACAAGACAAGGGTGGTTGGCTGAATCGAGATACCATTGAACATTTTCGAAGATACGCCAAGTTTTGCTTCACTGAATTTGGTAAAAAGGTAAGTTTATGACATTGTAGTGCCGAGAAAACTGCCAAAATAGGTCAAAATCTGGACTACCATAAATGAGCCCATGGTAGTGGCTACAATGGGCCACTGTGGGCAGAGTGGGGAGCATGCCCCAGGTGGTTTGAAGGTATCAGTTTTGTACAAATTTTGGTATAATGGCACATTCTAGGAGCATTGTCATTGGTCCCAATATTTGGCTGGCCACAACCTTCTTCTAGCTCATGGGCATGCCTATCGAACCTACCATGGAATGAACTGGAAACCGTCGGAAAGAGGTACCATTTATCAAATGACATCAAAAATACTGTAAGTTACCAACTTAGGGTACGTTGGTATCGCGAACTCAATTCAATGGGTCATTCCTGAGACTAGGGCCGATGAGGAAATTACCAAATTGGCCCGAGACCGAACTTTCGGGTGGTTCTCTCATCCTATCTTGAAAAGTACCGCTAAAATTTAAATTATATCTATATAATTCATGTTAATTTGCGTACTTAGATGACTATCCACCACTTTTGAAAGAACGGATAAAATTATTATCCAAACTAGAAGGAAGGGCAGAAAGTAGACTTCCGGAATTTACCGAATTTGAAAAGTTGATGCTATCTGGCAAGTCGGAAATTCGGAAAATTCGACTTTTGAAGAATTTAGGATCAGCCGATTTTCTGGGGATCAATTACTATGTAACTTCGATTACGAAAAGGCTTGAAAATGATCAAGACCGGAAGAGTCAATCCGAGTATAGACCTGCAAAGCTTGAAGGGACACTACGTAGACTTTCAAAATTTAGCTTCTTATCTTCTATGGTATTTGGAGACGACATTCCTGCTATGGGTTATCAGAATAGAAGTTGGATGCCGTAAGTTTACAAATTTTTAAAAGGCACTCTCCAAAACATCCTCGGCACTTGTAAAATCGCAATTTTTGCAAATCTGCCGCAAACTTTAGAGTTGGCGATTCTACCTCTTGGATCAGGAGTTATCCAGATGGCCTGGAAGGCCTTTTAGACTATGTCAGAACCGAATACAGTAATCCTGATGTAAGAGATTTCAAACATCCCTTTTTATCTTGGAAATTTGAGGTCATAATCACAGAAAATGGATGTATGGATACGCCAAATGAAAATCTGAATGACATTACCAGAATTCGATATTTGAAAGGTCATATCGCTGCAGTTTCTAAGGGTTAGTTAAACTATGCTAATTTTTAAAAATGCTAAAATTTAGCAATAAGCAAAGGCTCGAAAATTCGAGGCTACAATTTGTGGAGCCTCATAGATAACTTCGAATGGGCCGATGGATATACCAAATTGTTTGGTATCCACAAGGTCTGTACCATTTCGGTAACTTTCTAGCAGCTCTATCATTTTAGGTGGATTTTAACGACCCAAATAGGGCCAGAACCTCTAAGTTGTCAGCGAAGATCTATAGTGAAACTATTCAATCTAACCAAGTAGTTATAGATGAAGGTAAAGTTACATTTTTTTAAAGTTGGATATTTTAATTTTTAGATTGTACTTGGCCCTAAAACTTAATTTTACTATAATTTTATACAGAATAAAGCGTTTATTGACCTCGAAATCAAATATGAATATTTTATCACCGAGAGATAACTTTCAATACACAAATTCTCATTGAAAACTGATAAATACCCGGTGAGAGTAAAATTTGCTCCAATGTTAAATTTATTATTACTTAGCATTGGGGCAAATTTTATGCAAGGAGATTATTTATCAGTCTTTCTTCAATAATATCATTGCTAATAGTTTTTAATAATAACACAATACAACGTCTATTATGCCTACACCACTATTGCATCTTAGCTCGTTCAAGTTTTCATGACGTCATTCGTTTAAACTACGACTTTGTAAATATCTATCATTTTAATAAATAACGTCGTGAATAACAATTTCATCATCAAGGTTTGGCTATTATAAAGCCTGAATCTCCATTTTCAAATGAATTTTTAGAGATTTGTCTTTGTGAGAAAAGAAGATTTTGGGGTACTTTTTTTTTTTAAATTTTTAGAAAGTCCTTTTCCGAAAGAGCGACAGATAAATGATAAATAATAGGAGAGAATGAAAACGAAAGCAAAATTTCTTCCAAACAGGGCGAAGATTTGACATTCCTGATAAAATTTGCTGAGTTAGCAAGGAAAGTTTTAGCGAGGGGGACCGCGTTTTTATTTTTCAGCCCTCACTATTTTTGATCAGAGGCACAAAATTCTAACTTATTTATCATTTCGATCAAAGTATAGACGATGGGGTTGAAATACCAAAGTTTCTGGAAATCTCTTTTGAGAGATTAGAGAAAAGTTCTGAAAGTTGCGGGAAAAACTTCAACTAAAGGCGTAAATTCGAGTTTTTACCAGTGATAGATTAAAGGATATTTGATATCTTGCAGATAAAGGCAATGATGAATAAATTTTCTCAATTATGACATCGTTTCCGTTCAGACATTACCATTTAGTAGCTTGGTTAACAGAAAGATGGTTACAATTCTGGCACATCTGAGACGCCCATAGCGTGGAGAACCAATTTTCGAATTAGGCCGAAAATTTGCCAGACTATCCAAGAGTAGACCTGCAATTTTTCGATATTTAGCTATTTTTGCTAGTTCCCAGCTATTCTATGCTAATTTCCCTACCTTATACTGGACGAAGAAACTACCGAACCAAAAGGCGTATTGGCCAATGATTTTGAGCCAGGGAAACTCGACCCTCGTGCCCCGCTCGCCCTCATTGAACTCACCGGTCTCGTAGTAGCGGGCTAAAAATATGTTAATTTAAGAGATGAAATATAAAATGTTGACTTTTAATCATTTTCAAAGAAAAATGCTAGTCTTTACTAATTTCTACAGAAAAGAATCTTTCTTTCCAAAATTCAAGGTCAAAGGTCCTTGCCTTTCTTTCTTTCATTATCAATTCTCCTGATGACTATTTGCTCTGCCTGTTCTCGCTCTTTCCCAAGAGTTGTTTATAAAAATGCCTCTTGGTCTATTCATTGATAAGAACCTAGAAGAAAGAAAGGTGGTTCGTTTTTTTCTTATTTTTCATTTCGTTTTCTCTAATACAATACTATTTCTCTTGCAGACTCTAGAAGCGCTTTTTCAGCGAAATGAACGCAACTCGAACGAAATTGCAATAACAAGTTCATTCTAGGGCATTTTGATCATTCAAAAAGTCTTTTAAAAAATTATATCCAATTCGTTTTGGCTCCTATCTCTCAGCATTGGATTAAAGATAAGTCCAAAAATACCCCAAATTTGAGTGTAAAGTATGCAAGTTTAGGGATACCCTCTTTCACGTTTGTTTTCAGTGTTTTGATTTTTCTTCCGGGCGATCATTTTTACACTTTCTCTTTATTTTCTCTCTGAGATTTTCATACTATTTCCCCTTTTCTCATTTTCTCTTATCATTCTCTGAACTCAACTCAACTCTTATCAACACTTGTTCTCAATATTTTCGTGTTTCTTTAGAAAGGGCAATTTTAGGCCCAACGATTTGAAATTTTATGATTTCGTTAGAAATTTCTGATAAAACTTGGAAAAATCATATGATCTCATAAAATGTTTTAGATATTTTTAAAAATTCTAAAATTTTAGACCCACCCAACATTTTGTCCTTTTCCTCATAAACTTGGTACATCCAGTCTCGGAGCTTCTCTTCATCGTCAAATGGCACCTAAAAGGAAAGAGGTTAGTTTTTTTTTTTTTTAATTTTAAAACTCGTCTTCTTCTAAATTACGAGTACCCCCTTTAAATAAGCAAAAATTCTGAAAGATACATTTACAAAGTTTAAAATTCGCCCTTTTTAGAGTCACAGTACTCTAGTTTAAAAAAAAAAAAGAATCAAGAATTTTTAAATCCCGATTCATTATTTTATCATCAGGTCATAAATCAATTCTCCTTATTAATATCTCGTCAGAATGATATACAAGTTGGCCTTGGATAGCGTCCTAATTTCCCTTTAGCCTTTTTTTCTCGTCTACTATCCTACAAAGTCTATTGATATCACGATCATTTTTCTGCCTTTTTGCCATCTTAAGACTATATTTCTCTTAATCAAAAGTATCCTTGCACTGACATGTACTACCATTTCATTTTTCATTAGACATTTGAGTTTCTTTCAAACTGTCCTACGAAAGATACCATATTTCCGATTTTCTACGGGAAATTCTCTGCAGAAATCACAACATTTCAGAAAAAATCGCAAATTTTTGAAAAGATCAAAATTGCCTACCTCTTGAATATCGTAGATCTTGTAGTTGACGGCGATGTCGCTTTTTTCCCTCGTGCCGAATCCGAGCGAAACCAAAGAAAGGGGAATACCATTTGGGTAGGCGATAGTCACATCCAGAATGTACTTGATCGGAGGTCGGGTCTCTGGAAAGAGATCAATTTTCTTGAATAACATGATTTTTAAGGATTTTTTCATAAACCTTTGAGATTTTTCCCCAATTTTATTAATTTATCATAGGAGGATTTTTTTCTATGGCAATGCGGATATCAAAAGTTCGAATAATTTGGATATTTTACGTTCTGATAGCTCTAAAAATGTTCTCTTATGCTAATATAATAATAATAATAATAATAATAATAATGCTATTTTCATTCCCATGTAGGTTTTCCTATTTTCCAAACGAATCCATTTCTTAAAAGAAATGGAAAATATAAAGAGTTTCTAAGAGACTGAAAGAAAAACAGAATCGAACTCGTTTGATTCAACAAATTAGCGCGTTCTCTTGTTATGACGAGAGATCTTGCGTTCACTCATTGATAAAATCTCGACCTTGTTGGAAAAATAACCTATATATATGTATGTATACCAGACGGTTTTACCTTCCCGAACTTTAACATGTGACTTCAAAATCGCCTAAATCCTAATTAAAATTCCATCCCCTAGCAACCCAATTTCTTAAAAGCTTATCCTATTTGTTCCCTTCCAAACTTGTAAAAAGTGTCAGTTTTAAGTCTAAGTTTTAGAGTTTTCAATTAAGATTTCTAAATTTCTAGTAAAACTTACTATCCTCCTTATTTGTTCACTCCCTATAAAAATTTCGAGAAAATAATCAAAAGAATTGAGAAATAGTGTGACTTGTCGAGAGATCAAATCATTTTCCCCGACGATTTTTATCCCACAATAAATCAACTTTCAATGTCATTCCGCCAATCTTATGGCAAAACCCCTCACTCCCACCAAAAAAATCATCCTATTTTCTCAAATTGGAAAAAATCTGACATTTAAAAATATCCAATCCATTTTTCCAATCCTATTCTCAATCATATCCCCTAAAATTAGACCACTCTGTATACCCCTGACCTTAAAATCTCTAAAATCGATGCTAATTAACACTAAAAACCACCTATTTTCGAGAAGTTTTGATCACTTTGATCTATTTATTGTTAGAAAAAACGATTTTTTTTTTTTAAATTTTTCTATTTTAGAGCATGTTCGGGATAGAGTTTGCCCCTATCAGTATACCTCTGGACCGGCGACTACAAACTTTGGGTGCCCTTCACTTTTTCTTCATCACATTCATTCTACCTATCTTCACCCTCGTAATTCCCTTGTATATCGTAAGTGTTATGCTATTTTTCCAACTTAAACTCAATTTTAGCTATTTTCCTCTTACTACCCAATAATTTTGGCTTATTTCTTATGGATGTGGTATGATTGGAACGCTCCTAAAAGAGGTGCTTACAGGTCCGAATGGTAACCAAAAAAGTCTTAATAATAGTGTCCCTTACCATTTTTCTTAGGTTCATGCGCCAGAAAATCCACTCCTGGTACGCTAATTATTTTCCGGTGAATCTACACAAAACCGCTGATTTTAACCCAGAAAAGGTGCCAAAGCTGCGAAAAATCCTCATTTTTACCAAAATGATTCAGAACTACCTAATTGGTTACCATCCGCACGGCATAATCTCCACTGCGGCTTTTGTTAATTTTGGTACCAATGGTACTGGAATCATGGAGAAGTTCCCAAGCATCAGCTTCCACCTTTGCACTTTGGTAAGTTATCATTGTGTCGCCATAAAGTTACCAAATGCTACTATTGTAGGTGGGTCAATTTTGGACTCCGTTTAGAAGAGAATGGGGTCTTTTGCATGGCATGGTCGACTGTTCTAGGGAAAGTATCCGGTACATGCTTACTCACAAAGATAAGGTAAGTTAGGTTCACGGAAAAATATTTTAAAAATAGACCACTTTTTCAATCAAATTAAAACAAAAAACCATCATTTGTAAATTTTCAGGGCAAGGCCTTGTTAACTAAAAATATCATCCTTGCCCAAAAAATTAGTATAATCTCTAAAAATTATAATATTTTCCAAAATTGCGAAATCTTTCAGGGTAAAGCCTGCGTGATCGTGGTTGGTGGTGCAGAAGAGGCCTTGGATGCTCATCCAGGTCACCACATTTTGACTTTGAAAAAGAGGAAAGGGTTCATCAAAATGGCTCTGCAAACCGGGGCTGACTTGGTGCCCTGCTATTCTTTCGGGGAGAACGACTTGTTTGTCCAGGTTAGGTTTTTAACTTAGCATAGATATTTTTAAATTGTCTTTTCTTTTAAAAATTGCAAAACTTTCATGAAAAGATGCTATTTCTCAATACAAATTCTTCTAGGTTGACAACCCGAAAGGTTCAACTATCCGTACCGTCCAAACCTTCCTCAAAAACATCCTCGGATTTTCGCCGCCCGCTTTTCACGGAAGGGGCGTTTTCCAGTACACTTTCGGCATGTTGCCTTATAGGAAATCGGTGAACACGGTACTCGGAGAGCCAATTTCAGTCGAGAAAACAGAAATGCCCACAGATCAGCAGGTGGGATTTAAAAATATTTAATTTAGGAAAATTCATTTTCTGTACATTTTTCAAGAAAAAGTTACAGGAAAAGTCGAAAATCAGCTATACTTTGAAAAATATAAATGAGAAATTTGATCAAACTCAAGCTTAGTCTATTGTTTCAATTTTTTGCTGAAAAATGTAAAGAAAATGAATTTTGATTTAAAAAGTCTAGAAAATCCCCTCCAAAATCCGAAATTTTAGATCAACGAACTACATGCCCTTTACATGACTAAATTACAGAACCTTTTCGAGACCCATAAAACCCTGTATGGTGTTTCACCTAATGTTCAACTTGTTATTCAATAGCCATTTTATTTTTATTTTCTATTTATCATTTTTTGCTCAAAATAATCTCATCTAGTGAAAATCTCTATTATCAAGGTACAGAGTATCAGAATCCAAAGCTGTCGTATTTTTGCAAAAATTTTCAAAATTGCAAAGTTGCGAGGCGGTTTAAGCCTACTTATTAGAGATTTCCCCATAGCGAATTACTGGTAGTTTTGCAGAATTTCCTTATTTTTCAGATGTTTGATATCCAGTCACGATTTTATGTGATCTCACTTGAAAACTGATTGTACTTTTCCGATTTTTTTCGGTTTTAATCAAAGAACCTAATAATGTTTGAGAAATAAAAAATTTAAAAAACCGACCCTTGACATATTTCTTCTCCCTGATGGCTTCAACGGTGTCCTTGAGGAGTTTCAGCTTGCTCGAAGATCTTTCCCGCCTCGAATATTCGTCATCGTCGCCCCGGGGGCCGATCTGAAAATTTGCATGTTTTGCTTTCACAAGCTCCAAATACCTCCTCCAAAATAGCCTTGACTGCCCCGGTTCTTGGCAGAGTTGTGTACAGCAAGTGCGGGAAGCCGTTTTGTTTTCCGTATCTGAAAAAAACAATTTTTTTTAATTTAAAAAACAATTTCACCTCTGACTACTCTCGACCCGTTTGTAGTAGAATCCTCCCTCCGGAAACAGGATCACCCATCTTCGGTCTCGGTCCCAGAACACATTGCGGAGGTGGGATTTCAGCCTGGAAAAAATGAATTTAAAAAAAAAAAAACAAAACAAAACAATCCATATTCATCAGATTAAAAATTTCAACTTTGCATTATTTTGTCCATTCTTTAATTAAGAACTTAATTCAAATTCAAAGTTTTGACATTTGGAGTTTTCCTGAACATAACGAGCCCAAATAAAAGTTCAAAAACTAAATTGAAAGAAAAAATTTAAGGATTCAAATAAAAATAGCTTTAAATTAGTACAAAAATCCTTACAAATCGAGCTGCTTCTCTCTAGTGGCTTTTCCCTGCTGGATGAAGTAGTCGCCGTGGCTGTTGCCGATAATTCCAAACGGAGTCCAACGGAACATTACGTCCATCAACCAGAGACACTGCAAAAATATTCTAATCTTTTATTCAGTTTATGCTTTTACTTTTGATCAAATTTATTAGTTTTTATATTCTCAACTTTTATCTTTTGGAAAAGAGCATATAAATAACGAAAAGGTCGAAACATCGTCCTTTTATTCGATTCTCCTCCTTCCTTTCTTTTTCTTTGACGTTGAAATTTGATACTTCAAAGGTGAATGCTTTATGTGTTATTGATTTTTTAAAAACATCTTCCTACCTTTCTCGCAGCGACGCCTTTGCTCTGCAACACGGAAAAGAGGACCGGCACGTCTGCGGTGCTGAATTTTAAAATACAAAAATCGAGGTTGGAAACTAGTAACCTTTGATGGTTGCACACGACCAGAACCCTCTCGTCCCGATAGTACGTCGTGATGTCGTCTCCGTATTCGTAGATATCGTATCCCGCAGTATATCCCCAATATCCAATGAACGCTTGCAGCCACCGATAGAGCTTGCCCTCCAGGAACCAATAGAGACGAGGCCTGAAACGAGTACTTAAAAATTAGACTTGCTAGAAATTTCTCGACCCACCAAAGATGCTTCGCCCACGAAACCGGCAGAATGAACCCGAAATAGGTCATGAAGAAGATGAATATCACCGAGAAGCACATAGCGGCTCTGAAATTTGCACACATTACTCGGATCCTTCAAGGTTACTGTAACTTTTACCAATAACATCTTGCATTCATTGTCTATCCAAAACCCCACTATCCTCAATAAACCCAAAGCTATCGTAGAACTTTCGAATTTATGCTAATTTAAAGGAAAAAAATTAAGAAAAACCTCAGCGGAATCTGAATGATCCAGCATAGCTTGTCGAACCAGGTGCCCTGCTTCAAAACCAATCTTGAACCAGGCGGCCGATTGTGCTCTTTGGCCAGTTCCAGCAATTGACGAGTCTGTTCGTCGCACATATATTCTCTGAATCAAAAACAACGGCATTAATTCAAATTACGGTTCTTTTCATAAAATAGAGCTGATTTAGAAGACGTCATTTAAGAATATTTTTATAATCGTCTGTAGAGTGGTAAGATTTCCTATAGACAAAAAAATAATACATAAAGGTCTAGTGGCGAGTTTTGAGGCTTCGGCAGAAAAATGAAACTCATTTGAAGTTGCACCAATTGGTGAAAAAATTAGAATTCTATCGATTTTTGCCAAAAAATAAATTAAATAAAGTTAGCCAAGCATTTCAAAACAATTTTCGCTAATGAGTAATGAAGTTTGATGCAATTGCTTTAGTAAGTTTCGCCATCATAAATAAAGCGCTGCTGTAGTTTTTGGTAGCAAAGAGAAAAGGCGCCAAGATAGACTACGCATCTCATGGAGAGAAGGCGAAAAAGACACGTGCGCTATAAATTCCATTGTTGGTTGCGAAAAAGTGAAAATTAACAAAGAAACCAGAATAGACCAACAAAATACACCGTAATTGCGCGTAAACACGTAGCAAAAATCTAAATATTGATTTGACCAGAACAAATCTGCATTTTTTCCTGAAAAACCGAAAAAATAAATTTATTCAAGGAGAAACAACAATAACAATCGAGATGATGACAAAGTTGGAATAAACAAATGATAAATAAAAAATATTAGCGGTTTCAGCACAAAAAACCTTTGATTTCCATTCTGAAATTAGCATTTTGGCCTGTTTTTACCCGCTTGCTCTGGCTAAAGACGTTGTTTGAAAGTCGCTTGAAAATTTTGGAAATCAAATGAGAAAAAGTTACTTTCACAATTCCCAAAGAAAAAAGAAGACACACTTGGAGGACTTTCCAAAATACCCGAAGAAAAGAGAATTCTCAAAAATTCAGAATTGTGTATTAGAGACGGCTTCTAGCAAGTATCCTTGAGCATGGAGAGAAAATTTCCAGAATTAAAGAATCACCATTTCCAAATTTCAAAGTAAAAAAAAACTAAAACCTACAATAGAAACCCCTCTTCTAATAAAAATTTTTTGTAAATAGACCAGGGCTAAAATCCAGTTTTCCAAACCTACCTCCCTTCACAGATCGAAGACTATCTTCTGTCGAGCCAATTTATGGGTCGGCTGAGTTTGCTCGGTTTCGGATTTGAGCGGGTTCGGAATCGAATTTGAGGACTTCGACTCTGAACAAGTCGGGACGGTTCTAGACTTGGGGGACTGAAATTTAATTCTTTCTAAAAATCATTTTTTACTCAAAATTATCTAAAAATTCAAGGTGAAAAATAAAATTTCCTGTACTTTTTAATTAAAGTTCCAAAAGAATCATTTTGAATTTTTTTATCAAAAAAATATACCTCGTTCTCTTCTGGACCCCTGGCCTCGATGCCCGATCGCTCGTTTTTCTCCAGAATCAATTTGATCGTCGCCACCTGAAAATTTAAAAACTATTTTTAAAAAATACAAAAAAAACAAGTTTTTGATCTAAATAAAAAATCTCAGAAACATGAATCTTTATTAGAAGTTTTCTTTAAAGACTTTCGTTTGTTTAAGTCCAAATTTAAAAATTCTATTCTCTTAATAAAACACTTTTTCAATAAATAACTTATAAAAATCAATTTAAAAAATACCTTTTCCTCCTCTTCAGAATACGTTCTCTTTCTTTTCTTTTCGTCTTTCTTCTCTCCTCTTTCCTTGTCTCTTTTCTTCTCCTTCTTTCTTTTCCTCTCCTCTTTTTCCATTTTGGGCGGGAGCGGGGGGATTTCGGTCAGGTTTTCTAAAAAAAAAAAAACCATTTTTTAAATACCAAGAAATAATTCTTTAATCACTTCACAAAATAGCCTAATTCATATCCACGAATGAAATACTTTGTAAACAAAAGATCTAGTTTCTATACCTGACTTGGTCTTTCTTCTCGCCGTTTCGATTTCAGAAGGCCTAGGAATTTCGTCCAGATTCGGTTCTCTCTTCCTTTCCAGTTTCGGAGACGGGATGTCTTCAGGGGGTGGGGGTGGGATTTGTTCCTCTGAAATCAAACATCGTTTCTCGTGAAAAGGCTCACTTTAAAATTCAGTTAGACCTGGTTGAGACTTATCATTATTACGTCATGATGATCCTACACAACCACCTACTCGTGTATATCTTAGATCTGGCCTAATGTAAGCTCTCTATAAGTCCCGATCTTGTATTTGGATTTAATGAATTTGCGCATACCCGGTGGGGGCGGAGGTGGCTCCTCGACCTTGCACCTGGCGTTCCCCGTGGTTGCCGATGTTGGAGGCAGGGGAGGCACGGGTGCTGGTCCGGCAATCTCCTGCCAACTGGGACGACGATCCTCCTCCCTCTTCGTCTTCGGAGCGCTCAAATTCGAAAATCGATCAAATTGGCTCCGCCCACCTTTTTGGCAAATTAAAAATCCCTATATACAGAAAAATATGTGGGTTTTAAGAAAGCTAGATTTTCAGAAAAGAAAAATAAACAAAGCAAAACAAAAACCAGAAAAGATGAAGAGCAGCCAACCTGATACAGGGGAAAAACGTAGAGATCCTCTCCCTGAAAGCAGATATATGATTTGTGAAAATGTGTAGGTTTAGATAAGCTTGTGAGAGTTTCAAAATAGGTTCAAGTTAATCCAAAATTAAAATGATTGGCTATAAGCTGAAGTCAATATTTACAGGGATCGTCCTCCTCCTTTTGACTTTCTTTGAAGTTTTCGTCGAGTTTAGTTTATTTTAATGTTCTCAATTCATTCTATACCTGGCGATCTCAGTGGTGGGCGGAGCTCTGCGAGTGGCGGTGGGTATCGAAAAAGAGATTGGAGAAATCGGTCGCACGCTTCCATTCGTTCGGGGTCTCGGCTCCGAGTTGGTTTCGCTTGGAAGGGAAGGAGATGGAGAGAGGGGTCGGGAGGAGTCCCACACTATTCGGGGATGCTTGGACACCTAGCAAATTTTGCCTTCAGAAAATATCGAATTTATTTATTCTTTTGCTGAAAAGATAAGTATTTTCTCAACAAAAAAAAAGTAGGCTTTATTTTCTGAAGTTAAAACAATCACCACCTCTTTCTCCGAATTGGCTTGCCTCGAGGAGCCAGGTTCCGGTTCTTCCCTTTCTCTTTCTCTCTCCCTCCTGGGAGTTTCCGGCTTGGCGCGCTTTCTCTCAGGAGAATCAGAGCGATTGTTACTAAAACTACATTTTTAAAAATTCAAATCACTAAAAAAGTGACATTTTTCCATTCTTTTCGAGCTAAATTTGATATTTAAAAAAAACTTTCTAAGTTGTCTCCTAGAAATATGTTTTCGAAATAACAACTTGCCTTTCCCTCCTCCGTTTGCTGATATTTCCGTTCTCTTCTTGCTCGTCCGAGTGCCCCTTTCTCCTTCTGTCCTTTTCGGATTCCCTTTTGTGGGCGACAATTTTGGCGAACAGGTCCGATTTCCTCTGCCTCTTTTCTGGTTCATCCTCGCTTCTCCCGTCGAGAGAGGGGATGCGGAGTCGCTTTCTGGGGAAGCAAAATTACAAATTTGAATTCTTAGTCCAAATATGCTGATTTAAAAAAAATCTTTTAGAAATTTGTTCTTCAGTTGAGATTTTCAAAAAAATTATGATCTCCGATTTTTTATCGTCGCTTTCAAACCTGACATCAGCCGAGTAGCTCCTACTCCTTGCGGGTTTGTAGTTGCGATGCACACCGCCGATTTTGTCAAAGCGACGTTGCACCTCATCCAGGTCCGTAAGAATTGTCTCCGCCTTTTCTCGGTCCTCTCTGAATTTTTAACAACTTTTATTATTTTTCCTTAGAATTATAAAAAGCTATAGTAGTCCTTACCTTTTTCCCAGAAAATAGTATTTCTTTTAGCATTAATAATGTGTCAAATCTTCTTTTTATTTTTTTTCGAAACTTTGAAAAATAAAAAACAAACCTGAATGACTCGGACTCCCACAAGTCCTCTCTGACTTGGTCCAGAAGTCGGCCGAGTTTGTTCTTTCCTCTCCAACGCTTCTTGTTCGTCGCGCCCGGGTCGTCTATCGAAAGACCTGAAGATACAATACTTTTCATTTTCTAATAAAGATAAGAAAAAATTGCTGGTAGAAAATTCATAAGATCTTCTGTAATAATAAACGAAAAAACAAGGTAATAAAAGGACCTGTGCATACTATATGGGCAATTCATGAAAGTTGATACACAAAACTCTTGATGGAGGGTAAAACTTGCTGATTTAAAAAAAAATAAATAAATAAATAAATAAAGTCCAACCGATTCCCCAAATCTGGTCCATCGGGGAGCACTCAACGAGTTCAGTGCCGTTCGTGAGGAAGAGCCACTCTCGCAGCTTCCAATTCTGCGAGAATTTCGCCGTCAATGCCACGTGCATGATTTTGGAAGAGATTTTGTCCCAGCTGAAAAGAGCTATTTTTATCTTTTTCCTTCAAATTTTCAAAGAAGAGAAACCGTGTATTCTACAAATTTCTGATAGAAACAAGTGGATTTTCTGAGTAAAAATAACTGGTGAACTTATAATATTTAACGAGTTTAAAGAAAAAAGTCGACCTTCAACAGAATCATTATTTCACTGAAATAAAAAATAATCCGACCTCTCCTGATCGAAGTTCTTGAGCTCCTTGCCGATTTTCTTCATGTCGCGTCCCTCGGATCGACGCATTATTTGCTCGGCAGATTCTTTGTCGCCGCAATTCATCGCCTTATTGTACCTAGACATATTCTCTTAGCATTTTAGTTTTATATTTTAGAGATGTTAGAATGTTTCTAGAAAGTCGGTGTTATTTCCGTGCTTCGCTGAAAAAGAGACTAAAAATCATAAATTTTTCATTTTTTAAATGAACCCACATATAGTACTGCTCGACGCAGTTGAACATACGCATCTCGCGATCGGGGCCGAAAATGTCGACGGCCTGAAATTAAAATAAGTATTCATCTTCAAAGAATAATCTTTTAATCTTTAAAAATTTCTACAAAAAATATTCTAATTTCAAGAATCTGTAATTAAAAAACTAAAAAATAGAAACCTTGAAATTAGTCTTTCAAAAATATTAAAATTCTAAGGATTTTTAAAGAGATAAAATAGACATTGAAGTTGCATGAATGAAAGTTGGAGAAGGGACTGGTCAGGGTGAAGAACAGCGTGAACCGGGCATCATCCTCGAAGACGCGCCGCGTCGACACGGGTGGCATCTAATTTTGATACGTCAAAATATTCTTTTTAATTTAAAAACCGAATAAAATCTGAAAGACAACATAGAATTGTATATATCTCGAAAATAAAAAAGATTTTAAAAAGCGATTTTTAGAGCAACTTTTCGAGAACCCTACTAAAATATCAGAAACTCGAAAACTAAGCAATAGAGATTTTCAAAGAAAAGTAAAATTTCGAAGAGGGAATAAAAGACGGCGAAGTTTTCGAAAACGACGAGTAAATGCGAGCTCGAGACGGCAAATAGCGGTAGACCCCATTGCAACCAGCGGGTCGATTGGGAGCTTTCTAGCAAATTGGAGCTACCGTAATTCTAAGATGAACAAAACGGGAAAATCAATAGAAAATCGAGGAAAAGAAAGAACGCGTGAAGCAGCGAACAAGTTCGATATGCACTTTTATTTTCGCACGTAAGAAAATGCGTTATTTTCCATTTTCATCAAGTAATCGAATGTCCACAATATGCACGACCTTACAAGCCCTATCCCTTGGAAACGTCTCGCATTCGCTTTAACTATGGGCAGAGAAAAAGTAAACTATCTTTGCTCTCGTTTTCCCTCACTATTTTCAAAGAATAAGGCTTACAAGGTCGCGCTAACAATAGGAGAAAATGCTTGAATTTTTATGCTATTTCTTTCTCGTCTTTTTCGAAAAGTTTGGCCTTTCATGGTATTATCAATATATAAGGTAAGTTGAAGGTCAACTCTAGAAATCGAAACCGAAAATTGGCATTTTCGATATGGAAAAGTTTGACTTTGGCGAATTTTAGTTTGTCTTTCAAACATTTTTTATTCGAAAATGACTATTTTTTGCCCTTTCTCCCCTAAAATTTATTGATTGTTCGATATTTTTCATTTTTTATATCAAATCTTTTTTTGTTGTTTTCGATTCAAAAGAGATCTTTTCTGGGAAGAGATCATTATTTCTTCCGTCCCCTATAAGGAACCAGATTTGACCGCCCGATAAGCTTTCATGCTTTCCGTCACGTCTGATGCCCCAAAAATGGTCACTAATTTAGCCTTTTAATAAAATTCTCGACCATTGGTAACTTTCAACACTGCTTTGGATTTTGTATTGCCTTTTGAGTAGGAAATGCGATTTCTCTATAGAATGTTATCATCTTTCGGAAAATTTGACTTTTTTGTCCTGAAAAATGGAAAATCTCGGACGTATTTGATTAGTTTGCTTTAAATATTTTTGATTCGTCTGCAACTTTTTTCACTTTTCAACAAAATCGTATTATTTTTGTGGAAAGTCGAAATTTATTCTTTGGAATTGCTAAAATTTTGTCTCGGTTAAAAATCGATAAATTTTCTTTGGAACTAATGATATTTTGCTGCTACAGTCTAGCTTGCTCTCTCACTCTTCAAAATCTCTTTCTTTCCCCTCTTTTTTCACTTTGCTCTCTAACTTTCCATGTTTTGGCTGACAATTATATGTGTTGAGTTAGAAAGAGACCGATATTTAACCCTTTTCAAATTCCCTCAAAGCACCCCAAATTTACCTCTTTTCTTATCAAAAATTCTTGTGAAAAGGCAAGAATGTTTTCTTTCTTCCGCCCTTTTTCATTTTCGCGTTTCACATAAGTAAAATCGGTCCGGTTTTCGTTTTCGTATTTTCTATTTTTCTTCGGGAAATTTTAGAACTTTAGAAATTCGAGCAGATTTTGGAGTTCGGAAATAATTCAAGATGATCAACTATCAACAGGTGGGTTTGAAAAAGATTAAAAATTAAAGAAGGAAATAAATTACATTTCAAATAAAAATTAAAATAATAAACTTCAGCTAGTTGCGGACCAGCGCAATTTCTTCAAGACGGGAGCAACGAAGAGCTATGAAGCCAGGTACCAAATTCATAAACAACAATTATTTTAACATTAGGCTAAACTTGAGTTTATAATTAAGATCTGTTAAAATTTTAACTGAAAATTAAATTCAAAGCTGATTTTGAGAGTTATGAATTTTGACTTCAGGCGCCAAGCCCTGCTGAGTCTCAGGAAGATGATCACCGAAAACGAACAGGAAATGCTGGATGTCGTTTATGAGGATTTGAAAAGAGTACGGTATTTAGAAAAAATCCCAACCAAGTTACGGCTTTAGTGAAAAAATGAGTTCTTTTCAGCAGTAATTTAGACTATTTCACCACAACAGAGTTTTCTTACAGTCATTTAACTTGTTATTTTGAGCTGCCTGAAACCTCGAAGATATTCGAAGTCGGGATGGTCATCGTGGAAATCGACTATTTCCTGGCGAACCTCAAAGAGTGGATGAAGCCCGAAGATGTGAGTTTAAACAAATATTTTAATATTTATTTTTGTTTTGTATGTTCTAAAAATCTTATTTGTTTTCCTTTCTAACAATGATTATTTCATTTAAAAAAAAATTTGGTGAACTTTCCAAAAAAAGGGTGAGGAAGTACAAATGAATTTAGGTTGCCCGAACTTTCGCATCCGTAATGGACAAACCGTTCATGGTGAAGGACCCACTTGGGGTGGCCCTGATTGTCGCTCCCTGGAACTACCCTCTTTCAATGGTTCTGCTGCCCCTAGTTGCTGCTTTGGGAGCAGGTAGTTTTATTTATTTTATTTTTAAAATAGAATTTTTTTAGGAAACACGGTGATTATCAAGCCCTCAGAATTGGCGGAAAATACCTCAAACATGTTCGCCAAGATTGTTCCCAAGTATTTCGATCAGGTCATTTTTTATATTAAAAAAAAACAACAACAAAAAAGTCTATTAAACTAAATTTACACATTTGAATTTCTCAGAAGCAAGTCGCTGTGTGCCCAGGCGGCGTTACAGAGACTACAGAAATTCTGAAACAGCGTTTCGACTTCATTTTCTACACGGGCTGCCCCCCAGGTATACAGATGAATGAATTCGTGAATTTGACCAGAAAACAACGACGAATTTGATTTCAGTCGCTAAAATCATCATGGCTGCTGCTTCCAAACATTTGACCCCCGTCGCGTTGGAGTTGGGGGGAAAGTGGTGGGGTTTATTATTTTTAGAAAAAAGCTGAAAGATCTATCCTTCCGCTTTTCAGATAGAATTTTTAAAGCACAACAAGACATGTGTATTTTCTCGTTGAAAGTTCAGTGAAATCTGAAAAAAACATGAATATTTCTTTATTTTTTGAAAGCTCACAGTAGAGTTCAAGAAAGTTTTGCAAATGTTAAAATTTCCTGTGTTGATTTTTAGAATTATTTGATAGGGCATTAAGGAAAGCCACAGTAGTCCTAAAAATTTGCATATTTTCAGCCCGGTGATCGTCGAGAAAGACGCGGACATCGATATTTCGGCGAAGCGAATCGTCTGGGGCAAGTGGCTCAATGTGGGACAGACCTGCTTGGCTCCCGACTATTTGATTGTCACTCCCGCAGTCAAGGATAAGGTGAATCTTTTATTTTTTATAGAACGAAAAATTGAGCTCTGATATAAAGATCTATTTCTGAAGGAAATGTGGGATTTTTGCAAAAATCTACTGAGGGGCCGTTATATCTTGCGTTTTGTCTTTGCAATTTTTTGATTTGTGTTGTACTAATTTTTCTCTAGTCTTTTGGTTTGTAATGATCGACTATAGTGTAATGTGGTCAATGTCCTGTTTACGCCATAATTTGCCTTGCCTAGCTCTAATTCCTTATCAGTTTTCAAGTAGGGTCACTAGAAAGAAAGCTATGGACCAATCGATACATTATGGATGATTAGGGAGCAAACTAGAAAAATAAGAAAAGAATGCAAATTTTAATTTCAGCTACTCGCCTCCATTCAAAAATATATCGTCGAATTCTACGGCAACGATGCAAAGTTGAGCAGAGACTACTCCAGAATCATCAATCAGAGACATTTTGAGTTCGTTTTTTTCTTTTATTAATTTAAGAAACATTTTTACCAAACTTTTGAGTATTTTAATGATTTTACAAAAATTTTAAAAATCGCATTTATCAGCAAATGTTCGAGTGTCTTAAGATTTTAGAATTGAGAATTTTACAAATTTTTCAATATTCTAATTTTCAGCCGAATTTCCGCCCTTCTCGACCGCACCAAAGGCACCATCCTCTACAAGGGTGGCGAGCGTGACAGAGACGATTTGTTCATTCCACCGACTATTTTGGACTGCCAGCCCGATGACGTTTTTATGGAGGATGAGGTTAGAATTTTGAATTTTTGAAGATTTTCTAAAGAAAATGTATTTCTTGCAATTTTGAAAAAATCCTCTTGAGAAAGTTGGCTTATTCTCTTGATTTTCTGGAAGATTCTCGCTAGAGAAATCTATTTTTTTTAATAAATCCTATTTTTGGTTTTTGAAAGGGTTTCTATAAAAAGTGAAGTTCAAATTTGAATTTTTGAAGGAGGTTCTAGAAATCTTAAAATATTTTATTTATTTATTTTTTTAGATTTTCGGCCCCGTATTCCCCGTTCTGACGGTTCAGTCGTTTGATGAAGCTCTCGATTTGATCAATAGAAGCGAAAAACCGCTGGCCGCCTACATCTTCACTCGATCCGATGCGAAGATCAAGCGACTGTACACGGAAACTAGCAGTGGCGCGATTACGGTAAGAATTTTTGAAGTACTGTAGACTTTCTAAGTTTTGAATTTTGTCATTTTTCTGAGGATTACGTTAGCTTTTTCGAAATTAATCTTTTTCTTGCTAGCTTATATCTTTGAAATTACTATCCTTTCCGTCAAAAATAAACATTTTTTCTGAAATTGTCTCGAAGAGTTAAATTTTCCACTAAAAAATTCAGGTGAATGACACGCTGATGCACCTAACGGTCGACACTTTGCCCTTCGGCGGAGTGGGAAATTCGGGGATGGGCCGCTACAGGGGCAAGTTCGGATTCGACACCTTCACCCACCACAAGGCCGTCCTTCAGAGGGGATTCTTCGGCGAGTCACTCATCGCGTAAGTTAATTGCTTTAATCAGATAATTCGGGTAATTGGTTAATCATCTTCGAAATTTTCTAATTCGGTTGATAAGTTTTCGTATTTCTTTTAGAATTCCGATCCAATTAGTTTTTCGAGCTTATCGCCCAGATTATTTCTGCATAATTACCCTAATTATCTTCGATTTCCAGAAGCCGCTACCCACCGATGACCCCCCAGAAGCTGGCGATGATGCAACGTCTAACTGGAAAGAGAATCGGTTTCTCCTTCTTCGGCGCCTTATCCCTACCGGTAATGATCGTCTCGATGATTATGGGAATGCTCCTCCAGGTAATTAAATCGCCTTAATTACCCTAATTAGTAGTTAATTGCACTTGGTAAAGGTGGAGGAGTACTCACAGTTGTGTAGAAGTCGTTGTTTTTGGCCCAATTCGAAAAAAAACCAATAGTGGGCGGGGCCTGAAACGACGAAGCCTGCAATTTGTATGCATAGTAATGTGTTTTCAGTTCATGCTGTTTTCGAGAAAATAGGCCCTGCTCACTCGATTTCACCTAATGTCACTTGTAAAGTAAGATTCTGTCACTTAATTAGCACCAATTAACTATCTAATTAACTAATTAACGGACAATTGCCTTAGTTAAGTTTTAATTGGTTGCTTTCAGAAGTACGCTGCGAGATATCTACCTTTCTAATCAGGAAAAGAAGAAATATTTATTCAATTACAGATCTTTTTAATAAAAATGTTTTTATTTTAAAAATAGTCGACTCATAGTAACTTTGCCATATAAAACGTGCTTTTGCAATACTTATTAATCCTGGAGATATTTGAATAAAACTTTTACCGATCTTTTATTTATTTTTAAAAAATATTTTGGGTCCCTTTCCAAAGCTATTTGCTTTATTTTGCTCCTTTTTCCCTATGGTAATTTGTCAAAGGTGTACCAGTTTTGAATATGCGAGTTTCCCGCCAAAATCTATGCCTTTGATTTGCCCCTTTGTTTTTGAATAGGGCTTATCAAGTTTCGACCAAAAATGATTTTTCTATTTTCAAATTTGTTCAAAATGAAACATTTCATTCTTATTCAGAAAGGCACCCCATAACAGTTTTTGTTGTTCTTTAAGAGTACTGTTGACAAATTTTTTCAGTGTATGCTAAAATTGGGTGGCGAACTTCCAAATCCGAGGGATGATTCAGCTCGCTTCCAAACACAGCCCCAGGACGCCAGCCATCAGCAGGTCCAAGTCCGAAAATGAGAAGGGCGGAAACAAACGGAAGAGAGAGGTGCGGATTTTTAAAATTAATAACAGATTGTAAAAGTTCGCCCTTTTAAAATTGAAATTTTTGAGAAGAAATATTGAAACATTGAAAAAAGATCAAACTTGTGCAAAACGAGTTTTTAAGATCAATTTTTGTTATTCGAATTGTCACGTGGCAGTCTGGCCCAAGAGACTTATTTTTCTCTGGTCTTCTTTCCTTAGAGGTCAAATCGTTGGGTCATCTCCGAGAGTGGGATTGCGTAGATAGATGGTCCTTTCCTTTAACCCCATGGCACAGGAGTAAACAAGCGTTTTTCTAGTCTAGATTTTCTAAAAAAAATCAAATCTTAAAATGTTATTACTAAGGACGACCTCTGTATGGTTCACGATGTATACGGTATTTTTTCAATCTTAATTTTCAAAGAATCTAACCTTCGATGAAAATTCAAAATGAGCCTTTTGGAGTGAAAATATTTTAACTTTTAGACTTTTTTAAAATCTGATTTTCAGGCCGAAAACCCCGATCTGAAGCGGCAAGCGGCGATTCAGCTGGAGAACGACGAGGAGGAAAACAGTCTGGACTACTGGAAAATGCTCGCCAAGGCGTTGTGAGAATGCGAAAATGCATCTTTTATGAAAAACCAGATATATCTTAAAAATGCCATTTTAAAGGCTCCATCTAAAAATTTTAAAATCGATGTTTAAAAATTAAAAACAACGTAACTAGCTAAAATTACGCTTTATGTTTAGCAACTGCGACGACGCGTGCTCTTCTGACGAGGCTGACATGATGGATGAGCTTCTCCATCTGTGCTCCTGGTTCGAGCAGAGCTACGGCATCGATGCCGAGCAGGACGAACAAAGCGGTGCGTGATTTAAACCGTTCTATGAATTAACGACGCTTGGAAAAATACTAGCATGCCACCTAAGTTACAGTAATTTATAACGAACTAATTATGCTGGAAAAATACGAGTAGATTACTGTAGTTTTTTCTAATTTTTCATAGAGGGTAAGATAAACCGTTCTTTGAGTTGATGATGTTGGAAATAGTTTCAGACGAAGACGACTCCTATATTCGTAGTCTAATGCGCGAAGATGCTCAGAAACGCCTTCAGGTGCCACTTTCAAAAAATTCTAAAATCAGACTTGAAAAACAGGTCCGGCTTAAAACACATCTAGGGTTGACCTCGGATTGTTAAAATGAATCCTGACTGAAAAAAATAATTAATTGAATTTGAGGAACGCATCAAGGAGAGGGAGAAACGCATGCAACGCCCAACGAGGAAAGCCGCAAAGAGGTCGACCAAAAAGTAAGAATTTTTAAACTCAATTTAAAATTTTTTTTTTTTTAATCTCAGACTGACCTCTGAAGAATCGATGACGAATATATTGAGAATGAATAGTCTGCTGAGACTGGATTCCCGGGGATCGTCTCAGACCACAACAACTCAGTCCTCGTCTCAGGCATATTTTAAAAATTTAAAGATCAAATTAAAAATTCTGAATTATAATGAAAGCTTTGAAAACTGGATGTTATTTAAAATTTCTACAACTTTATTTTGATTTCAGGGAACTTCGGAAAGCTTCAGCAGAGAGGGAAGCAGCCAACTCCTGGCTGGAGCGTTCTGTGGGGTGTTTGTGAGCTTTATTATTATTTCTAAAAACAGAATCTCGCCACTTTTTCTTTGATTTTCCTATAGGAAACTGTTATCTTTAATAATAGTGAAACTTTACTTTAAAAGATTTTCTATAAATAACTTGATTTTTCGATGTTTTAATTTGTTATTTTATATTTTAGGCCACTGAACTTGACAACGCGCATTTTTCGGCCTACGCTTCGGTTTCCGTGAGTCAGACCTCGAAAATCCAAGACGAAAAGAAGTCCCATTCCAAAGACAAAGACAAAGGCGACTTCTGGGGCGCTGTGGAGTTCTAGAAAATCAGACTTTCGTACTTAAACTACGGTAACTCTTGAAAAGATTGCTGTATTTTTCATGATTTTTGAGTCTTTTTTCGGAAGTTTAAAAATTTGTTTTTTTTTCATTTCAACTTAAAACACGGAATTGAAAATCATCGGAAGATAGACTCGGGCCTTTTTTAACTACGGTAATTTTTGAAAAAAATTACTATAATTCTATGGCAAAAATGCCGATTTTCACTATTTATTTCGTCTTTCCCTGAAAATTCACTTTTTAAATCATCCTCAAATTTGTGTGATAACTGCTCTTTCTTCTACATTTATTTTCTTAAACCAATACTCTCATAAAATCCAAATTCTTGTGATGTATTATGTATTATGTCTTATGAATTTCGTTTTATTTATTATTTTCAAGGATCTTTCAGAAGGACCCTTCTCAATAAATACTATTCTTGATTTTCTTTATTTTTTAAAAATCTGATTTGTTGGAAACGAATGGATATCTTTGTTTTTTTCAAGAAAATTTTCAAATTTGACTTTTCAGAAAATGGGCAAGCGCAAGGGGGATTCTTATGGTGGAGAGAAGGAGAAGGTTGAATTCTTTAAACTTTTTAAAAACCAAATTATTCCTGCTTTCAAAAGTATAATGAAGCCCCCTTGTTGGGTTTATTCCCGAAAATTAAAATTAAAATATTTCAGATTCCAAAATTAGAAGAGCGCCCTCTTGCTGAATTTTCGAAGATCTGCCGGAAAATTTCTGACGACAAATTGGACGTCGAAGTTCTGAGGAAGTTTTTAGACGAACTGGAGGACAACAAAGATAATGTAAGAGATTTTTTAAAAATATTTTCAGCGATTTGAAAACCTCACAACATTCAAGACCTTAAGACATACGAAATAGTGCGGAAAAGAATGCCTACTATTACTACATACCGTACCTAAACCATACACTATTTCATGTCTTGAAGTCGTGAATGTCAAGTGGTTTCCAAATAGCCTAAATTTTCATCCAAGTATCACAAATTGAAGATAATTGTTTTTTAAATAAAAAAATAAAAACTAATATTAATATTCTTTTACTTTTCAAAAATGAATTACAAATCTCAAGGTTAGAGCAAATTGACTTTTCAAAGTTTATTTTTTTTTTAAATATCTAAACTTTTAAGGACTCAACCCTCTCACTGATAAGGTCGTCGTTCGATGATAAGCTGATCGTCTCTCTGCTATCAACCTATTCTGTCACCCGATCCGAGCAGGACGAGCTGATTTTCACGATCCTCCAGAAAGCCGAAAGGGTCTATCAAGTCGAACTATCGTAAGATTTAAGTCTTTAAAAGTGATCGAAATTTTCGAAAATAGATCAAATTTTAAGGAAATACTTCCCAATCATATGGGGCCAGAACGCAAAGAAGAACTATGAAAATCTGCAGAAATTCGGAACCTCTCTTCATGTCAGAATCACTCCGAATGAGGTATTTTTTGAAGATAAAAATGATCTCTTTGCCAAAAATATTGATCTTTTTTCCGGTGCTCTCCAACCTGAACCCGGTCCATTTGTGGCTCTCCGCGAAAAACCAACACCGCACTCCACAGGACCCTAAACTCTACGACTCCAACTTTCTGCTGAGGCTGTTCTACAATTTGCTGCAACCTGGGTCTGAGGTAATTTCATTTTCTTTTGTCATTTTTTATATTTATTCTTCAGAATTCGAAGATATTTTTACTTAATTTTTGCAAAAACGGTTTCAGGTGAGTTGCGAATTGTTTGCCAAAACGAACTGTCTGGCGTTCGTCTTCACGTGCTGCTCCTCTCCCCGCTCGACCACACGCGTTCTCGCGTATTACTGCCTCCAACGCTATCTGGGGCTCATCACCACACTGCAGGCTAGTCCAATAGTCGTTGATAGGATATTAGTTTTTATTTTTGAAAAACACCCCTTAAATTTCCCCTATGAGTTTTTCTTGCAAAAATTCTTAAGGGCTAATTTTCAGGCCGAAATTTTTGAAGAACGCACCTTTCTGATCTACGTCCTTAAATTGTTCCGACAAAGCGTGGAAATCGAGGCTCAGCGGCTATCAAATAGTAAGAATTTTTAAATTTATATAAAAAAAAGGGCGGGTTTAAGAGAACTTGTTTTCTGACTTTGTTAAAAATAGACGGAACTTAAAAATTGATAAAATGAAAAATTACAGTAATCACCCATTTCTTCGCTCGGACAGTGGATCTGTTGTTTCATGCCGGTGAGAATCCGATCACGAATGCTATCATAGCATTTCTCTGTCTCAAGCCTGTGGTGGATTTTAATAATGTTAGTGTTATGTTAATTGTTTAGGAATTATTATTTTAAAATATATCGTTTTATTTATTATTATTATTATTGTTGTTAAAAGAGATACTAATTTTAGCTATTTTCATCAAATTTACACGAAAACGCTATTTTCTTTCACTTTCAGCAATTTTTTGTACAATTTATAAAATTTAAATTTGTTTGGTATTATTATCTCATAAGTTCTCTACTTTATGCTAATTCCCAATAATTTCAGGTGCCCGAGTTCTACAAGCTACTCTTCTCCAGTTCAACGGAGCACCATAAAGAAGAGCAGAACTGGATTCTGATGCTCATATCCGAGGCTTTGATTGAACCGATGGATTACAATTTGTTGCAGAATAGGCTAGTTTTTGAAAAAAAAAAAGTTTAAAGATGAAAAATTAGCATAGAATAGTTGAAAACTAGCATTTTGTTTTTAATTTTCAAATTTCAGGAATGGATTGAAGCTTCTTCAAGGCGTTTTCACCTCGTCAATGACGGATCAGACCTCAAGAAAGCATATCCTTTCCATACTGAAGTCCTGTGTTCAGGTAGAGGGAATTAAAAAAAAATATATTCAAGGGTTTCATATATCCCCTATCTTTCAGATGCCTACTCTGGCCAATGAGCTCTTCACGAAGATCAACCTACCGACCTGGATTTGTACGGCTATAAAGGTAAGTTGACATTAAACATTAAAAATAATCATATTTTGATTTTCTCAAAATATATCTTTCAGAAAAATACGAATTTTCAAGAAGAATAATTTTTAAGAAAATAAATATTAGAAAAGACAAATAAAAAAAAAATTTCAGACCCGATCTCTGACTTTTTGGGAGCAGAATTACCTGGCCCAAATCTATAACGAACTACTCGTTTCTCAAAGGAAATGGATGAAAGCCAACAAAAAGGCAGAAGACCGGACTTTCGCAGGTTTCGTGGCAAAAATGACGGCGAAAGGGGTATGGTTTTGAACATTTAAAATTTTTGCAAGAACTATTTTTTTTATATTAATTTTTAATAGTGATTTTGACAAGTATTAGATCTTAAGAAAAATTTAACTAGTCCGAAATAACATTTTTGCAAATAAATCGAAGTTTCAGATCTGCAACCAACTGAACCACATCGTCGAGAAAGGCGCGGAAAAATTTCCGATTGAGTCCAGCAAAGCGCAAACGATGACAAACGAGATCGAAAAAGAGCTGAAAAGAAAGGTCTGGGCGAAATTCGAGACCAAAGAAAAAGAAACTGACGAAATAGTTGAAGATTGATTTTTTATTAAGATTCCTTGTTGAGTTTTATTGTTAAAATTGTTGAAAATGAATTTATCTTCTAGAAAGAAAACTAAAATCCAGTTTTAGAAAGTCGAATTTTGGGCTTGTGTTTGAGACATGGGGCGTTATCTAAAAATTATTCTAAAAAAACGAAAAAATAGAAATAATACCATCATTTAGCCGGAAACCGTCGGGATTATTGTAAATGCTGTAAACGCATCTAAGTCGATTCCTATCGTTATCCTTCGCAAATTTTGGAGGGTACACTTTCGGGTCATAATATGGCAGAGGCCCTAAAATAGGTTTTTGAAAAAGGAGGAGTCAAAATTGTAAAATTTTAATTGTAATTTCCGCCTCCATTTTTCTATGACTCACCTCCATAAGGAGCCGGTTCGCAATCGCAAGGCCTGGATCTCCACATGTTTCCCCAATCAGGATGCCATGAATACATATGTTGCACCGCTTCAAAACCTTCTAGCATTCCTAAAAATTCGAATACCGTAATCCTAAATTTAAAAAATGAAATGCAGTACCCTTGCAGGAGAGAGTCCTTTCTGGACCGGCGGTGACATTGAAATATTTCGTGAACCACTTGAAGGCCTTGATTCTTCTAGACTCTCCTGGACCCCTTAAAATGGAAAACAACGACATTTATTAAAGTTACGAGCCTGTAAAATTAGATTAGAACTTATCAGGTTCATCCTCCGACTCTCCTCCACATTCGTTGTTAATGACTAAACTGGTGGGACCAAAGATGGGCCCTTGAAAGCCGGCTCGGCGATTTTTTGACGAGGGACGCCAATCGCATGAAAATATTGAATTTTAAAAACTAATCTTCATTTTAGATGGCGTCATCACTTTATTTAAAAAGGACGTTCCAATTTTATATATGACGCCATCTGAAAGTAAATATTTACCCACGACAATACTGTGCATCGAAGGCTTAGGTGGTTGGGGCGTCATGTAGAACCACAACGAAGCGAGCATAGCCAAAGGTGGGTCCATTTTCGTGATCACCAGATTTGGATTCGCCAACAAGTCGACTTCGATTTTCTTCGAGAGTAAAAACTGCTGGAACAAGCCGTAATTGTAGTTCCAGGAGAGCTGAAGCTTTAAAATATACGCCCTGTGCCCCCATTTGTATTGAACTTTTAAGGGGAGTTCTATTTAAAGATTTTTAGTACCTGTAAAGCTCCCCTCCCAAAATAGCACCCCCGATAGAACGTGACATTAGCGTGAAGTTCCGTGGTTTCGTTGCACGGATACCACATGTCAAGGACAGTCTCGTGCTTGCAATATCTTCCATCTTCGATGCATCTAAAAATCGACGGAGATCAGCTTTTCCAAGTTTCGAAAATTCAAACTCACCTCTTCCCGTCAACCGGGTTATACCCAGGGAAAGATGGATGCAGAAACGATGAATTCGGTCCTCTCTCGAACCAATTATAAAATCCACCCCGGTAAAAGCACTCAGAGGCCATGTCCACTGTGAAATCGGTGTTGCTGAAGTTCTAATTTAAAACGAAGATCTTTCATTTAAAAAATACTTGTACAGGTCCAAGTTGTTCTCTCCAGTTTCTTGTATGGCATGGGCAAAGAATGCTGACACATCACGCCTATGGTGCTCTTCAGGCTCGTAAACCTGAAAAATAAGTTAGTTTGAATTTTTAGAACAGAAACTACCTTACTAGGAGACTCTGCACCGAACTCAGGAAAATATCTGGCCGCAATAATAAATGCTTCATAAGAATATGGCATGCAAGCATGAGGCCCATAACCTAAGTTTGCATGGGGAAAGAGATCCTAAAATGGCATCACTACCAAATGGGAATAAAAATGATAACGATGGTAACCTCGAACATCTCTTTGGTGAACCATTTCTCTATGCCAGATTTTGGTAGCTCGTTTGGATCCGATGCTTCCGCACAGTGCTCAGACGGCTCCTTCGCTCTGGAAATGGGCTTTGGACAGTAGTCGGGTATACCCAGAATGGTAATAGCATGGCAGAGAATGGTAATAACGATTTTGATTTTGGACATGAAATCGAAGAATAGGACTTTTCTGGAGATGTTGGATCAAGAAAAGGCGTGCTTGTGAGCAAACATTGGGAGAATTCAATAAATAAAGGCCTTTAAAAGTCTCCGATTGAAAGAGAAAATGCATGGACTGGTCACTCGGTCCGGCGTTCTATTTGACTTTCCGTCATTCTTATCGATGATTTTTTTAGATTTTTATTCAAAATCAAGAAGAAAACTCCACACAACAAAATATATCAAAACAAGAATTATAAAAAGAAAATGCGAAAGAAAGGGATTTCTAGCGATTTCAGGATGGTGTAGCGATGAAGTCAACAAGTTGTAAAGTACTACATCATCCAGAAATTGCCTTCAAATTGAGATGCTTGTTGGCACATTAGCGGTTGACTATTGCGAGACTAGCTGATATACACTGATGAGGAATGGGATGAGAAGGGATGCGATCAATGACAATTGGCTTGTCGAAGCGCCAGATGTCGTACTGCCAGGTGTCGAAGCGCCAGATGTCGTAGTGACAATTGTCGAAGTGCTAGGTCCCGGAGTGGCCATCGAATTCAAGCACATATTCGTGTTACAACAGCAGCCCGTGAAGCCGGTCTGGTCGATTGTTCCGCAGCTGTTCGTCAGGTCTGAAATTCAAGTTCTACTCTTGACCAATTTGCTACATTCGTACTCAAGCTATTGCAAACGGCCGTAGGATCGCAAGAGTACATAACGAGAGTATTCGGTTGTCCACTGTACGTTGTGTTATACGTGATGGAAGCACACTGTCCGTAACAAGCTCCGACAGTTGGAGACACGAACGGAGAGCCATTGACGTAGATACCGTTGTAGCAGGTAATTGCCGTGCCCTGGTTCTGAAAATCACCGATGAATTTTGAATATCCGAATCGACATTTACCGCAGGAATGATGTTCGTGGTGTTGACAGCGGTCTCATTTACGTGACAGTTATTATATCCGTCACAGCAGCAGGCAGTGATGTCTCTGTCCGTTGTCAGAGTCGCGCAGTTGTTGTTCAACTCCAGTGTTTTGCAGACAGGCTGAGGTACGCAGTGGTATGACTTGACGAGTTTGCCATTATACTGCGTGGCCATCGATGCGCACATTCCGTCACATTTGATGGAAGCGCCAACGACGTAATTGTTATAAGCAGCATAGAATCCGACGAAGCAGTACAGAGGATTGCCTGGGCTTTTTCCAGTGTAAGGATTGAGGCAGGTGTCCTGAATTATAGATTATTGATTTTTCTTTGAATCCTATACTGACAGTGTCGCAGCAGCATCCAGTCAATCCAGGTTCAGGCGACGAGCAGTTGTTTGTCATCTGCAGAGCAGCACAGACGGATGAAGGATCACAGGTATAGAGGGTGGCATTTTGGAGTTGACCGTTGTAAGTTCCAGATATTTGAACCGAAGCGCATTGGCCATTGCAGACTGATAGGCTGAAACCATTTTCTAAATCTTTACTTTGATCTGTTTTCATACGTGACTGCTCCCATGGCTTGTCCATTGGAGAAAATACCATTGTAGCAAGCGATCGGGAACTCGACCAGAGGTTGAGGAGTCGGAATGACGATCGACGTGTCATTAACATTGCAATTGTTCTGAAAATCGTACATTATTTATCAAAATTCTTGATTTTATCAAATACAGCATTATCACAGCAGCAGGCAGTGACAGCTCTGTCGAAGTATAGATCTCGGCAGGAGTCGAACAGCTCCAAGCTCTGGCAGATCTGGTTCGGCACGCAGTGGTAGGTGGTCGTGTCGTAGCTTCCGGCAATCGATGTCTGCAGTCTGGCACATTTTCCGTTGCAGATGACTTCCGCTCCAACGCTGATATTGGCCTTGACGGATTTGACTCCGACGTAGCAGGACAGTGGTTGCCAAGGTGTTCTTGGTGGATTCTTGGTAGGATCGATGCAGGCATCTGAAGTGCAGCAGCATCCAGAAAGACCAGGCTCGATCATTGCGCAGCTGTCGGAGAGACTCAGGTTACGACAGACTCGGACTGGGTCGCAAGTATACAGTGATGCGGTGACAGGCTGGCCATTGTAGGAAGAAGTCAAATCGATTGAAGCGCAGTCACCTGAAATTAATATTTGTTTTGAAACGACTTTTTTTTTTAAATGTTACCTTCACAAGACTGCCAACCACCTCCACCGATGTATTGAGTTCCATTGAGGTAGATGCCGTTGTAGCAGACGATCGGATAGTCGCGAATTCTGGACACATTCTGGCTGAAGGGTGGTGGTGTTGGCATTCCACGGAAGTTCAAGTTGCAGTTTTGGGTATTATCACAGCAACAGGCCTAAAACATCTATTTCGTTGAAGATCTTCAGAAAATTTCTTACGATAGCTCCACGATCTCCGTAGATCGGCTTGCAATCATCGTAGAGTTCCTGGGCTCGGCAGACAGAAGCGGCAATGCAAGCAAACACAGTCACATTGTCATTTCCGACAATTCCTTGCATAGCGGCACACTTTCCATCGCAATAGACTTCGGCTCCAGTCTTGACAGTACTCGAGTACACACCGACGTAGCATTTCAATGGGTTGGTTGGAACGAACTTTCCTCTCATCGGGTCGAGGCATCCATCTGTATCACAGCAGCAAGCAGTGAGGCCTGGTTCTGGTGAGGCACACGTGTTGAGGACGTTGAGTTGACGACAGACCCGGGAGGGATCGCAGGTGAAGAGCATTGCCGAGTGGGCTATGCCATTAGCAGTCGCGTTGATGGTCATCGAAGCGCAGTCTCCGTCGCAAGTCAAGAAAGCCTCCGGGGTGACAGCAGCTCCATCGACGTACAGACCAGATGGACAAGTGATGGGGAAGTCTCGGATCGGGAATGGTCGTGGTGGAGTGGGAATGCCGTAACCAGCGATGTTGCAGAGAGCTCCACTCTTGCAGCAGCAGGCAGTGAACGAACGATCGTAGTATACTGACAAACAGTCATCATAGAGACCAAGGTAAGAGCAGACGTAGTTGGGCACACAGGCGAAGACATTCACGGTTGATCCACCAATATTTGAAGTCAGAGAAGCGCATTGGCCGTCATAACAGTAGGCCTAAAAGATGTTTTATTTATTTTTTAAAATACTTCCAATAATGTTTACCTCAGCTCCAGCAGAGATATTGTGATCTTTGTCGTACACACCAACCCAGCAAAAGTCGCTGAAGAAGTCGGGCAGTTTTGGTGGAGTGACAGTGGGATCGATGCAAGCGTCCTAAAATTCAAACATATTGAGTTCTTTCGAGTCAATCTTACAGTGTCGCAGCAGCAAGTCTGAAGTCCAGATTCGATGTTGTGGCATCTGTTAAGAACGTTTAGACTTCGGCAGACAACAGTTGGATCACAAGAATAAACAGCGGCGCTGACGGTCTGTCCATTCAGTGTGGTGTTCAAATTGACGGCAATGCAGTCTCCTTGGCAAGCATACCAACCTCCATCAGAAGCAGCCGATCCGTTGATGTAGACACCTGAGGATCAGCTTTTATTTTGCTCGAATAAAAACTACACATACCAGAATAGCAGGCCTTTGGTCTTTCTGCTCCAACTGGTTGAAGTCCAGTGGTGTTGATATTCGTTCCAGCGGTATTACAGAATGGTCCGTTATTGCAGCAATAACCTTCGATTGATCTGTCGAGATACAGAACTCCTTTGCTGTTGTATAATCCAAGCGATTGGCAAATAGGTGTCGGCACGCAGTGGAATGACATTGCAGGATTTCCGTTGATGGTCGTCGAGATTCGAGCACACATTCCGCCACAAGTCATATCGGCTCCGGTAGAAATGTTCATATTCGGCACAACCAGACCAACATAACATTGAAGTGAAACTCCAGGTTGTCGACCGACTATTGGATCAATGCACGCATTAGAGTCACAACAACATGTTGTTACAGTTCCATCAATAGTTGTGCAGTTGTTGCGAAGTCCCATAGCAGCGCAGGCGCTAGCTGGATCGCAAGCATACAGAGTAGCGTATGCTGTCGACGAGTTGACTGTTCCACTCAACATGATGGAAACGCATTCGCCGTGGCAGACCTGATATCCGTAGTTGGAGAAGTTGTTTCCGTTGATATGAAGTCCCTGATAACAAACGATGGGAGCTTCGTTGCGAGCAGGAATGGCAGTGACGTTGACGCCTGGCGGAGCATTGCAGTTATCAGTGTTGCAGCCTAAATTGTAAATTAATTGGTGAACTATTTTAAACTAATTATTACAGCATCCGGTGACTGGAGGATCAGCTCCAGTGATCGAATTGCAGTTGTCGTTTCCTCCGAGTCCCAGACCGTAGTAGCGACAGACGCCAAATGGAGCACACCAGTAGGTCGTCACGTTCTTGCTGTTAACCATAGTCGAGAGAGAAGAGCACATGCCGTCGCAGATCATGTCGCCGCCTTCGAAGATGTTATCACTTGGCACTGATATACCAGAATAGCAGCGGAGTTGGTTGAAGTTTCCACCGCCTCTGTTGGGATCGAGACAGCCATCATAATCACAGCAGCATCCAGTGACTCCGTTTCCAATTTGTCCACATCCGTTCTTGATTCCATAGGTCGAGCACATTGTGACTGGGTCGCAAGTGTAGATGGTGGCATTGTGCGTCTGTCCAGCGAAGGTCGTGAGGAAGTTGGCCGAAGCACATTCTCCCTGGCAAAGTCCGTAAGCAGCGTTCGTGATCGGGACGCCGTTCACCCAGATGCCTGAATCGATAAATTTCTTGATTTCTTTTGGATTATTGATGTTTTAACCTCCATAACAGATGGTTGGGTAGGCAGCAGTTGGCAGGTAGGTAGTGTTGATTTGGATATTCGGGTCGTCGACGTTGCAGTTATCAGTTGCCGAGCAACAATATGCCTCGATCTCCTCGTCTTGTGGAGGATTGTAGGTCAGTCCTTCGGTAGCGGCCATGCCGAATCCAGCGCAGATCTGTGTGTTTTCTTGAATTTAAAATTGTGTTTCTTCAAACTTACAGCATAAGGAGCGCACATGTAGTAGGTCATGGGAGTGCCGTTCATTTTGAACTTCATGCGACCACATCGTCCGTCGCATGGCATCTCAGCTCCGACCGAGCTGGTTCCGTTCGAGAGACCAGTGTAGCATTTGAGTTGGCGGATCGGGTACACAGGTGGAATGACAGTCGGATCGATGCATTTGTCTGAGCTGCACATGCATCCTGTCACTACTGCAGTTGGAACTCCAGAAACGTTAGCGACGTTGAAGCTTTGGCATTGTCCATTGACGCCGATCGCGCTGAAGATGTTAGCCGGGTCGCAGGAGAACACTTCTCCCCACAGAGTCCCGCCGTTATAGGTGGTTCGGATTCTGGCAGATGCACAATCGCCCTGGCATGGACCGAAACTGCCTCCAGTCACAACGGCGCCGTTCAGCGTAATACCCGAGTAGCATTGAATCGTGGGTCCACCCCAGTTTTGCGTTGGCGGAGGAGGGATGCTTGGGTTCATAAGATCTTTGCAATCTTGTTTCGTGCAGCAGCAGCCAGTGATCGTCGTGCCGTTGACTCCGTTGCACATTTCCTGATTGTCCTGGATACCAGGGAAGAGCGCGGTGCACAGAGTTTGAGGCATGCAGGCGTAGACCTTAAAATCGAAATTCGGAACAAAGTTTCCTGGCGTTAGAAACCTCGACACTGTAGCCCGAAGCGGTTCCGTTGACCTTCATACAGACGCTGTTCTGACCGCACTGAACCAGATCACCAATGGTAAACTGATCGGATGCATAGTAGCCGACGTAACAGACGATGTTGCTGAAATTCTCGACTGGAAAACTGATTTTCACCTATTTTTACCTTGGGAAGTCCTCAATGTGACTTGGAGCAAGCTCTTCTCTTACTCCGGTGACTTCATTACATCGATTGCCATCACAGTAGCAGTCTTCCGTGTCCCCAGCATTACACGCATTACCGGCATTGATTATTTTTGCCACCTACAAATTGATAATTAATGTATGTATCTCAGTTGTATTGTGTTAGCGCTCTGGCTTCTTAATCATGGATCAGGCTCGACTTTTGAGTACACTCGATGATTTTCGTAAGCAGAATTCTTGAGTTCGCAAGGCACTTTCTCAGACACATAGTGATTCATACAAATAGTGTTTATCTTTGATATTTGTTTGAAATTTCATTGCTTGATATGAGAAGAGTGAAATAGTATGAAAAATGATGAGGATAAGAAGAAATGAGAGCAATGGCAGAGAATGTATGGCGTAAAACTTGGACAGTGTGTTACTGATAAGATAAAAATGAAAATCCGGGCTTCTGTCGATGGTAAAAGAAGCGAAAAAAGCGGGGAAATAATGCGGAGAAAAGACGAACAAAAGATACTACCAGTCTCCAAGGGCAAAATAGAGATGAAACGTGGCATTTTTGAATTTTTGTAGAATTACAAACACTAAATTCTAACTAGAACTTCCTCGCTTCGCGCTCGCTCGCTCATCGTCCTAGTGCCAGCCTTCGGCTGGCTGTTAGAATTTAGGTTATTACTTTTATAAAATCACCAAAATTTATACTATTTGCCGATTATAAAGCAGCACTAATTAGTCACCAAGTTTTGAAACTCAATGTGAAGATAATTTAAAATGAGAATTGAGAGTGAAGAATTTAATGAAAAATGCTCATCAAAATATCTAAATTTATATTTATTACTTTAAAAACTTTAATAGAATATTTTTCTGGTGATAAATTCCCTCAAAAATAATGCAATACAAACAGTCAAATCATTCGTCTATGTTTTTACTACATTTAAAACCTAAATCAAATTGTATCGAAGAGAAGTTTTCATGAACTATTTTATGAAATAGAAAATTGGTTCGCCTCTTATCTTCGCCAGACTTGACTGACGAAATAAAATTACTAGTGTTCACAAAGTTATAATTGGAGCATAAAACACTTCGAAAATCGCAAGAGTGTAGTAAAGAAATTGGAAAAATGAAAAAATAAATGATGAAAAGTTCACATCCTAAACAAAGTCATTATATGGAGTGAATTTTTAAATTTATACGTTTTCTTGATTATGTTTATTCGAGAGCGTTTTTGAAGAAAATATTCAACTACATTTTTAATATACTCGAGCAGAGATAAATGAAAATGAATGCTCGGCCCATTTATAATATAAAATATCAGTGAGGCATAGATATTTGGCATATTTTATGCTAATTTCGATAATTTTTCGAAACACGTTTTTTTTTTTTTAAATCTCTAGTCGATCTGTATAATTGATATGAAAATTTGTAATGGAAATTAAAATTTAAAAAAGGTAACTACATTCTTATATAGTAGAGGTAACAGTGCTGACGAAAAATTCGAGATTTTGAAATCTGGAGGTACCTGAGGTCGAATAGAATTTCTTAAACATTTTTTACAAAAATTCTAATGAGGCAATTGAGCCATTTGGAGTAGTGGCTGATGCACAACAGGACTGGAATTATTCTATAGATAAAATGTACATGGGTCCCTATGTGATCGGCTGCGGTTTTGAAGTTTTACAGGTCTTGGAAAGCATTTTTATCCCGGCATGTTGTACATCATTTTGAAGCTAATGCAATTTGGTATCGAATGAGTTTTCTCATTTTTTTTTTTATAATTTTAGATTCAAAAACTTGAATTTTGGGTGAAAATCTGTCAAAAACGATTCTATGCTAATTTCGACTATTTTAAGTCAAAATTGAAAATAGATTTTATTTTTGAAATCTCCATGATCGATTTGGGTAGATTACAGTTTTTGAAAATCGCCTCCCTTGAAAAATGCCTACTAAATTATAGAGTGGAGGTAATTTTTACGTGATTTCGAAAGATTGCCTTGATTTCAAAAAGAAAGACGTAAAAATTTTATGGCACTTAAAATGATTAATTAACAGTAGTGTGATTAGGCAGAAGCCATATGAAATGTAAACATCAGTAGACAATTCGTGTCTTCGGAGTCTCTAGATAGAAGTCATATAATTTTCGCGCTGCTACAAAGTAGAGAATAAATCGCGATTTTTGAATTAGAAGAAAAAAGTTACAGTATTTGAAACTATTAATTTTAAAATGCTAATTTTTGTCAAAATGTCAAATTTGAAATCTCTAAAGAAATGTTCATTTTTTAAACAAAATCCTGTTTTCTATTTCCTTGCTATCCTTATAATGATGATAAAAACTTACATGATTATCTTCACACGACAAAAGGACGATGCTTTGTTCTGCGCTCCATATCGGAATCGTTTCTCGTTTACAGAGACCGTCGCATTCTTTCTGCAATTAGGACAATTAGCCATTTAATTTAAGTAATTAAGTAGATAATTGGCTCACATGTGCTATGCTTTTCGATACGATTACGCCGTTTTCAAGCACGAGGTTACCTACGCTACACTCATGGGCAAAGCCGACCGCTACCAGGGCCAGGAGTATACCCAAGCGCATTCTGAAAATTAACATAATTAGGACAATTAGAGATAATTAATGGGTAATTAGGTCAATAAATGGAAACTTGGAAACCGCGAGATCATGAGACACGAGCCATGAAGAAATAGCGTGAAGAAGATGCCTTATCCCACCATCTCCTTCCCTATTTTACTATGTTTCGTGTCTCGATATCTCGTAATTTCCAAATAGCCCAATTAACTATGATCTAAATGATGATAGGAAGACATATCAATAAATTATGTTTAAGGCGAGAATCTTTAATTTTATGGGTAATTAAAATGAGAGAGATAAAATTGGACCGCCTGTGCCGTACCAAAAGCGACTTTTCTACTACTGAATGGCACATTGAATTTGATAATGCTTCTAGTGGCAAATTCTCTCTCTGCACTACAGTATTTTTCATCTTTTCTATCTCAGAATTCAACTATCTCTAATTAAATTATATGTCTTTTGCCCTCTACTTTTACTGTAGTCTAGTTCTTCTTGTTTTCTTAAAACCTCGGATTTTTATCTTTTTACAGTAGTCTCTCTTCCTTCCTGCTTCCAAAAAATTTATGCTTTTCGGATCGCCTTTTGGCAAACTCTTTTCGTCTCTCGAGAATAGTGATATTTCCAACTTTTATGTTTCAAAGTATGAGACATAGAGTTTCTGCCATCCCGAACTAGACTTGGCAAGTCTAAAACATTCCAGATTTTTGAAACAGATCTTTGAATTTTCAGAAAAAAATGTAAAATTTATTTCATATTAAGATACGTATGAAAAATATGTAGAAAACAGTTTAATTATAATAAACTTGCATAGTTTCTATTTTATTGTAGCTTTTTTCTGGTTTAAATTACATTTCATTTCAGGATACATATAACTTTTGTTTCTCAGATAAATCATAGAAATTTTTACATTCCCTCAAAAATGCATCTTTTGACTTCATATCTAGAAAACTTTGATATCTGAAAAATATCTCAGACTATATTCCAGGCCTATGCTTTAATATGCACTTAGGGATATTCTAGAATGTTTCAGGGTAGACCCATAAAGAAGTCGTTAAGCTTTATCGCTAAAATATTCGTCTTTAGGAATGAGTCGTTTTATTTGATTGAGCACCTCTTTCTGCTATGGCATTGTAAATTACGGGTTGGCTTCTGATAAAATGATTTGATAAAGAAAGGAAGGAATAGCATTAAAGTTTGAGAGACTTAAAGAATGCCAGAAGCCACCTTCCAAATGAAAATTCATGCCATTGTCCCGAATTTCTCATCTTTTATTTTATATGGAGACAGAAATCAAACACAAATCAGATAGGTGAACAATCAGAACGAAAATTTATTAGGTTTTTAAGGGTGAATATCAGTAAGGACCGAAGTTTTAGCAAAGGGGTGTAAACAGGAGTCCGCAAATCGAGCTGACCTTTACATATTGTTCAGTTTTTCACGCTTATTCTCATGGTGATAACCGTTTTTCGAAAATCGATTACTGTAATGGATTACGGTAGCTTAAAGTTTTGACAGACCCGATCTCGGGAAAATGATAACTTTCTTATTTCTGAACCAAATCGAATGCAGTTTTCAGCATTGGATAGCTCACGAAAAACTACAAATAATGTAGCTAGACCACCTGCTAGCTAAGATCAACAATTTTAAACATTCCCTTGTTATTTTTACATTATTCTCCTCGACAAGATCTACGAAATAAAAAAATAATCATGAAATTTGGTCTGATACACAGGGAGATATGATTTTTTGTTCAAAGTGACATTTGACTGGGTTTCGAAAAAAAAATTCATTTATCGAATAGGATTCACTTTTATGAACATGGCCTATATCATTATCACCGCCAAGCACTCCTCTATAAGATGGTGTAGAAATATATTGCGTCTTTTGCGTTTTACAGGCGTACTGATAGAAAATGTCGAAAAATTGACCAATTTTGACAGTTTTTCACAGAAATTTTTGAAAAATTTTGTACATATTCTTACTCAGCTCGTCGAGCTGCGTCGTTTGATATAGGTGTTGACCGGTTTTGATGCCTCTGGGCGATTTACGAATTTTCGAGTACGACATTCGCTACAGCGTAAATAACGCGCGCCTGAGTCCCGGGACCTCGATTTTCGGATTCTCCACCCTCGATTACATTACCAAGGACTATTTCCAGGAAAATAACCCTAAGGGCTGTGCCAAGCCTTTCCCAGCAATACTCCATTTTTACATAGAACGACTATTAAAATTGTAAATTTTATGCTTTGATGTCTAGTAATAGAATTTTTGGCTTGTAAGCCACATTGAATTTGCTCCCGTTGGCAAATTTCGCCCGATGCAAATTCAGCGCTATCAGTACGGGACTGATAAGCACCATTGTGCAGAGGCACTAAGACGGGCTCATACCGAAAAGCCGATTAAAGGCAAAAGCCCGTATTTGGAGACGAGCGATTATAAACGCATTTAATTAGGGGATTTGTGAAACTGAAAAACTACTAGATTCTAGACTTGGAAAATTCCATTGATAAAATTTGATCGGAAAGTATAGGCTTTTCAATGAAATTGCATGGTAAAAGGTTAAATTCGAATCTTTGATGCTGAAGCATGCAACATTATGCGAATTAAAATGCTGCAATCCTAAATGTGTCATCAATTTAAATTTCATCATAGATGACTTCAATTTGATGATAAATGGGATATTTTGTCCTATCGAAAATCGAAATTTCACTTTTCGGTGGCCCGCTTTCCGATTTTTATTTCTTGACGTTCTCGGTCCTGAGAGCAGACTATAACTTATCGAGAAATTCTGATAAACATTGGCCCCGAAAGAATGAGAATTCATTGATAATTTGTAGAGTCAGAAAAGGTGAATAATCAATTAGAAATTTCATATTATTTGCAAGATTAGAAAAAAAATCTTCAGAAAAATAGAACTTTATTGATAACTCCAACAACTTTAACAATGATAGAAATCAGCAACAAATTTGGTCTTTTCATAGAAAACTTATCGCTTTCCCTTGCTCTTGCTTTTGTTTTTGTAGCCCCGGTTTTTCTTCTTCTTTTCCGACTTTTCCTCTTGCTCTTCGTCGAGAAGGTTAGCGAACTGAAAGTGAATTCAAAAGTTATATATTTTAGTCTTTTTTGCAAATTTCATCTTCTTTTATAATTTACACATTAAAAAAGGTGAACGTTCTCTAAAAATGGATTTTCTTTTAAATCTCACCATTTCCCCGGCCATATTGGCGTCGTCATCCACTTCGCCTTCAGAATCCATGTCCCAATCGTCATCGTTGTCGTTATCTCCCTTCGTCGTTTGCCTTCGGAATCCTCCATCGTCGTCACTGATATCAGATTCCATCTCGACGTCACTCTCCTCTTCCGAATCGTCGCCATCCTGAAGATTTAAATGAACGACTGTAATTTCAAATGTTCTAATTTAAAAAAGAGCGAAATAAAAGAAATCATCAAGTTTCGAATTAATTCTGGACTGAGATTCAAATAGAATTACACCCCTTGTAATTGTAAAATTTTACAACCCCAACTACGCTCCCTTGTAAACGCTTTTACGAGGGCGTGTAATTTTACTTGAATCTCAGCCCTGATTTTTCTTTAAAAGGCTAAACAAAGTCATTTTTTCTTTCTTTCACACAATTTGAAGTACTACATTCATATCTTAGATCATCATTTAATTGAAAAGTAGGATTACTATAAAACGACGTCATCTTACCATATCCCCTTCCTGTTCATCTTCCAGATCGTCGTCGTCGTCCGTGCCTTCAAGATCCAGCTCATCGGCGTCGACGTCATCTTCTGGCTTCTTTTTCTCAACTTTTTTCTTCTTTTCAGCACTGAACGCTTCGCCAAAATCGATATCGTCGAAAAGTTCGTCGTTCTTCTCACCGGCTTCGAATTTCTCTGAAACGTAATTTGAGATATTTTCGGGTTTTCCTTAGAAATTTTCAGATTTATTTCCTTATCTTGCCTATACAAATTTCTATCTGTACTTTTCACATTTTATATTTCTGGTTCCTTAATCTACGATTCAAACTTTCATACGCAATTTAAATTAAATTAAATTTTAAAATATACAAAATAAAATGAATAAATAAACAATTACCCAAAAGCGCTTCAAACTCCTCCGAATCGACAGACCTCGTCTCCCACTCGTCATCGTCTTCTTGGTCTTTCTTCTCAGGCAATCGAATGTTCGACTTGGCGTAGCGATGCAGGAATCTTTCATCTGCTGGCAGTTCCGAATCTTGTTTATTGAGGTATTCCTGAAGATCGTATTTATTCCTTAAAAAAACTTGCAAATTTAACTTGTCTCAAAAAAGTTAATGTAGGTCTGGTCTAGAAAAATTTTTTTACAAGAAAAATGATCCACTCGGTTCTTTTTCCTTTTTAGAAGAATTTCTTCTTTACAAAAAAATCTCACGACTTACCGCAGATTTAATAGACATGCCCCTGACGCCCCATGGATCATAGGCCTTCTTCTTGATGACTTTTTCGACTTTCGGCTTATTTTTGGACTTGGGATTTCTAAACGCGAATCGGTCCAAGAAATGCATCAACGAAAAGTCTGTCAACGGGTCGCCTTTGTAGTTGATCACGCCTCTCTGAAGGAAAAAGATTTATGAAATCTCATGTTTAGAATAAAATTATATATGAAATCCTTTAAAAAGATGTAGAAAATTTTCGAAAAAGGGATATACAAAATCTGAATATATGAAATCCTCCACCTCAATGAGCGAGTTCGCAAAGGCCGCTACTGAAGGATGGAAATGCTTGGAGAGCAGATACAATTCGTTGTCAGCGATTTCCGAACAGGAGACAAATAAAGGATTCCTTGCGGATGGGTCGTACGGGTCTCGCATTTTTCCTGAAAACAACTTTTATTTTTTAAAAAGCTTGTCTATATTATTTTTGCAAAAAAAAATCCAATATGTTTAGATTCTTGCACAAATTTTTCAATGCAGAAAGATCCTAACCTTTGGCCGATCGATGCACCCAACCGACTGAGCTATTTGAGGCGGATTTCTTGTGCGGCTTGACGTCCTCATCAGAATCCATCTCTTCCTTTTTGACGTTAGACTTCGAATTTGGCGTCGTGACTTCAGAATCCGAGTCGACGTCGAAGTACTTCTCTTCCTCGTCATCGTTGGAATTCAGAAGGACGGGGTTACGTTCCGGTTCTCGACGAAGGATGATCAGGGACTTGTCTTTTCTGGAAGAAAAAATTAGAATAGCTTTAAAAAGCGAAAAAAGAATAAAATTAAATAATAAAAAATAAAAATACCTAGCCTCCATAGTCTTGGAAATCAGAATCAGAATTCCTGTCGCCAAAGATGGAGTTGCGGTAGTGGCAGTTTGAAGAAGTCTTTTGACGAAGGTCCTTACGCGATCTAAAATAATTTGAAATTAATCTAAACAAATAAAATTTATTTAGGAGTAAATTAGTTCAAAATAATAAGAATAATTTTAAAAAATCATCTAACTGATGTGCTTAGATAAATATAATTCCAAAAAATAATAAAAATATAATCTTTCTCCCTACCTGATGAACTATCCATTTTCATGGCCTTGTAAACCAACAGGAGGAGTTGGTTGTAGGCCGACGGAGGAATCGGATCCAGAAGTTTGCGATACAGCGCCGTGAAGAAACGATCGGACAAGGATTCACTGGAAAAAATACAAATAAAATTTAAATGGCATATCTAAAAACTAAAGAATAGGTTTCTTATAGAAATTTAAAATAAGAATAAAGAAGTTTCCAATTAAATAAAATTAAACAAAAAATAGTTCTACCTGACTTGATGGAACTGGAATAGTAATCTGAGAGTATGAAGAGAAATCGCGTAAGTTCCCGTGTGGACCAATCGATACAGAGCGTCGATGTCGTCTATTAAGGACTCGGCTTTTTCTGAAAAGGGATCAAAATTTTTAAAAATAGATCAAACATTTTCCTACCTGCAGCATAAGGAAAAGCCCGATTAGCTGCGGTCAGCAAAATGTTCAGCAATTTTGGATCGATTTTCCCGTTTGCGACGATCGTTTTGAACAGCCCGAAATAGATCGACAGCAGCTGAGCGGCCTAAAAAGTTGCAGTTACCAAAAATATGGGATAGTTACCAGAATACCATTTTACCGAAAAATTGCATATCTTACTAAAAATAGTATTTTCATCGAAAACTGGTAGCTTCAAGTTGGAACAAAAGTGGTATCACAATTTATTAAAAATGATAATCTCCTTGCCAAATCCGATTCCTCCCTTCTCAAAGCGAACTGCGAGAGAGCGGTGGCCGCATACAGAATTGCCAACTGGGAGATGTTCTTCCTAAAGATAGTTTGGATAGTTTAAGTTCGTAATTAAAGATATTGAAAAGATGGTTGTGGTAATTAAAGTATTTGATTGCCTGTAGATGAGCCGCTCGATTTCCTTGACAATCACGGAACGCATCGCGGGTTGCCTTCTAGCCAATTCCTCGATGAGGTTTTCCGTGAAAGAGCCGATTTTGTAGTTCGGATGGCCCAATTTGTTGACAAGCATGGTGAGGAGGATCTCCAATTTATTTATTTTACATTTTATTTTGTATTTTATCTTCTAAACTGATCTTTTTTATTTCTTAATTTCGTTTTTGTTTTTTTTTTAATTTAATTTTTTTATTATTTTACTTTTACAAATTTTATACTCTCACCTGTTCCCCTTCAGGTCTTTCCGCGAGTAAGTTCAAAATCGTCTTAAGCGATTTCTTATTCAAGTCTTCCACGTTGCCGCCAGCGCAGTTCTGAAAAAAATGAAAATTAAAACAGACTAAAATTAATTTTAAAAATAGGAAGTCATTTTTAAAAAATTAAATTCAAAAAATCCTACCCCCAGCGCCCTGATGAACTTCTCGTAGATCAATTTGAGTTGGTGCTCGAAAATCCAGAGAATTAGCGATTTTTTTCGCTTCTGATCGTCTTTCGGGTGGTCTTTTAGAGAGGAAAGGGGACGCTGAAAAATTTGAAAAGTTTGGATAAATAATAACAAAAATACCGATGAAAAAGTGACAAGCTTTCTTTCTGGGGGCAAGTAGACATTAAGAAATACATCCTCAAGGATGGCTGAAAATATTTATTATTTTTATATAAAAAAAAAAAAAACAAAAACTCACGAATATATTGCATAGCGTCACGGATTTTCTTCTCTTCAACCGACTCGATCATGAATTGAATGTACTGCAGAGCGTGGATCGGGGAGGTGTGGGTCTGAAAAAAATGAAATTTTGAAAAATTAAAAAAAAATATTTTTTTCAAGTTCGTAACGTAGTGATTTCTCGAATAATGAGCTATTTCTCCATAATCTGAACTTCGTAATGAAATTCAGATAGGTTTATTGTTTGATGCACTTTAGAAATTGAAATTCTAATTTAAAAAAAGTGAAAACTACCTGCAGCTGTACAGCACTCATTTTGTCCTGTGCGGTACCCTTTTTCAGCACTTGGAAAAGCCAGCTCGCCTCAGAACCTCCGGACTTTTGGGCTTCTGAATTTAAAAAAAAAAAGAATTTTTAAATTTAAAAAGGATACCCTTGACATAATTGACGACTTCTTGGTTGTAGAGCTGTTCAGCCTCTTGAAACAGAGTTCTAACTGCCTGATCATCCAAGTTCTGCGGACCTTGAGACAGTTTGTTGACCTGAAAAATTTTAATTTAGAGAATTATTTCCCTAACTTTACTTTTGATAAAAATCAACTAAATTTAACATCTTTTAAAAATTATTTTTCTGATTTTTTTTTAAATCCGACCTGATAGGAGTACCATTTCTGCCCCTCGGTGTGCTTGATCAACGTCGATTCAAAATTGGCTTTCCGTTCTTTGAAATTTCCCGAAGACCGCTTCTTCTTCTTCTCACTTTTCAACGAATTTTCTGACATCTGAAGCAGTCGTTAAAAATAGCGAAAAATACGTCACTGATAAGAAATTGGATAAACTTCAACGCGAAAAATCCAAAAAATCCCCCTTTCGTGGGCAAGGGAAGGGGCGTGGCCTATCTGCAAGGCATCGCACGTCTTTGCAATGTGGGGGAAACAAGTGCGATTTAGCAGACTGCCAGCCATTTTGCCAAACTGACTTCACCGCGCTGATTTACCCATGGATGGGCAGGTCATTGGGTCCTGCATCCATCTCCGAAAAGAAAAAATTCAAGAAATTATTTTAAAATAGAATATTGAAACGTGAAAACTGAAAAATCGCTCAGATTTGTGGAACTGGCTAGAGACGCAGAGTTTGCATTGTGCTTCTCGCTCTCCCTTTCTTCTCTTGCCTTTGGAAATCCTTTTCTCTGCGCTCTTTCATTTCAGCATTAGCTCCTTTTATATTTCGCGGATTATCAGGACCTCAGTTGGACAACGCAAGATTTTTTCACTGAAGATAGACAATTGACCAGCTAATCAAAATATGAAATAAAAACACATGTACCTCTCGAAATATGTCTAGAGTAATCCAATTTAGTAAAGAAAAAATTGATCATTTTAAAAATATTTTTTGATAAAATTTCGTTTTTTCTTTCGAATAGCATAATTAGGGGGTATGAAATTTTATTTTAGTCAAGTTTTCAGACGATTTTAACGATCCTGTCAAGATACAGTACTGCAAAGACGAGCATCTGTTATTGCCTCGGGAAAAGGTGCTCTACGCAGGATTTTTCTAAGTTTTAACATATGTTGTACATGTCAACTAGGTGTACCGATTCATCAAAAAATTCGATGTATCTCTTTTATATCTTGAAATATTCGCATTGTCGTAATTTGATGTGCATTTGACGCGCATTTGCGGACTTCTTTCGCATCCAATCAATAAATCGATATCACCACGTGAAAGAGCGGTATCGAATTGTATAGTAGGTACCGATCAATTATTAAAAACAAAAATAAAACAAGAAATATTTGCGACAATTGGAAGGGCTATCAGCTATGGACAGTATTGAATCGAGGCAAAAGGGCGTGGCTTGGCGGTCCCTACTTCTGGGACGAACTTTTAAGTCGAACTAGAGCTCATGCTAAGCACGAGCTCTAGCATGAGTTTAGCATGAACTTTTTGCCAAAAAATACCACCGCTGGAATGCTTTAGACTTGCCAAGTCTAGTTCGGGATGGCAGAAACTCTATGTCTCATACTTTGAAACATAAAAGTTGGAAATATCACTATTCTCGAGAGACGAAAAGAGTTTGCCAAAAGGCGATCCGAAAAGCTTTATCAATTTTTTGGAAGCAGGAAGGAAGAGAGACTACTGTAAAAAGATAAAAAATCTGAGGTTTTGAGAAAACAAGAAAAACTATAGACTACAATTAAATTAGAGGGCAAAAGACATATAATTTAATTAGAGATAGTTGAATTCTGAGAGATGGAAAAGATGAAAAATATTGTAATGCGGAGGGAAAATTTGCCATTAGAAGCATTGTAAAATTTAATGTGCCATTCAGTAGTAGAAAAGCCCTTGGTACGGCACAGGCGGCTCAATTTTTCCTCTCTCGCATTAATTACCCGGTTTAATTATCCATAAAATTAAAGATCCTCATCTTAACTAATCACAATTTATTGATATGTCTTCCTATCATCATTTAGATCATAGTTAATTGGGCTATTTGGAAATTACGAGATATCGAGACACGAAACATAGTGAAATAGGGAAGGAGATGGTGGGATAAGGCATCTTCTTCACGCTATTTCTTCATGGCTCGTGTCTCATGATCTCGCGGTTTCCAAGTTTCCATTTATTGACCTAATTACCCATTAATTATCTCTAGTTGTCCTAATTATGTTAATTTTCAGAATGCGCTTGGGTATACTCCTGGCCCTGGTAGCGGTCGGCTTTGCCCATGAGTGTAGCGTAGGTAACCTCGTGCTTGAAAACGGCGTAATCGTATCGAAAAGCATAGCACATGTGAGCCAATTACCTACTTAATTACTTAAATTAAATGGCTAATTATTCTAATTACAGAAAGAATGCGACGGTCTCTGTAAACGAGAAACGATTCCGATATGGAGCGCAGAACAAAGCATCGTCCTTTTGTCGTGTGAAGATAATCATGTAAGTTTTTATCATCATTATAAGGATAGCAAGGAAATAGAAATCAGGATTTTGTTTAAAAAATGAACATTTCTTTAGAGATTTCAAATTTGACATTTTGACAAAAATTAGCATTTTAAAATTAATAGTTTCAAATATTAACTTTTTTCTTCTAATTAAAAAATCTCGATTTATTCTCTACTTTGTAGCAGCGCGAAAATTATATGACTTCTATCTAGAGACTCCGAAGACACGAATTGTCTACTGATGTTTACATTTCATATGGCTTCTGCCTAATCACACTACTGTTAATTCACCATTTTAAAATGCCATAAAATTTTTACGTCTTTCTTTTTGAGATCAAGGCAATCTTTCGAAATCACGTAAACATAGACCTAAGGAGCACTTTCGTCAGACGAAAAAATCTATGGGGGGTAGATTGCAGAGGGAAATTTTGTATGGCGAGATAGGTCTCAAACTTGAACATTTACGTTATTGATTGATTAGAGATACAGGATTCTTAAGAAAATACACGGGGGTTGGTCGCAAGGGGTTTCTGACGATCGTCCTCCCTAGGTCTGCGCAAAAACTCGAATTGAAATTTTTATAAGTCTGCAAATGCTCAGAAATACCACGTTCCGTCTCGATTTTGCCTTTGGAGACTGGCAGAATCTTTTGTTCGCTTTTTCTCCACATTATTTCCCCGCTTTTTTCGCCTCTTTTACCACCGCCAGAAGTCCGGATTTTCATTTTTATCTTATCAGTAACACACTGTCCAAGTTTTACGCCATACATTCTCTGCCATTGCTCTCATTTCTTCCTATCCTCATCATTTTCCATACTATTTCACTCTTCTCATATCAAGCAGCGAAATTGCAATAAAATATGAAGGATAGAAACTGTTTGTATGAATTACCATGTATCTGGGAAAGTGCCTTGCGAACTCAAGAATTCTGCTTACGAAAATCATCGAGTGTACTCAAAAGTCGAGCCTGATCCATGATTAAGAAGCCAGAGCGCTAACACAATACAACTGAGCTACATACATTAATTATCAATTTGTAGGTGGCAAAAATAATCAATGCCGGTAATGCGTGTAATGCTGGGGACACGGAAGACTGCTACTGTGATGGCAATCGATGTAATGAAGTCACCGGAGTAAGAGAAGAGCTTGCTCCAAGTCACATTGAGGACTTCCCAAGGTAAAAATAGGTGAAAATCAGTTTTTCAGCCGAGAATTTCAGCAACATCGTCTGCTACGTCGGCTACTATGCGTCCGATCAGTTTACCGTTGGTGATCTGGTTCAGTGCGGTCAGAACAGCGTCTGTATGAAGGTCAACGGAACCGCTTCGGGCTACAGTGTCGAGGTTTCTAACCCCAGAAAACTTTGTTCCAAATTTCGATTTTAAGGTCTACGCCTGCATGCCTCAAACTCTGTGCACCGCGCTCTTCCCTGGTATCCAGGACAATCAGGAAATGTGCAACGGAGTCAACGGCACGACGATCACTGGCTGCTGCTGCACGAAACAAGATTGCAAAGATCTTATGAACCCAAGCATCCCTCCTCCACCAACGCAAAACTGGGGTGGACCCACGATTCAATGCTACTCGGGTATTACGCTGAACGGCGCCGTTGTGACTGGAGGCAGTTTCGGTCCATGCCAAGGCGATTGTGCATCTGCCAGAATCCGAACCACCTATAACGGCGGGACTCTGTGGGGAGAAGTGTTCTCCTGCGACCCGGCTAACATCTTCAGCGCGATCGGCGTCAATGGACAATGCCAAAGCTTCAACGTCGCTAACGTTTCTGGAGTTCCAACTGCAGTAGTGACAGGATGCATGTGCAGCTCAGACAAATGCATCGATCCGACTGTCGTTCCACCTGTGTACCCGGTTCGCCAACTCAAATGCTACACTGGTCTCTCGAACGGAACCAGTTCAATCGGAGCTGAGATGCCATGCAACGAACGATGCGGTCGCATAAAGTTCAAAATGAACGGCACTCCCATGACCTACTACATGTGCGCTCCTTATACTGTAAGTTTGAAGAAACAGTTTGAAAATAGAAAACGAAAAAATAGATCTGCGCTGGATTCGGCATGGCCGCTACCGAAGGACTGACCTACAATCCTCCACAAGACGAGGAGATCGAGGCATATTGTTGCTCGGCAACTGATAACTGCAACGTCGACGACCCGAATATCCAAATCAACATCTCCTACGTGCCAACTGTTGTCTACCCAACCATCTGTTATGGAGGTTAAAACATCAATAATCCAAAAGAAGTTAATCGATTCAGGCATCTGGGTGAACGGCGTCCCGATCACGAACTCAGCTTATGGACTTTGCCAAGGAGAATGTGCTTCGGCCAACTTCCTCACGACCTTCGCTGGACAGACGCACAATGCCACCATCTACACTTGCGACCCAGTCACAATGTGCTCGACCTATGGAATCAAGAACGGATGTGGACAAATTGGAAACGGAGTCACTGGATGCTGCTGTGATTATGATGGCTGTCTCGATCCCAACAGAGGCGGTGGAAACTTCAACCAACTCCGCTGCTATTCTGGTATATCAGTGCCAAGTGATAACATCTTCGAAGGCGGCGACATGATCTGCGACGGCATGTGCTCTTCTCTCTCGACTATGGTTAACAGCAAGAACGTGACGACCTACTGGTGTGCTCCATTTGGCGTCTGTCGCTACTACGGTCTGGGACTCGGAGGAAACGACAACTGCAATTCGATCACTGGAGCTGATCCTCCAGTCACCGGATGCTGTAATAATTAGTTTAAAATAGTTCACCAATTAATTTACAATTTAGGCTGCAACACTGATAACTGCAATGCTCCGCCAGGCGTCAACGTCACTGCCATTCCTGCTCGCAACGAAGCTCCCATCGTTTGTTATCAGGGACTTCATATCAACGGAAACAACTTCTCCAACTACGGATATCAGGTCTGCCACGGTGAATGTGTTTCCATCATGTTGAGTGGGACAATCAACTCGTCGATAACATACGCTACTTTGTATGCTTGCGATCCAGCTAGCGCCTGCGCTTCTATGGGACTTCGCAACAACTGCAGCACTATTGATGGAACTGTGACAGCATGCTGTTGCGATTCTGATGCATGCATCGATCCAATGACCGGTCGACAACCTGGAATTCCACTTCAATGCTACGTTGGTCTGGTTGTGCCGAATATGAACATTTCTACCGGAGCCGATATGACTTGTGGCGGAATGTGTGCTCGAGTCTCGACGAATATCAACGGAAATCCTGCAATGCTATTCCACTGCGTGCCGACACCTATTTGCCAATCGCTTGGATTATACAACAGCAAAGGAGTTCTGTATCTCGACAGAGAAGTCGAAGGCTATTGCTGCAATACCGGACCATTCTGTAATACCAATGGGACGAATATCAACACCACTGGACTGCAACCAGTTGGAGCAGAAAGACCAAAGGCCTGTTATTCTGGTATGTGTAGTTTTTATTCCAGAAAAGTAAAAGCTGATCCTCAGGTATCTACATCAACGGATCGGCTGCTTCTGATGGAGGTTGGTATGCTTGCCAAGGAGACTGCTTTGCCGTCAATTTGAACACCACATTGAGTGGACAGACCGTCAGCGTCGCTGTTTATTCTTGCGATCCAACTGTTGTCTGCCGAAGTCTAAACGTTCTTAACAGATGCCATAACATCGAACCTGGACTTCAGACTTGCTGCTGCGACACTGTAAGATTGACTCGAAAGAACTCAATATGTTTGAATTTTAGGACGCTTGCATCGATCCCACTGTCACTCCACCAAAACTGCCCGACTTCTTCAGCGACTTTTGCTGGGTTGGTGTGTACGACAAAGCCCACAATATCTCTGCTGGAGCTGAGGTAAACATTATTGGAAGTATTTAAAAAAAAAAAACATCTTTTAGGCCTACTGTTATGACGGCCAATGCGCTTCCCTGACTTCAAATATTGCTGGATCAACCGTGAATGTCTTCGCCTGCGTGCCCAACTACGTCTGCTCTTACCTTGGTCTCTATGATGACTGTTTGTCAGTATACTACGATCGTTCGTTCACTGCCTGCTGCTGCAAGACTGGATATCTCTGCAACACCGCTGGTTACGACATTCCCATTCCACCACAACCACCCCGAATCCGAGACTTCCCCATCACTTGTCCATCTGGTCTGTACGTCGATGGAGCTGCTGTCACCCCAGAGGCTTTCTTGACTTGCGATGGAGACTGCGCTTCGATGACCATCAACGCGACTGCTAATGGCATAGCCCACTCGGCAATGCTCTTCACCTGCGATCCCTCCCGGGTCTGTCGTCAACTCAACGTCCTCAACACGTGTGCCTCACCAGAACCAGGCCTCACTGCTTGCTGCTGTGATACAGATGGATGCCTCGACCCGATGAGAGGAAAGTTCGTTCCAACCAACCCATTGAAATGCTACGTCGGTGTGTACTCGAGTACTGTCAAGACTGGAGCCGAAGTCTATTGCGATGGAAAGTGTGCCGCTATGCAAGGAATTGTCGGAAATGACAATGTGACTGTGTTTGCTTGCATTGCCGCTTCTGTCTGCCGAGCCCAGGAACTCTACGATGATTGCAAGCCGATCTACGGAGATCGTGGAGCTATCGTAAGAAATTTTCTGAAGATCTTCAACGAAATAGATGTTTTAGGCCTGTTGCTGTGATAATACCCAAAACTGCAACTTGAACTTCCGTGGAATGCCAACACCACCACCCTTCAGCCAGAATGTGTCCAGAATTCGCGACTATCCGATCGTCTGCTACAACGGCATCTACCTCAATGGAACTCAATACATCGGTGGAGGTGGTTGGCAGTCTTGCGAAGGTAACAGTTAAAAAATTATTTCAAGACAAAGATTCATTTCAGGTGACTGCGCTTCAATCGATTTGACTTCCTCCTACAATGGTCAGCCTATCACCGCATCGCTGTACACTTGCGACCCAGTCCGAGTCTGTCGTAACCTGAGTCTCTCCAACAGCTGCGCAATGATCGAACCTGGTCTTTCTGGATGCTGCTGCACTTCAGATGCCTGCATCGATCCTACCAAGAATCCACCAAGAACACCCTGGCAACCACTGTCCTGCTATGTCGGAGTCAAATCCGTCAAAGCCAATATCAGCGTTGGAGCGGAAGTCATCTGCAACGGAAAATGTGCCAGACTGCAGACATCGATTGCCGGAAGCTACGACACGACCACCTACCACTGCGTGCCGAACCAGATCTGCCAGAGCTTGGAGCTGTTCGACTCCTGCCGAGATCTATACTTCGACAGAGCTGTCACTGCCTGCTGCTGTGATAATGCTGTATTTGATAAAATCAAGAATTTTGATAAATAATGTACGATTTTCAGAACAATTGCAATGTTAATGACACGTCGATCGTCATTCCGACTCCTCAACCTCTGGTCGAGTTCCCGATCGCTTGCTACAATGGTATTTTCTCCAATGGACAAGCCATGGGAGCAGTCACGTATGAAAACAGATCAAAGTAAAGATTTAGAAAATGGTTTCAGCCTATCAGTCTGCAATGGTCAGTGCGCTTCGGTTCAAATATCTGGAACTTACAACGGTCAACTCCAAAATGCCACCCTCTATACCTGTGATCCTTCATCCGTCTGTGCTGCTCTGCAGATGACAAACAACTGCTCGTCGCCTGAACCTGGATTGACTGGATGCTGCTGCGACACTGTTAGTATAGGAATTCAAGGAAAATTAGCTAGTCTATAATTCAGGACACCTGCCTCAATCCTTACACTGGAAGAAGCCCAGGCAATCCTCTGTACTGCTTCGTCGGATTCTACGCTGCTTACAACAACTACGTCGTTGGCGCTTCCATCAAATGTGACGGAATGTGCGCATCGATGACCACGCAGTATAATGGCACACTCGTCAAGTCATACCACTGCATACCTCAGCCTGTCTGCAAAACACTGGAGTTGAACAACAACTGCACGACTCTGACAACGGACAGAGACATCACTGCCTGCTGCTGTGACGGATATAATAACTGTCACGTAAATGAGACCGCTGTCAACACCACGAACGTCATTCCTGCGGTAAATGTCGATTCGGATATTCAAAATTCATCGGTGATTTTCAGAACCAGGGCACGCCAATTACCTGCTACAACGGTATCTACGTCAACGGCTCTGCACTCGTGTCTCCAACTGTCGGAGCTTGTTACGGACAGTGCGCTTCCATCACATATACCACAACGTACAGTGGACAACCGAATACTCTCGTCATCTATTCTTGCGATCCTACGGCCGTTTGCAATAGCTTGAGTATGAATATAGCAAATTGGTCAAGAGTAGAACTTGAATTTCAGGCCTGACGAACAACTGCGGAACAATCGACCAGACCGGCTTCACAGGCTGCTGTTGTAACACGAACATGTGCGTGAGTCCGGGAACCATCCCGTCACCTGGCGGGTCGACAAGCCAATTGTCATTGATCGCATCCCTTCTCATCCCATTCCTCATCAGTGTATATCAGCTAGTCTCGCAATAGTCAACCGCTAATGTGCCAACAAGCATCTCAATTTGAAGGCAATTTCTGGATGATGTGGTACTTTACAACTTGTTGACTTCATCGCTACACCATCCTGAAATCGCTAGAAATCCCTTTCTTTCGCATTTTCTTTTTATAATTCTTGTTTTGATATATTTTGTTGTGTGGAGTTTTCCTCTTGATTTTGAATAAAAATCTAAAAAAAATCATCGATAAGAATGACGGAAAGTCAAATAGAACGCCGGACCGAGTGACCAGTCCATGCATTTTCAAGAATGTTCTGATTTTCCACCAGCAAATGGTTATTTTGACGAGATCTTTTCAGAATCGTGTTCAGCTGGTCTTTGCGAACATTCGATACCAAAGTTAAATTTTTTACATGTAGAATAACAAAAATAGATTGTTCCAGAACTACCGAATGCGGACCTTCCGGAACAAGTAAAATAAATGGCTGGACCAGATTTTAACCGTCAGATTCGTCATTAGTGTAGTTGAAAATTCCCAGGGGGCAAAAATCAGTTCGAAAATTGAGGATCAACTTTTTGGGTGCCACCCCATACTCGATTCTTACGAATAACGTTCCCAGGGATGAAAAGTTTGGCTCAAATGCCGGCCTGGACTTAATCAACCTAGATCTGGACTGGACCTGGGCCTGGGTATTCTCAAAGTCTGGGTCTGGGACCTGAAAATCAGGCCCAGGTCCAAACTTTTCATCCCTGAACATCTCATATAGTGGTTATCTGACCCTTGGAAATAGAATTTTTAATTAAAATTCCATTTGAGATATAAAAATCAGTTTATTTCACGTTTTCATGCGAAAATTCAGGTAACTCTTGAGTAAGTTCATGTTGAGATCGTGTATATTATGAAGATCATGTTAGAACCCGTAAGGCCAATGAAATTTCGAATAACTAATCCTTAAAACTTCTTAAATTTGAAATGCAATTTACAGAAAAGAAATGAATAGAAATCATCGCTTAACCCGACAAACTGACTATTTTTGAAATAGATTTTGTATAGTCCCCCGTAAAAGTTTAAGATGAAATAAATAATTTGAAAAAGAAGATCTAATAAATGAATTTCCTACTATTTATAAAGATCTCAAAATTGTTAGACGTTAGCCTTATTAGCTACTCCAGAATTGTAAGAACCTCGAGTCGGTTTTCTTCCGAAAACGATAGATTTAAAGGCCCTTCGGAATTCGGTGTTGAAAATCTAAAAATTCAAAAACCTTCAAATTAATATAGATTACAATACCGTGTAAATGATGGGGTTCATGAAACTATTCATATATCCGATCCAAGTACAGTAGAAAAACAGGTCGAAGCTAACCTGAATTTTCGAAAACTTATTTTTCTAAAATTTGATCATTTCTAAACAATATTCTTCAACAATAATTGCCTTTTTCTAAAATTAGTCATTTAAAAAAGAGTTTTAAAAATTGTTGAATTTTTACCTGACACCACTCCTGCTTCGCGATAATGCATACCGCGTTTAGAATGTTGATAGTGAAAAATGGAACCCAGCAGATCAGAAATACGCCCACGACGACGCCCAAGGTCTTCGTAGCCCTTTTCTCTTTCCTTTGAGATTTTGAGACCTAAATTTTGAGGTAAGTTGGAAAAATCGGCATTTTTTCTTTGCAGCTTTCAAAGAAGTGGGCAAAATCTACAGCAGGAAAAATTCGCACCTTTCTCTTCAAGCTCTGCTCAGTTTTGGACTTCTTTCCTAGTTTTCCGCTAGTTCCTCCGGTACCATTTTTTCCAGAAGTATTCGAATTTGAATTAGTAGCGGGTGTTTTTTTCAGGGATTGCTTAGAATCTATGGACTTCACAGAGTTAGCCCTGCTCTTTTTAGAGTTCGACGAAGAATCAATGGAGTCCATTCTAGCCACCTGTTGACGTGTCATGTCTGAATTTCAATTTTCAGAACTCCCGTCTGCGATTTAGCACAACAAATTTAGTGATTCAATCTTCATGCTAATATACAGAATTTCACTTCGATCAAAAGTAATCTGTGATATCACGGCAAACTTCAAATCTAATTTATAAGTTCAGTGCTTAGAAGTGGCATTTCATAAATGACGTTATATTTTTAAGAGGCGTTAAAAGAGTCATGATTGAAAAATAACGCCATCTATAGTCTCCATGCCTCGCAAACCTGCTACGATCTTATTTCGTGCTCTTTTCGGCATTTCCTCATGCTTCCCATTGGAAGACGTCGAAGGCGTTATCGCTGAAACACAACGACGCGACGGCGAATGTACGCCAACTCGCGGGGCTACAGTAGCCGGTGACGTCACCGTGGACTCAGAAGACCTAACGACGTCGGATAGCACTTGGGGTAAGGACGGAGACGTCACCGGCGATTCAGAGGGCACGGCAAACGAATAGACGTCATCAAATATGACGTCAAGGGTGTCATGTTCAATATCATTTTCATGGCAAACGGCATCCAAATCTGAGGAGAGATTTATGTTACTTGGAAGGGAGGGGCGGGTGAGAATACGAACGGCCAAGGGGGGCTCCTCAGAATTTGCAGAGATAGTAGAGCGACGAGGTGAAGTCTTGACGCTACCTGAAGTAATTAGTTTCGAAAATTGGATGATTCAAAAGCTGATCTTTTTTGGAGTGTTCTAACTGTCATGTAATATGATGTTAAAAGTTGATCGTCGTGAGTTTTAATTAGCTTTGAACAAACTTGATATAACTTGAGGACATAAATAATTATGAGGCTAATCTTCATGAATGTTCTTACCTTTCAAAGCCCTTTCCTGGTGCACACCTGCATTTCTTCCCATATCTCTGACAGTGAGGTTGAAATGTACTGTGGGCTGAAAGTTTATATAATTTAAAAATGACTGATTCAAAATTCACTTGAGATTCATCAGCACTACTTCCTCCTGGAGGCGGATGCGAAATCGTACCGTCTGGTGACGTCAGGAGTTCTGCACCTGCAAATTAGAGAATTTTGAAACTGATAGTGTGCGAGTGAGCGCGCTGCGATTTTTCCTAGATTGAGTTCTTTTCAGAAAATTATCTGAACTCATTTCAGACAGTTTGATTCCTTTTAAACAAATTTCTAATCTCTTATAGCCATATCAAAGCCCTATTTTTATTTTTAAGAACCCACTATTAGCCGTCGTACTCCTGGAAACAGATTGATTCGCAACGTTCTGTGAAGCGGATAAAGTTTCGGTTTCTGTTTGAATGGTTGCCTAAAATTTGAGAACTATTCTTGGGAACATTGTCTGAGAGCAAAAATTTGCCTGTCTCTCAACAGTAACGGTTTTCCGGTTCTTCTTATAGGCTTCAACACTTAGGCGACGATTTTCCGCTGGGGTATTTGGAGATGGGTTTGACAGTACGAGCTGGAACTAAAAGTTAGAGTTTTTAGATCTCTAGGATACGGTAGCTTTATTGATTTCCTAGATGATTATAACCTACTGTATTCTTATCCTTGTCTATCATGGCCTTTTCTTTCCGGAACAACCTGGGACTTCTTCGCGAAATCGAACGAAAAACTGATGGTAAAAATGCTTCACTTTCACTGCGATGAGTCCTAAAATGCGTAATTTTCTGGAAAATTCGAGAACATAAAATAAAAATGTTCTGAACATTTTCGATTCTTCTTACCTCGGCCCGGGTTTCCTATGTTTCGACGAATAGTTTCTGGATAGCTTTCGAAATTTCTTCGATTTTTTCTCGTCCTGAATCGTATCCGCAGAATTGTGGTCCTCGACCGTACTGGATTGTCTAAAATTGAATCTACTAAATTTGTAAAGGGGACGGGGTCTATTTTCGGGAAATTATGCAAATTTTAGGGTCAGTAATGTTTAAATATAGCTTTTTTTTTTAAAGTTTGTTAAGTTTTCTATTTTATCGCATTTTTGTTTCAAAATGACGTAAATTTTAGATGACCATATTTATATATGTACCTGGATAAACTAGGTAGATTCTCAGATATGAAATCGTTAGTGACTACGTGCACCACTTCAGATAGACTATCATCCATACTCGACCTCGGTGTGGATGAATTGCCGTACTCTCGTTCCTCTGAAAGATTGGTATGCTTTAAAATTCTTAGAATATGCTAGTTTCTAGCAGCCCAAGCTTAATGATAAAATGAAAATTATTTGAAATTAACCGAAAAGACGGCCCTGAAAGTGCTTATTTTCTACTAAGATTATCATTAAATAATGCGTTCTACTTTACATCACGATCTAAGAAAAATTTCATTCATTTCGAATTAAAGTAATCCTTTGAAAAACTGCTCCAATATTATTAAATATAGATATTTTTGAGTAAAATTTAGCTATGGAGCAATTTTAAATATTCTTTTTATATTTCATTCTCAATCGAAATATTTTAGGTACCTTGAAATTTAGTTATTAAAACAGAAGAAAAATGCAAAGGAAGAGATTTTTCTTTAGTTTTCGTTTCATGTTAAATATTTAGATCCCTTGAAATTTAGCCAGGATAGAAAAGAAGAAAGGAGATTTTGAGAAGGGGTCTGGAAAATTGCAGATATAACGGAAACTTGTCATTTTCAGACTCACGGACGTGTGTACATAAAGATCTCCATGCAAATGGCATGCAAGAGACTGAGTTTAGGTGAAAATAAAACATGCTCAGACTCTGTCATGTGATGAAGACAAACATATCGATCTACGGTCATTCACAAGTTGAGTGATATTTTGGATTTCTATTTAAAAAATGATCCTCTATAAAATATATCAGATTTCATTTTGACCTTCAATGAAAAAAATTCAAAAAATTAAGACACCGAAATAATTTAGCTCTAAGCCTATTATCATGTCATGATGCAATATGGTTTTCAAATAAATAATCTGATGAAATAGTATTATCAATATATCCAAAATACATAATCACTCTAGTCATCCTAACATGCTCTGAAAACATGCCCTAAAATCAGCCAAAGCCTAATTATTTTCATGCAAAATAGACATTATCAGTGCTCAATCAGGAAAGTTACTGTAGAAACTATATCAGGTTACGTACGTAGAAGTGCGTTCCGAAAGTTCTTGTTCTGATGCGTAGAGGCCAGTTTTTCGTCATTTCGTCTAATTCTCCGTTTGCCATGCACCGTTGCCGAACTAGTGGTTCTTCGTCTTCTCAGCAATCTTGGGGATGCGGCCTTCAAGAACCTCCGCAGGAACCCCGGTTTAGGCCTCTCAAGCACTTGATCATTCGGGAAAAGTTGGTCTTCCCGATTATCAAATCGCTGCTTTTCCAGGTACATGGTTTTGGCCTGAGCCTCAAGCTCGACTGCGGATAGGGGAAGGTAGTTGGGTTTTTCGGGAATCGGGCCCGGTGGGTGGGACGTGAAATTCTGGGGGTCGGAATATTCGAAAATCGGCTCCGCGTGGGGCGTGAAGATTCTGGAATGCTCCCGGACGGGACGGGAGTCGAAGTCGAACGACGTGAGGGCTTCAGATGCGGTGGGGACGTCGTCAAAGTCGACGTCGTCAAGCTCCAATTCGTCACCTGCAAGCTCGATGGCCACTCGATGACGCTCGAACCGACGCATGTGGCGCGACATCGACGGCAGCGCGGCCATCATCACATTGACAACTGGAATACAGGATTACGAATTTACTGGGGTAGGCTTGGTTCGGGGTACATTATCAAATTTTTGAGGTAGGAAGTCAAATTTTAGGTCTGTGCAGTAGTTTTAACGATAATATGTGGGGAGTTGAAATATCTATGGGGGAGATATGAATTAAGATGGTAATCTTGGATAATTTGAACACAGCAAAAACAAACTCCAAAGGTACGAAAAATGACAAAATTTAATTTGAAAGAAACTGAGAAATGGAACCTCAAAATGTTAGAGAATCGGTGGCAAAAATGTTAGGATTTTCAAAAATAAATATATTGTATATATATATATATATATTGAAATTTTGAAAGAACAAAAAATAACACATACCTGGACCAGCTACAATCCTACCAGCCTCATCGCCTTCTTCAGAGCTCATATTTTGGCCGGATGATCTAAAAATGATTTTTGAATCTTAAATATTTTGACTTAGTCATTCTAAAAAACTTTTAATTTTATATATGTTTCTGGTATTCTTTAATTTAAAGTTACCCGGTCTGCGTTGAAAGCCCATTCTTTTCCCTTCGTAGCCGCGCAGCCTTTTCGCGCTTCTTTAAAGCCAAAATAATCCGAATATACACGAACAGGACTAATATGCACGGTATTACAAATCTGAATTCAAATAAAGTGAAACTTAGTTTAAACTTAGGAGCTTACGATATAACGCTAGAAACGATAGAGAATTCCGCGTTATAAAATCGACATTCGCTCTCTGAAGCGTCGGGGGGTCGTACATTTACTCCTAAAGGGTATATTTTTTTATTTAACACCTTTTAAAATTATCTTTCAAAAATTATTCTATCTTCTCTTTATTCAAAATCTCTTTTTAAAATGCATTAACTTTTCAGAAATTGCTAATTTTATTTCTACCAAAATTTTATCCTCTAAAATAGGCGATCTTCATATAAATGCTAAATGACTACCGAATACAATCGGGCTGGCTAGGAGTAGTGAAATAACCCAAATTAGTAGAATCATGATGAAGACCCGCTTTATATTCATAGATTGTCTTGAATATTGAATAGGCTTGGATACGGCTCGGTATCTGAAAATCAAATATATATTCAATTATTTAAAAACTCTATAAATTAGGTTTTCATAAACTATCCTCATAGACAAATTATATCGCTATGTTCATTCTCTTACGCCTTGGAAAATAAATTTATTTATGAGGAGAAACTTGATCTGATCTAAATGTTATTACCTATCAAAGCTGATAACCGCTAGAAGAAGAATGGAGGCTGTAGAACAGGCAACGTCAGATGCGGTGTAAATATCGCACATTAGATTACCCAGATACCACTCGCCGTTACGGATCTGAAAATATTAATCTTAGGAATTTCAACATCTCTTTAGCTAGGAGAATCATTATTTAAAGCTGAACATCTAATATCTAATTTTTTGTCGAATTTTTAAGTTTAGTCTCAGTAAATTTAATTCAATTTAATTTGACTGCACTTCATTTGACTTGCTTTTCTCAGTTTTAGATTTAAGATCACCAATTCAAACTACATAGATCTATCTAATTTGGATTTTTCTGTCACAAATTGTCTGTGCCTCTAAGTTTCAAGGATAAACTTTGCCCGAATTTATTTCCGATCTTCACTTAAAATGCACCAAAATTTCTTTGCATGAATTAAGAAAAGTGTCAAGATAAATTGGATTTTCCTTGAAAACTTCCGGTCAGTTTTTATTTTTTTTTTGCATTTTTTCGCGATCTTTGTCGTTTTAGTTCCCCCTTCGTCATTTTGGCGCATGCGCACTTTGCGCATCACTGTAATGAAATCTTTTGCGCTTCTGTGCATATTCATTTTTCTCTCTTCATTTTTCATACTATTTCCTTTTTTCTTTTCTTTCTTTAATTCTCTCTCTCTATTTTTAACACTTGCAACACTCGCCCGAAATTTCATTATCACCCAAAATAGAGCTAAAAGCACAATTAGACGGCGAAAAAACTCTCGCCCAATGGTTAAACATATAAGCAGAGAAATGTCCGAGATATAAAAATCCGCATCATGTTTGAATAGGAAAATTCTTTGATTTAACATTTTCGAAAAAGGGTGATTGAGATGTGTTGAAATCGAATTTTCGGAGGTAAGTTATCGCGAGCCTTGACAAAAAATCTTTTCATTTTCAGAGCAAGTCTTTTTGTTCTCTTTTCAAGTGCTCATGTTCAAGATCACTTCGTTATCAAGGCTCTAAAGTGAACGGTAAAACATTTCTCTAACTACATGCTGAAAGATATATCCTTAAAGCTGCTTGAAATATATTTTTCAAAAATCTCCAGATCAACCCGATTTCTAATCTTCTCCTATATCTTTTAGTCTCTAAAAATCTCAGACTATTTTTCAAGAAGAAATTATCTTATTTTGCCGAAACAAGGAACGAAATTTTCGATGTTGATCCCCAAAAATGGAATTTGCATTTTTTCGAGGTGAAGATCAACATTTATTCGACGCTTTTTGCGATAAAATTACGTGTGAAATTCCAATTAGAGCTGCGCGCGCGACTTTTACGATGTAATAAAAGTAAATCGCGCTGGATAAAATTCGTATTTTCCAGTTTTATTCCAACAAATTAAGCATTTCCAAAACGACGAATTAATGAAAAATAGGCCGGGCTAAATTCAGGTCCGCCTCAAGTTACAGGTTAAGCATGATTATTTTGGCTCGGAAAAAAGTGCGCGAATTCTTTGAGACAGAAAAAAATGATCCCGAAAATCGTTCTTATTTTTCCATACTTAGTCCGAGAGACCTGGTGGGGCTTGTTTTCAGGAGAAGTAACCCTTGTTTTTTCCGAAGATGTGAAAATAATAGGCAAACTTAAGAGACGAAAAGATAGCCTATATTAGCTGTCAAATGCAGTGCCCCCTTAGGGAGATACGCCTAATTTCGGTCTTTTTTCGCAAGAGAAAATAAAATCGATAGTTATGCTGATCACACCAATTTTTCACCGATTTTTAAGTTTTTGGTATCAATTTTCCTAATTTTCTCGCTGGTCAGAAAACTTGCCTGACTCAGCGATTTTATTTATCACTCTCTTCCTCTATTCTATTGCTCTTTGTCATCCCTCGATAAAGAGATGACCTTCTTCTCCTCCTCTACCGTGCCCAAAACTTGGTTCTTTCTAATGGGCAGGGCAGAACACGGCTGCTCTGTTATTTTTGTCCAAATTTCAAATGAAATAAATATCCTCAAAATTCAATGACCATGGGCTCAAGTCAATTCGCATGGACAAAATAGTGCACTCACTAGCACCTGAGGAAGCAATCGGCAGGATGGAATTCATCGCCGTTTCCCGTGCCCTGCACAATAATTAACTAGAGAAAACTTAGCGAAATTTATAAGTTTGATATTGAAATCTTATTTCTTTATGAAAAATATATAATTTTAAATTAAAACAAAAATAAATGAAATAATAAAATTTCTTATTTTAAAATAGACTAATTGAAGAAAATAATTTAAGTTGAACTTACATAAACATAAACCGCGTATGGCATTACGAATAAAGCCACAAGTAAATCAGCAACGGCCAAACTAAGAATAAGGAAATTAATAGCTGATTGGAGGGCTTTAAACCGAAGAACGGAAATAATCACCTGAAATTAGGCTTTTTATCTTTTTTTAAATCAAAACATTTTATTAAATTCACCATTGCTTATTTTAAAGTACCATATTTATAATTGAATTTATTTAGTTTTAATACTCATATTCTTAAACTGCATAAAATTTGCAACATTTTCATATGCATTTGGGTCTCTTTTGACATATCCAATATGCTATTTACATTATATTTATTCTATTTGCTCTTATTAACCTTCTCGAATAAAATAGCAAAATATAAGAGTGCTAATTATTATGATGTGCAATCATTATTTTTAAATATAATTGATTTCAAAGGTTAAGAATAGACAAAAACTGACCAATAGGTTTCCAAGGATAGTGATCGTTGGAATAGAAATAAATAGAAGTCCTGAGTAGTTGAGCTGGTTTTGTTGAAGCATGATTGCTAAATTAAATAGTTGTCGTTAAATTTCAAATATATCAAATTATAAATAAATCTTAATATGTTCGTCCTTAGCAAGTGTAAAAATACGTATTAGAGATTGAAAATCATGATGTAAACATAATGGCTCAGGTTAAATTAACTTAGATTCAAATTTAAATCTTAATAGTTTAAATTTAAACAATAATACCAGGCGTTGTACTGATTTGTATCATATTCTGAATATTTGTCGCTGTAGTCAATGTAATTTGCGTGGGTGGGTCTGTCGAGTAGAGTCGAGTGGAGGAGTTAATCGTAAAGCCCATTTCCAGCAAACTCCCATTGCTGTTGCCTCGCATGGCTGAGGATGCAGCCTTGTAAGCTGCCCACGGCACGCCGACCACTTTAAATATCATAATTTAGAAACCGTTTTATATACGGCACTGATTAGGTGAGACGAAATAGTATATGAATAAAAGAAATTTCGGGGAATATAGAATTTATAAAATCGTTTTAGATACTGCATTCCACATTTTAAGTGATAGAATAATGAACAAATATTAGAAACCGTTCGAAATACGGCATGCGATATTTGAGGACAAGAACTTTTGGAGTGTTGCACGTTTAAAGAAGGGATAAAGATAAAACAAGAGAGAATGGAGTTTCGAGAGAACGAGAAAAATTGAATTTTCGATCATTGGCCTACCGGCCATTTTGAAAGGAGCTGGAGGAGAAAAAGTGACTTTTTCGAATTTTTCGGCGGCTTCAAACGACGCAGCGTCGATTTAGCAAAATTTACATGCAATTTCCGCATGTCTCGCAGCAGCGCTTTTTATGCAAGGGTAGAAAATATTTATAGGGCTTTAAGTATGCAAGTTTGGAAATAGGTTAGAAAAAGCTGATCTTTATTAAAAAATAGTAATTTTTCATGTAGATATGTCGAAAAAGAGGGGCAAATTTGGAAACTGGTTAAAAATTTGAGATAAATATTTTAATTTTACATTTTTTAAGTATAAGACTGATCATAATAAATAAAATTGATGATAATGATTTAAGTCTATGAGATTTTGAAATGAAAAAAGCTGATCTTCAAGAACATGCAAAGTAGGGAAGTTTGCACACATATAGCTTGGTCTGGGCATATGATATAAGCCAGGAATTATTAAGTTTAAGAAATTATATTAACTTTCAGATTGAAAATATGATGAAAGTGGAAAATAACGAGTTAGAACAATCTAGGCACAAATAATACACTTTTGAAAGTTAAGATTTTCAGACAATGAATCATTGAAAAAGATTTTCTTTAGGTTTCAAGAAAAATTAAGAAGCGTGGGTTCATTAAATTTTCACTTGGATGCTTTTGATGACCTATTTGAATTCTTAATTTTAAGAAGAAATCCAAATGAAAAGACACTCGTATAGGTAGTTTTTTAGATAAAAACGTTGCCAAATTAAAAATTTCAAACTTCTTTACAACTATTTAGTCTTTTATATCGTTCAGCATTGACAAACTAAACCTTTAATTAGACCATCTGAAGGGAGAATTAAACTCAAAACAAGAAAAATAGAAGGAAAAAATTTCCAACTTTTCTATCTAATTTTTTCCCTCTCACAATTCCTATCTTTTCTTTTTTAGTTTTCTTTTCCTTTCTAACTTCAAAGCAGTCTTTTCCCTTAAATTTAAAGAGGTATATCAGTTTGAAGGGTGCTTTTTCGCCTCTTTAGGAAATTCTTCGTTTCCTTTCGATCAAAGTGTTTACTTGGCTAAGTCATCGAGTCTTTCGTCAAAACAACAAAAGCACAATCAACTCGAGTAGCCTAATTCTGAAGCCACGCCCATTTTTTAACAAAGTCAGGATATAAAGTAAATTTTATGCTTTAATATTATGAAATTAGAAACAAGATATGCAGAACCTGTTTATGTTAAATTCAAGAAACCATTTTATACAGAAGTTATCATATATCGAAAGGTATCTTTAACCACATACCTTTCTAATTAGAGACCGAGTACGTTTAAAAAATTGAGTAAGGAAAACGTGAATTTTCGGGTATAAAGCTGATCTTCACGTTTTAAATGACATATTTAAAAAAATTTTATCTTTGAGTAAAATGAATTTCGGAGAAAACTTAATTTTTGATACAAAGCGTTCATTGTTTGATAAAAGTTGACCCTCAGCATTAAATGTGGAAGTTTACGGATTTAAATATAAAGATCAAATTTTTAACATGAAAAAGCACAAAAATAAAATATTTTTAAGAAAAATGATGATCTTTTAGTATTAAAAGAGAAGATTTAATAGGAATGCTTAATTTTGAGGTAAAACAAGTTTTTGTAGAAAATAAATTTGATTTTCACTTAGACATGTCAAATTTTGATATTAAATAAATGATTTCCCAACTTTTCCACTTCAAAAAGTGTAGGAGGGTGAACTATGGTAATTTTCATGATATTATATGTTGGTGATGTTAGTTTTTCGACATTAGTATGTGTTTCCACATAAAGGCACATTTTCATCATTTCATAAATAGCTCCCCTTTCAGAAATGAATTCTAGTGAAAAATGTACTCTTAAATGTTCAGCTAATACTAGTTCACCTAAAATTACGTCAGATTATATTCAAATCAATATTTAAGATTAGATTGATTAAATAAATTGTTTATAGGAGAAAATGTAATTATATGGTTAAGCATAGGTCCTGAAAACCTGTTGGCGGATATAAAAATTAGGCCTCAGCTGGCTCTAACCAGCAGAATGGAATAATCAAATCCGATATTTTGCAAAAAAGGGAGAGGCGGTAAAACTGAGAACCGGAAAGTGAGGTCGACCGCGCTAACCATCGAGCCTTACCGCGCAAAGCAAACAATAATTAGACATAGGGACAAATGCGATATATCGACACAAATTTGCATTCAAGCTCCGCCCACTTTTAGAGAGACAATTATGGCGCGAAAAACAAGATTTTTGTGTTGAAAAATTGAAAAAATGAAATTTTGTACTTTATGAAAAACCTAACGTTTTCGAGATAGTTCGATCTTTTTCAAACATTGATAAAAACGATGAGTCTTAGATGAAAAATATTACATGAAGATGAAAATCGAGATAAGATAAGAATTTCAGAGAAAGTCAACTTTCAAGTGGAAAATTTAAATTTTGACAAACAACGGCAAAAATAGAGGAAACTTAACTCGTCTAAATCAAATTGGAAAAGACGAAAAAAGCAGCCGAAGTATTCGTAACCAAATTCGGGATTTAAACTGAAAAGAAGCAGCAATCGGAGAAATAGTATGGAAAACTAAGAGAAAAAGAAAGAAACATCGCGAAAGAGTATGGGGAAAAAGTCGGAGAAATTGTTTCAACAACCTAATCTAAACCCAGACCTCAGCGAAACTACATAGTTCTAATGATGATGATGTGAAAACGCCACCCTGCGTCCTTACCCTCGCCCATAATTAAGCATAGGAGACTCTACTCATCGCCGATACGTTAAATGATATTTTGAAACATTTTCAAAAGCGCACCAAGAATCAGAAATGATGGATGTGGAATAGTATGAAGATCTAAGATATGGAAAAGAAAAGGGAAATGGGGGAAATAGTATGGAACCTTCAAAAAAAAAAGAGAGGAACGGAAAAGTTAGGGGCTCAAGTCAACAAAAGTGATTGAGGACTTCTGGTATGCCTGGCTCAGCTGGTAAAAACGTGACGACTCAATCTGAATAGAGCCAGGAAGAGGAGGGGTTTTGTTTTCTCTGCACACCCGAATTTTTGCCAAAAAATATACTATTTCTCTCGTCTTCTTATATTGTCTCTCTTTTCTTTCATTTTTCCCATTATTTTTCCGTACTATTTCCTTTTTCTCTCATTTTCGCCATTATATTTTCCATTTTTCTTTGACTTCCTAACTTTTGAGGAAGTAAAAACAATTGAATTTTCATCTGACCAAACCAGCGCAGACGTCGTATTCTCCACAATCTCTCTCCTAATCTCATAATCCCCACGTTGCATTTTGACTGAACTTTATACTTCCGGAAAAATCCACAGCACTTTTACAATTTTTTAATTAGGCCCCTCTCCCTTTTTAACAAAGTCACGGACTCTAACGATGAAAGATAGGAATAAAACACGGCTTGGATATAATTTTTTCTAAAAAATAAATCTAAGGACCTGGATATCTTAGGGCTCAAATCGAGTGAGCTGAACCAGGCAAAATTCGAAAATTGCCGAGCCGCTTTCTGTAAAAATGTGTGAAATTGATAAATAACAGGGAAAAGTGAGAGTGTTTAAGAGGAAAATAGGAAATAGCATTAGATTTTGAGAGAAAAGAGGAAAAATTCCATAGACACGCCCCTTTACATTCCTTTCAGATAGATAAGTTTGAGAAAAATTGCGAAGATCAACTTTGTTAGCCCTTAGAACTTAGAGTTAATTCGGGAATAATACTAAACTTTTAGGTAAAAGTGAAGGAAAAATTGAATTTTAGTTACTTTTGATAAAAATATGAAAATGTCTTATGATAAATGTTAGAGTTAATTCGAAATTTTTTTGAATAAGAATAAAAGAAAAGGTTGACAATACGCCCATATAAATATCGCCATATTTCAAATTTAAGTATACGCTTCGAGGAACCCTCTCTGGAAAGGATGCATAATTATGGAAAAACGGCCTATTTCCCAACTATTTTTTGGGCCTAAATATCGAAATTTCAGGAGTAAAAATGGTATAGATAGTTTTTAGGGCTATTTTTGCAAAAAAAATAATGTTTGATTCGGGGATCGAAACGCGGTGGCGTTACACTAGATGATGTATCGTGATAAACCAACATCGTTATTCTAAAGTGAGCGTAGAAAAAATAACGCATTAAGTTTTAGAATAGCATTAAAATATTTAATTTTTGATTTATCATAAATATATTATTTAAAACACATTATTTTTCAATTATCATATAAAGTTTTTCATTGTAGATAAATATGATTTAAGAAATAAAATTTTTTAAAAATGATGCATCAAAATATTCCCTTTAAGATAAGTATTATGATTTAGGAAATTTAAGAAATCTCAAAATAAGCATAAAATTTTGACTTCCTTAATCCCAAGTGAGTTTAAGTCTTTGAATCTAAAAGTCAACACGAATATGCATAAGTTAGACACATAACTCCTAAATGTGAACACACTTCAGAATTTTCTGAATGAAGACTCAAGCTTTGATAGATCAAAAATTCTGATCTGTTTCAGAAAAATATAATCAAACTCATAAAAAACTGACATAATTTTAAAAACTCGAATTTGGCATAAAGATAAATAAGTCTTATCTAAGTTAGATGATATGTTGACCTAATTAAAAAAAATGATGACATAAATTAAAGAATTTTAATCGCATATATAGAGATAATTCTGACCTAACCTGAACACACAAATTCAGGTTTCTAATGTCGTATTTCGAGAGTTTTTGCTCTAATATATTTATATTTTCAGACACTTGACTGAGCAATTCTAAAATGCGCGTTTGACCACCCAAAATAGGAAGTCGAAACTTTTCAGCCGGAATTAGATCTATATCTGAATATACGCGGCTAAATATGGGATGTGAGCTAGGAAAATAGGAGATTAGTAAATTAATCATGAAATTAAGTTATTTTTAAGGGTAAAAATGTAATTCACGAAAATTTTGCAAAGAAAAATGTTTTAAAAATTTTAAACGCTACAAATATATAATTATTTTCCATAAATAGTTCAAAATTTGACAGATTCGCCTAAATATTCTTGAAATTAAGATAGTTTTAAGAGGAAACATCTCACAAATTTTGTTTAATCTCTACAAAAATATCATTAATCTTTTCATAGATATACCTGAATGAAATTGGTCTCCGTCACCCACGAAAGTTCTAGAGAGAAAGCGATTATATCGCTGTCCAAGAAAATATAAGTTGCAAAAAGAGTCAAAAAATAAGAAATATAAGGGAATTTTGGAGATTAAGAGAACCCAGGAAAACCCCTGCACTTGGATGTCGGATATCCGTTTTCTGGTTTGTGTGTAGAGCTATAGGAAAATTGTCTCAACCCAAATTATTCCTCCGAAAAAAGACCACTTTGGAAAAAATACGGGTTTGATCTGTTGCGTGGGTGTAAATTCAGGTCAAGATACGAGAACGGAGCTACAGTAGGGTTTTTAAGGAACATTATAAAATGTTAGGGACTTTTTGAAAGGTTTATCTCGTTTATTCACTAGTTTATTTGAAGGGCGAATTAAATCTTTATTGAAAATGTTTATAAGCGGGAGGATAATGACACATATTCGGGAAAAAATACTACAGTAGCCTTGAAATGATGCTATATGACATGTGAAACAGAGCAAAAGTTTATAGCTTAAATTTCATTTGAGGCTTAAATTTAGATAAATTCGGATAGAGATTAAATTGAAAAATTGCGCGGGATACGAATTAGAGAAATGTTGAAAATAAAATAAATGGTTTCCAAGCACGAGCTATCATGAAATTGTTTCGAATTAATTGCTTAAAATTCCGGGAGGCGAGGCTGGAAATAAAAATTACAATTTTGCCCTAAAAAATTTTATTCTTAAAATTTATAGTAAAAACGAGTTCAAATCATGTATTTTATGATCCTGATTTTGTGAGTCAAAACTATAGGGGAAACAGATCAAAAACGTTGACAAATTGTGTCAGACTTTTTGTCTGGTATCTATTAAATTCTAGTACTATCTCGCTTTTATCTTTCTCTCGACTCTTTATTTTTAATGGTTTCTAACTTTTCTCTCTATATTACAATTCTCTCTCTAACTTAATGACTTTTCAATCAAACGTCAAATCAAATGCCTAAGCGTGCATAGGTGCATAGCGTACTTCAGAAAAAAGAATGCGCAGAATCTTACGAATAACTTTCAGAAAATAGAAGAAATATAATATTTAAAAGGGAATTAATCTATTGTCGATGAACGATAACTTGGAATAAAGTAAAAGAGGTGCGTTTCTTTCTCTCTTTCGTAAGGTACGGATCTTCCTCGATTTGACGACTTTTTATGTCGATTTTCTTTGTTTTCTTTTCTCCAATTTTCGGGCTAATTAATCAATTTATTTTTACCAATATCGATAGAAGACAATAATTAGAAAGTTCTAATGACGTAAATCTCGTTGATTTGATGAAGGTACGAAGAAAATTAAAAAAAAAAAAACCAAATGAACTGTTGCCTTCTGTAAGGATTTTGAGGCTCAAAAGGAGGAGAGGAAGAAACGCGTTCTTTTTACTTTATTCGAAGTTATCGTTCATCGACAATAATAATTACTATTATCGGTAAGTATTAAAATTTATAAAAACTAAAAATCTAAAAAATACGGCATTATTAAGTGATGAAATTCAAGTCTAAAACTCCGCCCATCACTTTTATAATAGTCTTCAAAATTGCCTAGAAACAAACTATGAAGAAATCTCTAAATTATAAACATGAAGCCCAATTTTCATAACTTATAGCATAAATCTCTCCTATTCAAGTAATTTATAGAACTTGGCTAACTTTAAGCAAGGCCCACTTTTCTATAAAAAATCTGAATATATAAACATTTTGTTCACTAAAAGACCATGTAGTTAGGTAATTTAAAAAATTGAGGCCCCGATTATTTTTACAGGCGTAAAAATGGGAAGTCCCGTCGCGCGAAATTGCTTCCTGTATTTAATCGAAATCTATCATCCAATGTTTAGGAATAGGAGAATAAAACCAACTGAATATACGGCGTAGGTTTCAAGCGTCATCAAAACTCCTATCCCGTACTTGAGACGAGAAATAAACCTGGATAAATTCGCTTTTCAAGGAATATTTCGACAGGTTTTTAGATAAAAATAGATAGGTGCGTAAATTTTAGGTACTTAAAATAGACAATAATAGACGTATTACCGGATCACATGACCCAATTTTGTTAGATTTGAACTCTCACCTTCAAAATTGGGTATGATGTATGAAAAATTAGAAGAAAAAAACTCGTAAAACTATGAAATTTTCGCACGATAACACCGCATGATTCATTATTTTCAAAATATAATTTCTTTCGAAAACAATCAAAATATACCCGGTTTTTCAAGAAAATCGTGAAATTACGTTATAAAGCATTAAAGTTCATGATAACATCATGAAAACATGAGTAAATGATTTCAGTATGGTTAAGCATAGATAAGGTGAGGGACTTAGAGAAAATTCAGAGTTCCTCTAGGTAAGCGCACCAAAAAATCCGCCCCTAACCTAAGTTGTCACACGGGGCTTTCCGAAAACCTAATTACAAAATTATCGGGCAATAGGCTGAAAATTAGATATAACATTTAGGTTCACGAGGTGAAAAGATAGCAAGAAATGAAAAATTAATCGATGGTTCTGAGTAAACAATTATTCCAAAAAAAATTTACTCTTTTAAATTAAAAAAATAGAAATTTGGAACTATAAAATGATATAAATCATGAAAATTTACGTCTAAAATTGAACTTTAATGTCTAAAAGTGGGAAAGTGAATGGAAATTTACGTTTAGAACACGCAAGAATGAAATTTTGATAGCCCAGCAAATTTTCGAGAAGAACGGGAAATTGTTGAAAGACAAACTGAAAGAGATCTTTAGGATCCAAATCAAACATATCCAAGGAAAGTCCCTGGTTTTTTTTAGAGATTGGCAAATATTGCTCGAAAAAATCACTATTTCAGATGGTGACCAGAGAACATTTCTTGCTATTCACAAGGGTAAAAGTTCAAAAAAAAAAATAGATGGTTTTTATTTCTTTATAAAGTTGTAAGCAAAAAATATCTCTAATTTATTTAAAATTACTTCATAACGACATTTTTCATTCGATTTTCGCATGCAGCTCTTATTAAATTGCCATTTTTCGTAGAAATGTTCAAAATATGCAATAAATTGAGGTTGCTTTGAAACCAGGTCAGGAGGCATAATGAATATTTTATGAAATTTTTGCAGGTGCGAAAATTTTGCGCATCATTTTTTTGAATTTCATGCGTACTTTGAAAATTTGTCGAAGGTTTACGTTAAGTTCAGGCGATTTTTGATATGAATTGAAAAATGGAAAGATGAAATAAAGCATCACAATAATTTCGAGGATAGAAGCTTTCCAAAAAATTTAGAGGAAAAGTTGAAAATGATGGATATTTTTGATATTGTGAGGTGAGATTTTGAAAAGTTGAGAGATTTGCTTTTTTTGATGATAAAAGGATGAAAATTGGTGACTTCTAGGCCAGCTGTCACTAAGTATAATTTTGATGCAGAGTGGATGTGAAAAAGAGATAAGAAAAGAAATAAACAAAATTGAGTAAATAGTTTAGGAAATTGAGAAATGAAAGAAAAAGAACTAAAGAAATAGTGTGGGAAATAAAGTGAGAAAGAAAAACACCTAAGCCGTTCAGGTCGAAAACGTTAAAATGTCCCTGATTTTATTACTGATAAGAAAAAGTTTTATGATTCTTTTGCAGAAAAGTGCACAAAAATTCGGAAACAACATAACTTTTCTTTCACTAGGAAAAAGTTAAATGTAACAAAATTTCATTCGAAGTTTAGCGAAAAATGGATAAACTTTGAAAAGATAGACTTAGAAAAACGTTATGCCATGAGATAATTTTTTCAACATAAAAAGGGTGCATGCATTGGGCATCAAATAAGGGTAAATTTGGCTCCGTACCTAAATCACATGGGCCTATGGAATTCTTTGAATACGATCAATTTACGCTTACTTCACGTGATAAATTTAAAAAAAAAAATATAATTTCCAAAAAGTGACTCAGTCGGGCTGAAACTTAGCAAATGGTCATAATATATCCATCACAATATGTGTATCAAATTTTAGTCGGACTTCATCGCATCAGTACGCCCCAAAAGTGTGCCTTCAACCTACACTATTCTAGGTGATTCTAAATTCTGAATACTCAAAGATTTATTAATCATTATTAAGGACATGGGGAAAGGATAAAATTAATCATCACAAAATATTGCAAGAAAGGCACGTAATTTTGAAAATAATTGCACTTTAATTGCCATATAATTAAATAGACTAATTAAGATCTAATTATATCATATTGCGCAAATCATGGTTAATTGCATCAATTTTAATATGCAAATTAGTTGAAAATCATACTTGGTGAGGTGATCTTAATGTAATTAAAATAGGTTAAATTTAGATTTCGAAAATCTAATAATTTTTCGTATTTTTACCTTCGAAATCTAAAAATTAAGAAATTAAATAACTGAGAACGAAAGCGCTTGGACTCGTCTGTCGAAATTTTCATTGGAAGAAGCGTAAAGTTTTTTGAACTTCCGAAGAAAACTTTCGAACTATTGAAGTGCGAAAAACTTCACATCAACTTCCAATTCACAAAATAGCAAGGTTTAGAGAAGAGAGCGTTGAGAGCGATAAACCGTGAATTTTTGGGAAATTATATGAATTTGATTTGCAAGATATCATTCTTAGAGCAGATTTTGCAAATCAAATGATATGCCAATATAAGAATGGCCGAGATAGCGTGAAATCGACGAAGGCGCAAAATGCGCTCCATCTAGGTATGGTTGAAAATGCATATTAATGGAAACTCTAGAAAAACTGGTGTGGGGCATCTATAACAAAATCGCAATCACTTGTAACAAAGCATATCGAAGGTTGTCCTTTAAATTTTGCTACAAATGTGACTTTGCTATTAATAGCCCACACCTGAAAATATTATTTTTAGCGATGGAGCGCATTTTCAGGGAGTGGTGAATTTTCATCACGAGCAGAGCGCCTCGCAGTCGGCCTTCTTCTCGAATCGGTTCTCGTTGCCGCCGCAGCCTCGGTAGAAGTACAGCTTGCAGCGTCTGTCCTTCGGCGAGTAGAAATAGTGCAAATTCGTCCGCGGGGGTTTCTCGTCCTCTCGGCAAGCTCGACCTAGAATTTTATGTTCTTCAGATAATTCTAAATCAGCATAAGTTAGAATTTCTAAAATATGCTCTATCACTAAATCTAGGGAACTCAGCTCCGCCCCCTGCAAAAGCGCGGCAGTGTACAAAAAGCGATGGTGAGGAGAGCCCCAACATGGAAAGTAAGTCATGTTTAGACTGCGAAGGACGAAAAAGTCCATAACATAATCGATGATAAACTCAATGAAACTTGTCAGTGCAAAAATCTGCAAAAAAAAATTGCATACAACCGATTTTTCGATTTCAAAAGCGTGTTCATTTTAGGGTCCGGAATTTTGTGATTTTATCAGTCAGAAATTATCGTTATTTTATTTATTTTTCCTTTCCAAAAGTTTTAGTTAGGCTGGAACACATCTTCTTGAAGAACAAATAGTAGTAGAATACTATCTTCATTATTTTCTGAACTTGCTTGCGCCCTCTAACTAGATCAAGGCAAAATTTTGCCTAAGATTTAGCAATGGAGCAGATTTTCAAGGTAACCAGTTTGTTAGATTTTGATCCAAAGAAACCTCACCTTCACTAGGCTTCAGCTGACAAATGCTCTTGTCAGATTTCAAGTTCTCCTTCTGATTTGATGTTTCCTCTTGGAGTCTAGTTTCCGACGACGATGCCCCAAGGTCGATCGAGACTTCTTCGCTACTCGCCTCTTTCGTTGGTGCTATCGTTTCGAAAATCATTATTTTGTTCCTCAGAATAAAATGACGTATACAAGTAGCAAAGTAGCTACATTGCTGCGGAAAAAATTGATTCCATATCTTATTCTTACGAATTTGTAATGAAAATGCGGCCATGTAACTACTTTTCCAAACGATTAAAAAATATATTAACCATTTTTGACTTCCGGATTCTCGGTCTTGATCTTCAAGTGCTTGAACTCTCCAGGCTCGTCCTGGTATTCGTCCGTCGTCATGTCGCCCTGCTCCTCTTCCTGTGCAGCAGCGGGCAGTTCCGCTGAAATTTGCAGGTCAGTCCAAAATGGTCGACAAGAAAATTTCAAATATCACCAGGCCTGATCTGGCTTTGTTGGTTCTGCTCCGCGTCGTCCGTTGCGATCGCTTCAATGTCTTCCACGATTGACGCTGGCATACGCTTTCCTAATTTTAGCATTTTTTTTCAAGCTCGTCGGAGAGTATCAAAGTAAAAATATAACGCCAATAGATTCTACTAATTGGTAACACGAAAAAAGCGGTCATCGGGTGCTGGAACACGCAAAAGAAGTTCTCTAGCTCTCTTCATTAGGGTGCGTTCAGACTTTTCGTTCTAGCGCGAGCATTGAGAAATAGCATTGCTCGTGGAGGAGACGCAGAGTACGGGTGCTTCTCTGACTTTCTCCACGAACAACGCTACTTCTTCGTGTTCACTCTAGCACAAACAAAATCTGAACGCGCCCTTAGACACACCATTTCGTTGAAGAAATGAAAGAAAGTGATTAGAGTTTGCATTCTCCATTCTCCTCTATGCTCAAATAACTTGTTTGCGCGTTGATAATACGTTGGTCGTAATTAGATGTTTCTTTAAAAGAATATCTCAGGCTTACGTTCCCTACTCTCGACCTTCTGCTTCTTGTAGTAAGGAGCAGCCATCTCTTCAGCGGGGATTCTTGAGGCCTGTCCGAACAAAGGACAGCAGAGTCGGGAATTCTTCTCAGAGTCGATAGCGCAATAATATCCACGTGGGCAAAGCTTCATTCCATCAAATCCAGCACCACATTGTACTGGCTGACCGTTCGGATCCATCATCGGATCGCTGGCGTCCGGGCACATGAATTTGGGTGGGGAAAGGAAGGTATGTCGGCTGAAGCCTCTGAAAGCCGAAGAATTGAAAATCACGATCTTCTTCTAGTGACAAACCGAGGAAGGTTGGATTGACTAGCTACGAACCCATAAGGCGAGAAGTGTTGGGCTGCTTCTTCTAAAAATACAATTTTATATTTGAGACAGTTTCTTTCAGCTTACCCTTCTGCTGCTCAGTTGTTTGCACAGGACAGCAGATGTCAGGAGGGCCGCCGCTACAATAATAGCCTTCAGGGCAAGCGATGGATTCAGTGGAGTTGCCTAAATTCGAAGATTTTAAAAAGAAACATTCTAAAATTCGTACCGCACAGAACTGGAGCAGAACCTCCGAGCGGTGTGGCGTCGTCAGGGCACTTTCCAGGAGGAGCGGGTTTCCGCGTCGTAGTGGTGGTTTCAGCCTCGCTCTCGACTGCTTCTGCCAGCCGATCTTGCAGTCCTTCGAAGTTCAACACGCAAAGTCGCTGACAATCCTCCAGCGATCCAAAGTTATTTCCGTTTCCATCGCAGCCCGAGTAGTGGAACAGTCGACAGGTGTCGGTGCCGCGATCGTAGAAGTACCTCAGATGGGCTTCCGCGCAAGAACCGACGATCACTGGCTCAATGCACATCGGATTTCCCCTAGTGGGGGCCTTGGGCTTCATTCTCAGTGCACGAGAAACGGTATGGGGCTTAGTCTCAGCTAAATTTGAAACAAAAAATTATCTTGAAAAATACATTCTCTTACAATCGAATCTCATCGGCGCAACAGCACTGTCCATGTCGAATCTCTCCGAAGTGGCTCTTCGTCGTCTCGCTCTCAGCGGGACTTCATCCATCAGCCGACGAATGTTCAACTTGCCGAAAATCTTGTAGCCGTGTTTTGCTTCCTCGCCGTCGTAACCTTAATTTTGTAGCTTTTTCAGACTACTCCTAACTTATTACCTCCGAAGACGTGCTTGTCATATGGATCATCGTCATTGGGGCAGCAGAAAAAGTCGAGTCCATTGAAGTAGCACACCGATCGCTCTGGGCACTGATTCTTTCCAGGCAGACAGTTCACCGGTCTTCCATCGGGGTATTTCAGCTCCAAGCGGCCATTTGGACAGGATAACATTCTTTCTGCGTCAGGCTTGCCGTCAGTGAAGTCAATCGCATCTTGTCCATTGAAGTTCGGCAATCCATGAGCTTTCCTGGCCGGTTGCACCTTCCTGCCTCCCAGAGTGTAGTCAATCTCAACAGGTGGGCTGGGAGCAACAACGGGCTAAAACTTGCATGTTTCCCAAGGCTGTTCGGAATTCCGACTCCGACTCCGAATTTTTCAAAACAAATCTCCGAACAGCTCTTATGTTTGCACAAAGAAAAAACAAATATTCTTACCTGATTCAGGTTAGCAGAAGCGAAGTCGGGCTCAGATAGAGGCTTCAATTTGGCACTGATGGGTTCGGCCTTGTATTCTTTCTTGTTTCCTCTGAAAGTTTATGAACATCACCTTTTACCCTGGGAAATAGGCTTACGATTCTTCTTTTCGGTGAGTTCTGGCACCTTGAGCAGCTGGCGGAAGTGGCTTCTTTCCGGAAACCACGTTGTCGATGTTCTGCTGAGCTTCAGGTAGCACGTTTTCTCCAGTGCCAGAAAGGAACTGCGTCAGATCGGCATCGTCTTCGGTCTCCTTCTCCTCATATTCCGAATCGGATTCAGGCTCGGTCGTTGGAGTCGTGGGCTCTGAGGTAGTGGTGACAGAGGCAGTTGTCTGCTTGATGACACCAGTCTTGGGTGCTGAAAATTATTTTGAAAGTTGCACTTTTTATTTCGGAATTTGTTACCTGTGCAAATTGCCTCGCAATCGGCCAGTCTCTCGAATCGATTGTCATTTCCTTCCTGTCCCTCATACACAAACTGCTCACAACGTAGATTCTTCATGTTGAAGTACCATTTGACGTGATAGCCCTTGCCACTTCCAGAATGTTTTTCCAGCTGACATCTCTTCGGGAGAGTCGGTGAGATTCTTGAACTGATGCAAGCTTGCTCGCAGTCGCTTCTGTCAGCGAAGTTGTTCATATTTCCACCACAAGATCCATAAGAGAACTGCTCGCATTGGCCAGACTGGGCATTGTAGAACCTAGAATTCTTTAGTTTTGCTGAAGTAATTTAACCACTACCATCTCGGCACATAAGCAGAACAGGTTCCGGCGTCAGGTGACTGATTGCAAATCACAGCTGGATCAAGAATTTGCTTGATATTGTTGTTCGTCGTGGTTTGTGAAGATGAACTCTGGACAATCGTGGTCTGAGCTTCAGTAGCCGTAGGAACTTTGGTCGTTGGTGCTTCTAGAATGATTTCCTTATCTTGAAAGCTTATATTTCTTACCCAAATCTTTCAACTCCGGCGCGGGTGCCTGAGCAATTCCAGTTGGCCTTCTTGGGACGGGCTCTCTACCAGCGGCCACGAGGTCAGCTGAGTCGGGCAGGGTCTCGTCCGGCTCGAAAATCGATCTGCCGGCTGCGTTCACCTCCGGGAATCCGCCAGGAGGCGCCACGTTTCCGTTATGTTGTTCTAAAGACCAGTCGGATAGGTCGGCCATGGCCTCTTCTTCGTTTTGCATTCCCGTGCTGATAAGAACCGGTGCTGGGGGCGGATCGAACTCAGAGTTTGTGCCAGTGATCTGCGGGGTACTGTCGTTCCCATCGGCAGATGGAGTGTCTACGCGTGTGACGCTCTTTGCTTTGTCAGGTGCACTGTCGTGTGAGGCGGCAATGTACTGGTGCGTCAACGTACCTCGCGGCGCGATCTCGATCCGTTTCAATTGCTGCCTCTCACCTGCATCGGTCTTGACGCCATGGGTTCTGGGACGTAATTCCGCCTCCTGCATGCTCTTCACTTCGAGAGTTTCCTTGATTACTTTCTCGCGAGGATATTTGTCCTCCAATTGAGTAATGTCTTGCAAGTGAGCGAAAGCAGGATCAATTTCAACGTTCTCGACGCCGTGATTGGCGAAGACAGCCTTCTTCAAGGGATCTTCAGTCGAACTAGGAACGACAGTCGTGGTTGGGGGAACTAAAGAAGATTGCGTGTTTAACTCATCATCAAAAGCTTCGCTACTTTCTTCAGCAAACTCAGATTCGGCTGATTGTGCATTATCTTCTAGGGTGGTCAAATTCTCTGTGGCCTTATTCATTAGATCGGTCAGAGTGCTAATTACGTGTGGTGGCAGCGTTTCTGCAGTGCTTTTGGTGCCCGCGGCAAGTGATTTCGTAGTTTTATTTGAAGAAGCTACGTTGGCGATCTTCTTCGCCTTGTTGCCATCGTCATTATGATTATTTGAGTCAGTCGTGGTGAAATTAGGCTTGTGAGTGGTTGGTGAAACTGAATCGTCAATTTCTGGCGGAAGCTGCTCAACCGATTCATCTTCAATGCCTTCAACCGAGGAATCTGCGGGTGGAATAGCTGCGGGTGCTTCAGGTTTAAAACCTGGTTCGTGTGCTTCTTCATCAAGTGGCGTACCTGTGGACGAATCGGAACCTGGAGGGTGGGCTCCGTTCTCGCTCTGTGGAGGAGCGACCGGCTCGGCGATGCGAGTGCGGGTGCCAGCAACGACCGGCGATTTGGCTAGAAGAGCCTCGTCAGTCTTGTCCCCGGCTGGAGACAAAGACTTCGTTCCGTCCTCCTCAGAACTGACGGCTTCATCAGTTCCAATCGACTCTGAAATCACACATTTTGCAAATCGTTGATTATGTGAAGCAGTTATCCAATAGAAAGATTTTTCAAATGGAAAGGTAACTCAAAGTTCAATTAGAGAACTTGTCAATTCAATTATTCTATGCACCGTCTGTCTCATGTTATTAACAATCAGAATACGTTAAAGGGGGAGAAAGGGAAAGAAAACAATAGCCGTAATTCTCAGCAGATTTTTTACTCTACTTTTTCGTCGTTTAATTTTCATTTTCATTAACATCAAATTACGGTATTGATTCTATTTTAATTGCGTGTAAATAGATTGCACAGATTAATGACGTTGCTTTCAACTGCTAACGACTATGACTTTGTGTCTGTGCCGAAATTTCAAGAAGGAGAGAAGTAGGCAGAACTGAAAGATAGAATGAAAACTAAAAATCCACATTACAAAACCAATTTTAGTACATAGTTAGCATGCTTTCACCAATACCATATTTTACCAATGTAATCCTCAGCCTTCGGGAATGACTCCTTTCCAACAGTATTCGTGTAAGGGGCCGTAGTCGTCGTTGGAGTTGTTTTCTTCGTGACCTTCTTTGTCTGTTTCGTTACGGGTTTTTTCGTGGTCTTCGTCACGACTCTTATAGGCTTGGGTGTCGTTGGTTGGGTTTTCGATGTCGAAAATTTTTGAGCGAATTCTTCATCTGACAATTTGTCAATAATTTCGCCAGTATTTCTATTTACTCTGATGCCAGGAATCCACGGACCAGTATAAGGCTCAACTTCTACTTCGGGCTCGATTTCAGAATACCAATGCCCATCATATTTGCCATTCAGGAATGTTCGAATTCCCTGCACCATAGGACGCCTTGATGTTGTTGGGTAAGGTCTTCGAGTCGTCTGTTGTTTCTGATACTTGGCATAAGGCTTCCAGGGTCGACGAGTTGTGAAATCCTCGTCGTCTTCATACTCTGCATTTTCGTCGATCCACCAAGGAGTTGAAGTCGGAACTCCGTGAACCAAAGTGGGAAGGTTGGCTCGTCTTGCCTGGATTGGTCGGGATGTGGCGGGCTGCACCAATTCCAATCGATTTCGATTTCTCGGGTCAGCGCGTCGGATATTACTAGAGTGTGTCACCAGAGTAGGTGGTAGGTCTGTGGCTTTCGATGTCGCCCAGAAGGCTCGCTCCTCCTCTTCAGCGATTTCCCACCATTCCTTCATTCGTGTGGTCGATGGAGTTGGCTTTCGAGTTGCCGTGGGTCTATTGTCCAAAGGGTTCTTGGGAAACTGCTCTGGTTTGAAGTCAGGAACCTTCTGCTGGGAAACAATCGGCTTGATCAGGATGGGAAGATTTGGATTCCGATTGGACTGCTGGGGCGGGGGAAGGACTGGGGCACGATTGAAGTTGTTATTTTGAATTGGAGGGCGCTGAAGGAACTGACGATTGAGATTGTCGAAATTTTTATTGTTTGGATTGGGTTGAGGTCGGAATTGTTGCTGAGGGAAGGCCGGCCTGAATTGCTGTTGTCCAAATTGGAAGCCGTTTCTTGGAATTTGCTGAATCGGCAATTGACCGAGAATACCTCTACCTTGCGGAACTTGATTCACAGCGAACAACTTCTTGCCCTTGTCTTGCGAATTGTAACTGAAGTAGGTCGGATCGACGGGTGGTGACAGGCCTCCATAGGTGTTCCTTGGAGGGCTGGGATTGTAGTTCGTGATCTGCGCCATTTCGTATCCGGTATTTCCTGGGGGTGAAGGAGCCTCGTAGGGAGTTTCTTCGAAGTAAGGTTGTGGTGTGGTTCTTCTAGTAGTGGGTGGAACGTAGGGAGGGGTGGTTTCTGGTTCATAGGGACTTTCTTCAGGGACGTATGGCTGTGTGGTCGTGGTTTTGCGTGTCGTTGTGGTTGGGTAAGTTCTGCGTGTGGTTGTTGTCGTTCGTCGAGTCGTGGTTGTGGGTTCTTCATAGGACTCCTCCTCGTATTCGTATGGGGGCGTAGTAACCGGGGGAGGACGAGGTCGCGTTGTAGTTCGGACTGTTGTCGTTGTTCTGCGGGTCGTTGTTGTTGTTGGAGATGGGGGTGGCTCAGTTTCTTCGTATGAATACTCATAGGGCTTCAGAGTTGGAGGTGGAGTTGGGGTTGTGACTCGCCGGGTTGTGGTAGTTGTAGGGCGACTTGTTGTCGTCGTTTGTTGGGTCGTCGCGCTTGTGCTTGGAGTTGTTTTCTCAGTCGTGGTGCTCTTCTCAACATATGGGTTCCATTCAGTCGTTGTGGTCTCTTCGACGTATGGATTCCATTCTGATGTGGTTGTAGTTGCGACAGTCGTGGTTGTTGTGGAGCTGTCGCTATTATCATATGGGTTCGTCATCAAATCTGGCGGAGGACGGTTGTCGAAGGGTGGTTCGTAAGCTGGAGGAGCCATCGCGTCCATGATTGGTTCGTAAGCACTTTGGGTTTTGGCGCCTTGGGCCTTCGCGGCTGGAAGCGGGGGTCGCTTGATTTGGGACAAAGGGAGAATTGGAGCAGCGATCATGGAATCGACGAAATCCATGTGCGACTTTGCTTCTTCGACCTTCTGCTTCGTGATGGCGTAAGTCCTAGGGACTCCGTCATTTTCATCCGATAAATCCGAAAATGGACTTTCCTCTTCCTCCTCTTCCGTACTGTTGCTGGAGTGAATGTTCTGGATCTCGGAGGAGGCTTCCAAATTTTTCAAGGCCTTTCTGCTGTCGATCTTCTTTGCCACAGGTGCATCTGATGAAGCAGTGCTGTTGTCCGAAAGCAGCTCGTTCACGACAGTCGTCTTTTCTTTGATTTCGACCTCCTCCTCAGATTTACTGCTTGACGTTATTTCCGGTGCATTTTTGGGTGCACCCGTCTTTTCGAGAACCTCTGTGCCATTGTCGTCAGCTCGCTTCTGCAGAACGTTCTTCAGAATTTCCTCATCCAAAATGAGGCTTTCCAACTCTATGCTGTCTGGAGAACGCGTCGAAGTGCTTTCAGTCGAACTTTCCAATTTCTTCAGCTTCAAGGTGGTCGATTCGATGTCCTCTTCGTCCGTTGAAAGGAGATCGTCTGGCATGAACTTGTTCTCGGACCGGACCTTATCGATCACTGAGGTTGACGAAGCCTCCTCGGTCACTTCGACTTCTTCCTCGGAGCTTTCACTGGTACTTCCTGAGATGATCGTCGAAGAATTGTCCCCGGACTCGAGTTGGGGCTTGGCCGTTGTCGATAAATTGATCCTAACAACTTTTAGCGTTGGTGGGGGTCTATGAGTTGTGGTTTTCCCGGTTGTGGTTGTGTAAACTCGCACTGTGGGTGGAGGTGGTTTGAAGTACCTGGAAGCAGCGGTGGCATGCTTTTGCTGATTCGTGCTGATGCGGACAGCCGCAACCGAGGAAGTGCGGCTGGTAGACGTGCTGATGCTGGAACTGGTACGAACGCCTCCCCCTAAAATCGTGCATCATGCTAGGATAGGTGGAGAAAAAGCGCAAGCGAAAGCAAGTTTAGGTCAAATGGATCTAGAACAGTATTAGAATTTGCGAAACGCCTAGAATCTCACGGCGGAAATTTTCTTCCTGAAGAAAACTACCGGAGATTCATGAAGCTTATATCAGAGCACAGAACTTTGCGAGGTTTGAGTTTGTTGCTCTAAAACTGTCCTGACTTGAGCAGATGATCCATTTTACCCAAGAAATAGTTCACGAAATTCTGGGAAACGAAATCATGCAACGAATCGGGCAAATCAAAACGTCGAAGAAAAACATTAATCAAGCAAGCCTTGTAGAAGTTTGTCTTCGCGCATTCGTTAGTGCCATGCTCCAGACCATACCTTGACCACACCAAAATTAATTCGGTTAGACATTAAAAAATCTGAAATTAGAAGATTTGAGAGAAGAACTGAAGATCGGAACTCAAGATGGAACTAAATCCTTTCACTCGAAATAAGGAGTTTTGGGTCAGTTGAAAACGACAGTAAGAAGCACCCTTTTCTTTGAAGTATTACGACGTTATTTCAATCAATGAAAGTAAATTTGTTTCAGTCATTGAAAGACACGCCATCAATGTACAAAAAGGTACTCTCATACAGTCATTTCCTACTGCCTTATTTGGGAATTTTTAAAAACGCTCACTGAGGAATCGAGCGCAATGGATTTCACATTCTTTCTGCGTGAAGAAATGGTTGTGATTTCCCGCGCAGCCGCCGTAGTTGAAATTCTGGCAATGACCGCTAGCAGTGTTGAAATACCATCTCTCGATAAAATGGTTGCAGGGTCCGGGGTCCTGGAATTGTTTTACTATGTATAGAAAAATTCATTCCACAGGAAACTTTCTTCCACAACTTACCACAGGCTGGAGACACTTTTCCTTGATGTTATTCGAGATATTATCAGGCAAATTGCTGAGAGGGATAGAATTCTTGTCGATTCCAGGAATAGTCTTGGCGCTATCTAAGATTTGTTTAAATCAGCAGAAAAGAACATTTGATAATTCGAGTACTGGCTCTAGCGTTAGTTCCCGGTGCTTGGGGTCTGAACGAGGATGGGGGCGAGGGAGGTCCGGCGCTAGCTGAAGAAGACGCAGGTGGCCTAGCATCTTGTCGGGTTGGGACGCGCTAAAAATTACGATCTTTTGCATAAAGCGTTATTCTGTCTTACAGTAGTCTGAACTCGGCTTCCGGTAATTCTGCTTGGTCCTTCGGGACCGGAAGACTCTGCGGGGCACTTGCACTCCTAGAAATTGTTTATTTTTGAGATTTTATGCTAGCTTTTAGTATTTTTTACCTGACATCCCAGTCTATTTGTAATAATAATGCATGGCTCCTCACAATCAGCTGCGTTCATTGCAGGGCAATTTCCAGAGCCTAAAATTGAAAATTCGCATTTTTAAGAACTTGAAAAAGCTGGTATTCATTCAGAATTAGTAACTTCTTTTCATTCGTACTCTTTTATGCGATATGTGATAGATTAATATTCATGCCGCAGGTACATTCGTTTGCTAAGTGATATAATTAGCTGATACTCTTAATTGGGCAATTAACTCATGCTAACTGTTTCTAAGTTGAATTCGACTTCACAGATTCCAATGAAGTGTGCGATAATTATGCTATTTTTGGTTTAACGAGGGAAACTATTTCATGCTAATTGCTTTAATTGCTATGTGCTGGCAGGCATTCCCTAATTACCCCTCGTCGTAGCAACTCTCGCGATGAAAATATGCGCTGTGGACATGTCATAGGGTACTGTAGTCGTTTGAGTACTGGGTTTAACTGTACTTGTCGTTAATCTCGTACTCAATAATTGCTCCTCTGTAGTTATATCTATCGGCTGCTCGGTCGTAGTGTTAGATTCTATAGAAATTTCGAAATAGTAAATTTTGGGGGAAACTTTTAGATTGAAAATTTCGAACCTGAAGATTGCTTAATGGGAGGACAACTACAGAACGGACATCCGTTTCGGTCATTAACAAGTTGGCATCTGAAGATTAAAATATTAAGGTATAGCGTCACTTTGAATTTTGTGATGTCTCTTAGAGTTTTCAGATGACGTCACAACTCCATGACGTTATTATGAATTTTTAGACGACGTCATGACGCCATCGTGTATTACAGTATACCTCGACAAGTCGCACTGAGGCGTAGGTGGACAGGGCTTTTTGACGCAAGTTTTTCGGCACTCTTGAATGGTAGGGAAGTTGTTTTCATTACCTGCAAATTTTAGGATATTTAAAAATGTTTTTTTTTTCGAAATTTCTTCAGACTTACCCCCACAGCCTCCATAGGTAAATTGCCGACAGTCGTTGAAAGTCTTGTCGTAGCCAAATCTGGCGAAAACTTGAGAACATTCGCCAATTTCGATCTCGTTATCACAAGGGCTGGAGGTGGTTTCGGAATCTAAACATTGCTTGAAGGTGATACTTTTCCAACAAACTTCAAGCCTACCCTTCTCGCACCGATTCCTGCACTCAGACATCGTAGCGAAATTATTGCCATTTCCTTAGAATTTCAAATTTTTGAAAAATTCGATTTTCGAAAACTCACCTCCACATCCTCCATAGGTAAATGGACGGCACTCGCCGGTTTCAGTGTCGAAGGCGAATCTCTGAAAACTTGTTTAGATAAGTTGAACATTCAGATTTATTTAGGAGATATTTTCGGAATTCGAGAATTTTTTGCCAGATTTTTCCTGTATTTTTCAGCCTTTTTATTTTTAATATTTTGTTCAACGAACCTGGAAAACCCCATTACACTCTCCTGCGTCAACATCATTGTTACAAACGCTGGTAAAATCTGGCACGACTACAGGGGCTACTGAAAGTGTTAGATAAGTTTTGAACATTTCGATTTGTTTAAAATTTTCAACCTACCTTCCTTATGACATATAGCCAAACACTCTTCTCGGCTAGCGAAGTTATTTCCGTTTCCACCACAACCGTTGTAGGTAAATACGTCGCAGAACTAAGAAAAAGATATTTTCAAGATTTTGAATCTCTTTTCAAAAATAAAAAAAAAATATTCTTTTTATTCATACAACATTTTTTTATCTCCTTACCTTCTTGTCCGCATTCCAATGCCATCTGACAAAAGATCCCTTGCATGGTCCTGGATCTTTTGGATGAAGGCAACGATTGACTAAAATAGATAAGTTAGAACAAATTTTCAGAAAGTTGCTTTTTTAGAAAAGCATCGAATATTATTTAGAAAGAAGCATAGAAGTTATAGGCCTGAGTTATTTTGAAGGAAACTCTAGTGTTTAATTCTGTTAGTTAGTATCACACACTTACCTGCTCCTAAATAATAAAATCGAATATAAAAGAATCTAATCTATACACATAAAGCTAAATAGCATTATTTCAAACTCTTAAAATGGCTAAACATGTTAATTCTGTTAATAAGCCCTCTAAAAATTCACCGCGTTGCACTTCTCCGTCCCCAATTTGCACGCCAGCGTGGGGACTACCTTCCAAAAGAATTGCGTCGGGGATTGCAGGTACGGGCAGAGGCTCAGCGGGAGGCGGATTTTTTCCATTTTCAGCCCCCTCCTCTTCGAATTCACCCTCCTCATATTCGTCCTCATTCACTGTCGTCGTCGTCTGACGGGATCGAGTTGGCAAGGTACGAGGAGCAGAGGTGACGGTGCGCCTAACAAATTGAGGTCATTTTTGCATTTTATTTTGTTTTTCTAAATAAAAAATTAATTCTTAATTTTGCCTTGCGTCTAGAATCAAATTGTTTTAAATGTATAGCGTTTTAGAGTATAAATTCTTTAAAACTGCTTACCGAGTAGTAGATTGAGTCGTGGTACGCCGGGTGGTCGTTGGATAAGTTCGGTAGGTGCTGAATTTTTAAAATCTCAATTATTCAGGTTGAGAGGTAAGTTCTAGAGAACAATTTATCAAACTCTAAACTTGATATTTTTGAACTGGCAAAATTTCTTACGTAGTCCTTCTAGAAGCTGTAGTGCCCTGTCCATTTTTATCCGAGGCATTTGAGGGCGGACCATTGGGGGTAATTCTGATTCCTTGCGTGGTTCGAATTGTGAAGGGTCGTTGGGTATATCGACTCCCAACAGAATTTTCGGCCTCTCGACTCTCCTCGGAAGATTGTTCTGGAAAATGTTTAATTTTTGGATATTCTAAAACCAATTATACAGGTAGTAAAATGATAACGAAAGCTCATGATAGGCCCTTTAGGATGATGAAAAATGCAGAGTCCTAGATTTTTTCGAACTTACCACTCTCGGGCAGACAAGTAGCTTCACAGGCGTTAGCGCTTTCGAAATTATTTCCATTTCCGCCGCAACCGCCCCAGAAGAAATATTTGCATTCCTAAATTTAAAAAATCAAGATCTTTGAAATCCTCTATGACCTTACCTTGATTTCTGGGTTGAAGTAGAATCTCAACTCATATTTGTCACAGGGGCCTCTCTCCTTAGGTAGGTTGCAAGCGTCAGAATTCGAAAAGGTTTGTTCACCAACGGCTAAAAATTTAAAGGTAGCATGAAGTAATTTTCAGAATTAATAAAATTAGGTAGTCAACAGTAGAGTTTGTAATTCTTACGAGTCTTGACTGTATCTGGGCAGCAGACAGAGGACTGTTGCACCACAGAGCATTTGTAATCGGGAGGACAACGCTCTTTAGCGCAATTAACTGGCACTCCGATAGAGGTTTTGAGGGGTTCGCCCTAAAAATTCTAGATAAGCTGAGAATTTTTATAAACACCATTTTATAGCAACTTAGAAAGGCTATTATTCAAATTTTCTAATTTTTAGGCAAGTTGAGAAGAATTGCAACCAACTTACCTTCTCACACCTAGCCAAACCAATAGGCGGCGGGGCACATCTTGATTCACAGGCCATTTGGGTTTCGTAATTATTTCCTGTACCGCCGCATCCAGAATAGGTGAATTTCTGGGAAAAAAGCGAATTTTTTAAAAGAATTTCATTCAAATTTATGATCCTAGAGGACATCTGAAAGATTTTTGCTTTTTTCGACTCACCTTGCACTTCTGATCATTTTCATCGTAGTAGAATCTGGTCATGTATGATTGGCAAGGACCCCTCATGGGCGCTCCGGAGCAATCCTTGGCGAGTTGGGAAGTCGAAGCCGATTGGATTTCTAAAATTAGCTTTTTAGATTTTTGAAACTAAAAAATCCTACTTTCACAATCCGGCTTCTCTCCGTTGTTAGTCCTTGTATTCGGCATTTCGATGCCTCTCTCGTTCACGCAGAAACACTGACGACCGTCGGGCTCGCACTAAAAATATTCTTTTAAGATCTTTAAAAATGAATAAAACCATGGGTTTAGACAAAAATGCATTCTTCCAAGGAAACTTTCCAAACTTACCTGAATTTTTTCGAACTCTCCCGAAGCGGTACAAGCCGGAACGAAGCCTCCTTTTATAGAAGCAGATGACGCTGCGGCCCTTTTAGTTTCACACTCTAAAATATTCGGGGGTTTTTTTTTATTATTTTGAAAGGGCGCATTTTTGAGGAAAAAAGTCGAATTTTGGAAGAATAGGCTTTAAAAAATGGAATTTTCTAGGATCGATTCTTGCAACTTGCCGGTCTTCTGTTTTCCCATGGTAGTAGCAGCTGTATAGACGCTTCTAGGCTCTGGGGTGGTGGTCTAAAATGTTCAAAATCATATTTAATCTTTTCTAAATATAGTTCATGCTAATAGGAGAGTGTCACCATTCGAAATTAATATAGATTTTCATGCCTTTTGAGTGGTGGTGGTAGAATATCTAGTTGTTGTTGTCGTTGTTTGCGGGGTCGTCATTTTCGTCGTCGTGGATTCAGAAGCCTTTGACGTTTTTGTAGTGATTCTTGCGGTAGAAGATGCAGACGTGGTCGTGCTTGCAGAAGAAGAAGAAGTTGTGGTGGATGGCTCAGTGGTAGTGGGTTGAACCGAGGGCGGCTTCGGCTCCTCGGAGCTCGGCTTCAAGTTCGTGTCGAGGAACTCCATTTTTGCGATTTTCTGGGTGCGAAGAAATCATTTTACTCTCATGCCAATGAAAACTGAACGAGGTCCAACTTGAAGAAGTTTAATTCGAACTTATCTTCGAATTTCAGGTTCAAACCTTTGTTCAGTCCTTACGATTTTTTGTGAAGATCATGCTCATTCGTGACAAATATCGTGTATAATGGGAAGTGGATTTTAAGAAGAAAGTTAAGAAAATTACCTCTTTTTCTGAACTTTGAGATACCGTAGTAGAGGTTTGTTCAATGTTGCTGCCAGAAGTGGTGCCTAAATCGTTGAAAAGTTTGAAGAAAAAATTGATTAATTGACAAACCAGATTTCGAATTCGAGCTGATACAAGCATCCTCGCACTCCTCTTTATAACGATAGAGCTTTGGTTCATCAGGGTCGTTAGCGCAGTGGCCTAAATTTCAAATCTTTAATTTTTCTTCTCCAAAGTACTTTATTTGAGTAAAAGTTAGTGAAATGTAAAGGTCATTTCCCGTTTTACTTTCCCTTCTTACTTCAATTCTCCTTACAACTGTCCACAAAAGGGCTATTTGATATGCTCTATTTGTCGTATCTTCGCCTCTCCATTTTAGGAAATCGGTTTTCCTTTCTTTTCCTATACTTTTTGCTATACTATTTTCCCTTTTCTCTACCCTTCCCCTCTCAACATCTTACAGTCTATAACTTTATTTCTCTTTTCCTCGCTATCTTCCTATCAATCTTCTCGTTTTTTATCGCTACCAAACAATTGGGTCAAAGTGGCGAAAACTTTGCCTTGGGCTACTGATTCATTATCATCAAGCAAGGAAAATCGATATTTTTGGAAAGGAGATGGTGCTTAGCTTCAGTTACAATTTCAGAAGATTTTTAAAAATGCACTTATAAAATTCAAAAACCTAACCTCACTTATATCAAAAGAAAAAATCAATAAATATGAAATGAATTTTAAAGCGGGTAAAAAATAATAAAAAAAAGCTTCGCAAAATTTTCCAAACCATCTTACCGAAAGGATAGCTAACGCATTCCGAATTCCTCATATAGTATCTGAGAACAAATTGAGATCTCTTTGGGGCCTCTCCATTTATAGAAGAACATCTGCCGCGAAATGGCTGTCGCTTACACGGGTCTATCGACACTGCAATTAAATAGGTAATTTAGAGAAATTAAATAGAGATAATTAGGAGGATTACCTGAGGCCGTGCCCAGTGCGGCTGCTACGAGCAGCACTGACCAGCCACGCATGAGGATGGAGGGTGGTGGCCTGAAAACTAAAAATTAGCATAAATCGATATTTAAAAATAAATGAAAAAGTATGTTTAAAAAATAATAGTTTTTTAGCTAACACAAAAATGATGACTTAGATCAAGTGATATATCTAAGATAGTTTAGGATGAAGATCAACTTTAAAAAGAAGAGAAAAATACGTGAGTTGGGGTTTCAAAATTAGCATAAAGTCGATATTCTAATCAAGCTTAGAGCTTAAATGTTTGGAACATGGAAAACAAGCTTTTCATCGAGGGAAAGTGAGAGTTAAATGTGGTATAATAATAAATGTAGCATCGTAAGCATAGAAAACTAGGGCGTACAAACAGACGCAAAGGCGCTAAACTAAAAACTGAAAGTTTGTGCGAAATCCGGCGAAAGAAAGCAAAAAATAGTTGCATTGCTATGCATTAGCGTAAACTTCAAAGAGCAAAAATAAGTGGAAAGAAAGAAATATCGTAAGATCACAAAATTGCGTCAGAAATCAATCTATCATTAAATAAATGATGATCATCATACTTAATCGAAAATATCAAGACCTTCATCTACAGATTTCAAGAGCTACTTTTAAGGAAATTATGAATTAAGAAAATGGAGATTTCAAACATTATAGGAAAATCGATATATAGTAAGATATATGGAACCCCAATAGGATTTATCAAAAGTTTCGAGTTTCGAGAGAATATATGGCATGGAAAGGCGACATTAGAATAATCCCGTCAAGCGGGAAAACCCTAACGCATACCTTTACGCTATACCAAAACTTGTCTTCCAAACATATTGCTAGTCGGAATTTTCTTAATCCTTCATACTATACAGACCCAGGCAGATCTTCAACCAGGGTGGAACATTTTAGAGAAGCTGGTCCACGAAATTGGGCCTTTTTTATAGAAATTTTATGCATAAGGTGATCTGAAATAGGTTTCAGCGAAATATTTTGAGCTGTGAGATTCGCAATGGTAATCTGGCTTGAACCCTACCTAGTTCTGATAGTATAGATCGTTAAAAATCGCCAAAAGATTATTTTTTTTACAAAAACCCCAAAATCCCTTCATGCTACCAACTTGACTATTGAACCCCGATTGGAATTTAGGTCTTATTGAATGAATACAAGGTAAATGGACCCATAATGATGCTTATCTAACACGGATAGGATACATTGTTCGAGAAATAGTCTTGGATTAGAGGAGAGTGAAAAGAGCTAGAAAGGGAAAATAGAAGACCTTGACCGAAAGAAATACGGAAAAATGAGGTAAGGCGCGGGAAGTTCCTCGAATAATCTATGTTTATGGCCATAGACTGGCAGCAAGATTAGACAGATATAGGTAGGTTGGAAAAATATTCCTTAAAAATTAAAAATATCGATTTTAGAAATATAGAATTTTAAAAGAAATAATTTAAATATGGAAAAATCTTAATAAGAAAAAGATTTTCGAAGAAAATGTCTAATTTGGAAGGGAATAAATGCAGTAATCCATCGAGTTTTCAAGAAAAATCAATTCAACCCTTGATCGAAAATTCTTGTTCTTCGAGAAAGTTTGCCAAAATTATAAAATCCGAAAAAATTCGAAAATCTTCAAAAAATCGAGCTTTTCTTGCAGGCGAAAGCGGGAAAATCGAAATTGAAAGTTCGAAAAAGTGGGCGGGCCCTGATTCCTCCCAAAAAAGTGATATACAAATCACAGAATGGGAGGGAAAAGAGTGGGGATTTTTGGGAGAAGGCAAGGATGGATGAATGGTGATTTCGGGGATAAAGAACTTGAGAAATAGTATAGAAAGAAAGAGTCAAAGAAAAATAATTCAGAGAAGATAGCACAGTAAAGAGTGGAAGATAAGAAATAGAAAATGCAGATAATGAAAATAGTACTGTAACAAAGATAAGGTTAGAGGGAGGTATAAAATAGAGAAATAGTGCGAGTTTTCAGAGAGAACAGATGAAGATCACCTTTTCCTCCCTTCAAGAAAACTGCTAAAGTTGACCGCATTCTTTATTTCGGAAGAGTGAGGAGAAAAAGCCCCTGTCTTTCTCGCTCCCTGAAGCGAAGTTCTGGCCTTATCTCTATGAAATTCCCTGGTCGAACAAAGGATGAAAGCGGTTTTTTCCCGATTTTCCAGTCTTTTTCTTCTGATTTCCAACCGGACGCAAGGCAGAAATCAAGCTTATATCAATTCACCAGGCAAAAGGCAGATAAGTGGCTAGTCGGGTATCCGGGGCAATTTTTGCGAAGGAAAAGATCTGGATTGGGAGATTTTCAGGAGTTTAAAGCGATTGATAAGGGTATATTGATATTTTTCTAATGAAGATAAGCTTTTTTCTCTGAAGATAAATCGAAATTTCAAAGAGGATCGGCCTTTTAGACAGAAAATTTTTGAAAAAAACGACAATTTCAATGAAGATCGACTTTTTCAAATACTATTCCTGTAAAGATATAAATAGTGATAGTTGATGATATGATATGACGTCATAAATAAATTGATATGATAAAGATAGGGGTTGCATATATCCACACCACTTCCGAAATTCCACAGCCCTGATTCAGTCGATGAAATCTTTGAGATTAGATTAATGAAGTCTCTACAAATGGGGGAAGGGCAAAAAAAGTTTGGAAATTCGTCGGGAAAAAAGTCCAAAAACGTTCTCCAAGCCAAGTGGCTATATATGACGCATTTGACGACGATTTTGGAAGAATTTAACGAGATTTAACCAGATTTTAAGCACTATAAAACATTCTATGAATAGGCTAAACATCTAAATGTGTGATTCAGTCACATATTGATATTTTAAGGAAGGATATATAAAATCTTTGTTTTTTTCCTGAAGAAGGGATATATGAAATTCCCACAACTTTTACAGAGAAATATATGATTCTTCAAAAATGTTTGGACATATGAAATCCTTCAAATTTTCAAAAGAAACGATATATAAAATGCATTTTTTTCGAAGAAAAATATTTCAAAATCCTAAAAAATCCTCGGATTTTATCGGATTTATCAAGAGATTACTGATATCCCTGCCCCCCTATGTTTGGATAAACTTTCTCCTTTCCCCTTTCTTTCGCGTTTTTTCGACCAGACGACCTCATTTGTTGTGTGGAGATCGAGAAAGGGGAAGATAAAAGGCTTTCATTTTTTTATCATCACCACGAAAAAGAATATCGAATGGATGAATTTCTTAATCAGTAGGAATACAAATTTCGAATTAAAATTTTCATTCACATTTGAATAAAAAGCCACTTAATTTTGAGAAGTAAATCAAATTTATGCAGAAATATAGTATGGAAGTAGTATTTTCTAATATTTCGAAAAAATTAAAGTCCGGTAAAAATCGTCAGTAAAATAAGTAGTAAGCTATAGTTTTGTACAAATCCATCATCCTTAAACTAAAATAGGGCCGGTTTTTGAATTTCGCCAAAAATAACAGCATGCTGAAGGAAAATAATTACGTGGTAAAACGAGTTGTAAGGTAAGAAAAGTAGTGTTCAGAAAGGAGTTCAATCGAAATCCATATATAAAGCAGGTAAGAAGTGTTCACCCCTTAGAAAGAGGCTAGTTATGCCGATGCGAAGATTTGACCATTCATGGGGAAACACATAATAGTCCAAATTTCGCATATTCGGAGAAACAGGAATATGTGCAACTCCAAAGACAAAATCGAAGGTAAACAGTTTCGAAAACAACGGTAAAACTTGGCCCAAAACTTTAAGATAAGAAAGAAAAACTTATTTAAGATTGAAAGTTAACATATCCTAAGAAATAGTAAGAGAAATTTCGAGGAAAAGTAAAAATGGCAGCCTTTCAGCCTCAGGAAAGAAAATCTCGTGGAACAAATCATAAAACCCAGGAACAAGTTGAATTAGCCGGCAATTTCTGAGGCGCCACGGAAAATCTCCTAGATGATGGCGCGCGCGAAAGCACTTATCTCTAATCTCGACTGAAAGAATTCAAGATTTCCTTAAAAAGATGCGAGATTGAAAGCCAAGAAAAGACATTTGACCTTAGGGGTGAAAATGAAAGTTCTGGCAATTTCAATAAAAATTCGGGAGGCTCCAAGAAAGTTGAAGAAACTTCAAGATACAAATCGGAAAACTTCGAGGAGTTATAGAAATTTCGAATAACTTGAAGAAAGTTGCAGAAACTTCATTCACAAATACTACTATCATCAAATCCATATCAGTATGTTACCTAAGTCCGCTGATATCAGGCTCCGCCCCCAGACTATCAGATATCAATCCCTCGACTCTCTCGAAAAGATGTACTATTTCCCCAGAAAAATTTTACTTCAGATGCCCCCATTATCAGGGGTCAAGGAAAGTCGAAAAATGCGAGAGTAAAAGTGAGATAGAAAAGGAAATTGATAGAGAAAAACTGTTAGAGAAATCTCCTTACAAGGAGGATAAAAACTGATATGTTTGATAAGGAAAGATATATTATCCAGTCTATCACTTTATCGAAAAAGGGATTTTCAAATGTTCCAAAAATTAGCATTTCTTAGATTTTTTGAAATTTTCAAATCATTTCCCAACTCTCAACTCAAAAATGGTGCCAATCAAAGATAAAAAGGCGAATACAAGTGGGTTTTTGTTAAAGTTCGCAACAACTGCTCCCAACACTCCCAAAATGCTCAAAATTGCCAAAAAAAATGTCCCTAGGCTCTCGAAATTTCAGCCAAATCCGAGTTAACCTCCGAGATCGGACCGCACAGCTGCCCCTCGAACATGGAGAAAGTCAAGCAGCAACAAAAGGGCAAGAATAGGTTAGCTGAGAGAAAAATATTGATTTCATTTTCGAAATTTGGCTATGATGATCATCAGGAATGTCATATAGAGCATGGATTATCCTTAGGAAATTTTAGGGAGATACTATTTTTCGAGGAAATGCCAGAAAACTATAGAACTATCTGTAAAAGATGGAGAACTTCATGATGTAAAGCAATTTTTCTACAAGAAATCAAAGGGCACTCTTCCAAAAAAAATGTTCAGTGCCCCCGCCCAATTCGAGTGCGTGGCGCGCAACGTGATCGTGATGTGCAACAGTCAGCCGATTGACGACGTCTGTCCCGAGTGGATCGAGCGATGCTCACAGACGGGCAGCTATGCGCCCTACGACATGAATATGGTAAACTGGGGGGTAGGATAATTTGTTGAAAATTGTGTTTTTGCCGCTCTATTAAATTGGAAGGGTTAGTAGGGGAGTTTTTTTTCCAAATTATTTTTCTATTTTCTGCCCTTGTATTGCGCATTTTAAGAGTTTCCATTGAGATTTTCTCATTTTTAAACATGGACGATATGTCTAGACAGTTTTTTGTGAAAAATGGCTTCTCATGCCACTTGTTTAATAATAGATAGTAGTGACATTTTTATCCAAATTAAAAAAAAAAAAAAACATTTTTCAGCCTTCCCGTCTGCCGGTGGAACGAGCGATTACAAACTACGCGAACGACGCGCCGCTGACTCGGATCGGGCTGATCCTGGCCCAGCTCACCGGCAGAGGACTGCTCTACAACGGATTGGTGCCTGGTAAATTGGAGGAATTTCTGAAAACTTTTAAAATTGCCCTTTCTAACTTTCATTTTTCTTTGCCCGTCCAATCTTCCAGAAAAGAGGATGATAACTACAATAAGCAGGAAAATTCCTATTTATTCCCAAATCTTAACGTTTTCCCAGTGGAAAACTGAAAAATTCATTCTGAACTTTATATTTTCTTTAGACGTGATTTACACCTCGCCTGCGCTGCGCAGCATACAGACCGCGATAGAGATACGGCGTGCGAGTCGGAGTAAGGCGACCATCAGGTACGGCACTTCTTCGTACCAAGTTTCAAATCTGGTGCGGATCTCCCCCCGTACCAATTTCAACCTCGCTCTAGGGTCGAGCCGGGTCTGTTCGAGAACACGAACCTCTACTCGCAAGGCGCGCCGACGTTTCTCAGCGCCAAGGAGCGACTCGCGCTCTGCGCAGCTATCGACAACAATTATTCCTCCGCAATTTCCAGCAAGGATGTAAAAATTTGAATTTTTTCAAATTGCCTAGAAAATTGATCAACTTGTCTAATTTTTTCGCAAACCTAGCCTAATTACTATAAAAAGATGGAAAAAATGTTTAACTTACCTACAAATTTTCAGCTATTCGCGAGCCGCGAACAAACTCCGGACTACAACCGTCGGGTTGGGACGGTGCTGAATCGGATCGTGCGCAAGAACGAGTTCCTGCCCGTCAAGAAGGACCTCAATTATTTGGTACGGGCGTTCTCTCGTACCTTCAAAAATTTCAGATAGGGGAAAATCTCGATCAAGAAGAACCCATTTTTAGATAGTCGGCCACCCCTCGACGGTCGATATGGCAGTGGGTCAGTTGATGCGTGGCCCGACACCCAGGTTAGAAAAATTCGAATTTTTGAACTTACCTGAAAGTTTTTTCAGAATGTCGACCGAAGCCGACCTCGCTGAAGCCTACAAGCGCGTACCCAACTGTGCGGCAGTGCACTTTCAAATGGTAAGGGAAAATTTGTAGTTTGCCGAAAATTCCAATCTATCATGAAAACTTTCTACTGAGGAGTCATGTTTCCATAAAAATTAAACTTTTCAAGGTTTACCCCGAAATTTTAGGCCACAAACCAGTGGATCATCGAGGAAATGCTGCCGGTAAGCTTCGAGGGCTGTACGACCGCGCTCGACTACAATTTCGTCATGAGACCACCACCAGGTAAAAATTCAGAAGTTTAAGCCAAAGGCGAAAATTTGAAACTAAAAAGTGAAGATCAGGGTCAAAACTATGATTATTCCAGCCCAAACTTGCATGATGCGACCTGCCACCACATGATTGACTTATCGAAATAGGTAAGTTGGGCAAAAAATTTCAAGAAAAACATTTTCTAGATTTTTGACAGAAAATTGATCTTTCCGACAACGTTATAGGACAAATGAAAATTTTACGAAAAATAACGAAAAATCAACAATTTCATTTCTTTAGGAGCCATCATTCGACTGAATTTTCTCGAAGAAAATCCAACGAAACGATCCCAAAATTACTAACTCTTTAAACTTGTACAAAATATAAAATCTTCCCATCAAAGCTCAAATTACGATACGGATAAAAATCTTCAATAAGCTATTTGTGAATCTTCACATCATTTTCAATCTATCAATCTTAAATATTTTCGACAAATTAGAAGTTTATTATTTTTTATTTAACTTGACTTTTAGATCTAATAGAATCCTGAGATTTCTTCTTTAACTGTATCAAGTATTTTAGGAATACTAGTCTCAGAATATCTTAGCTTAAATATTATGCCTTCAAAAATTCAGATATTTTTCTAAAAAATTGCTAATTTTTACAAATAAGGCAAAAATGTTACTTGAGTAAATTGCCGCTCGATTTAGTGGGTGTGACCTGTGGGTTGCTGAGTTTCCTTTGGTAGAGATTGCTGATAGTCGGGTTTAAATTGGAAATATTCGAAGATTCCATATCCATATGCATATGACCATCCAACTCTTCTAGTTTCATCTAAAAATTAGCATAAATTAGAAAAATCTAAATTTTAGAAATTTGATATTTTTGGATTAAGTAAGAGAAAGCTGCATTAGAAAATTGTATCATTGGAAAGAAATAGTTTGCATAGAAACTTTGAGAAGCAAAAATAAATTTACAATAGTCTTATGCTAATTTAACTTACAATAGGCCTTTCTTCGGGCTCTGACATAAAGGGATTGATGACCGCCGTGACGAAATCCCTCTCCCTCTTCTCATCATCAAAAGGTAACGCCAGGGCTCGGCTAATAGCTGTAATTCAGAAATTAATTGCCCCAATTAACACTGATTAAAGTCAATTATCCTAATTAAGAATGTTAATTACCTCGCTGAGTTGAAAAGTAGTGAACATCAAATAGAACGAAAAGAGAGGCCGGCCCAATGCACTGATTGTTCACATTGCGAAGGGTTATATTGCGGTAACCTGAAAAATTTCAATATGACCGCTTTTCAAACATTTTTATCTTTTTCCAGACTTTCTGTTGGACAGAAAATTGTATCTCTTTCAACATTTTCGAACCCTTTTAAAAACTTGCCATTATTCAATTTCTCCACGGGAATCAATTTATGGGCTATCGGAACTGAATGACATCCGGCCCTTTGCCAGACGCAGAAATGAACGTAGGCCAATTCGGATAGGACTATCTGGAAATGTTTGATCTCTTTTTTGACTTTCCTAAGATTTTCGATCAACCTTTTCGAAGAGGAATATCTTACTGCTAGATTTGTGGCTATACTTCGTGACCGTGGCCTCTTCAGTAGACTCTTTTGTCCGATAGCACTTAGATTTTTCGTATTCGGGTAGGTCGAAGACCTCAAAATTTGAGATTTTTAGAATATTTAACCATAACTTTATGATTTTTAATAGAATTCAAAGTTTGTGCTTTTTCATTTTTAATCGAAAATTACCGTAACTCTTCCAGAATATCCTAATTTAAAATTTAAAAAAATTTACCTGGACAGTAACATAAGTCGTGATGGGGTCGGCATTCTGCTGTCTGGCTAACAAAGGACAGGAGCACCTTTGTAGAGCTGAAGGCTTCACGATATGGCTGTAGAAATGGCCGGATAGAATCTGGAATTCTCAAATTAAAGAAATCAGAAAATATGCTAATTTCTAAAGTACCTTAATTTTCAACACCACAGAAGACCGATTTGGGACTTGTGGTGTATTAGAGTGAATGTCGATCAGCTCCCATGGATTGCGCATGCATTCGGGCTTTAGAACGTATCTGAAAGGAGGAAAATACAGTAATCCTAAAAATTCGAAAAGTTTAAAATAAGTAGTTCCTAAAAATACGTACCCGCAGCTATCGTTCCTTTCAAACATGGCCTGGTTGAGAAGCATCTCTATACCGGGAGTCTGAGTTTGAAAATTTAAAAATTCAAATAATTTGGCTTTGCAAAATAAATAAGAAAAAAATCAATTTTATGCTACCTGATAATTTAACGCCACCATTTGGACGCCCATAGCCCAGTGATTCTGGAATTTAAATTTCTTTTTCAAAGTACTATTCAAAAGTGCGGTTACTTACCATCGGAAAATAGTTATCGCTACAAATCCGAAAATTCTTCGGATAGACTCGCACAATCCTTCTGGTGGTAATTTTCAGCAGATGGTTGGCTTTCTTTTCCTTGAAGTACCGCCAAGACACATCCTCATCGACTGAGCAAAGAATGTGGGGTCGTCTTTCGGCTGAAAATATCAATTTTTAGTTTTCTTTTAGATTTTTAATACGAAAAATATTCTTTTTATTTTTAGTCAACTAACCTAGGGAAAAGTTCGCCGGTCTGTCGGATTCCATGTAGTTCACCAGTGAAGAAAGTTGAGTATAGCTGATTTCTTCCTTTTCCGGAATAAAAACACATCGAAGCTCTTGTTCTGTTAAAGAGATTAGTTCCTGAAAAATTCAATTTTTTTAAATTTATCATTTCTTAATGTTTCTTTTAAATTTCTCAGAAAAAATTTGAACTTACCTTCGGTAACTCAGCCGGTAAAGACTCTCCACTATCAGTCGAGCCAAGGGAAATCAAACTCTTCTTTGAATTTACAGTAGAATAATTTTCATCGCTAGAAAAGGAGAGGCTGCCTGAAGATGCTAAAAGTCAATATTTTCGAAAAAAATCGATAAAATCAAAAATTACCAGTTGTAGCTGTGTCGTAGCTATGATCCCTACTGATTTTCGGGACTTTACACCGCTTCGCTTTGACCAAGATCTTATACTTCAATTGTTCTGGCGAGGGTAAAGGGCGTCCATCAAGAGGGTGGTTTTCAAGGGGTTGACAGAGTAGCATTTCCTTGAAATATTCCTTGAAGATCTCCACCATTTTATTCTGCTGGGCCATGCTTAGATGGTTTTCTATCGAAAGTACCAATGGGTAGGGAGTGGTTTTGAAGGCACATTGGGCTATCGCTTCGCAAACTTCTCTCAATGGTAGCTCATTCATCCTCATTATAGCTGAGGGCCCATGGGTTATGATCGGTTCGCCATTTGGGCCATTCCAGCAATCTAACTCTATACACCTACACCCAGCTAGGAGAACCTGGAAATGGTAGCATTACCAAACATTTGATAGCGGTATCAAAATACCGAAAATGGTATACCTGACGATACATTTCTGTATCCGCTCTGGCTTCACCACCATCAGGGCTGATTAGCCGGGCACTTGATAATTGTAATCCGACACAGTAGGTATTATGGGAGGAGTCTATCAGGTAGTGAGACATAGGTTCGTTCATATCTTCACTTTTCAGAGAAAATTGTCGGGAATGAAGATCGGAGCCTTCATCAGTCCAAAGGAAGTGCACCATCGTCTCATAATTAATAGGATCAGTAATTCCATATCCTATATTTTTCAACTTTCTATTCATCTCATTAATGCTGATCGGAGGATAAACTTCTTCATTCAGTCTAGGATCCCTCTGGGTTTTTTGAAGGAACTCCAAAAATTTTATTCTTGGAATTTGTTTCGCTGGGGGTTCATCTTTTCTGGGTGTACTCCTAAAAGTCGGGAGTTACGGTGTGATGATATGATCTAAAAATACAGTAATTTTGACTTACAATTTCTGAAAGAGCTCCGTAAGGTGCTCCAAATTTTTCCAGCATACTGATAAAATCAAACGGACTAACAATTTATCGGTAAAATCCTCTCGTTTTAAAGGTAACTGAAATTTCCCGTTTTTAGTTTCCTTCCTTACTTTTTCTAGTCTCTAGAGATTAGAAGTTTCTTTTCAACAAGACGAGAGAAAAAGGTGGTCTTTTAGCTGAGTTGATTAGCAAGTGGTCAAATATCGACCTTTCCCTTTCTTTACACCACCTTCTTTTCGTTCATCTCTTCTCGAAACTCCATTTTTTGTTCAAATTCTCAATTTCCTATTCAAGGTTTTTATTTTCAGGGTAATGCTGACGATTTTCCGGACGGTTCCAGTAGTTTTCAAGCAGAATTTCAAAAGGATCGCAAAAGCTGGCAGGGTAAGTTTTAACAAGTATCGATTTTTTGCTCAAATCGCAGAAAGAAAACAACTTTTTCTGTGCCTCTTTTCTAAAAATTGATTTCTTTGCAAAATTTTCTCTAGAAATTAATTGCGGCAGAAAAATTTCAAGTTTTTCAACTATCTCTCAAAAAGTGCACTTTGCTGCAGAAACTTTCGATTTTTCATTTCCTCAAAATTTGCGCTTCTTTCAAAAATCCTTCCTTTTTTCTTTAGAAATCGATCCTCTCCGGCCTTCCTTCCTATCATTAAACAATTAGCTTCGTTTGTTCGTTTCTTAAAAGGTTTTCTTTTTGTATACGAGGCGGATTTATCCTTCTATGCTTAAGCACAGCTAAAAACTATGCTCTCGGTATAGAGTCAGAAATATTCCAGTCGGCTTTGTTTTCCTATTCTAGGCACGATGCGAGAGAGTATTTTCTGACTACAACGTAGTAATCCCTTTTCCTACGTATTTTGCGTGCCACTAACCTCTTCAATTTTCCTTTTAGTTATTGATCTTTTCTTTTCCTGAGGCATGCCACAATATTTTATTCCCCGCCTCTATTTACTTAGCCTCACTCGAAAAACGCCTTAGGCTCACTAGAATTTCCAAAGGATTTTCCCAATTTTAAATTTCCCTCTAAAATCCCTATTGCCGTATCGCGTACTTTTTGTTTTACAGTACCCTTAATTTAGAAAATCTAAAGAAAATTTCAAATAGATTTTTAAATCACGAATTCCCCATTAAAAAAAATCGTTTTCGGCATTACGGACTTTCGCTTACAATTACAATATCCTCTTTATTGTAAGAGAATCTGCATAAAATCTCTTAAATTTTCTTTAGTTTAAAATTTTTTTTACAAGTTTTCGCATTCAAACATTTCCAGAGCCGAAATTACTCGATGTTAGCCGGAATCAAGGTTTTGGAATTAGAGGGTCTCGCCCCGGTCCCGCATTGCGGACTTCTTCTAGCGGATTTAGGCGCCCAGGTTACCGTAATATCCAAGGTACGGTATTTTTCGTACCAAAAAATCGACCCTTCAAAATTTCAGGACGATAACCAATATCCCGAGCAGCGTCTGATTCGAGGAAAAGCCCGTGAATCTATCGACTTGAAAACCAAAGAGGGCGTTCTGAAGGTAGATACCATTTTTGGTATTCCTGCCATTTACCAATTTCAGCTCCGAGAAATGTGCAGAACCAGTGACGTCCTTCTAGACCCCTACCGACCTGGGATCCTCGAAAAAATGGAGCTCGATCCGATAAGTTTGCTCTCAGAGGTACCACTTACCAAAAAGTTGACATAAGTTAACAGAAATGGTACTATTTTAGGTGAACAAAGGTTTGGTGATCTGTCGTTTGACGGGGTATGGACAGACGGGTGACATGTCGAAAGAGGCTGGGCACGATATAAACTACGTTTCGATAACTGGTAAGAGCTACTAAAAATTACCAAATGGTACCAAAGTTATCAGAAATTTTCCATTTCTTGAAGAAATTCAATTTTCAATAAAAGAATATCATTTTTATGCAAGTCATTTATCAAAAATGATCATTTTCGTTACCAAAAAGCGATCATTTTGGGTCTGCTACCAACGTTGGCGGGTCAGACAAACAAGCCTCCTTGGCCTCCCGCTAATCTGCTAGCCGACTTTGCTGGTGGCGGTCTCACAGCGGCCTTTGGGATTGTCTCTGCCTTATTCAGAAGGGAGAAAAATGGTAGGCTATAAAAAAGTTGGGACCTTTCGCCAAAAATTACCGGTCTTTTACCAAATATTTTTTTCGGACCTTTACTAAAATTTTCGCATCTTTATAACACAAAATTTGAGTTTATTATCAAACCCTTTTGGTTGTTTACCACAAAGCTACCATTTTCAGGCGGTAACGGTTGCGTGATCGACAGTTCGATGGTTGAGGGCTTGGCCTATTTGGGTTCTTTCGTCAGCCAATACCAAGATCTATCAATGCTCTGGACGGACCCATACGCTATGTTCTCTGGGATATCGCCGGTTTATAGGTACGTGCCATTTTTGGATCATCTAGAAAATTTGTTACCATTTGACCAAAAATACGACTTTTATCAGAAAAGTTGCCATTTTTACCTAATTTTTCTAGAACCTACGAAACTTCGGATGGAAAATACGTCGCCGTCGGCGCTCTGGAGCCAAAATTCAACGGGAATTTGCTTCAGGGTAAAAAGTTTCGAGAAAAATTAGATCTTAAATGTTTTTTCAGTTCTAAACTGCGGTTTAACCCAAGCCGATATCTACAGTAACCCGAAAAAAGTCGTTGAAGAATTGGAGAAACTGTTCAAAACCAAAACTCGAGATGAGTGGGCGGAGATTTTTAAAGGTGAGTTATTTTTAACAAACAAATTTTCAAAAGAAACTAAAATTGATAAATTTTTAGATAAAGACGCCTGCGTGACACCCGTTTTGGATATTCACGAAGCTGGAACTTTCCCCCATAATTCGCAAAGAAGCACGTTTTCCAAAGACGGTAAGAAATGGATTCCGAATTCCGCCCCAAAATTTTATAGTCTCGAGGATTTGAAAAAGTCCAAATTATAAAATACGCTCCTTTAGTTACTTCTTTCAAAGTATCAATTATTCGATCATTCATTTTTTGTTTTAAATATGCCATTTTTCAAACTTTAAAAGATTCTAGTCACAATTGCAATAATTTCGATGAAATTTGTCTCATTTTGAAGTTTTCATTTTTATACCTCCATTTTCAAATGACATTCCATGATCGATTAGACACCAGGGTCGAATAGAAAGATTGTATTTTTATGTTGTGATTTTATTAATTTTAAAATAAAATTCGTAAATAATTTGAAAAGCTCACCCCGTTGGTGATTTGCCTGATGCCCTCTTCCATAGAGATCTCGTCGGTTTGGCTGTGTTTGGTTGGGTCCAGAACTTGGCGGATACTGAAATTTTTGAATATTTCCCAACGTCATTAACCAAAATTACAGGTCAACTACAGGACTTACTGAAATTCATTGAACATATCGTTGGAAGACGCGTAGAGCAGGGGGGTGAACTTCTTCCAGGCGTGGTAGAGAAGTCCGTGGTGGGCCCTCCTTACTCGCTGAGACAAGTCGAATATTAGCTTGGCCAAGGTTTCGAGGCTCGTCTGAAGCAAGTTTTTTTGCCAAAAATCGGAAATTTCATGAGCCTTTAGAAAATCTATAATTTTGCATGAGAAAAATATTTTAAAATGTTGAAAATGCTAAGCTCAAGAGTAAAATTGCTGTCAAAATTTTCAAATTTAAAAGATTTTCTTGGGTTTTTATAGAAAATCGTAAAAAAGCAATAAAATGAATAAATAAGTAAGTTGGAGATTTTCTTACTTCGAAACTAAATTGGTAGATTTTTTAAAGAAATTTTTAAAAGGCAAGTTTAAAATAAACATTTTTTGAAAAATATTCGAGCCAACCGAGTTCTCGCCGATGTCGTTGTAGATGAAGCTCGTGAAGTGAACGTTGACATAGTTTTCCGCAGTCACAATTGTCATCAAATTCGCGTTCATCGAGTGCGAAAATTCGTTTATCTGGAAATTTGTTAAATAATTTATTTTGAAAATGTTCATTCTTACTTGACTTTTGTCCGCTTCATCGCCAATTCTGACATCGACTATGTCTTGAAGATACAGATATCGGGGTACGCCTTCCCACTGCAAAAAGGTCATTGAGGCAATTAAATAGTTAACTGAGTAATTAAGCAATTCAACTAGGGTAATTAAGTCAATTTCTTCCGATTAATGAGGCAACAATTGAGCTAAAACAGTCCATTAATACAGATAATTGAACTCATTTTATTAAGGCAATCAAATCGAATTAACTATGATAGTTATCTTCCTTTAATTAGACTAATAAAGCTAATTACCTCCATTCTGGCAAAGTCGCTTTTGTCCGGTGGCTTCCAGTAGAGAATGTGCGCTCGGGGATCGATGAAAACCGTCACTGACAAGGGATAAAGTCGTCTTTCGTAGTCGGTTAGCATTTCCTAAAAAGGATACAAAATTTGAACATATAGAAAATTTTTAAAAATGGCTTTTTGAAAAAAAAAAATTATAAAATGCCTATTTTTATTTTTTCTTTAAAAGAATTTTAAAAAATTACCCCCGGATATCCGAGTTTCAGAAATTTGACGCCTTGCTTGAAACGATAGTCCACGTAGTACTTGTTCATTTTTTGGATCTTCCTAAAAATTAGAATATGTTAAAATGGAAAAATCGGAATAAATTGTCGCCTTTTCCGTATAAAATCAGCGGAAGAGAGCGTATGCTTTTCCCTAGTCTTATCAAGAAACGAGTCATAATCTAGGAGAAAAGAGATTGAAAATTGAGAGACAGCGTTTGAAAATGAGGAAAAAAGAATACAAAAAATGCGAAAATAGTACTTTTCCGTTAAAAACTCTTTCGGCATATTCCAATAAAGCCATAAGCTGATTTTAGACGTATCGTTAAAAAGATTATCAGTTTTTATTGGGAAATTCGACAATAAATCATTTTTCTCGTGTTCAGAACATTTGACGTCATCGTAAATTTTGACTTTTGGCGCCATGACGTCATAAGAACATTTTTATTTTCCGGTTTTTTCTTCAAAAATCACAAAGGTCAAATCCTCCTAGCAACTCCGTCTTGGAAATAAACATTCCCAGGAAAATAGAATATTCCAAAAGCGCCCTTGAAACCATAAATGGGGCCCTTTGAAAAGCGGTCATTTTGGCTAAAGTCAAAATTTTCGTACCTTCATTTTTCGACGTCCAATCTCCAAAATCCTGACGTCGCATCGTCGGGCCTTCAGAGTCCAAATAGTGTCCCTAAAAATAAGAGTAAATATTTTCATCATCTCATCGTATTTTCATTTCCTTATTTTGAACGTAATTATATGCGCCGGTTTGAAGAGTAAATAAGCGTTTTTTTAATTTTTGAAAATTTCCCTGGCTACAATTTTTATTCGCGCCGAAAATAAAAAAATTGGTTTTTAAAAATATTTTCGGTTTTAATTAAAATTTCATAGAAAAAGCGTTTTCTTTTATTTTATCTAGCTTTTTGATTAGCACATGTCATTTCGCTTTATAGGCCATCCATCATAGAAATTTGTCAGAACCTGCATCTTCCCAGCCTTCTTTAAAGGAGCTCTTTTTCAATCCACTTGGGGATAAATATGAATTTTCTGGGTGCTACTTTTTTTGGAAAATCCGATATGTTAGATAATTTTTTAAAGTTCTAAAAAATTTACTGTCTCAAATTTGAAAAAAATCTCTAAAAATCCAATTTTATGAACTAACTTCTACTTTACCTTTCACCAAAAGTAGGTTGAATAAATTTCATTCCATTTCACTACTGGCTATCTTTCGGTATGTCGGGGGTAATTAATTCCCTCCTTTCCTCAGGCCTTTCCGGGTATCTTTAATTTATCTTACTCCTCTTATAGCCTCACACACGCCTCAAACCAAGCATACCAATTAGTTCTAGCTCAGAACAATCCACTAATGAAAAATCCATTTTTCCTGACTTTAAAAAATAGAGATGGGATGTAAAGTTTCAAAAATTTTCTGTGCATTTTCTCATAGTTTAATAAAATTTATTTTTTCATCCCCAACCCTAATAAAAAGTGGGTGGGGTCTACATTTGCGCTTTTTCCCTGTATATTTTCACATGTATTGTCCATTCGCTGTGAAATCATTTTGAAGAAATAAAATCAAGAGGGAGGGCTCGGAAAATTTCGTTTCCTCCTTTCAGATAGCCGCTATCTTTTCCTCTAGCTCAATGATTTGAACCTCTCCCCGACAGGAAAAGAAAAGAGAGGAGAGCTCTCTAACCACCCGGCTATCTAACCACTTTTCGCGATTCCTTTCATTTCGAGTGTTCCTTGTTACTCTGTCTTTTTCTTCCTTCACCTAAATCTTAGGTTAAAGCCTAAATCTCAGACATGCACACGCGCATTTTGCGGTAAATTTCATCCGAAAATTCGTCCTTTCACACTCGCCGAAAAACGGGGTCTTTTTTCGGGGGGTTTTCTTCAGATAAATTACGTGGATCTAGAGTAAACTCATTTTGTCTCCTTCTTTTAACCAAGATTTCAAAATTACTTACCCGAAAAGAACCTCAATTTAATTCAATAATGACTCATTTTAGATCTAAGAAGCCCAATTTCAAAATCTCCTCTAATGTGAAATAAGCCCTTCTAAATGCAGATTTCAACATCATTTTCAAAATGGTAAGGTTTTAAGTTTATTTTTTAAAGCGGGATTTTTCTTCATTCATTTTTCGATTTTTTCTATGTCAGGTGTGAGATTACACCCAGAATAAGAGATGAAAGAAGTCATAAAGCTAGTCAAAATTTTGCCCATCTGGCAGCAATAAAGTACCACTTGGCGTACCAAGTTGTGGATTTTAAAAGTCGCCAGAAAAGTGGTATCAAATTTCAGAAATTGCCATCTACCCACTATTTAATTAGTCAATTATGGATATTTCTTCAATTGTTCGAAACCATATCGCCGATTGAATTTATTGTGGAGGAGCCTCAAAATTTAACAACCAGCAGACATCTTCATAGAATTCGAAAACATCGACGTAAGGTTTCCTAATCTAATGCTGAGAGGTAGAAAATAAAACCGGCCGGCGTATTTTATGACTAGTCCTTACTCTCTGCAAGTTTCATATAAAGTTTCGGCTTATTATTAGTCTAATTGTAAGAAAAGGCGTGTTTCTCATGAAAGTTGGCCAAATTCCATTCTCATCTTCAAAAGCCTAGCATGTGTTTCTATCAAGAAACTCCTTGGATATTTGATGTCCCAATCAATCAAAATTATTGGCAGGATGACAAATTACCAACCGCAAGCCTGGGAAATCCATGAAAGTCCCAGAAAAGAATTTTAGTTCCCAGGAAAGTTGCTAAATGTCTACAAATTTCAGAAACCAAGTCGCTGCCCTATATATCTGCCGCTTCAACTTTGAAAAATACCTATTCCAACCAATACGACGCTTTTTCTCTGAATTGCCCCCATGTGGCCGACTCTGGGAGCGATGATGTAAGAAATTTGAAAAGTTTTCGAAAAGTAAAAAGGTTTACAAGAAATTCAAAAAGCTGCCAAAATTTAGGTCAAAATCGAAGTCACCTGGACTCTGAACGAAACGGTTTGGTTGAAAATCGAGGACGGAGAAAAGAAAGTCTCCAATCGGCTAACCTCGATAAACCGGAGAAAGGTCGGAGGTGAGGCCAAAATTATTTTAAAACTCTTGAACTTTTCAAAATTAGGCAAAACGGTTCTACGAATAATGCTCAATAACGGCCGGTATATGTTTGATTATGACGAATTAACCGGGGATTTTTCCATGGAAATTAGACCAGTAGAAATCCGGGTAAGTCGAAAAATGTTTAAAATGTGACCCTTTAAAAATTATTTTTAGGAAGACATGGGGATTTGGCAATGTCATGTTACCGTATACCAGAAAGGCAACACTCATATTTTAACGAGTAGAAGCAGGGTTAAATCTCCAAATTCGATAGTTAGTCAAGAGGTTTAATCTTTACAAAATTTCAAAATTCAGGCTACCGACCCTCCACAAATGCATAGCCACTCCTCAGAAGTTCTACTCAAACCACCAACTTCTCGAGTATTTTTCAAAAATTTGATTTTTCAAACAGAAAACCTAGGAGGCAATACCCTTGAGAAGAGACCCCAGACGGCCAAATCCAGATTTTCAAAAATTCAGCACTTTTACCAGGCCTGAGGGTGGGATGGTCCAGATTAGTCGGTAAAATTTTGAAAAATAGACTTTTTGCAAGTTTTGCATTTTAGAGACTCCGATAGAAGGCCTAATGCGATAGTTTTCGCGCGACAAGACCCTCTGAGGATAGGAAATCATAATCGAGATACGGTACATCTAAAAAGTTTTAAAACGAAAATTTGGTTATCATCAAATTCAGAATAGGAATTTTCTTCAAAAATATAAGAAATTTAAAGATTTGGCAGGTTTAAAAATTAAATTTTCAAGAAAATTACAGGAAATTGATTATGAAATGGACCTGAACCCCGCAGCGCCATACTACGACCTAGACCTTCCTTATTACGACCCAAGTTCTAGATCTTATGCCAGGTAAAATATTCTGGAAAATAGTAGAAGGCACTATTTTTAAATTTTAAAACTAGGACCAAATTTGACACTTTAAAAATATGATGTTTCAGAAGTGCGTTTTTCAACAATTCACCCTCAAAATTCCTTGCCAAATCATATCTCGTCACTTTCGCCGTTTCTCTTTACTGCATAATGCTCCTTTAATCTCATTTTTGTCGTACTGTTTTTAATAAATTTTCGAATTTTACGTTGACTTCATTCAGAGAAAACTGGGTGAAAGAAGGATAATTTTTAAAATCTACCTTATTTTGATCCCAGAAGTCCAAACCATAGAGATTCCAGTCGATTTTTGGAAGTTCATCGTCTAGAAACGGCAAAATTGAAAAGTAAAAACTTGTGCAAGTGGTGAAAGTCGTGTAGATATTTTCACAGCATTAAATCTACTGCATAAAATCAAAAAAAGCTTCAACCAACAGATTCAATTTTTAATGAAGATTATACAGACGCAAGAATGAAAATACTTTAATCATAACTTATGGTAATTAGTTCAAATCTACTTGGTGATAAAAAGGGTATAAATAGGACATAATTATTGAGGATATCAACAAAAAATACCCGCAAATAGAGAGGGTTCAATTATCATTGATAAGATAGAGACCGCAAATGCTCAAATTTGAATATGAAGAAATTGAAATTTTCATTGACGGATGCTCACGGACATTAAGAAAGACAATTATCGACTAAACTAGGTGGTTTATAGCGTCCCAAACCGAAATTTTCTTTTTAATTCGAGTATTTGAAGGGTCCCACAATATTCCTACAAGTTTCAAATCCCACCAACATCAAATTTGGAAAAGCACTTGCGCTCTCTATGATAAGGAGATTGATAAATAATTGTTATAGAAAAATAACACATATTCAATATTTGGCCACACTAGTACAAGTTACATAAAAATAGACTGATAAGAGCTGATAACGTGGTGATAAGGGTGATAAGAAAAATGGTAAGCAGGCCTTATTTTTCGACACTCGTCGCCGGGGTTAAGGTGGAATCTCGCTGGACCTTTTCCTTCTCTTCTGAAAGATGGTTATCGGTGATTTTATTAGTAAAAGTTCTTTATCATCAGTAAATAGAAATCCCTACTTTTCTTTTCCGCATGAGCCTTCCGCTTGCGTTCCATCTTCAGGAAGTCAGTCTTGGCCTGAAAATAATCTTTGATTCAAAAAAATGAATTTCAAAATTACATGATAGTGAATGTCCCTGAGGTCGTTGAGTCTGGCTTCGAGTGCCTCCACAAGTTGTTCTGCTGGGGTGCGGTTCGTCAAAGTGGCTGAAAGTTTTGATCTATTCAAAATTGTTGATCTTTCAATTTCTAATCTCTTTTTAATTTTTCTTGAAAAGAAATTGAACTTTCATTCGGTAGAAAATTTACTACAAAAGATTGCTGAATAGAATCTGGACAATCTTTCCAGAGTATTTGATCGCTTTTTCAAAAAAACTATTTCCTTTCCGAGTTTTTGACCTCTAGGAACAAACCTAGATCTTCAATGCCCAAAATTGAGACGTCCTTGAGACGATTTTCCTGATCCAAAACGCGATGCATGCGGTTTTTCATCGAGAGGTACGTGTCCCGGCAGACGGTGATTCCTGCAAAAAATATTTTCTTAAATATCGACTTTTTAACTGACCTCCTTCCTCTTCATCCTCATCACTCTCGTCGTCCTTGTCGTGAGTTGGTTGGACCCCTGAAATGAAAAGCTACAGTAAACTACGTTACTTTCTGAAAGAAATTGCAGTAAGTCCTTAAAAATTCGAATACCGTACCCCTCTTCTCCTTCTTGATGTACTTCTTGTCGACGACCATCTGGCTGTGTCTGCTGTGCATTCCCCGCTTTCGCTTCATGATCAACTTGCCTCGAGGGGTGCGCATAGATGAAGGGCCAGCTTCAGATGCAAGAGAGACGCGGTCGGATTCTGAAATTAGATTAAGTCAATGTTAAAGGATAGTTTTAGACTAGTTTAGATATGAAAAGATGAATTATTTCAATGATAAAAGATAGTAGGAGAAAATGGATTTGATATATTTTACCTAATGTTTAAAGGATAGGTACAGTGCTTTGAGCTGTCCGGCGTCATTTTTCAAAAAAAAAAAAAAACTTACAACTTTCTATCTATGCATTATTATTTTAAACGTATTTTTTCACTGAAAAATTCTTTAAAATATCCCCGACAATATAAACGGAGAACATTTTCAAAAAATGTTATGTAAAGTTAGAAAAATAATTTTGAGTCATTTTTTAGAGAGCTTTACCGAACAAAGTAAAGAGAGCAAAACGCTATAATAGAGATATAAAACGGATCGAATAGTTTCACAACTAAAGAAAAAATAACTGACCATTACCGTTCTCCGCAGTTTTCGGGGTGTCCAAAGCAGAATCTGGGAGGTCATATTCTGGTTCGATTTGTTCTGGAAACATCCGATTTTTAAAAATGAACTAATTTGAAAAAAATTTCAAATCTCACTTTCATCCTCGATTTCCGGCGATTTCTCCTCGGCTTTTTCATTTTTGGCCTGAGGCTCATCTTCCGCAGAGACCGATTCCTTTCTTTTTCGTTTCTTCAAAGTCGCTGGAGCCTTGTCTTTGTCCGAGCCGACCAGGGCTGAAAATTGAATATTATGGGGGCGATCTTTTGAATTTTTCAAAAATTTGAAATGTTCACCTTTTAGCTCCCGCTTGCCAGCTATAGCTCTCTTTTCTGGGGTCGGCGTTGTCTCAGGCCGCTTTTCGGGCTCGTTGATAACCAGGCTGGAAATCATGGGCGGAATCGAGGCGATACTTGCTGAAAAATTTTAAAAATGGAAAAAAAGAAAATCAAAGATAGGCTCTTAAGAAAAACTAGAAAGCACACCCACTTTTGCTTCTGTACCAACATTATTTTACCTCAAAAGTATGTGGACTTTACAAACAAGTGGTCTTTGAAAGGGGCTAATTAGGGATTTTAAGTGCAAATAATTACGTTTTCTCTCATGCTCGTCGTCTCTGAAATCCAGTTCTGATTCATTTGCGTAGGCGGGAATCGTGTCGGTAGAAAACGTAGAAAGCGCTCGAGTCGAGGGTTTCTGAAAATTACTTATTTTTTATTTTTTTAAATTAGACTTTTACCTGAGGAGAAGAAGGAGAGGAGACAGTAATGTCCTCCTTCGAAAACGCCCGGACTCTCTTCAGTTCCTTTCCCTGAGCCTGAGCGCTAATGCCTGATGAAGATTCCGCCTCTGACTTCACCAGTTTCGATGAGTGGGGTGGGCTTCTCTAAAATAAAAAAAAAATTTTAACGAAGCAAACCTCCAATTTTTTTATCTTTAAATAATATAAATTACGTTTTTTTTCAAGGTTATAAATTTTAAACTCAAAAAAAAACCAACCTCTGGAATGCTAAGTTCTTGACCAGCGATATTGAAGACCGATTCTGAATAGTTCTTCCCAGGCTCGCTTCCAGATCCCACGCTGCCTTGTTTCGGCGAAAGTTTATCCGATGGAATTATCAGGGGACCAGCTGAAATCAAATTTATTGTTCATTTGTTTAATCCATGTTAATTTTAAGCGTAAACCTATTAGGTTAGAGCTAGATTTAAATGCCTTGTCGAAAATATTTTTAAGTCTGGCTCAATCTTTTTCTCACATCCGATCTTAGAATTGAATTTTTGAATTTGTTACCCGAGGGAAGAATCGTCGATGGAGCCGAATCTTTCTTGGATTTTCCAGAGGGCGGTCCCGAAATCTGGCCCTGTTCGGGGAGGAGAGAGTCAATGGTGAGTGGACCTGAATTTTCTTTGTTTTTCGAAATTTCATTATTTTATCGAAAATTCCACAGTTCACGGCCTTATGCACTCGATGCCTTCGTAGCGCGTCCTGCGATTACGCTCGAAGAAAAGAAATGCCTTCGAAAATGAATGCACGAAAACGAGAAACTATTTCGCTCAATTGCCAAAACCTGCGCGATTGTACGGAGATGCACAACGGCACAGCAAGGCTGCAGATGAGCGGGACTAAATCCCATAAGGAATACAAGGCCGTGGATTTATGTTCTCCAAGCTATCTGAAGATTGTTTTTGTGCAAAGATTCGAAAGTTCGGCGTTTTCTGTAGAACCTCATATAAAATCTTAATTTTTTAAAAAGAATTCTCTTTTGCAACATACCCGAAGATATGGGAGGAGAGTTGGCGGGCAGGACCGACTTCGGGCTTCCGAGTGGCAAAGTGAGAGGCACAGATGATGCAGTGGCGGCAGTGGGTTGGAGCACAGAAACTAGAAGATAACCATAATGTTTAAACTTCAGGTTTAAAATGTGTGTAATTTGCTACATGATTGAATCTTGTTTTTCGAAATTTTTTTTGTTTTGAATTTTCACCTGGAGGTGGGGATTTGGTTGATGAAGCTGGAGACCCGATTGGACCCGCAGAAGAGGTGGAAACCGCAGAGGAACCGGACTGGGAGGATTTGTCTTTCTGGAAAATATTTCCTTGTTTTTTAAACTTTTTTTTTTTTTTCTTTTCAAATCCCACTTCTCTTCTGAGCTGTTCAGTCGAAATCTGCTCCCACGTAGAACTGGACACCTTTCTCGGGCGGTAGTTTTGGGTCTGAAAACACCAAAATGACTATTTGGTACCGAAAGGTTGCCATGTGTTGATAAACAGCTATCTTTTCTGATATAAAGCTACCATTCTCAAAGAAAATAAATATAAAAGCTGCCAGTCCTGGTAGCGCTACTAAAAACTTACCATCGAGGAGAACGAGCTGGGTTGGGGAGGGGCGTCATTGGATTTGAGGGATTCCACTCCTTCGGGAGATTTGCACCATTCCTGGACCCATTGCAGACGCTCTTCCGATACCGCCGGCTGAAAATTGTACCGTTCGATAAAGGGCTACCATTTTGATAAAAGTTACAAATCTTAGTAGTTTACCTTTCTTGGTAATGACTCACTTTTATTAAGTTTGCCATTTTTTGGCAACGAGTTATCATTTTGGTCAATTTTGGCACGACTAACCTTCCCCTCTTTGATAGCAGCTTCCCCCCTCGCCTTTCTGACGAGCTCCAAAGAATTGACTGCGTCCTTGGTGGAAATCCGGATTTTATTCAGAGGTATCCACTCATCGTAACGAGCGTTCCAACCCTGAAATGAGGAGGCTTTATATATCCCAATTTCATCCATGTTTTATAGAGGAATTTCACATATTCAGATTTTGAAAATTAAAAATAGCAAGGTCAAATTTCCTCACCAAATAATGAACGAAGCATCTCGTTTCGCCCATGTGCTTCAAAAGCTCCTTCAGAACTTCAGGGCCGAGTTCGGCAGTCTAAAAAATTTAAATTAAAAACCCCCCAAATAAAAAACTCACATTGATGCTGCCTTTCTGAAGCACTTTGAGCAGCTCTTTGGAGTCGAGTTGTTTGACTTCGAGAACTCTCGCGTCGTACCACTTTCCGTGATGGTGAGCGCGCACTTTCTGCCCCATGTAGAAGTGAGAGATGCTGAATTTAAGAAAATGCATCCCTTTAAATTTCTTTCAAAAACACTTAATATAGGCTTAAGGCTTATTTTTTAAAAGATTTTCTATCGAAAACTTTTTAAAATAGCAATTTTGCGTAGAAAATGTTCCATTTTATTTTTTATTTATACAAAAAATTACATATCGGCCGGATTGTAGCCCTCATCGTTCTGATATTTCGAGCCGTCGTCCATCCCGCTGGCCGACTTCCTCTCAGACCGATCCCTCATCGAAAGACGCTTTTTCTCCCTCTTCTTTTTCACTGAAAATCAATTTTCACTTTTTCAACAATTAAACCGAGTCATTCCTTGCTGTAGTTTTTCTCATAAAAATTGACATGAAAAAGCGATCTTCAAAACTTTTCTCTGTATATTTTCTTCGTAATTTAAACATTTTTTTTTTTTTTCAATTAAAAAAATCACCTTCATCCCCATCGCTCGCCTCGCCCTCCTTCTTCTTCTTGATTTTTTTCTTTTCGGGCAGAGAGAGTTCTTCTTTTGGAGCGACGGCTTTTTCTTCGGCACCTTTCTCGGTTTTCTTGGATCGCTCAGACGAGGCCAACGACACTGCGGGGGAAGCACTAAATTTTTTAAAATTAATTTTTATTTAAATAAATTTCGGCATACAAAGGTAGGAAAATCAAGACAATTTTCTGGGAAACTTGGCGATTGTTGAAGAAAAATATTTTTTTTAATGTGAAAAGTACCTTTCTCTTTTAATATCCTTGTCGATGGTATTCCTGATGGTCGAAAGCTCGAGTGGACCAGAGGAAGCGGTGGTCGGATAGGGTAGCTCGTACTGATCGTCAGAAGTCAGTTCGACACTCTGAAGAGTTCCCATTTTTGCCAAAAATCTAACTCTTCCTTTTAAAGAATATTTTTCATTTACAAATTCTCATTTTTTGTAAAAATTCATAATTCGTTTCTAAAAATTCAGCTTTGTAAACATAATAGAGAAAATGTTTGCCGAAATTTAATCATTTAGCTAACCTTGCCATCCTCATCGATGCTCTTCTCCTTCTTGATCGAACCGAGTTTTTCTTTTTCCTTTTCCTTTGAGCCCTCTTTCTGCTCCTTGCCATCCTTGCCGTTGCCCTCCTTCTCACTGGCGAAGGATTTTCGTCTCTTCGAGAGGCTGCCCCCCTGAAAAATTGTAAGGTCAGCCATTTAAAATTTGTATAAAATCCGCCGCTTTTATAAAATTTGAATAGTGCACCGTTATTTTAAATCAAAATTAAAAAAGCTACATCGTTTTTGTATAAAATCCGGTAAGATTCACCTTCACATCTTTGTCCACGATAGATCTGAACAGCCTTCTATCTCCTCTGCTAGTAGAAGCCCCAGGCTGAGTAGAGGTATTATCCAGCGTCCAGAAGAGCGTTTTGTATAGGTTCGTGAAGTGGGAGAGGTACCTGAAATTTTTTTTTTCGTAGAAAAACTGCAATAGCTCTAAATTCTAACCTTGCATAGGCCTTCTTCACAGTAACTGGGGTCGCTCCACTGCAGCCTTCCAAGCCCATTCTGACGAGAACCTGCAAAATTAGACTAAGTTTGGAAAACTGCGGTAAATTTCCTTCGTTTATTCAAAATCTCTTTGAAAATTGGCATAATTATCGGAAAGCTGCAGCAATTTTTCTTCAAAATCGACTAAATTTCCTTCATTTTGAGAAAAACCTCCGAGGTTATCATATTTCTCAGAATCTGCAGTTAACCCTCCCACCTTTTTCCACTGCTGGTTCTGGGTGACTTTTTTCCCTCCTCCATAATGCTGCACGACCCTGTACAGCTTGTACAAATCGATGTCTTTGCCTCCCAGAATCGGGGCTCGGTTTATTGGAGTTCCTGAATTATATATTTTATTTACTTTTTAATTGTTATTCTATTTTTGGGGAAAATCTAGTTTTTTTTCGAGATTCCGAACCTCGTTCATCCTGGAACTTATACAACTGAGCCACGAAGTGGTCCCGTTCCTCGCCGTATTCTTCATCAGACCAGTCAGATTCCGACGAGGAGGATCTGAAAGAAGTTTTTTGGAAAAGATCAAAAATTTTCAGTAGAGATCAAAAACCCTTACCCATCAGTTTTATCCTTGTCCTTGTCTCGTTCTTTCTCCTCTTTTCCGACTCTGTCCTTGTCCTCTGTGTCTCTGTCTTTTTCTCGGGCCTTATCCTCTTTCTTTTCCCTCTCCTTCTTTTCCGGCCTCTCTACATCGTCTCGCTCCTCCTTTTTGACGGCTTTCTTCTTTTCCTCTCGGGGTTTCTTCTCCTTCTCCTCTTTCTTCTGAATCAAATTATTTTATTTTTTGCAAAAATTGTATGATTTCTAAATTTTAATATGCCACCTGAGCTACTATTTAGGAAAAGAATCTAACCTGTTCTTTTTCTTTGCGTTCTCCTTTTTCCTCCTTGTCTTTCTCCGCTGTATCCTTGTCTTTGTCTTTCTTCTCCGGTTTCTCCTTCTTCTTCGACGTCTCACCGTGCACATCTTTGGAATCCCAGCTTGATGGGAGGGTGCCTGAAAATTTTAAAATTGCATTTTTATCCTGACCCTTTTTAAAAAGTTCAATTTTGAATTACTTTAGCAAAATCATTTTTCTTAAAATTTCCAATAACAATTTTTCTTAGTGTCCTGTTTTCCCGAAAAGGAACGGAGTCTAAAATCTTTCAAGTCCCGCCTCCTTTTCTCAAAATCAAGTAACTCACGATGATCAATGTAGGCCTGAGCTCTTTCGATGGCGATTTTCTGGGAATTGGAGAGCGTTTCGAGGTGCTTTTTGTTGACCGATTGGGTTTCGAATTTGGTCAGCTGATTGGAATGTATGGCAAGACTGGAAAAAATTAAACTTTTTAATTTAAAAAAATAAATAAATAAACATTTTAAAAAATGTTCTCCAAAAATTCGCTTCCTTTTAGATTTCAAAAAAAATCATCATCATCTATCAAAATGGTTTCTTCCTTTCTCTGAAATATGAAGCGAAGTAAATCTTTTCCAAAAAAATTTACTTAAAAATACAAAAAGTAGAATATTCTTTTTAAGTTTTTTTCATTTTTCTAAAAAAATAATAACTTCTTACTATTTTCCATTCTGAAAGCTCCTGATCGGGACCTCTTTTCTGGAAAGACTCCTCGGTTTAAGCGCATTTTCCTTGTAGGCCTTCGCAGCGACGACGATCGCCGGGTACCATTTGCCCTTCTTCGTCGAGTCCTCATAGACACAGATGACTTCGCCGGGCTCGAACTGAAAATGGATCGATCTCTTTTCAGGATTTTGGTCACTTTCTAGAAATTTTAAATTTTTCCGAAAAGAATAAAATAAAACCCTTACCTGCTCCTTCTCCTTCTTACTTCCGCTCTCCTTCTTCTCCTTGGGAGGTTTTTCCTTATCCTTGTCTTTGGGCTCCTTGCCGGAGTCTTTGTCTTTTTCTTTGTCTCTGTCCTTTTCCTTTGAAGGAGGCTCTTTCTCTCGCTTCTTCTTTTCCTTTTGCTCTTCTGCATCGTCAGAGGAGACATCCTCGCTCACCTCGGTGTCGCCCTGAAAATTGTAAAATAAAAGAGAACCCTCTTCTTAAATGAAAGGGCCTAAAATTTCATAGAAGACCCTCAAAGTTTTATATAAGAGCCTTTCTTCTAAATAAAAGGACCCCCGAAATCGAATCTATCACGAATTCCAGTAAAAAATTCAAAATTTCATCCTACTTTGACCTGAATATAGGAAACAAATCCCGTCAAAACTGATTCTTTCAGAATAAAATTTCAAAAATTGAATTTTAAAAAATTTCGACAGAAAGCTTTGAATAACAAGTTTTGATGGTTCAAAAATTCCAAAACCCACATGATCCATTTCTCCAATCGCGACGGTAGCCGCGTTTGCGGCCGCTCGCTTCTCCCGTTTCTTGCTCTTCTCCTCGTCGGAATCCTCTTCGTTTTCCTTCCTCTTCCTCCTTTTAGAAGGACTCTCGTCAGACTTTCTCCTGAAAAAATACAAGTCATTTTCGAAAATTACGGTTAAAAATGTAAATTTTAAAAAGTAGAATATACTTTTTCTATCAAGCTATAAAATCTAGAAAATGTCTCCAAAGATTAAAAGGAAAGTTTTGAAAAATAACATGAAAGACTCGTACTTTTTGGCCTTCTTGAGAAGAGAGTTCTTCACGACTGGGCTACTGAACTGCTCGGGATTGTAGAGAGGCAGCGCGTCAAGGTTCACTGCAGCATCAAAGTGCTTGGCGCCCTGAAAAGTGGATCTTTAATATTCTTTTTGAGTTAAACTTTTCTAAAAGAAAAAATCTATTTTGAAATGAATAAAAATACCTTCAAACACATGCCCGTCCTACGAAGCACTTTCTCGTCGCCATCGTTGAAGACTGAAATTTTAAAAATAAAAGAAATTAAGAACAATTGGAAAAATCTTAAGAATAAAAAATAAGTTTACTGACCAACATGATACGTGCTGCAATCTTTCACATTGGAAATGACGCCCTTGACGATTTGCTTTCCGTGAGCCACCTCAACGAGCTCATTCACTTGGAGATTCTGAAAAAATATAGAAATAATCTTCGACATCGGATTGTCCAGAAAATACTTTTCAATAATAATTTCTGAAAGAGTGCTCTTTTTAATTTTTAGACAAGCGATTTTTCTAAAAAATGAGAAAATTGAAAGAAAAAAAAATCAGACCTGCCCTCTGACAATAGCCGTCTCATCTACCTGAATCGTGCCGAACGGAGCCTCTTTCAGGGTGATCTGAAAATTAAAACATAAAACTTAAAATAAAAAATAATACCTTAAGCTTGACGGACTTGGTGACTTTCTTGACTTTGGCCTCGCAAAACGCGCCCTTGAATTTGGCCGAAACCTCGGTGCCAACCGGCAAAAATGCTGGGTCGTCGGACTGAGAAAGTAAACAAAATAATAATTATCTATATATAATAGTTTTGAAAAGAACGAAAAAATTAAAACATAGAAATTTGTTCCTACCTGCATTTTTAATCCTGGCCAATTTAATGGGTCTCTCTGGTGAAGCGTCTACAATCCGAAATACATGCACTACCAGCACACAAATGGATAATCCTGAAAATAAAAAATAGAACATTCGAAAACTCGAAAACGCGAAACGAAAATAGACAAAGCGAACAATGAAAGAGTATCGATTAGAAAAAGACTCTCAACGAAATAAACGCGAAGGGGGAAAGGAGAGAAAAGGGTGGAGATTTGAAAAAGGAATATTTAGAGGATTTTTGGGATAAATGATAAGATTTGATAAGAAATTGATCAAAAATGTCGATAATAAAGAATTAAATTATTCTCAGTAAAAATACGTCCATTTTCGGTCCATTAATCTCCACCCTCTTCCCACCACCATTCTCTTGTAGTTACCACCTTTTTGGAAAATAGCATGGGAAAAGAAAAAAAAGGGTGGGAACTCAGTGGGCCCAATTTTCGCGATTTCTTTTTCAAAATTTGCTTTTTGTTTATTTTCTCGAAAGTTTACCAAATTTCAAGGGAAATAAGTTGCTTGAGATGAAATGGGTAAACTTTCAGGAAAACATTTCGAATTTTCACTTTTTCGATTGTTTTTTCCAGAATTTATCCTTTTTATTTCAGAACTTTTTATGTCAACGGACGCCTTGTATTTTGCCGTAGCCGAAGTCGTCAGAACCGTTCTCGCCCAGCAGAAATCCATCCAAAACGCCGTCTACTCCAATAAATACAAGGTACCTTGAAAATGATTTTCCTACCCCGGGGATTTGTTCAAAGTTTGAAATTTTGGATTTTCCTGAAAATTCGGAATTTCGAATTTTTAAATTTCTCGAAATTCCAGAATATCGATATTCAAAGTTCCAGGGTATTTCCACGAATTCTGAATCGAAACTCAAGAAAACTCGTCAATTTTTGTCGTATTTCGTGAATTTTTCGGATTTTTATTTAATCTTTTCGTAAAGCAGCAATGAGGGACCTCCCGATCGACGGTTGCAAGGCGCCCAACCCAGAAGAGAGACCGCAGTGCAACCCATTCGGAACGCGGTTTCTCGTCGATGAGTCTAGGGTTTTTGAGGTTGGAATTGTTTTTATTTTTCAGAAAAGAGGTTTCAAAAAATGAAACTGCCTAAAATCTTCACAACCATGATTTTCTAAAACTTTAGAAGAATGATTATTTTAAGAATAATTGGTTAAAAACTTTATTTTATTTTTCAGCATAACGCCTGGGACGATGTGGAGTGGCCGGAGGAAATGCAGCAAAAAGCGCTCGAAATCGTCAAAAACCAAAAAGAAAACAAACTGGGAGAGGAGAAAGCCGCTGAACTCCTCGGACAGCCCGAGAGACAGTGGGACGCATTCTACAGAACGCAGTCCAACAAGTTCTTCAAGGATCGGCAGGTAGAAAGATTCAGAAAAGAAACCCCTGGCTTTATCTTGACCAATGATATATTACTTTATTCCAGTGGATCATCAAGGAGTTTCCGGAACTGGATCCGAGGCATTCAAGAAACGAAGAGGTATGTGTCGCCCTTAAAATTAGATTTTCTATACAGTACTGGCCAAAATCATATTGTGAATGGTCGACTACTTGAGACGAGATAAAAGTAGCGTCTTTCTTTCTCCCCCCTCCTGTGAGTCTCGGAATCAGGTTTGCAAATAAAAACCCGTGGGTGCGGATGTGATTTTTTTCAATTTTTAAAATAAGCAGGGGTCCAAAATTTTCTAAAGTATTCTTTTCAGAAATCCAAAATCATAGTGCTCGAAGTCGGGTGCGGCGTTGGGAACACGGCTTTCCCGATTTTGAACGAAATTCCTGACGATGGGAAATTTTTCCTCTTTTCTTCCGACTACTCTCAGGAAGCGGTTAATGTTCTGAAGGTTGATCCTTTTAATTTTAATTTTGCACTTTTAAAGAATAAAACAATGAAACTTTCCAAAAAGGGTGCTGTTTAAAATGTCAACTTTTTAGGCAAGCGACAAATACGATTCCCGTCGGATGCAGGCTTTTCGCTGGGACATCACTGAAGAAATCCCGACTGATCCGGAAAATCCCTCAAATTTCCCGCAGAAGGGCCAACTCGACTACGTCATCTGCGTCTACATCCTGTCCGCCATCCACCCGGGGAAAATCAAAATCGCCCTGAAAAATCTGACGGACCTACTGAAACCCGGAGGAATGATCCTGATGAAGGATTACGGTAGATACGACCTCACACAGCTCAGGTTCAAAAAGGATAGGTAACTTTTAAAAAATATATTTGTATGCCGTATTTCTTGTTTTAAATGGTTGTCTTATCATATGGTTCAGGAAAAAAATATTATAGGTCTTGTGCCGTATGATTTCCGTTTTGAATTTCTATGCTTTAACGGCGTGTTTCTTTTCCACGCTATTTTCGAATTTCACCCTCTTGTTTATCTCTAACCATAGCACTCCTTTATCCATCATTTAATACTTGCCTGCCTTAAAATAGGACGATTTTTCAGATTTATCGAGGATAACCTGTACTGCAGAGGGGACGGTACGCTGGTGTATTTTTTCGATTTGGATGAATTGAATGGGCTAATGGAGGAAGCTGGGTTGAAGGTCGGAATGCTAATTTTTAGAATTTTTCTTTACGCTTAAATTTGACTTTGGGAGTTAAATTTTAACTCTGGAAGTTTCTTTGCTTGTTGAAGTTCGCGTTTTAAATTTTGAAAATTAACTTTAACTTCAAACTTACAAATTTGAATTGCAGAAATTACGAGCTCACGTCGACAAAAGACTCATTGTAAATCGTGAAACGAAGGTCAAAATGTACCGACGGTGGATTCAGGTTTTTTTTTTTTTATTTTTGTATTTTTCTAGAAATTAACATTTCCAGGCAAAATACGAAAAACCGATGACTTCCTGAAGAAATGTGATCTCGAAAATATCGAATTTCTTGTTGTTGTTTTGTTGGGAATAAAATCTTTTAAATTTTAATTTTTCAATTTTTTTTTGGAAAATGCCAAGTTTCGAAAATTTCTAACCTAGGGACCTCAAGTAGCATTTCGGGATACAGTTTTTGCACAAATAGATAATCATGAATGTAAATAAGATTTTTTATGAAAAAACACAATTTTAAAAATTTTCTAATAGAAAAGGTCGCAAAAAATCATCCAAAATGGACAAGTTTTTGTAAACGAAATATTGCTTGTGCGCGGATATTTTAATCTGATTTTGGCACAGGACCATTTTATCAAGTTTATCGTCAAATTGGATAGCGCTATTTGAGAAATGTTGGGTCTTTGGGGTACTTCCTTCCCAAATTTTTACTTCCAAACTACCATGTTTCTGTCACAAGGGGCGGAGCTTGAAGACTATTTTAACCTTTGAAATTTCAGAACAAAAAGACACTGCTTCGTTTGACTTGTGAGACGCTGAAATACCGTCCGGTTTTCGATGAAATTCTCAAGGTAACGGAGATTCATATATCCGAGTTTTAAAAATTTCTTTAAATTCAAATAGGATCAAGATGGACTAGCCCTACTTTCTGATCCCGCGGTCAAGCACAATGTCAACCTGGCCTACGTCTTACTCTACGAGTATCTTGTCGGCCCAGGTAGGGATTTCATATATCCTTTTTAAACGAAAATTTCATACCCCTCTTTTCAGGTCTCAATCGAGCTTCCCCAAAACTGAAAGGAGCCGTTATGAAAAGGGCAAAACAGCTGAAGGATTTGGTATGATTTCCATTTTTATGATTTGGATTACGGTAATTTTCAGGAACGTCAGCTTTCTGAAGAGAATCGAGGCATTGACAGCGTCAAGAATTCTGAAGAACAAGATACTGTACAGGTTCGTCTTACAAGAGAAGTTCACAAATAGGTTTTCGTTGACGGGGATCACGATGATGGAATCAAGGTGTTGGATAGAAATCTGAAGTCGAAACTTTTAGCTGTCTTTCACTCGTAATCTGCGTGATAAATGAGCAAGTTTTCTCGTCAAAAATATATGTAAATTTGCAAACAGAAGCGGAAAAAGGATTTTCACCTATTTTCTGTTTCCAGGCCCCTATTTTGCATGTTTTTGATTTCACCATCGTGATTCCCGTCATCGAAGACCCTTATGTAGGAAGCTGTTTCATCAAGATCTGTGATTTCCGACTTGTGCACTTCCCTTATTAGTGCCGTTCATCGACGGAAAGCTTTGAAGTTCTTGGAATGTTCATTTCTTTTCTCATACTATTTCAAAGAAACGAAAATAAATAAAGGAGAACGGGGGGTGAACTATGTAAAAATCGAATTTTTTATTTTCAGATCCCACGATACGCAAGGATAAATACCCTGAAATGGACGAACGAAGAAGCTTTGAAGTCTTTGGAAGGAGAAAAATGGACGGTCGTCAGGATGGATTCTGAAAGCAAGTTTGCGACGAGGGCTGGGAATCTGAAAACGGACGAAGTAAGAAGATTAGTGTAATTATCGTAATCCTTTATTCGAATTTTCAGGTTTTGATAGACCCAGATGTTGAAAACCTATTGGTCTTCAAAACTTCGAGCAACTTTCACGAGTACTGGATGGTCAAGGAGAAATATTTGATTCTACAGGACAAGGTATAGAAATTTATTCTCAAAAATGAAATAAAAACGATTTCAGGCCTCCTGCCTGCCGGCGTTTCTTTTGAATCCACCCTTGGGAAGTCAGGTCTTTGATTGTTGCGCCGCTCCGGGTATGAAGACCAGCCATCTTGCTGCGATTTTGGGGAATCAGGGGTGAGATTTGGAAAAAAAAATCAGGATTGTTTTTAAAGTTCTAGAAAAATTACATAATCAAACATTTTTAAAGTTCTGAAAGAAAAAAATCATGTTCAGAAAATTCTAGTGAATTTTTATGTTCCAGAAAAATTTGGGCGATGGACCGTTCAGAAGAAAGAGTTGAAACGATGCGGCAACTTCTGGAAGAATCCAAAGTCGAAATCGCTACCGTATTCCATGGAGATTTTTTGAAGGCCGAAGTCGAAGATAAAAAATTTTCGAAGGTGCGTTTAAAATGTTTTTTAACAAATTCTTTAAAATATAATTTTTTCAGGTAAAATACGCCATCGTTGACCCTCCCTGTTCTGGTTCTGGAATAGTCAAGAGAAAAGACGAACTAACCGGGGGAAAAGAGAAGAATCAAGCAAGACTGGAGAAGTTGAAAAATTTACAGGTTTGGAAAAGTTAAATTAAGGCAAAAGTAAAAAAGGGTACTTTCTTGCAGACTTGGGATTTTTGTTACTTTGGCCGTCGAATCACAGCTTAATCTGGTTTCTACCCACTATAATGCATTAAATTGCACATTTTCGGCGTCGCGCGTAGCTAAGACGGAAAATACTTGGATAAAAGGCTAAAAATGACTAAATTTTTCGCAAATCAGTGATGTTTTGGGCAAGAATTTCATGTTAAAAATTCGATCTTTATCGCTTCCGAACCTCAATTGCAACACATTTCGATTTTCTGCTACCGCGCCGCGCAGCTCTTCTCAAATTTCCCTATCGTATCGCAAAATATGTCACCGCACCGCAGTTGCGACGAAAAAATTCCAAGTCGGCTTTCTTGAAAGTTTTGAAAATTTCAGGCAATGATTCTGAAACACGCCCTCAAATTTCCGAAGTTGAAAAAGGCCGTTTATTCGACTTGCTCCATTCATGAAGAGGAAAACGAGCAAGTGGTTGAGGAGGTTCTTTTTTTTATTTTCGAATTGTTTTCAAGGAGTTAAACTTTGAAATAATAAATTTCGAATAAAATCCATTTCTTATTTTTCTATGTTTCTCAATTGAAAGTTCTCTGAAAAACGTAAACTTTGAAAAGAATAAATTTGTGTGGAAAGTTCATTTTTTAACTTTCAGGTTCTCTCCGACCCCTACATCGCCGAGCAGTTTCAACTGGCCGAGGACGTCCTTCCGAATTGGAAATATCGTGGGTTGGAAAATTACGAATTCGGCCAAAAGTGCCTCAGAGCCAGCCCCAAAAATACGCTCACTAACGGATTTTTCGTGGCTGTTTTCGAACGAAAGACTTGATTTTCTTTAAAAAAAATCTAGGAACAAGAAAATTTGATAAAATATCCTAGAAAATCTGAAGACAGGTTTATCTTTGAGAAATTGTTCTTGTTGATTTTTACTTGTTTCAAATGAATTTATTATCTCTAGACAGCATTTTTCCCATTTAAAAAGTCGTAACACGGGGAAAGAAAGAAGAAGTCCCGTATAATAATCGAAAAGACATAGAAATTGAACTCAAGACACCGTAAAAATGAACTGATTTTTAACAAGTACGAAATTCAAAAGACGGTACCCAGAACGGGAAAAACGGTTAGATTCTTGAAACTCGCCAGAATTCCCGAGTAAGGATCTACCGGATCGAGTATTTGAGTTGGCGGCGTCAGACCGAAGTACGATGGTGTCATGGTCAAGTGGGTGAAGCTTCTGAATTTGGTATTTTTGGTAAAAATGGGGGAATTAGAAGGTTCTGAACCTGAGTCCATTTTCAGAAGGCTGGGCTTCGACGGGGCACGGCTCGAAGTTGAATGTGGATAGGTAATGTTCAGCCATCGTTTCACAGACATCGTCATTTTCTTCGATCGCGGTGTTTTTAATATTAATGGGCAGGGCGAACGAAGAAGTGGGCGTGGCCTCGTGACGGTAGTTTTCAATTGTCTGGCATGTAGAGAGGATCGATAAGAAGGAGAAGGAATACACAAGTGAAAGAAGACCGAACATGGCAAGGAGTTCCTGGAAGAAAAATTAGTTTTTTTCCTTTTTAAATGCAAACTTAAATGTTAAATTCAGAATAGTTAATCTAAAAATTCGAAAAAGTTGGTGAATATGGTGCTAAGACCTTAATATTTTTAAGCCTAACCTAAGTTTTCCATTAGCTAGACTTTAAGGTAAAGAATCGTGCGACTTCAGTACCTGAATAAATGACGACGTCGAGGATTCAGAAGGCATTGACGACGTCAACTGCAGCAGCTCGTTGTAAGTGAATTGGCCAGTTCGGGATACGGTATCCTCAGCGACCCATCGCTCCATTCTCTTCAAGTATTCCTCGAACTCGTTAGGTTTCACGAGTAGGTTCCAGTCCTGAAATGTAATTTTTCAAGGGTTTTAATAGAAAATTAGATTTTTGAAAAAAAAAATTCCGAAATTTTGAAAAGCTTAAAACAAAAAAGCACACCAATTTGTCGACGAACTCCCACTCGAGCGAGTTGAGTCGATCTTCATTGAATTCAGCCGCTTTCGCCCAGTCGCTGTTAGTTGCCCTGAAAAATTTAGAGACTTTATCTTTGTAGTTCGGGACTAAAATATTAAAATCGATCTTCTGAATCAATTTTCATCTGTGAAAGTGAAATTTTTCACCTGTCAATCGTGTCAGTATCATGGAGAAACTTGGAGGCCAGAATTAGAGCGGGCAGGTAGAGGTCAGCAGGGTCGGAGGATTCGAAGTAGGGCTGAAGAATAAAAATGTTCTAAGTGTACCTTTTCAAGAACTTTCAAATCAACCTTATTCTTATCCCTGAGCCTGTCCAAGTACACCAATGCCACGACCAAAGTGCATGGGTCGACGTAGCCTCGGGTGGAGATTTTGGCCGAGGTCTCGGGCTGAAGGTAGTCGAACGGAGAGGTGCGGTTGAAATAGTCCACTACCATTTCTGCAAAATTGAATTTTTGAAGACTCTCTTAATTTTTAAAAATGTTTTACCAGAAAGTGGCAAATTCAGTTTATTCGCCGTGCTTTCCCCGTAATTGAGCGTGCGACGCATCCTCTTTCGAATACGGCGAAAATCCGTGAAAATCGGCGCCATTAACGCTGAAAATCGATGATACCGAATTTTGGGACGTATCACATGCAAAGAATTGATCGAATTGCGCAAGTTTACTTGTGATGAAGAGAGTGAGAAAATGTGAAAAGATAGCAAATTGTCGAATTTCGCAAGTAATACGATATTTCGTCGTATCGATTGAAAGAATTGTGTAGTTTGATACCGAATTTGGGAATGGAAGGGGGAAAGAAAATGAAGGCGAAGATGGGCGAGTCAATGAACGAAAGGAGAAGACAGGCTCTGGCTCTTTGCCAAGTACGCTCTTTCTCTAACTCGATTGTTCCCACCACTGTTTCCTCCCTTCTCTAACCACCCTCCGACTCTCTTCATTGTCACCCCATCCCTCGCCATCCTGCCATAACTGATGCGAATGTGCCTATGGTCGATGCGCGACCGCGTTGCAGCCTGACGCGTCGCGGTCAGCGTCTGGGCCTCCGACCCGTTCAAAAGACGTGAGCCCTCAGCATCGTTGTTCCTATTTACGAATGTTTTTCGAAACTATTTTTTCTTATCCGATTTTCGCTAATCTGGCTTATAAGTGATTACCATAGAGTTTAGATAGAGAAGAATTTTACACATTTTGAAAAAATGCGGGAAACTTGCACCCATACGGTGGTTTTGGTTTGTCTTATCTCGCGCCACTTTCAAATCACCGACTTGTTGTTTTTCTGACCATAAGTTTGTTTGCTATTGATTTGCTCAGATTTTCGGCTTTTTGTGCTTTACTTATTTTAAATACATCGCTCTAACTTAAGATTTGTTCCTTCTAGAGGTGAACTTTAGTAGCCGAGACTAGATTTAGTCTCTGCTATTTTGCCGACGAAGTCCTTTCCTTCTTATGATTATTTTGTTTTAAACTGTTGATATTTTAGCGCATTGGGGTCGAAGTTTCGAGTGGTTAGAATTGAAAGCCCGAATTATAGCCTATAAAAATGGCCGACGATATTCCGCTGCCCGTTGGAGAGCCTTCGGTGGACGCGCACAAGTCCAAGGACATCCCGCTACCTTCGACAGTCACCAAGGAGATCGGTGAGCCGACGAAAGAGGAAAGCATTCCGAATGGAGAAACCAACGGCACGAATGAGAGTCCCGCCAAGACAGAGCCTCCTAAGGTAGATCTATTTGGACTCGAAAACCTCCCCACTTCACTAGAGTGATCATGTCATGGACGCTTAGTGGGAGGCTTATGAATCTTTTCATATCTACTGCATGAACCTTTCAATTGGACTATCGTATTGTGGATTTTCGACGATGTAGAATTAGTTTATATTGCCGCTTGTGAGGAGGTGGATACTGCATACATTTTGCAATTTGCCTCCCCAAGTCCCGCCTCTCTATTTTCTCTTCGCTTTCTAGAGAGGCGAGAAGAAAGGCGGGACGCGTGCGAAATCGACTTTCGAAGAGTATGCAGTATCAATCTCTCCTCACAAGCGGCAGTACTTCACATCGTAGCCTTCTGACGAATATAGAATTAGTTACTTCAGGAAGCCTCGAAAGAGCCCGAGGAGCCAGCCAAACCAAGCGCGGACGACGAAGCTGAAGAGAAGGCCAAGGCAGAAGCCGCCGAAAAGGAGGAGGCCGAGAAAAAAGTGAGCGATTCCTCCACCGAGCAATGGGAGGAGTTTGCGCCTGACGAGATCAAAGCCGTGAGCATGCTTAATCGTTGTACATGTATTAGATCACAAGCGAGTGCTTTGCTTTCAGAGTAGATTGAAGGGAGGGTGGGCGTCTCCAATAAGTTTGCTGAACAACGTTACGAACTCAATTGAAAGCAAGATACTATACTTGTAGCGTTTCATTCTTTTTGCTATGATCCACAAGACTTTTGCAATATCTCGAGAAGTTAAAGATGTTGTACTGTGACGGTCCATAGACTAATTCGTGCACCTATCCAGATACAAATGCAGCACTCTAACTTGAAACATGGAGTCCAAGAAATGAGATAATAATTTAGGCCGCCGAAGCAGCAGCAAAGGAAGCTGCCAAACAGGCTGAACAGAAAGAAGTAACTCCACCCGCGCCAGCTGACAAGACCCCAGATGACAAACCCGTCGAAATCCCTCTGAACGAGCCAGAAAAGAAGGAAGAAGAAGAGCATGATGAAGACGAGAAGATGGATGCTGAAGAGGCGAAGGATGAAGATGAGGGCGAAAAGGAGCACGCTGAAGGTGACGAGATTGTCACTCCTAGCAGCGAATCGTCCGGACGTGGTCGTGGGAGGGGACGCGGAAGAGGTATACTGTAGTTTCCGTCATCTAGCTTATTCTGAACCATTTCAGGACGTGGCAGAGGTAGAGGACGTCCGTCTGGCGTGTCTGGAGCAGGATCCACGAACGCTACGCCGAAAACTCCCAGAACCCCAAGGCAGCCGAAGCCTGTCGATCCGGAAGTATGAATCTAAAGTCCGAACTTGAGAAATCAGGACTAACTTAGGCTGTAAACTCAATCGCCGCAACACGCCCAAGACGCTCCACTTCGACTCGAGTCGACTACGCGAATCCAGACGTCGCTACGTCTTTGGCTGAGGTCGATGATGAGATCCCAGGAAAGCTGTTCAAGGGAGCCGGCAAGGGCAAGGGACGCGGAAAGGCGAAGCGAGGCAAGAAGGGATCGGATGACGATTCCGATGAGGCACCGTCTGATGATGATGAGGTATAGTTTTGACCTTGATGGGAAAGTTAGAAGTCTTTCCAGGAGTTCGGCAAGAAGAAGCGCGGTGGTGGTGCGGGACGAGGTCGCGGCGGCAGAGGGCGCGGTAGAGGCAGAGGACGTCCGTCAGGTAAAAACGCAATGCTGAATTTACTTTGACTTTAAATGAACTTATTTCAGGAGGCCGAGCTGGAAAGAATAAGGATTACGAGTCTGACGGCGAAGGCGAAGGAGAGGTGGAGTACGACGACACCAAGAGCGAAGAGGGACAAGGAGACAGTGGAGATGAAGAGGTCGGTATCTTAATCATAAAATAAAAATTTCACAATAGCCTATAATGTCGAATTCGTTCGATGTGGTGGGCAAAAATGAGAAAATCGAGATTAAGTTAAATTATCAATGTGCCACAGCAAGATATTATCAGAGAGTTGCAAAATATTGAGAAGTATGAATTTAAAAATAACTTCAAATTTTAGGCTGCTCCCCCGTCGAAAAAGAGGGCAAAGGTGGAGTAGATCAGCAGCTTGACGAAACTCGATTCAAGCTAGATAAGTCCCGTGAACTTTGCAAAAAATTGAAATCGCCAACGACCAGTTTCCCGCTTATTTCGCCCACTAAACCCAAACGTCCACTACCTCTTCTTACCCAATCTTGTTTTCTTATTTTAATTTTGTCTAAGTTTTGTTTAACTTAAATCTCATGTTACAAGATTTCTCGCTAAAGAGACTCGCCTTTATTTTCTTAAATATTACTTTTTGTTTTCGTAATTTAAAATGTTATGTCGTTTAGTCAATTAAATTAAAGTTAGTAATTTGTGGAATTACTTTAATTTCATTGAAAAACGATACTTCTTTGCCATTATTTATCAGTGTGTCTTCTGACTGAATTGAAAACACCATTGCTTTTACCACTCGTGCTACCATTTTTGAACCATCTCGGCACCAAATGGTATCACCAAACCATTTTACCATGGCTAAACCACATAGTATTAGTGATTCCCATTAAGTTTATCCCCTACTTATTCAGATCATCAAGTATCCATATGAAATTGCGCGTTAAAACCGAATTACAAGTGTTTTGTTAAAACAATGTTCTCGAAAATAATTCAAACGGTTATATTCCAAACAATTTTTCCTAATTATTTTTCTTGCAATTTTAAGTTCAATCCAAGTATCTGTATATAAACTCAGATTTCAAGTATGCGAAAAGTTTAAGACTTCAAATTTTTCCCATACTAAAAGTCAACAGACGATTTTCTATCTATGGAACAAATTCAAACTTTTCATTAATAAACAATGATGTGAAATTCGCATCGTTTCAAACAACTGTTATTCGTCTTTATCATCATTCATATTTATATTGTCTTGACCGTATTAGACCCGGAAATTTTATATATCCTCATATGTAAAATCCAGGTCTAATATACCACCGTATATTCGTGTTTCTGAGTTAGTCACTAATAAAGTTTTAAAAAATGTGTTCTAAAAATAGACATGCACGATAATTCCCACGCTCGCTGTTTTTGCATCTTTTAGCTTCCACTCTCACGTGCTCTTTTGAAAATCGATTTTGAAAACTTCGAGGATATTTGAAATCCTAATTTGTATGTGTTAGACAAAGTCTTTTTGTTATCAAGAGGAAATTTCATATATCCTCGTTTTCCTCGACTCTCTCATCCATCTCCTCATTAAGTATGCTATTTCTCGCCTCCGCACTTGAATGATTTTTCTGCGTGTCTGTATCTCTCAATGCTTAATGTTATTTTTGTACCCTAGCCTACACTCCTTTAATTTCCGCTAGTCCATTTACATAACGACTCAGCAGCGTCTCCCTTCTTTCTTTGTACCCATTTTTGGGATTATCGATTACCATTTTTGGTAACTGTTGCCATTTATAGATCGGTGTACCATTCAAATCTACCTGTCTTTCTAAAAGGCCAGAAGAGATGATACCGATCGGCGAGGTAAGATTTGTTTGTGAGTTTAGCAAAAATTTGAATATCAAAGGATTTTTAACCTCGGTCAAAATGCATATCTTAGACACGACATTTTGCAGTTTGAGCAAGAAGCTGCCAATTTTTCTGTCCGAATCTTTTTGTCTCTTGAAAATGTTTATCTCTTCGCGCCTTTTGTTTGTTTTCCGAGAGATTTCTGCTAAGGCCCAGGCCCGCATGCATTACCAATCAACCATTTTCTTATTCTCACTTTTCCAGCGAACTAAAAACTTCTTATTTCATGCTGATATTTTCCCGAGCTTAGAATAAAAATACCTATTTTCCCCTGAAATTTCTACTTTTCTAGAATACAACTTGAAATTCATATTCTTCTATGTTAAATTTGGCGAATTATGCGTAGGTCTAGCGCTTTATTTATCGAGGTAAACTTTGAGTCTTAAAATTGCGATTTAAACTTGCAAATATTCAAGACTGGCCTAAAAACTGATCCTCATCACAATAAGGCTCAAACTTTTAAACATTTGATCTTAATTATGGCATATTCAATTTTATGATGTAAATAAGCTGATCTTCATCATAAAAATTCTCAAGAATAAATTATTTCCTCTAAATTTAAAAATAAACTTAACTTTTAAGACTCACGATGGCCGCGCGGACATGACGAACTTTGAAATGGATCTATTCGACACCAGAATGAGCTATTTCAAGACCGATCGAGATGAGGAGCAATGCTGCTCGTAAGCACTTTAAATAATTAGCTATTTAATTACCCTGATTGACTAGTTTAATTGCCATCAAGAAGTAGACCATAATTGGATTGTTAATTGCTCTAGTTGAATTATTTAATTACCCTTGGGACACCAGAAATTTTCGACTCATGGGTTTCCTATTCCAGCCGAGATTTGCCGGGTTTTGCATTTCGTATCATGGCAACACATCATTTCCCCATTTAGAGCCTCGAATTTTATGTTTCTCTAGCTTCTATCACTTTTCTTCGGTCTCTCACTTTCTAGCACCTTTCAGCTTTATTTTTGCTCCTCACACATCTTGAGTTACCTCTTGCGAAATTCGCGTCATTTTCTAAGTATTTCTTATAAATCGAAAATTAGCATATTCGAACCAAAATTTCTAAGCTATTGTTAAAAATTACCATTTCTAAATTCTATTTTCTGTCAATTCGCTAAAAATTAGCATATTTCCATTTAATATTAGTGCTAAATCTGAAGATATTTTCGATCTAGAATACCTTAAAATGGTAATAATTTCTAACTCTGACGCCTTAAGAGACCACTATATTTACACCTCAAGATTATATCCAGGCGCAGAGGATGAATGTAAATTCTACCAATTATGGTATACTTACCAAATTTATCAATTTATTTGATATCTTAACAGAAAAACTCCCAAAGGTTACTATGTTCTGGGATAATTCAATTTTTAGCTCTTCCAAGAACAAAATCATCAAACCGGCGTGTGTACCGATTACTGTAATTTCTTTGTTCATCATAACTTTGGTATTCCTTCCACTTTTTAATGAAGACGACCTATCTTCGCCCGAGAAATTGACTGATAAATGTTCCGGAAAGTGCGGGTAAGTTACCATTGCTGCCATTTATATCACCTTTTACCATTCTAGTTTGGTACCCATCGAGTCGATACCAACGAATGTAACCTTGACACCCCGTTTCCAACCTACCCATGAATATTGGCTAGATCTGATTGGTAACGCTAGCAGACACATTGAAATTGCCGCTTTATACTGGAATCTGAACGAGAATACTACCTACGCAACGTCCAATGCAGGTATCATTTTACTATTTACCAAAAGACCCGTTTGGTGACTTTACCATTTTAGGAAAGAGGGTTTTCCAAGCTTTGATAGATGCGGCGCATAGGGGGGTAGAGGTATGAAATTTGAGATTCAGACTTTTTTAATTTGGATTTTAGATAAGAATTATCCAAGACGGCTCGGCAGGACTATCGAAAAACGCAGATACGAAATATCTGGCCGACCATAATTTGGCTGAGGTTTGTTAACTGAATTTTAAAGGCTTCAATTTAGCATAATTATTCAAAGTTTATTAGAAAGTTGATGAATTTTAGGTCCGAAACTTGAATTTTACTCGACTTTTCGGCTCGGGGGTGTTGCATACGAAGTTTATCATCGCCGATATGAAAAATGCCTATGTCGGTAGCGCTAATATGGACTGGAAGTCGCTTACTGAGGTATCTTTGACTTACCTACAGAATTTTCTAATCTACCCAAAAATTCGCTGAGTTTCATAAATTTTATAATATACAAACATTTGTCAACTTAATTGAAAATTCTAACTTTCCTACTAGTACAATTTTACTGACATTTTTTAAGAATTTTTTCTAACCTACTTAGTTTTCTTTCAATTTCAGGTGAAAGAGCTAGGACTTGCCTTTCGAAGTTGCTCCTGTGTGGCGGCAGACCTATACAAAATTTTCGCTGTTTATTGGAGAATGGGGGAGGTAAATTTAGGCAAATCCCTAGAAATTTTAAATCCGAACTTTTAGCCGGACTCAAAGATACCCCCAGCGTGGCCTATCTCGTTTCGAACTCAATATAATTCGAGGAAGCCCATGAAAATCGACTCAGATGTTATGACGGACGTATTCTTGTCGGTAACAGTTTTTAGAAATTTCGACTTTTGACAAACATTACGTCTCAGAGCTCGCCAGAACCCTTCAACCCGAAAGGAAGAGAATTCGATTTGACAGCGATCTTGGATCTAATCCACTCAGCCAAAAAGTCGGTTTCTGTGTCGGTCATGGATATGATTCCTCAGACGCTGTATATGAAGGAAAATATGTAAGGATACGGAATAAGGATTTCATATATTCGACTTTTAAAAACATCGAATTTTCAGATATTGGCCAAAAATAGATGATGCCCTGAGAGATGCTGCTTTTAGAGGGGTCAAAGTTAGACTTCTGATTTCGAAATGGAACCATTCCAGGTTCGAAAAATTTGCAATTTGAAAAAACAACGAGTGTTTAGGAAACAAATGTTCGTTTTCCTGAAGAGCCTCCAAGATATCAATACCGCCTTACCACAAGGCAAAAATGGTACTGGGAGTATCATCGTCAAAGTTTTCCAAGTTCCCGCTTCTGAAGAACAAAAGAAACTACCTTTTGCTAGGGTGAATCACAATAAATATCTGATTACTGACGAGGCCGTATATATTGGGACGTCAAACTGGTCTGGAGACTATTTCATGACCACCGCAGGAGTAGGAGTGATTTTGAGAAGTGGAATTAGCGGAATCTGGAAAGACGTCAATTCGATCTTTGAAAGAGACTGGAGTTCACCTTATGCCAGTGATTTAAATTGAGTTTTTTTCACTATTTGAATTCTTTCGGGTACTCAAATGAAATTCCATGATTTTTTAACATAATTTTGCTCAAATATATGCCGGGTTCTATACCTTTTCCTATTTTTAAGCCTATAAATCACTTCAAATCGCGATTTTTTTCGTAAAATAAACGATTTTTTCGTGAGAAATACATGCATTTGGTCAAGACTGTCTTTTGCCTTTCGTAGAAATCGGCTTCTGAAGCTTCCGAGGTTAGTCTCGGCCACCTTCTACGGGTTAAGCTTCTGCTTAAACAAGATACAAGCAAACTAGAGACTGAAGAAAAATGAGGAGAGAAAAGACAAAAGTGAAAATAGTCATAGAAAAAGAAAACAGAAATAGGAAGTACGGACATTTTCGTGTTCTCACCTCAGAGCAGAGGAGAGAAGCTTCTTTTCTGTGTCTTTACAAGAAACCGTGCTACCCCGGAAGGCATGAATTTGGACAAACATTGTCTTCCGGGCTGGTCATTTTGAAATTTAGCTAGGCTGTCCCTCTCAAATTATGTGAATTTTATATATATATATTTTTTTTGTTTTTCTTTTGTTAACTTATTTATTCTAAATTAACGTTTTTTTTTTAGAAATTTTTGTAGATATTTTGTCTCGCAAATTTCACTTTTCAATTGGTTTAAAATTAATTTATTTTAAATTAGAATATTACCAAGGCAAAGTCGATCTAATTTTTCGTCGCACACCTCCATCAAATTGCCTTTTCAAACATGTATAACACATGGGGGCTAGACAAACTTATCATAGAGATCTAAGCTTGAACAGACACACAAACTCAGCAAAAATGCGAATTGTTCAGATTCTGAAACTTTTTAAATTTGAACTAATAGCCCAATAATAACCTCTGGTGTTCACTCTGGTTGCTTATTTGAAGTGGACGTTTATCTCCTCTCGAAAATCCGTGATATTTCTGGATTTTCTCCGGAAAAAAACGAACGAAAACTTGACCGGAAGATAAGGGAAAAGCGCGAAAAGAAATTTCTTTGCCTGAGGAAATGCTATCTTTCTTGTCACTCTTCATCTGATTGTTCTCTTTAAAGCTAACACATACAGCGGTGTTTCGACAAATTTATTGACTTGCTAAAAATCTTCTAGATTCAATTTCGAAGATTCAAGATCTTGATACTTTACCGTGATACTATTCGAGTTAGCTTTAATATTTTATCGGAGATCCAGTATTTTCCAATTTATTTCAGAACGACAAGAATAATGATTACTGTAATAAGGTAAACACAAATCAAGTTTCTGATGAAATTCAGACCTCATTTTTCTATTTACATTTTGACCATTATGACCATTTCTCAAATTTCTTAGATTGTTGGAGCAAAAATATGGTCTCAAGTCAAACATGAAATGCAAATATTTGAAATTTCGAAAAAAACTATTTTAGGATATTATTACCAATCTCGATGCTTCAGTTTTCATATTCAAAAGCAACGGATAAACGACAAATCCAAACAGGAGTAGTGCCTATTTTTGACGGTTTAAAATTAAATTAAATCGGAGCTTTGAGACATTTTAATTCAGGAAGACCCACTAACGAGCCGATAACTTTTACGTTTACCCCTATTCCTCAAAGCAGTAGCCATTATACTGTCACTCCGATGCTAGAGGTATTTTTTGCATTTTTAAATGAAGAAATGAAGATAAAGATAAATTTCATAAATTAGAATATAAATTGAAATATTTTAAATGAAGATCAACTTTTAGATGCATCCAAACAAAAACTATCCGACCTTAACGCCTTCGAATTATAATAATAATAACGGAGATTATAATGCTTATTATTCGAATGGTCATAAAAATGAAGAGTCTAGACCTCAAGTCAACTCTTATAATTCTTACAGCTTTGGTGATAGGTCTTCAGGTGAAATGTGCTAATTTTTAAAATATAACTGCATTTTTAGATCTAAGAAATCGAGAGATTCAATATACTACGCCCATTTATAATCAGGTTCAGTATTATGTAAGCTTTTTCATCTAGCAATTTTTAAATGGACTCCTAAATTTTCTACAAAAAATGAAGTTATTTAAAAAAAAAAAAAACTAAATTTTAGTGAAAATATTCATTTTTATTGAAATATGCAAATGTCTCAACTCAGAGAGCCATGCAAAATGCGATGAACCGAGACATCGGCGCTGCCTACTCTTCAGTTTGGTCCCAACTCGAAGCGACTTGGGAACAGGTACCCTGGAAAAATGTAATTCTTGGTTGCTTACTTAGTTAAAAATTAGTTGCTTTTTATCTAAGTTACTAATTTTTAGTTGGGGTCTATTTTTCAAATGAAAATTTTTAGTATTTCGCTATTTAGAAATTTCGGAAAAATAGATTCTAAACTATGTTATGCTAATTAAAATATGCGCTAGTTTTTAGTTAAAACAAGACGTTGTCAATGCAGGAGTGGAACGGGACTGGAGAAATTTATGGGAGAAATTAACAGGTTTGAAGGTATGCTGATTTTTAGCGTATGTTAATTTTTAGGCACCGTAGAACCATATCTAAGCGTTTTCGGAGAACACCTTGGGAAATTAGCAAATACCTTCATAAGACAGCAGCAGCTGAGATATAGGCATCAGGTTTGGCCGTATTTTAGTTTTCAAATTTTATTGATTTTTTCAGATGGAAGTGCAGAAAAATCTAGTGCAGGGCCCCTATGGAAGATATCGGTCCCCTAGGGTATCTTTAAAAATTTGTTGAAATTTTCAATAACAATTTAGGGTACTTCATCGAAAGAAAACAACTCTGAGGATAATAGCAAAAGAGAGATATAATGCAGTATGTATATCTCGTCAAAATCGATATTGTGAAAATATGAAAAAATCGTATCTTTTGTGAAGACATGCCAAGTAATAAATAGTTTGCATAAATTTGTATAAACAGACATAAATAATTAGTGACGTCACATTGTTTTTGAAAATTGAATATTCTTAATCCTTCCAAAGCAACATAAGTCAGCTTAGTTCTAGAATTTTTCCAGAACATAAATAAGAAAATGATTTTTCTAGAACAACGTAAATCAGCTTAGTTCCAGATTTTTTCCAGACTCGCCCCTTTCTGAACTCGCTTCTCCGCTCCGAAAATTGACTGTTCAGCTTTAGACTTTCGTCTGTCTTCTTGTTTTCCGCGGCTTCTGGAAAAGGACCTACCTTTAAATTTTCTGCGTTCTTTTCCATCTTATTTTCTCTTACTCTATACTCTCTCGTTCTTTCTCTTTCCTTTTTTTACTCTCTATTTTCCGACTCTTTTCATCTCTTATTTTTCTCTGATCTTTATTTTCTTTCTTTCTTTTCACTCATACTTCTTAAATTTCCCATTCAGGCTCGAAGCGATTTTCGCAAGGAATTCTAAATTTACCATACCGAAAATTTTATCGATTTTCCAAAATTCGATCTTTTTTGAATCTCTAAAATCCCGTGATATTTCGAATTTCTCTGATTTCTTTGTTCCCTCTCGAAACGAAATAATATTTTCCTTCCGGTCCGGCTATGTTTGATTTTCCCGACGGTAGACGTCCATTTTAATGAAATCAATTCCATCGAGATTTTTCACCTCCCACCCTCTTGAAATCCCACGCTATTTCCCCTTTCTCTATCTTTTGCTCTCTCAGATTTTAACGTGCAGATCTTCACTCTCTAATTTTGTCCAACTCTTTCTTCCTCTCTTCGCAAGATTTTCACTTTCTCTCACGTATCTTTCGGCTCCATTTTATCTAACATTCTTGAGATTTTATATGTTTCCTATAAAATTTTTGTACCCCTAGATGAGTTTACATATTTTTCGCCTATGCTAAAGTACAGTCATTCTTTTTCTTTCTCTGTGCTCTATCGAATTCCAGTTCTATTTTTCCGCAAAGCCCATAAGAGGCGAATACTATGCGTAAATACACACAGGCTTCCAGAGCATTTAGCACTACGTTTCCGGAAAATATCGATTTTATTTTCAGATTTAATTGTCTATTATTATCTAATTAACTTGACTTAATTACCTATAATCAACTATAATTATTCTTCAATTACTATATTATTCGATTCCAGGTAAGTTTTATGTTTGAACCTAATATTTAATGTTTACCTAAAATCGCGCCCCTTTTCTCTAAGGACTATAATTCAAGTGTACTGTTCCCTCAGGGTAACTTCTGCCAATACTATTTCTCTACCCTATGAACTTTGTAGCTTAGATAGCATTCAAAATGAGGAGAGTCGAAAGATATTTAACCTGATTCCGGTCCGGTCGGTTTTACTTTCTGCTTATTCCAGAGAAAATCTTTTTCTGTGTTTCTCTAAAATATTAGTGATATTTCATCTTCTCCAATTCTCTACGTCTCTCTCGGAAACCAATGCTATTTCGGCGCCGTCAAGCTTCTTCATACAGTGTGAGTGCAAAGCATAACCGGCTCAGATAGGCGCCTTGAGCATTTTTCTTTTTCTCCCCTCTCTCCAAATTTTCTATATTATTTTTTGAGCTTCTGCGCATCTTATGACTGTCTAATACAAACTATTTCTCTCTTCTTTCTTGCTCTCTATTCCTTCCCCATACTATTGCCCTATTTTCTAGCTCTTTTTCCCTCAATTCCACTCTTCTTTCTATAACCTCCAATCCCAATTCACCTTTACGCCCCTCTCTTCAAGCCAGAATATTATAAATTTTATCGATTATTTTATGATTATCTTATCTTCATACTGTAGTCTTTATCATTTTGTAGTCCCAGAGAAAAGGAGTGAACTTAAAAAAAGATTAAATAGCATTTTTTGATCCCCAAAAGTTTTTAGATGAGTCGGTGGGATAATCTGCCGTTGAACAATCACAATAATCCGACGCTCTATCCGTGAGAATTTCTTCATTTTCTCAATTCTCTGATGACGCCCTTTAAAATGATGTTCATGAATGCCTTTTTTAACAGATAACTCCTTTTTAACGTTCTTAAAAGCGTTATATTTTCCCTCAATTTTTAATATGACGTCCTTTAACGTCTTATTCTTTTTTTTTTATAGATAACGTCTTTTTAACGCCTTTTCAAAATGAATGGAAAAATTTCGAAAGTTCAATCTTTTACAGGCAAAACTTTCCGATCGTTGGTGGACCAGCGGTTAGCGATATGGCCGCGCCACCCACATCCGTTGTGGCTCAACAACAGTTTCAGGTATTTGTTTTGCATTTTTGAAGAATACTCGCAAAATTATAATAATACCTGAAAATTCGCATAAATAAAAAAAACCTGCAAAAATACCTCCAAAAATTCGAAAACATCAATTATATACCTGAAAATCAGTTTTAAAAATACCCGCATAATACCTAAATTCAGGGTATCGTAGCTGGTACAGGACCCGATGAGGTTAATCAACACGGGACGATCGGGAGGTTTATCAGGATGGAACTTGAAGGTTCGAAACTCTTATTTGAAAAGCTGATCCTCGCTAAAATATGACCATTTTCTATTTGAAAAAGCAAATCCTCATCATGTTTGTATTTTCATTGAACTTTCTCTTTTGTTATCTTAGGATTACTCATATTCGTATATTGACTTAGAGTGGGCTCTCCTTAAGTTGAAACTTTACTTTTTCTAAGTGAAGTAATTTCATGAAGTACAGCTTTTCCCCCTTCAGTAGAATATGACTCCAGTCCATTTAAGCGCAATGTAGGTGACATAGTTTGCTTACTGCGTTAGCTCGTTAACTTTCACCTGTCAGCGCTATTGTTAATTGTTCTATTGACAAAACTTAGGTCACAAACATTATTCTAGAATCGCTATATGACTAGTTTACTACAGAAGCCCTAAAGAAATCAATATTTCAGGAGGATTTTCAAGCTTCGTTCGATGCATATATGAAGCGAAAAGGACAAGGAATAATACTGTGACATTAGTGTAGGATTAAAAAATCAATAGTTGAACAAAAAATCAATCATATCGACTTTTAGATGTGAAAGAGATGAAGAATGTTGTGCACATGGCTGCTGCCCGAAAGATCAGCATTGGTATTTTTTCTTTACTTTCATAAATTTAAATTATCTTATTTTCGCCTGAGACTAAATTTACACAAGCTCACTATGTTCTCTCGAAAATAGAGCATGCTTCTTTAAATTTTGAAGGGTGAAAAGTGCTCTCTTGAAGAACTGCATAATCTTTAGACAAACATAAGAAAGCGCCAAGTTTTGACTTTCGAAATAAAATGATTAGAAGAGAAAATTATCATAATTAAAAAGCCGATCTTCATGATTTAATAGTTTAATTATCAGAATTTCATAAACTGAATAGGGCTTTAGTGGCAATATTAGAGGAAATTAAATCTGATTAGCGATTTAATTAGCATAACAATCTACTTAATTAGGATGGCCGGAGTCTACGTTCTTCTAGCCTTCGTTCTATTGGTTTTCATCGTCGGCACCATCCTTATGATCTGTTGCTATCAGCGGTCGAAAACCAAGCAACGAAAAGAGGAAAGGGAAGCGATAGAATATGGTGGCTACGCAGCATCCCAAGTAATTAAATCGAATTAATTGACCTAATTAAGCGTACTTAATTGTCCTAATTAAGTATATTTAATTACCCCGAATATCTGACTTAATTACCCTAATTTAGGTGGGCGGCACTAATTACTCTCCATACGGCGGCCCCACTTATTAAAATATATTTTTTTGCTTAAATTTAACAAAATGTTGTATATAATGAAAAAGTCAAGATTCGATTGTTATTTTTTACATGTCGCATTGCTCAAAGTTGCATTCTTTCACTATATTTTAAAAGTTACATTAATCCTCAATTCCTCGCATTTTCTTTAAGAGCTCTTTCGAAAACCGCCTCAAATCAACGACTTATCGGGATGAAGATGCATCATTCAAAAATTCAAACAAGCTTCCAATTTCAGTCTGATTTATTCATAGAATTCCTTTATTTTAGTTTATATGATTCGATGAAATTTAAACTAATAAAATATTGAAAACTCGACGTGTTTTCGAATTATTATAAGTAAATAAAATACATTTATTTTAAATTGAAAATAAAAGATCCTCAAGAATAAATAGAAGTTCGCCTAAAAGGAGAATGAAAAATAATAGTCCTGATACTATGATTTTAGGATTTAGGAAAAAATTATCTCGGACTTAACCTATTTCGTGCTAATGTAAAGAAGGTTGATAGTGAAGTGGGGGATATCTACGACTTCGACTTTTGAGAATCCAGCATCTCTTAGCATGGATTCCGCCTTAGCCTGACCCCATGCCGCTCCAAGGCCCAACGCGTCTAAAGTAAAGAACGTCATCTAGAGAATTCAGAATTTTGACGTCAATTTTCTGTTAAATATATGACGTCATCATTTAGATTCATATTCGACATCATTTTAAATTCAATTTAAGTAACGTCATCAAATTTTACCTGGTGAGTTACTTCCGACTGGGAGACAGTGTAAGAGTGAGGCTGCATAAGGGAAAACTGCACGTTTTCCAAGAAGTTCTCGATCCTTATAGATATTGCTGGTGCCTTTGATTTCCACCATCGCAAACTGACACCCGGGCTTGAGCACGCGGTGGATCTCTTTCATGCACTCAAAATTTAGATAGTTTTTTTCCGATTCAAGATTTATGCATATATCTAAATGTATGAAATTTTGGATTTAATATTTTCGAACTCAAAAATTTAGCCTGAGATAGCCGACGTATTAGATATGGAGTTTTATTTTCCGGGGTTTAAAAAAAGCAACAGCTATATGACGACCGCATTTTAGTAAATGACACCCTGCTTTCTGCTATATGGCGGACTTTTCCTTTCTTTTCCAAGTGCTATTTTCTACAACATTTCTAGTTCTTTTCAGCTTTCCACGTTATTTTTCACTTTTCTTGTTTTTTCCAAGGTTTCTTTGACATTTTTAGCTTTCAGGTATCAAAATGTTCCAATGGGTGTGAATAGAAGCTTCTAATTAGAAAATTATATAAAAGCTGAAAAGAGCTAGAAATGCTGTATTTTGATTGGAGAGAAAGTCGATATCAAGCAGTAATTATAAATCGGATTTGGAGGAGTGAAATAGTGAGTCGCGTAGAAGAGAAACGAAATGGATAGCGCAATTTTTGGAAATCGACGTTCTCTCCAATCCACAATAGAAAACAGCATTTGGAAAACAAAGAGAAAAAGTTCGTCATATAGCAAAATACAGGGTGTCATTAAGTAAAATGCAGCCCGTCATTTTACGGTGCGTCAGTGCATCATATAGAAACTGCTAAAAAACACTTGTTAGTGTCCTACCAAATCCGGTCTCATCTGATCGTGGCACGAGTCGAAAATCAGAACCATGTCAAAAGTGTCCGACCAATTTGGGTCCATTTTTCCTGCATCCATAACTCGAAATTCCAGGTTTTTGAATTCTTCTCCGTTAGACTCTTTTCTAAATGGACCATTTATTCTCTGAAAGGATCTTCTATTTAAAACGAAAGAACCTCCTGTTCTTCGCCTGTCCGATAGCTTTTTCAGACAGATCAATTCCAAAGAACTGAGAGTTCGGGAAATGTTCAGCCATTAACGCTGCGTGAAGTCCGTTTCCGCATCCAACGTCCAAGATTTTCATACTTCCAGATTCGAGTTTGTCCTGGAGTTAGGGATTTTTAAAAATGCAGAAATAACATGAATTACTTGAATACCCAAAAGTGGGATAAAATCAGAGAATAAATGTTGACGGTGGAGAGATTCAGAAACTCGAGCCATTTCTTCGTAGAACTTGGAATAATTGTCGTAGGTAAGTCCTGCATTTTTTAGATTATGCAAGTTTTTCCCAATATAGGAAAATTTTAGGTTAAATAACGAAATTTTTAAGCTAGATAATTCTAACAACATGGAAAAGTAGTTATATTCGTTACATCGTTACATACGAAATAGTATGGGAAAAATATTTGTCCTACCAACCTCCTATACCATTTCGTATGTAACGATGTAACTACTTTTCCAAATTGTCAGTAATTTTGGGTAAGATAGAAACGATTTAAAATAGTTGTCACCTAAAGGACCTTCCTTCTTCATAACCTCCATAAGCTTGGAATAGGGTTCAAGAACGGCGATATTCATCGACGGTTGAGTGATAGCGATATTGGAGCTATTCAGGAACTAAAATTTGCCTCTTTTCAGAAATGTTTGGTCTCTTTTCATTTCACCTGAATATGCTCAGGTTTAATATAGAATCTTTCGTCCTGTGTAACTTCAATAATCTCTCCACATGCCATAGCACCAAGCCACTCTTTGATGTATCTGAAATACGGAAAGGACTTGCATCAGTTTTGGATTTCATCATAATACTTTACATCATGGAGGGTCGATTTTCAAAATTTTAGGTGAAGGTCAGCTTTTACTTCAAAAATGTGCAAAACATTGATTAATTTTCATGGTTATCATTAAATTCCAACATTTGAGTCATTGAAGAAGTAATTTCCGTAATAATATCCCATGAAGATCAGCTTTGTTAAGTTTTTCTTCGCATATTTAAAACTTGCTCTACATGTATTTTAAGAACACAGTATACCTCTCCTTGCATCCTGCCTTCTCTGCTACTTCCTTTGGGGTAGCGGGTTTTTCCTCAGACCCAACCTGAGCCAGAGCCTCGAACAACTCCAATCTTCCGCCCAAAGCTATTCCGGCTGCGATCATCTGATCCACAACAATGCCCTAAAGGAAACATTTGAAGAAGGTAAAACCACGCCGCGCTTTGCATTTTTGTTATCTTTCGCAAGGATTAGACACGATTTTTAAGGGAAAAAATTACCATTAACTTCTGTTGAAATGGGTGAAGATCAGCTGGACTGGACATTTTGTTCGGACTGGAATATGAAAACTTAACGATTTAAATCAATTTAAAATATTCTAAATTCAAGTTCAAAATGCTTTACTGCGAAAATAAAATAAACATTATTTAAAGTATTTAGGCTTCAGATAAATTTAAATTAAATATCAAAAGGTTAAAACTTCAACATATGATGGAGATTTTAGAGAGTGAGAGAGAGAGAATGAGAGAAAGAAGCTTCGATTTGTAAAACGAAAGGGTCGAAAAGAGACCGCATTGCGTTGAAATGTTGAATGATCAAATTGAAAATGCTTTACAAAGCCCAGAGAGAAAAAGTTGGAGATAAACATTTTCCAACTTTTTACTATGTCAAGTACTAGCAAACTTAGAAGTGATTTTCGATGTTTTGATCTGTTTCAGAGGCGATTCTTGGTTTAAAATTTTAAAATTTCATCAAATTTTATATGAGAAGCGTTTAAAAAATAGAATCTAAAATTAAAAGTCACATATAATTGATCTGTGGTTTGCCGAATGAGAAGTGTTGTCCATCTCGTTTCAGATAAAGAAATTGATCCTCTGATTCTGGCACGTTTGGTCCAGTGGTTGTGCGATGGGTCTTTTATTTCTTTTTTTCTCCAAGTTCTTATCTGTCTTTTTTATTTTCTCTGCATCTTTCAGCCCTTATCGACGCGTTTCACCTTGAAAACTGATGCCAAAAATCAGACGTCAATTAAAAGTCGATCATTTTTAGAAGTTTTTTTTCTCCGAAAATCCGTAAAAACACGTGGAAAAGTACTTTTGCAACGTATATAACGAATTTTTATTGTAACAATGAAGTCTGGCTAGAAGAGCAATTATTAGAGGATTTTTTCGGGAAAAAACAAAATTTTTAGAGGTAATGATGACTTTTTCTTGTTATTCTTCTCGATACTTCAAGGTCGTATCCCTGCATTATAAAAATCTGAAATAAAAAATAGAACAAATATAATTATTATTTATTTGTAATAATTTTTTCCCAAATTTAGTCAGATCATGGTAAATTAACGTGGCCTAGAGTGCTACATATTCTTGATATCTGAAAAATAGCGTTCCTCTTGAGGAGACGAAAAGAACAGTTTCCTGCCTCCTATCCTTAAACATCGAAACTAAAGGGAGTTGGCTTCGAATTCTTTTCCGTCCTCTTTATTTCCCGTCCTATTTCTCTATAGCAATCAATTCCCCTGTGTGTCTGCGTCTCTAGCGCCCTCTCAGGAACGTCTACTATTTCTTCGTTGTACTCTAACCACCTGTTATCTGACAAGCTTTGCAATATATAAAAGCGAAGTACGCCGGGGCCGAGTCTCGTCGTTTCTTTCGCCCTCTATTTTGTTAATGCTATTTCTCTATTTTCTAACCTCTCTAACCGCCCTCCCTTTTCCTCATTATCTATCGTTTTCCCGTCTTTTCGCTCTCTTTTCTGTCCGTAATATTTTTCATCTCTAACTTCTCTAATTTCTCTCGATTTCACATTGCCTATAACTCGTTGTATAGGGATGAGAAAAGAGTATAGAAAAAGAAAAAAAATACCAGCGCGCGCGATCTGCTTTCTATTTCTCGACCCTGAAAAGTATAGCCCAGAAAAAATTAGGAATGTCAGACCGAAGTTCCAAATTAGTAATTAAGCCAGAAGAAAAAAATCGAAGCTTTTCCGGAGTGTTGAAAGTGTAAACAAGATAATTAGCAGCTAAGCCGAGCTATAACTACCTTAATTACCCTCGTACTTTTCTCATAAATTTTCAAATTAAAAACTTTTTTTCTCAATTTTAGACGTTGCCCTAATGGCATTATTATTTTTCTAAGAACCTGTCTAAATTATTTTTGTTGTTTGAAAAAATAAAATAGGTGATTCTTTATTCTCTTGCTCGCTTTTTACAGCTTCTTTGTGCTCCAGTTTTGCGGATCAAAATTTTTTTTTCGAATTTCAGAAATTGCAAAAATGGCCGACCCTGCCGCATCCTTGCCACCGGAGGCTACGCTCCCTCAAAACATCCTTTCAGGCCTCATGCTCCCCAATGCTCAACAAATGCAAATGCACTACGCTCAGCAACAACAGCAGTTTCTCATGCATTCGGGTAATTTTCCTTATTTTTTAAAACGTTTTAAAAATTTCCTACTATTCAAAATGATAGAAAATGTACAACTGATGAACAAATTTGAAAAATGCTAATTTTTTTGTCAAAATTCTGCTTCAGGTCTAACTCCAACCGTCCAAGCGATGCAGTTCCCGTTGCCGTCGACGAGTCAAGTCGTTCAGATCCAGCAACCGGGAGCCGTGCCACTCGGCCATATGAACCCTCAGCAAAATCCACCCAGTGCCTCCTACGTTCAACCTGTTCAACAGGTTCCCGCCTCAAGTTCCGCAACTCCCAGCGCGGGCCCCGGTCCATTAAGAAGACGCAGATTCAGCACCGCGAAAATTCAACCGGTATTTTCTATTTATCTTTTAAATTCAATGTTTTTTGTTTTCAATTTTATTTTCACATAGCCCACATTTTTCATATTTTTAACCGTTTCTATGGTGATTTTCATATTTTCGTAGTGTATCATTTGAAAAGTTAGAGGTAGTAGAGTCCCCAAGCTCCGCTCCCTTGCAAAAGTGCGTTTTTGGTAGAGGCATAATAGTTTGAAATAGGAAATTTGGAAAGGAAGTACCCTTCAAACCCCGAATATCTCAACAACAAGAAAAACCCTATCTAGATCGACGATAAATCTGATAAAATGGTACTGTTCAAGTGATCAGATAAAAATACTCGCACATAAGTATAAATTTATTTGAGAAAATATGTTCGTTTTGGGTGATGGATTTTTGCTATTTTTTATCGGGAATGTTTTATTTTTTTCTTCACAAAAATCTTATCTACAGCTCAATATACCTCTTAAAAGTTGACTTCGAAGCGCGCTTTCGCATACCCGCTTGGGGACTCTAATTAGAGGGCTACAAAACGGATAATAATAATAAAGCCTTTTGGAGAACATTGAAAATAAAGCTCAGAATTATTGTAAGACTACTAAAAAGATTTTCTGAGAATTAAAAAAAATCAATTTTCAGACTCGCATCAAAAAAGTTATGCAGTCGGATGAAGAGATCGGTCGAATGGTCGCGTCGGTTCCGGTCAGCATCGGCAGAGCCATGGAACATTTCGCCGAGCAGTTTTTGAAGGTAATCAACGAGGTTAATTAGCCTAATCAACGTACTTACAACGTCATATATCATCTGACTTGAGTGGCCTAATTAAAATTAATTACCCAAATGAAATTATATATAAGAGTCCAATTAAGGCCGCCGCAGCGGCAACCCAACTGACCAACTCGCGGACGCTCACTCCGATGCATATGTAAGACAATTTTGCGATATTATTACGTAGAAGAGTGATAAATAAAATCATGGAATCGCTTATCAGTGATTCCATAAAACGATGATAAAACGAGTTATTTTCCATGAGTCATTTTATGAATCCGTCATTTTCTATAGAAAATCATGAAACTTAACTTTTTCTCGAGTTTTCTATGTTTGAGGAAAATGGCGATGTTAGCGACGCCCCACTTCGCGTTCCTGGAGCCCATTCTCAAGGACATTGCAGTTCCAGGACGCATTGGTTGCGCCTCTTCGCCCGAATCTGACGCGCAGATCATGCGACTCTCCATGCAGCTGGGATACGGTCAGAACCAACTGGTATACTATTTTTATACTAAAATGCCATTTTTAGAACCATTTGGTACCAGACATATGTGATTGGTATCAGAAAGATACATATGATATCGAAAAATATCATTTTGGATATCATGTACAAATAAGAAATTAAAATGTTGATATCGAAAATACCACTTTGTTGCCAAAAGTACCAGAAAGTTACCATTTCAGACACAGTCCTACTCCCAAGCCCACCACCAGCAACCGCAACAGCAGATGGGTTCCCCGATGGTACCACTTCAGATGTCCCCGACTACCAATCCGCTGACCCACTATCCATATTACAACCAGCAAATGGTACCGCAGGGTGGTCACGATCCGAATCAAATAGGGCCGATGGGACAAATTGGAATGGTGGCACAGCAGGTTTGGGATTTTTGTAGCTATTATGGGTCTTTGTAGCATTTTTGCTGTATCTATTTTTTTGGAAAAATACCATAAAGAACGCAGTAAAAATTACAAAGAACCAAAAATGATATGAAAGTTACCAAATGGTAGCAAGATTGGGACTTTCAGATGGCCTATCAACCGGTTGTTGACCAGGGACAGAGTGGATTTTATGGCGGGGAGCTGAGTCATCAGAATCCGCCCCAAGCTCAGGCCCAGATCCAGAGTCCTACTGTGGTAAGGAAGTTTGTAAAAATAAAAATAGGTTTAAAAATGCAGAAAAAAACTAAGAAAGAATAATAATACAAAAAATGAGAGATAAACGAATTTCAGCCCAACAACCAATCTGTCGGCGAAGCGCTCGGGAGAAAGACAGCCGGAAAGAGAACGCTTTCTGCCAATGGAAATGGGAATGAAGGGACGAATCCGGAGGGACAGGAGAAACCGAAGAGGGGAAGGCCCAGGAAGGTCAAGAAGTCGGATAAGTACGCGGAGAATTTTTTATTCGCTTAAAATACTGTCTTAGAGTTTTATAATTTTTTCAAACATTTTTCGGATTCTTTGAAAAAAAAAGAAGATTTTTTAAAGAAATTTTGTGAATTCGGAAATCTTAAGCCGAACTTTTAATTTTCTGAAACTTTTCGAATTCGATTTTTCAGATGCCTAGACGATGAACTTTGCGATGAGGTGACGAACGGGATCAAGAAAGAGGATGAGGATCGAGAGCTGATGCCCCCACCCGCCCTGCCGCCGTTCGGAAGGGCGAAACCCATCGCTTGAATTTTACAAGATGTAACTTTGGCTAATCGCGTTGTTTTAATTATTTCTATCGAGTTTTTAAAGTAATTTTATTATTTTTCTTCATTAGTTCTTTGGCAATTTAAAAGGCAGGAATTTTGACATTAGAAATTGTTGAAAATTGTTTCAGGCAATTTTCCGAACGGGTATTATTATTTCTATTGAAAGTTTGTTGAATCGAGTGGGACTCTTTACTATTTTTGGTAACGAAAATGGTATTATGGACTGTACGAAAGCAGACATTGCACACCCTTTGCAAATCGATTTGCACGAGCCACGTCCCTTCTTCCCCTCGCTATTTCCTTCTCCTTTTTCTTTGCTATCTCTTCAGGACGCATGCTATTTCGAGGGGGTTGAGCCTAGGAGGGGAGAGATGCAAAATGTATGCGCAGTATCTACTTCCTCAGTCCATAATATTATAGACCCATATTCTTGGTATCTTCTCCGAACCATGATCTTTGTGTGTGGATTTTGTATCTGTATTATTTTTCTATTTGGAAATATTTTCCCCGAAATAAATATTCTCAATCGTCCTACAGTATGCTTTCTTTCCATCTCAATTTTGTTCTATCTCAACATTATTCGGTATTTTGATGATTTTGGAAATAAATGTTGGATTTAACTCTTATTTGAAATTTCAAGGCTTCGAAATCCAGATTTCACAAATTTACCTGTGTTTTTTTCAAAATACTAAAGGAGGTTAGAAGCGCGCTCAAAAGCTAGTTTTGAGCGCAATTTATTTTCTTCTGCGTAAAACGCGCCCCACTTATAATCACTTATTTTCAGCCGACCTGCACCTATTTTCAGGTAACCGTTATCGCTTTTCCGAGCCGATTTCTCTGAATCGGTTCCTGTATTCTAATTCCTTTCCCGCTGTATGAGATTATCGGACTATCGAAAGAGATCCAGGTACGATAGAATTAACTTAATTTTTTAAGTATTATTTTCTAGAGGAAATTTACTTTATTATTATTTTTACCAAAACATTGCAGATAATTTAGCTTTTCTATGACTTTCGAGATTTTTTTATTATTCTTTCGACGAAACAAAATTTGTATTTTTTCCAGAAGTCGCTCGATTTTTGATTCTGTGAAGTTTCGTAAAGCCGATTTTCGAGTATGTCCGCTGCCAGCAAAAGACGATTTATCACTAATATGGTGATTTTTTTTCTAAAAATAAAGGAAATAATTGTATGATTTTCTATAGAGAAAATTAATTTTTCTAAAAATAAATAAAAATACATTTTTCCATAGTAAAATAATCGAATTTTCGTTTTCCAGGTTGAATCCGAATTCTATATGCCTATCGAGGGAGAGGTCATCGGTCAAGTCCGCAATTCCCGTGGCAACAATCTGCACGAGGTAAGAAAATTGAAAATTACCGTAATCCTTTCATTTTTGCAGATCGAGGACGAATTCGGCAACGTCTACGTCGCATCAATGCCCTCGAAATTCCGCAAGGCCGTCTGGATCAGAAGAGGCCAGTTCGTCGTGCTCAAACCCATCGAAGAGGGCGATAAGGTATGCTGTAAGATGGCGTCAAAGTTTTAGGTGACATCATTTGAATTATCCTTGATGTCATCGTATTTTTGACGCACTCAATTCTCTTTTTTTAGGTGAAAGCCGAAATCGAACATATTCTCGACGACGAAAATGTGCTACATATTCGGGAGAACAAAAAGTATGGGATTTTTTTCTTTTTTAATGTTATTTTCAAGAAAAAACAATATTAAGATGGCCTGAAAGATTCGAGTCCCAAGCCGAGGCCTTGACTAGAGAAGCGAAAAGGGGCGGGGCCAAGGAGGGCGGTCACCCGATGATCGACGACGACATGCTGCCGCCTTCTGAATCCGACGACGAAAATGACGACGCCAGAGATTCTGAAGGCTCTGACGGCGAGAGCTTTGAGGACTCCGAAGAGGAAGTGGAGTCTGACGGCGTCGAACCTCAAATCCAGAATACTGCCGATCCGGTTAAATAAACGGGTTACTTTAAGATTCTTTCAAAGTTATTTCCGACAAAAGATTTCTATTTACCCAGAAAATTCCGTTACACATTGTTGTTGTTATTCGTTTTTGGAATAAATGTTTCTTTGAAATTGTATTCTTTTCACTGAAAACTTTAAAGAGTTTGAAGCTCTATGTATATGTCTTAATTTTTATTGACTTGAAATCTTGTTATTTTTGACCGGTCAGATCTTTCTGCTATGCCTCGTATCTCTAAATCTCTATTCAAGCCTTGTTCTATCGATCGGTCTTTCTCTTATCACTTTTCCTCCTCTCTCGCTCTCTTCCCAAAACAGGTTCGCTTTCTCTAAAGTATTATCTCTCATCATGTTTCTCCGTAGCCCATGTCACCAGATTTTTGCCACGAGACATTGAAACTTTAAAAATGTTTATTTTTTAACTTGAATTTAGTTTTTAGATTTTTGAAAATGGGCAATAGTTCTTCGCTGATGCTTCAGGATGATGAGATCGAGGAGATTTCCAAGGAAACTGAATGTAGGATTTTGAATTTGATTCGATTTTTTAAAAATGTATTTTTAGTCAACCGCAACCAAATCGTCCGTCTCTACAGCCGGTTTTTGTCGCTGGATAAGAAAGGTAAAATCTTAAAATTAGAATAAAGATAATAAATTTTAAACGTTTCAGGCCAAGGTTTTCTCTCTCGCGACGACTTTCTGAACGTTCCCGAACTGGCCGTCAACCCTCTGGGCGACAGAATCGTTGACGCGTTTTTCACGTTGGCGTTCGTAACATTTTTCCTTTCCTTTTGTTGATTTTCTCGCAACGTCATTTACGCAAAACAAATTGATTTTGTAAAAACCAAACACAGAAAAAGTTTGAATGACGATGTGATGTGTTGTTTTTCGATTTTTCAGAGAAAGTTCATTGACATAATCCCCTCTCGAAAATAGGTTGTGAAACATGTGAAAATCCAGTTTTTCTAGAGTGAAATCACTTTGTTTTAGTTTGAATTTAAATTCGTTAAAGACTGAAACAAAATGATAGACAAATATATGTAGTTTTGTGAAATTTCTGTTGTTTTCCTGTGTGACATTTTGAAGACTCGACTTCTACGGATAAAATTGTAGGGAGGAAACGAACCAAATGAATTTCCGTCAGTTCGTCAGAATTCTGGCTCACTTCCAACCGATCTCCAGAAACAAGGAAAATAACCTCAACTCCAGAAAGGACAAACTCAGATGTAAGCATAGTTATTTATTTTTAAACAAGATCATTAATTTTTAAAAAAAATACGATTCTTCAAAAATTAACGTGATGATTTGATATTTGAAAAATTGAAATACTCGTATTTTCAGTCGCCTTTCAAATGTACGATCTGAACAAGAACGGCTTCATCACGCGCGAGGAGTTCAAAGTCATTCTTAACAGCATGGTCGGCGCTAACATCACTTCGGAACAGGTCCGAACTTAAATCATTTTTCTCGAAAAGAAACAACGTTTTCCTAAATGAGGTCTAAAATTTGATGAAAGATACAAATTTTCTGAAAAGAAATCATTTTCAGCTCGAAAAAATCGCTGATAGAACCATTGAAGAAGCGGATACTGATCAGGATGGAAAAATCTCTTTCGAGGAATTTTGCAAGGCAAGAGTATTTTAAAGAGTTTTCCGAATGTCTTTAAATGCGACCTTTTCGAGGTTCTCTGGAAATATTATCCTTATAATTTTCTGAAATAAAAATTTTCAGGCTATGGAAAAAACGGACATCGAAGAGAAAATGTCGATTCGTTTCCTGAACTGAGATCGGAATTTCACAAATCTAAGGTTCGAACTCCAGAACAACGCTTCTAGAACACTCAGGTTGTTTTTCTTTTATTTTCACAATTCTTGCTCTTGTATTAGAAAAAGGCTAGTTTATAATTCATTTTTGAATTTTCAAAAGCCAGTATAACTTATGATTTTCTTTTCCCTTTCTTGACAAACTATCCTAGTCACATTTTGTTTCGTTTGAGAAGATTTTTTATCACTTGCCCAACGCCGTGCAGTATTTCAAGGCTACTTATCATTATTTTGTCAGTTCTAGTATAGTTTTAACTTGAGGCATAATCTCTGCACGAAATTTCAACAAAAATCTAAGAATTTGTGATTCAAGTTACCTAAAACATTTGAAATATGGGTTTCTTACACTGTAAAATAAAATAATATGATTTTATGTAAATTTATTAGAAAACTAAAGAAGAAAGTAGTGAATTTGCAGGAGAAATGTGTATTTTATTTGAAAAAAATGAATTTTTCAAATGATTTATTGTAAAGGCTACAGAAAATGGGTACTTTTCAAAGACCGGTAAATTTTACAAGGGAGCGCACTCTCCCTTGCAAATCGCGCCCTGTCTATCCTTCTGGACGGGTTTCAGATCGTCACCAACCTTGTAAGTCACTCTACCAATTCCGTCCAGGGTCACCTTGAAAAATTGTTTAAATTTCTTATTTTAGAGCGAAAATTGTGAATTCTTGAAAAAAAATCTTACTGTAGCTTCATGGGCCTGCTTTCCTGACTCGTCGAACGTAGTGATTTTCCAATTCTAAAACAAAAATTTCGTTTCTTTTAATTCCTGGAACATCATAAATTTTAGATTCTAGACAACGAAATTATATCTTCTAAAAAATTTTTCTCACGCTCAATCCACACTCGTCCGCTTTCTGGTGGAAAGTGTTCTTTTCGAGTTTCTTGCTGTAGGTCCATCTGGAAAATTTGATTTTTGAAGTTTCTCGAATTTCCTAGAAGTTAGAAAATTTACTTGTCAGATTTCTTGCCATTGCTGGCGGTGATCTGGCCCTGAAATTAGATGATATAATCATTCCAGTCATTATAATGATCCTCCGATCAAGTTCGACCCAGAATTCGTATTCAGGAGGGTCGATTTAATATACAGGATTTTTTTATATTAGAGTTTTGAATTTTCATCTCTGAAACGATCTTAAACATATCGGGCCCATCTTTCGATTATATTTTTGCAAAATTTCATACTGACTTTCATGGTTAACAGCCTATGAAAAATTCAGATATATGAAATTTTCATTTTACCTGGAATTTCTTGGCCGTGTCCGATTTCAAATGAACCATAATATCACAGGCTAGAGAGCCAAGAATAATAGTGAAAAGAACGATGAAAAACCGCATTTTAGTAGCCTAAGTTTTTGAAAATTCACAAAGATATAGTACAGGTTCGATTGTGATTAAATTGTATTGACTGGTGGGCGGTTTGTTATTTTAAATGAATGAAAATCAGGGGAGTGCTACAATGTTAAAGAAAGAAAAACGAAGAAATAGCATGATGTTAGAGATAGAGAAATAGCGAAATAGTATGAAGCTAGAGAAAAATAATAAATTATAGAAATAACGTGAATTCAGAGAAACGGAAATATGAAACCTGATAGAAAATGAACTGACCTTGAGTCAGAATTGATCAAATTTGAACGATGGAGAGATGGAGATCAGCTTGTTTTTCAAAATGATTCATTTTTCGACCATCAAAGAATGGAGATTCATCTTGTTACAACCAAGATCTAACTTCATGTGTTATAACATAGCCCTGAAGTCAGGCTGATATACAATTTTAATCTCAGATAGAATCATTTATTACGTATCATGGATTACATCAATTGATCGGGGCAAGATTGGAGATAACTTTGGTGAGATTCTTATTTTCTTAGCATTTAATGGCCTCTAGTTTTTGCTGGAATGGCTTGGTGACCTAAAATTTTAAAACTTATAAAACATAGATTTTTAAAATTCTTACTTTTTGCCACTCCAGAACATTTTCGTATTCAGTAGCTCCAGAGTCATCAGGTAAAACTTGTCCGCAAAGTACAGTAAAGGGGACTCCGGACTCTATTCTTCCTGAAAAGGAATATATGAAATCCCTCTTAAAATAGGATATATGAAAGCATCTACCAGCCAACAAGTACTCCTTTCCAGCCTCAATAACCAAACCGCAAGCAGGTCTTTCAGATGGAGTGTAAATTTCATTGGGAAGTTCAGTCATGTTTCGCGGCTTCTAGATAATTAGGGCGGTTAAATCGGTTAATTGAAGTTAATTAGGATAATTAAGTAGAGTTAGTTACCCTATAGACGTGCTTATGCTCGACGAAATACTTGATGTTGTTAAGTCCAGGCCTCGAAGATCCACTGGGCAATGCCTGCTTCGTAACTCGGACTTTGACTTTCAAGTGGGACACTTAATTATGGTAATTAAACATATAACTAGGAAATAACTACTACCCCATTCGGATTTGCAAAAGGATTCCTGCGTAGATTGAGTTTTGCATTTACAGGAAAGAGCTATGGAAATCGTGGATAACAAAATAATCAAGCTGATCTTCATTCTGAAAATAAATGTTTGCGAAAGCGTAATCTAAAAAGTGTTATCTAAAAAGAAATACGCAAAAATCGATACGGAAAACATGAAATCAAATGGCATGATGATGGAGTTTCAGCAAATATAAATTGCGAGTGAAGGGAGTGAAAAATACGAAACTCGGTTGGGGAAATTTATTGAGTATGTTGAGTGAACAGGAGGCTAAGTGACCTGGGAAGAAAGAAAACAGCCAAAACTATCATCACTAGAGTAGGCCGAACTGAGATGATTATCATCGATAATTTGATAATTTCATCAGTTATTTGTTACGTCACGTTGTTTTAGTTTATCTTTTTCATAGATAGTATAATAGTTTAGAACATGGGAGATAAAAGATGGGGATATTTTGGCTAAATTTAATGGGAGTAATTTAATGGAGAGTTTTAAAGTAAGAAGAACTGATGATTATCAACGAAATGGTGATCTATATATCGTCATCACTAGCCATTATGAGAGACGGGAAATGACTAATAATCGAAATTTATTGAGAAATCAATAACAAGCATGACCGGTTAGACGAACTTTTAAAGGCAATCTTGATCAATTTGAAATTAATCTGAATCGGAATCGAAAAGTTACATCATTTCTGAGTATCTAAATATCAATAGAAAATTGAATATTATTTTATCTAAGTTGTAACTTATACATAAACTTAACATTTATTGGAAATATCATAACATTTTTATTCGATACATAAATTTCAGACTTAAATTTAGATCTTAGAAGGCAAAGGCACGGAGAAGGGTTTTCCAATTAACTGTGCAATCAGGGGGAATCTGTCTGAGCCGAAGAAGTAGTGATCTTCACCGTCTTTGTGCACCACGATCCAAGGAGCGCCGAACGCCTTTAAATTAAAATTATGATGTCATTTTTTGAACTAATGGCGCTATAACACCTTTTTAGATTATACATGAACATTATTAAAACTTGAGATTTAAGAGTTACAAATAATACCATTGTTCAAATTGTTTAAAGACATTTATATATAACGCCCCTAAATTATTTACCCCCTGTTCAATGGCCTCTTGAGTATTGTTCTCCAATTCCTGAGCGATTTTCGGGTCCTTGCTCTCTTTTAGCAGCTGATCTTCGTTGGTAACGCCAATTTTCTTCAAAACCTCCTTCAGATCGGCATCTTCGAAAACTTTTTGGCCCCTAGACCAAAGCTGGGTCCATAGTTCACGAGCTAGGGGTATAGCTTTGTCTAAAATTGAATAGTTTGTGTTTTTAACTTCAAATTTACTAACCCTTTGAAGCGATTATCAACTTAGAGGCATCCCGAGTGTTGTATTTTCTAATCCACTCCATAAATTCCTAAAATTCAAATTTCTATTTTTAAAATCTCCTTATTGAGACATTTGGAGAATTTATCTGCATTTTCCAAAATTCAGCATTTCTCTGCAAATCCTTCATCATGTAAAGGCCCTTTGCCATAACTCTTGCTGGGGGTCTATTTCCTAAAAAATTTCATAAATTCATAAAAGTGACTATTTTTACCGCTAGCCTTCATAATGGCCCCTAAATCGAATGGTTTCAGTTTTAACTCGATGTCCCATACATTCATCAATCTCAGGAGACCCTTTAAAATACCATCATTTCCAACTTTATAAAAAGAACCTGAACCTCGAAAGCAATCCAACTGTAAGGAGAAAATATGTCAAAATAGAGCGTGATTTGAACTTTTCCAGATACGACCATGGTTTAACTAAACGTAAAATAAACTTTAAAAAATGAAACATTATTTGGAACCAAGAAAATGATGATCTGGCTATCTTTTCTCTGGTGTAAATATTTAGACTACACCGGAGCCTACGTTTGACTCTTTTAGTAAAGACAAAAATCAAGCATTTATTATATTACAGCGAACATATAAATTCAAAAAGATGCAAATTAAGGAGAAATTCAATCCGTAGTCTGCCTTCTTTCAATAACACTATCTTCTATATTAGATCGGTTATTTCCTCGAGTTACCTGAAAATTTAGAGTTTCGAAAATCAATATTGTTGAATTTTATCTTACAGTAGACCTGCTGAATTCTTGTCGATCCCTTTGAAGTTTTGACGCCAAGTTTTTCAATTTTTCATTTAGCGATGGAGCAATTGCCTGAAATATGGCATCGTTATAAAAAAAATATTAATAAAGCAGGAAAAAGGCTATAACTCAAAAATGACAACTAAGTTATAAATAGCATCAGAAATCAACGAATAGCCTTACAATTCAAACAATGAAACCTTATCTAGAAAGATGTTCATCGTAAAATTTGTTTCTTTTTTAATATAAATGACGTCAGTTTTAAAATATGACGCCTTTTATAAATATATGGCGTCGTAAATAAATAAATAGCATCACAATTTAAAAAGTGACGTCCCACCTTATGGGTCCTCAGATCGACGACGCCCTCTGTGGATTTGTGACTCGGCGACATGAGACACTCGTCGTCTTCGTCTTCATCCTCACAATTAATTTCTCCGTCATTCGTCCGAATGCAGTAATCTCCTCGCGAGTGGTAGCCGGTAGGGTGCCGACGAATACGGCGCGAGTTCTTGATTTTCTCCTGAAAGTGCATTTTTTAAATTCCAATTTTCAGCTTTAACTTTTATATTTATTTATTTTCCCCCTGAATTTAATCAATTTTAGGATTATTAGGTGATCATTTCAGAATGCATTGAAATTAAGTACGATACTAGATTTTTTAAAGTCTAAAGTTTTTTTCTCGTTTCAGTTGATTATGAGTGATTTTCTTATGAATTAGATTTTTTGCCAGAAATATCTCTAAGCATGATAGATTGAACCTAAGGCCTAGATCATAAAAATTAATAAGATAATGATTGGATCAGAGACTAAACCACGTGACTACGAATAAGCATTAAAATTTTACATAAGCAGCCGAATGGCTGTCCCTGCGGTTCTCGCCATTTCGAGCGTCGTTTTTGTCGAGTTTTTCGGTTTTACTCTCCCCGATGATTTCCGTATCCTCTCGGAATTTGATACGCGATTCTTCAAGACCATCGCCTTGATCACCTGTCGTATTTCTGGCTAGAAATTAAAAATGTCTTTTATTTTTTTTAAATTCTTATTGAAAATAGTAAATTTTTGATGATATCATGAGCATAGAATGAAATTTCAAAGATTACAAAATCTATAGAAATTTTAGACTAGTTATTTATCGAACACAACTTTCTAAGTGTCAATAAATATCGGATCATTTATAATAAATGTAAGAAAACGTAAATTTTTCATCAGACTTACCATGACTCGTAATTCTAGCCCTCGATGCCATAATGATCAAATTTTAGGTAATTAACTGGAAAAATAGATTTTAATTAGAAGGTAGGCCCAATCGAAGAGTGTAATTTTTTAAAAACAATTTCGGCAAAATCGAAGCTCAAAATTGGGAGAATAAGCAAAAACAACAGAAAAGCGCCCCGCTTTTCGGGGGTTCTGAATCATTCCCAATTTCTATAAAAGGAAAAAGCAAGACCTGAACAGAAAAAGGAAATTGCAAACTGATGAAAATGTTTCTTACGCCGGTGAAGAAAAACTTACCCAAAAATATTTACAATTTTGAGAAAACATTTTTTGAAAAATCATCTAAGATAGATCATGGGAGGTTCGAAAATACCTCAAATTCAGGCGCTCAAATTTCCACAACCAGTGTGCATTTGAAATTTACCAGATATAAGATGAAAATTTGATCATTCTTTAAAGTTCATACACTAATCTATCAGAAAAATGCTATTCCTATCATTTTATAAAATTCTTCTAAATCACTTTGAATTTTATTAGAAATTTTCAGGGCGAATTCGAATGTCGTCTCAAAGCGCGTTGAGTCACTCACCATTGTTGTAAGTTTTTATTTAACAAATCATAATTTGAACAGAAGTATCTTATACTCTACACAACGAAGTTCATTCCAATATCAATTATCTCAGGAGTGGTGTTTGATGAAACTGATATTTATGTTCAGACTGGCACTGATTAATTGTGTGCCGATGTAAAATGCCACTCAATTAGATTCCCTGATTATCTACTATTTAAGCTATTTTATTCAGCGTTGTGAAGCGATAGTTCGTACAGTCATACAGGCTCTGGACGACAATTCCTCCCAGACAGACAACCAGCTGACATCGAATACAACTCCTGCTATTTGCAGTCCAAGACACTCAGCTCCTACAACCACAAGATTGCACAAGTCGTATGTTATTTTTATTTAATTCTGGAATGTGTCCAGTACAGTGCGAAAATTACTATTTTGCCGATCAGTGCTAGTTATTTGCACTGCTAATATTTCTGATCTTACCCATCAATTTCATAGCTTTTATTGGTGTCATGATTCATAATAAAATGACCTATTTTCCAAATATTCTAACCTGAGATTGGTTAATTTCGAAGATAACTTTGACTTTACTACCGTCTATCTATAATTTGTATCTCTGAAAAACGAGTGAAATACTTTGATTTCAGTCAAGAACACGACAAAAAATGGGACGGAATACGATTCCTCTTCCGCTTCAGTCACTTGACAACGATGAAACAATGCACCGATCTTCTCAATAAGAGTTTCATTGATTTCATATTGTGACACCATATAATGTCAGACAAAAATATATAGAAAATTGTTAAAGATCGATTTGTCAGAAAGGAAGAAATGGTGTGATAGTAGAAATCTAACTATGAGATGCATATGTGTTGAGCTAATAATAATTCATAATTGCAGATGAGACAGGCTACAAATTGTGGATTTCTATGATGAGAATTCTTACGAACCTTTGGATCTTACTTTATAAGGCTTAGTTCATGGTTCGCGGGCTTTCTTGGAAAATAGTATGACTCAGACACAAAGCCCGCGAACCACGTCCTTCAATCCGCTGGGAGGAGAAAACATTTGTTGCACTCTGTAGATTTCTAATTTTCGATTTTCCACTTGAAATATGCGCTGATTTCTTTACATCGAAAATTCGTGTGATTTAGTTGGTTCTAAGTAATCAAGCTTCAGCAAGAGTTCTGTTTCATCAGTTGTATTTAATCAAGAAAGATGTCAACTAGATTAGTCATTCACAATAATCCTCACAAATTGAAAACATTTCTCTGAATAACTGTAAAATTGACAACTAATTGAGATGCAACAATCTGAGCTATGACAGAATGAGTTCCTAATAAGCAGAGCTGAGGCGAAATTTCGATTTCGAATTTAAAAAATTCATTTCGTCTTAGCTCTGCTAATAGGTATATTTCGTTATTCCTATCTAAAACTATTTCAAAGAATACTCATTTCAGTTGCAATTATCTCTCATCACTTTTGAATGTCTTCGAGAGTTGTCTGTATTCATGTAAATTGAAATTAACTTATTATCCAACATTTTATTGAGTCAAATAAGTGATGATAGGAATGTGTTACACGTTCATGAACAAGGCATTTCAAGGTTAGTTCTCTTTGTGAAATACTGTGATTCCCGTTCGTCATTCAGTTGCAGTTTGAGTTTCAAGAAAGTAAAGCATGCAGTCCAGCTTCACTTGTCGATACTCGTCCCGGAAATAAGAATCAAATTGATCTGACTTCTCTGAAGAGTGTTAAGCAACTTTATTAGTGAGCCATAGCTTTCGATTTGTTTTCATTTTACACTTTTTGATAAAAAAAATAATTTATTATTTATACAGTTTTCATTTGAAAAATTAAATATCAGATAAAAAAAATCAAGGGCATGCCACGGAAAGCCGTTCGTCCGTTTCGCAGGCATAGAGATCAGGAGAAGCGTCACACTAAATATTGAATATGATTTTAGGAAGTTTGTTATAGGGTGCGTGATAGTTTCTGAGCTATTTTCATGTGCCTTTAATAATCAAAAATGATATTTCTTTAAGAATTTAAACGAGTCTAATATCGGGTCAAATCTCCCAAATCTGATCATACATATTTTCTCTTACCTTCCATTTTTCTAGTTATTTTTAACTAAATATTTCATACCGTAAAAGCTGTAACAGATGCCTTGGAGTTTTTAATTTTCAACCTCTCAAAAATAAACAAAAAAGATTCTATTAGAGGGTTTACGGTATTCGTATTTTTACAAATTAAACTTAATCTTACATGAGAGTCGCCCCATAATCCATTTGAATATACCTAAAATATTCATTATAAAATGTGCATTTGGGTTGTTATTAATTTCTTCATTTAACGACATTTAATTCATTTTTCCTTGATCTAAGTCAACTTCAAAATCTCTTATAAGTAGAGAAGTCAAGTAAATTTTAGGAAATAGATGATCACGGTAATTCATCAAAATAACACTATTACAAACTCTCAACAAGACAAAATAGTTTCTAGATTTTCGAAAATGATCTACTCGGTATAAATTAATTCGTTTTTGTGCAACGATATATTTTATAAAAGGTAAACATTTAAATGGATTAAAATATGACTCACATAAGCACAATCTCCAGTGCCATCTGAAGGAATTTAGTAAAGCGCATCGGGAAATTTAAGAACTGATTTTCATAAACGCACTACTATAAAATATGGAAATTTGGTATTGCGGTATTTATGCATTTTTGAAAATCAAATTCTTCTTCCGTTGCAATTAACTAAATTTCTTACTCGGCTCCCTAAATATAATTAATAATTATCCACTAGTTGAAAACTCAACAATTCATTATATCTTATTCTTTTTATATGTATTAGAAGCCTGGATTTATGTAGTGATCATGACTTGTGCTGATGCACGGGAATGTTCGAGATTCGTCGCGATCGCCATACGAGAATCTCGACCAAGTCTTAACATTCGCGGCTTCAGCACGAGCCATGCCCACTGTTCCAATACAGATCTCAAAAGAGTCGAGGGTACTCTTGCTATAGATTTTTGATTCAATCATCCAATTAAAACCATGGTTACAGAGAAACTTGTTTTACTTACGAGGGACTATCCCAAAAGATGCATCCATATTCCACACCATCGCTGTCTTCTACGCGCATTCCCTAAATTCTTATAGATAAAAATACAGAGTGATGAAAAGTATGAAAACAAATATCCTTGAACTAATCATAGTAGGTAGCCTGGAAATGCAGAACGATAAATCATAGGAGCATACGAAATAATATGGTAAAAGATGCTCTGGGCTATCCTCCCCTCCCCTAACCCTTTACTATTTTCGTATGTTTCTATCGTTCTACTTTTCAAAATTGTCTATAAGTAGAATGATGACTCACAGTAGGATCAGTTGCGATTTTTTTTATATCAATCCAGGTGTAGGGCACTGAAAAAAGGAGAAAATCAATAGATGATTTAATTATCCTGTTTAATTTATGATAAAATTTAGTTAGTAAGAAAGTTTGGCCAGTTTCGACATAATTTGGATGAGTTTTACGTTAAATTACATCTTTTAATAAATAGTAAGTTGGTTGTGAGTTTATTGTCTGAAAAATGCGAGAAGGCTACAACAGGAAAGGTTCGCTTTACAAAGATGGCTATAGCTTTACCTAGGATAGATCATTTTCGGAGATCTAAAAAGTTTCGAGATCAGCATGATTTCGATGATCAGACTGATACCAAATTTAAACGTTAAAATCAATGTTGAAAACTGATTTGGCCTCTCTAACTATTAGTTTCCTTTGTGAGTAGTCTTTTTAATGCTGCAAAATGGAAAAAGTGCAATTTAGAAATCGAATGTTCCAAATTAGTTTATACATTAATAAATTCTCATGAAATTCCTTACCATAGTCATGCAAATCTACGCCTTGCTGTTGACTGTAGAGTCTTGGTAGATGACACATTCCTGAGGGGCATAACCCCATGCAAGTCGCAGCTGCTTCATTCCAAGTGGCATCAGTTACAGAAAGCTGTAAAATCCTTGCTATTCACAAAACGAAATTAGAATAAAAATGATATTCAACGATCACCTGATAGCATTTTCCATTAACAAAATCCCAGCCAGCAGGACATTGTGCAGCTGAAATAGTTGAATTTAGATTTGAGAAACGTTTTTTGCTTGAAGAAGAAGGCATTTTCCTTTATTCTTTAATCACAATGAATTATCATTGAGGAAGAGTAAGATGATGCTATTTCTTGAAAACCGATTTGGTCGTTTATTCATGTAAATTTGATGTTGATAGCTAAGTTCGGTTGAAAAGAAGTGATAACGCTTTCGTTGTAATTCATACACTATTCCTACAAATTTGATATGAATTTCAATCGAATTTAATGGATGAATATGCTCTCGGAACATATACAGTAGTTTTTTATCAGAAAACACAATGATTCCTCCGAAAAAGGCTCATGAAATTTATGGACTCGTGCAATAGATTTCCTCTTGAATTGATAACAAAATGGTTGGCTTGAAGAATAGTTAAGACTTACCACAGCAGGCTGATGGAGCTGAATTTGCGAAACAAGGGTCGGTTGGAGTACCTAAAAATAAAATTTACTATCAATTTTCAAGAAAATGATATGAGAATATTTTCATAGATAGTCTACCAAAATTTGGGCTTAAATTGAAGCTAAAGATATTTATTATTTATTCACATAGAATTTGGAGTCAAACAATACCAAATGATAACGACTCATATGTAACACGGTAGAGTGGTAATGCGATAAATTGGGAAGCAACAATGAAGTATTGTCCTTCAACTGCTATACTCCGAAAAGATTTTTCGAATTCGTTTGATTTTCGAAACGTTATGAATTTTTGAAAAAAAAACTTCTTCTAAAAGTTAGATATAGAGTAATTCGGACTGCGAAGCGGCCCCTAGACAGACAAGTGAGTGGCCGCGAACGCAGCCTGTCTAGTTAGTTGATAATTTCACGAATCACCTTCGACAGGCTTGCCCGAAATTCACTTTTCTAGGACGGGGATACGTGAAAATAAACAAAAATCTGGGCGAACCGGGGACGGAGATGGGAATAGATCAATTTGTAACAAGCCTGATTGCCTCGCTTTTGCATGGGGCAGTATTTGCACTCTTTGTTTAGGGTCCCTGTAAAGAGACAAGAAAACTGGATTTATTTTAACCTATTTCTTTGTTTTAGAAGATTACATAATTCGTTACAAAATAGAGTTTGCTTGGTTTGGAAAGGGTGGATTCAGCCGAATCACATGGGGCTCTGTGAAGAGGAAAGAGTGGGAGATAATAAGGAAACGGTCTATTTATATGGACGCTAAATTAATAAAGTGGAGAAATGTTAGACAGACTACTCATAATAAATCATCTTGTAAATTTGGACTTGAAATTTAGAAATTGAAAAGTGAAATGAATTATTTCACGACAGTCCCCAAATGGTTCTACACAACCTATAGTTTTCTATTCTGAACTAACTTAGATTCTTTTTTACATTTTTACTTTACTTCAAATCTTCCCGTTATTTCTAGTGTCATAAAACATTCCCAACAACGGCATCAGCCGGAAAAGATAAACCCCTATCTTATCTTTCTGGACATTATTGCGTGCTGTTATGAAGTGGGACCCTCTTTCTCCCTCCCTAGCTACTGTTTATTCTGATGCTAGCGATTTGGAAGACTGATATTCAGGGAGAATCTGATCTAGACACAGCGATAATATCTGTGTGAGGGAATCGACAAAAATGTTAGTTAAACCATTATCGAGTATGGTTTAAAAGACGGACATAGATATTGACTTACATGAAGCGGTCGTGGTGGTCGTGCTTGTAGACGTCGATGTGGATGTGCTTGTAGACGTTGCTGAATTCAAATGTTGAGCTAGTTGTATCTGTAGCATCTATCGCTAAAACTGATACAGCTACTACGTTGCTTTGCTCCCTATTACGAGCGTGAAATATATGCAAGGCACAGGGAGAGAAGGAGTATGATGTGAGATTTTCACAAAAACGTCCGCTTTATCATTTCGCGATTTAATGAACTATTATAATTTATAAACCTACTTAAAGACGGAAAAGGTGGAGGAGACGGCTTTATATCGGTAGTATTAGTGTTAGTGGCTCGGAATTGCAGCACGAATGTGGCGCTGATTGTGCTTGTGTAGGCAACGATTGGAGTGGTAGCCAGAGAGCTTGAAGAGGACAAACCATTCCATGCATCAGAACACACACTGAATTATCGATAAATTATATCTGACAACATTCATCCACGTCATTTACCGAGGATTTGCGAGCTGCTGATTCGATAGGTATTTCAATTCGAGTCCAAGGTCTCTGCAGCCTGGCGAGAATGTCGTTTGGGTGCTTGAGAAGCTGACATATTGGAATTCAACATAGGAATATCCTGCAGGTTTCTAAACGAAAAATAAAGTTTACATGCTATAAAATGATGAGTCTGATTAACTCACCACAATCCAGTATGTCTTTGTGGAATATGGTCCAGGGTCAGAAATTGATGCCGTTCCAGTGATGGTCACTGTTAAGGATGTCCACGAAGTTGTGGCAGTCAACTGTTGGCCTCCGTCAGCGGGCTGAAAGAAAAAGAAGATGACTATCCGTTTAGACAAATCATTGTATTTGAGTTCTAGAATCTCGAAAAGCTGGGAGGCAATAGGCGATGATTATCACCATTCTCTTTTAAGCACTACTTGATGAAAGATATCTTTAGCCAGATCATACATCTGGATTTCATAATCTCAACAACATCCTACCCGTGTATTGCAGGTCGTTCCAGCATATCCGAGAGGGCAATTGCATGTGTTGCATGAACGAGTATTCAGGATGCCCGAGTTAGTGCATGTGACCGTGGGATTTGGACAGCTGTCTAAATTGGGATTGTGAAGACTTGATCTTGCTCACATTGATACTCACTATTGCAGTAGTAGAATTGTTGGAGCATGTTTAAGTCATAGCTAGTGACAATCGGACCTCCCATCGTGTAGAAGTATGCATTGTCTTTGGGCAGAATTGGATAATCAGTCGAACCTCCATATACAAACCTTCACGTATTTTACTTGACAATAATCTTTTCATGACATTGCCTACATATCATATGTCGAATGGATGACGGAGCCAAAATTGTAGCCAAGAAGATTTGTAGAATAAGTCGAATTTATTATTGCAAGACCATCAGTCATTGCAGGCTGAAAATAGCAAATCCATTTGAGTAAATATTCTATCATTGAAATACATTGACAGAATTCGAATTTATATCGACGAAATTGTCTCTATCGCTTCTGCGCTCCATTGTGTAGAAGCCAAGCACATGGAATATTGCTTTCGCAAAAGCACCGTCCTGAAACCAAACTATGAACTAGATTACATTATAAGGAATTTTAAAGTAGAGATTGGAGAAGATTGAACATTTTTGTTCTTGTTTGCTAGTTTATTATTGAGCTATGAAGCAGGAGGGATGTTCGAAGCTTCGTTTTTGTCTTCGAAAAATGTAAATTTCACTCTACGAACACCTCTGCTATGAAAGACGGTTTTTATCTTTCAAAGAGAACGTAATCAATGACTAACGTATATGCATTTGGATCCCATAGTTATTGTCTGCTCCTTGCTTTTGCAGCCGACATCCGATGACTCGCAAAAGTCAATTGTCGGATCGCTTACGATCTGGATTATTATGGTTCTTTGTCAAAAATGAGATTCGCTCACCTTTACTCTATTTCTCGCAGTCGCATTCACCACGAAGGATATGCAAGTCGATGGCTGAATGATCGACTTCATGACTCGATTAGCTAATGTCTGCTGTGCCGTTGCTGGAATTATGATGGTTTTGACTCTGATTTAAGACGAAAAAGAGAAATTACTCACTTATACTTGAATCGAAATAATAGTAGACGGTGTTCAGTGCCCATTTCCTAATCGTAGTGCCAGCCTGTCGTTTGAGTCTCTCGTCAGCAGAGATGTTGGCAACCAGGAAGAGCAACAAGAGTTTGGAAGCAATTGAATATCCCAAAACTTGACGCATCTGAATTATTGTTTATCATAAAACACCTAGAAATTGACAGTAGTTTGCATTCTCCTGCATATTTTAGAACAAACAAAATGATCAGCGACAATCCGTTCGAAAGTCGCTACTTTCAAAAGTACGCAATGCACAATTTTCGATAGAAGCATCGATTTGGAACAAGAAATATTGTTTAATTCTTCTCAGAACTAGCTGGCTTTAAAACGGAACTCTTAATTTCGAAAAATCATTTGCGGCCCTAATTGTGGGTTTACCACATAACCAAAAGTGACAATGTCAAAGAGGTAGATGCGAGATTCTCTTGAAAATAGGTTTCTAGACGCAACAACCACGAGCGAAGCCTTCTAGTAAATATGATATATAAAAAGATATATTGATAAAGCCTCAGAATTTCGCATCACTCCGAGAAGTGGTGAACAAATTCTCACTTTACAATACCGTGGTATTCCTGCCTGTAGGTTGCATAGACTGATATTGGTAGCGGTCTCATCAGCGTTTTTATATCGAGTTCGAAAATATTTCGACAATACTTATTAATCCGACCAACAAAACGAATATCGGTAAAGTTGAGAAGACACGAGTGATATCTGCATTAAAATCATACACGCAATTCAACATTCATGTGAAAAGAGACAATAAATCGACCAAAGTTTATTCGTTTCATCATTGTCGGCGAGTTAACCCGTCTGACAGTCAGCAAAATTTCACTTATTGCACCACATCGTATTTGCATACCACATTTAGCACATAATTCATTGAATGATGTCTGATGTCGTTTCTTATTATCGATAAGATTTCTCTGAGAGTTTTTGTTTCTTAAAACCGTTTCACAAGGGAAGACTAGTAAAATATGAAGAAAAAGTAAACAACACACATGTAGCGAACAGATACAAGCTAAGCCCACAAACTAATTGTCTAATCGACTGACGGTATATAAATGCTCGAGAGCCAAACGATTTTCCAATAAGTAATGGAATTACATCTCTGAATGTAATGTATTAATTTCTCGTGTAAATTCTGATAAGAATAGTTCCATTATATCGTATACTTTTATTTCTATTTTTTAAATCCCTTATTATTGATTGATGGATGCAAAATCTGACAGTTGTCATTTTCTGATTGTCTGCAAAATCTATCACTAAAAGAGACGTCAGATGTGATGGTTAATTATTCATGCGACGTTCCTCCTACGTAAAAATTGACATGGAAAGTCTACTTCAGAGAGACGAAAAAGAAACAGAATCTCCTATTTGTTTCGGTGCTCAAACGAGATAGCACGGTAGAGAAGTTGAAAAGAATAATCTTTCGCCGAAAAATAGAATTTATGATTTCGTTTTCTGACAAATTCATGTTCTACCAGAAAGATACAAATTTCAATATATTTATAAATAAAACACGATTCAATTTATGATGGTGCGAAATAATTATTTCTTGATTGTCGTTCTTTACGATTTGCAAATTCAAAAATTTACTCCAAATGAGACATTTGCAGAAAATAATGAATTGATGGACTAATTTTAGCCAACCATTCACTTTTAATCGTAAAATTAGCTACTTGGAATCGCAGACATTTCACACAATGAATAGTTCGGATATGATGAATGGATTGTTGCTACAGGAGAAGAAAAGAATGATTTGGTAAGGAGAGATGCTCGAAAAGGAAAAGCGAAAACGAATAAACGAAGGAGAGGCGAAGTGAGATGAAGGAATTGCCAGTCAACATCAGTCGATTGGATATTTTATCATGAATGCAATGGATAAGTGAGTACGCAATTACCTATGAGAATAACAGATTTGATATGGTGAACAGGGGTATACGAAGTTTTGATTTGAAAATTAGGGACAAATGGAGCTCATTTTAAGCTACAGTGACTTTGTTTAGGGTGGACAATTTTCAAGATCTAAACAGATTCAGAACCCTGAAAATTAGCTCCTCAGGATGATATGGTAAGCACTAACTCATCGTGTATTTCCAAAAGACGCTTGTGTTCTCGATCCATGCTGTTTTTTATTGTTTTATCTTTCCTACTTTCTTTCATGAGGCACTTGATTTTTCCATTCAAAGTCAAATTTTCGCTCTCTGCTCATCAAAATCCTTTCCTTTTTCATTATATGCTGAACTATTGCAATAAGATTAGCTGGGATAAGTTCTTTGAAAGAGATGCAGACAAAATCTCTCACTGTTTCTTATTTTTTTCTTCTATAAATCTCTCCCCAATCGGTCATCTGATGATGGCTTACCAAACGGCTGATTGCGAGAGAAGTCGTATTTTGGTTGTGCTGAAGGACGAACTGACTATTCTTCAAATACCGTAAAACCTATGATAGAAGTCCACCCTCAAATGCCAAAATGATAAATCTATACATTGCTCAACTCAAATCATCTCAAGAAGTATTTGATAATATTCTTTAGAGAGTTTGAAGTGATTACGATCATTAGATGGTGAGTTATGGTGGTTTGAAGAATTTCATTTTTGTTCGAAAATAGGGGGTTGAAAAATAGAAGGTCATGCCCTTCACAATTAGAGAGAATGCGACAATCATTCTTTAGCTTAGAATATCTATCATTGTTTTCATTTTTCTTATTCCCATTTAAGAGTGAATGTCAGCAAAAACCAAAGTCTTAGCAAAGGGGGTGTTTCCAGGGGTCCGTCGATTTGGCTGACTTTCACATGCCTTGTTCAGCTTTCCACGCTGATTCTCATGGTGCTATTCGTTTTTCATGAAAATGATCGTATGCAGGATTACGGTAGCTTGAAGTTTTGACAGATCCGATCTCGGGAAAAAATTCATAACTTCCTTATTTGTGGACCAAATTGAATGATTATTTTTTTGTTTTATAGATCTCGGAGAGGAGAATATGGCAAAAATAAAAAGAAAATTCTTAGAAATTAATTTTGGCGGGAATAAATTATCCGAAGTTACCCTATATACCCGTACTGTGTTTACAAATGTAATGTGAGTTAATATTGAAGTTTCTCATGAAATCTTGTAGAGCTCTTAAAATTGAACAAATTGTATCCAGAACTTATTTTAGAATGTGCACACACAGAGAGATATGAATTTTTGAAGTTTACTGCTCTAAAGGCACTTTGCAATAATTGATCGTTGAACTTCAAAAAATTCTGGAGTTCATACGATAACGAATTCAAGATCGGTTCTGGAACAAAGTTGTCCATCATGCCCATCTACGCAACATACTGGAAGGACGAATTTTTCCAACGTCATTTACGCGTAAACCCAGGACAGGTTGAAAAATACGCAATCAAGACGCGAAAAGTGTGCATTTCTGCAGAAATTGGCATTCGAAAAAATTCTTATTTTATTGCTTAATAATCTATGGATTAAATTCTATCGAATAAAATAAGAATTACCGAATTTGGTTTAGAATTATGGAAGTTATGAATTTTTCAAATCAACTTAGGCAAAAATGAGTCATGACAACTCTTCGAAGAAGTGACATTTCTTCTCTAGCGAGCAGTCTATAGGAAAACGGTCAAGTGTTCCAGAAACTAGAAGACCTGGACTACTTCCCAGTATAAATAACTCACGGAACCTGGGGTTTTTAAAGAATTAAAAATTAAAAGAAGCGAAAACTTAATATGACATTTTCCATATGTTTCACTATGCTTATCATAACTTCCTTATTCGGTGTCATTTCGACAAGGTCTTTTCATAATCGTGTTCAGCTGGTCTCTGCGAGCATTTTGATATCAAATTTGAATTTTTCCCATGCCGAATAACGAAAATAGAATTTTATGGAACTACCGTATGCGGACCTTCCAGAACAGGCGGAACGAGTGGTCGGATCGAGTTTTAACCGTCAGATTCGTAATCAGCGTAGTCGAAAACCCCCAGGGACGAAAAATCAGCTCGAAATTTAAAGGTCGACTTATTGGGTATCACCCCCCTTTATAGAAAACTCGATTTTTACGAATAACGTGTCATATATCATCATGCTATGTCATAAAAATATTTATTTACCCAAAATATTCAAATCACAACACAAACAAATCTTAATATAGGTTTCTGAACCGTTCTAGGTCTTTCGATCTTACTCGTACTTCTGACTTAGATCTCTCAAATTTTCCTTGAGCATTGATAGCGCTACCATTTTTGGCAAAATTGTTATCATTTGGTATAGTTGGTTTTTTTGCTAACTGTCTTGGTAGCTCTTCTTCTTCATCGGTAAATGCCAATTCAAATTGAGTAGCTCGACAGGCGATAGGTCCATAGAATAAGTAGACTGGTAGTACGGTAGATTGCCTTCTCAAACTCCTCTCACATGGCAGCGAATTGGTACTCGACTTCATTGGGCAGCCATTCATACCATTTGTGGTGTCATAGTTGGTAATAAATGGATGGGAATCTTTCCTCGCTTTGAATCTCTCACTATTCTGACGATTATTCGAAGGCATATCGATGGAGGAACAGGACTTCTAGAAATAGAAATTCGATTATTTTTGTTTGTTTGTTTATTTTATCTTACAGTTTTAAACCTCCGTTCTTCTCGTTTAACGGATAAGCTTCGCGATGGCGTTCTTGAATCTTCAATGTTTACATGGGAATTCTAAATGATAATTGTCTTTAGATTTAATTGGAGCAATTAAAATGATAATGAGAAGAATATTTACTCATTATTATTGAGAATACATTTGGAATAAGTAAATATTTTAATTAGGCTAATTAACTGAGATGATTAGAGTGTAATTACCGTATGAGTAGGGGAAATGTTCTGGCTAATTGGCTTGCTGGCCGTGTACATTTGGTCGCTCATCGCCACACTTATTAATGACCAAGCCCCAGGCGCATGAGGGTATGCTCGAATGCATTCTTGATTGAACATTACCTAAAATGGACAAAATAGAGAGATATATGAAATCCTAATGATATAAGATAGGAAATAAATCAGAGTAGGATGATTTTTAGCTACGAAAAAGTTGATCTTCATTGAATTTTTATATGAACAGATAAATGTAATCCACTTTTTAACAGATATATAAAATTGTCATTGATGAAAGATAGAATTTCAAATTATCTCAAATAATTTGATTAAAAAAGAAGCTGATCTTCACAGATTTACCTCAGCAAAACATTCCCCAAAAACCAACCAAATCTTTCGATCAAAGCCAAGAGGTATTAACTTTGCATGGCATTGACCTAAATTCAAAAATTATCTGCCATTCAATTGAAAACGTTTGATCCTTAAGATTTAAGAGATCACGATCTTCTATTTACTTTTAAGTTTGTAAGGATCAAATTTCAAACGATCGTAAGAATTAAAGTATTTGACTTTGCAGAAAAACAACTTAGTAAATAAAAATTGGCCAATACCTATGATCGCCGGGTCGAAATTCAATTTCCTAGTCGCTGGAGTGTCACCTTCGAACATGACTTGTAGGATAGAACTTATAAATTCAACCAATATATGGGCGTGGTCTCTGAGAATTTCAATTTTAATGTTTAAAAGAAAATTTTAGTTTTACCTGATAGTAGCAATCGAGTTTTTCCCGATTCTACCGCATCTCCGGTCTTCTAGACATGATAAAAAAGCTGATTTATAGAAGATAGCGTTTATTGAAGGCTCTCTTTCACATAACATATTCAGTACCTAAAATACTTATCTTTAGAAGCTCAGCAAAATTAGAATAATCTAAGACTAAATAAATTTATTTAAATATTTCAAATCTCTTCACTTTTTCCATGATATGAATGATCCCCCGTCCAGAGGTTTTTGGTGCTTCCGATAGTCGCCGCCATGTCACTTTTAAGGCCCGTTTCTGGAATTTCATAGATCATCAAAATATTCATTTTGCAGAGAAAGTTAAAGATGATTGAAACAAGGCTAAACTAAAAATATAGTATCCTAAAATTGATCATGTTTCCTAGAAATATTTAAATTACCTGTACATCGGTTAACCTCGACGATAGATATTCCACAAACTGTTGTAGTGGGTTTTGATGTTTTTCGAGAATGCTATATTTTCTCGTTCCAGAAAACGGACATCCTGATTTCTGGAGTTCAGGTGATAACCCCGAAATGTTCCGGTAATTTCTTCGTAGTGAAGATTTTCCCGATTTTCCAGAACTGGCACTTTTTATCGACTTAAAAGACCCATTTTCCTTCCCGTTTTCAGAACTAGTTTGTCGGTTTGTTGACGAAATATCGCATGGTCCACCTAAAATAGGAATTATTTTAATATTCATAGCCAGAAAAAAGACTATTGTTCTGAGGAACTAGTGATGAAAATTTCGAACCTTAAATATTTCGATTTTTAGGGAATACCTCTATTGTGCAAAACTGCGGAAGGTTTGAATTATTTAAAAGTTTATTTAAGTGTATTGTAGTAAATTATAATTAAATTAAATTTAAGGTAGTAAGTAGGCATAAATTAATTCTACTTATTAATAATTCAGCACGTTTGAATTGACTATAAGAAATTTCAAGAAAGTGTATTTTGGTAAAATTAATTTAGGCGTAACGTTTGTAAGTGATGTAGGTTCAAATGTATACCGTAATGTTTAATATTAGAAATTTCCAACTCTCGCTCCAAATCTTTATAATCCTCATTCATCTCGTGAATAAGGCGACGCCTCTGTATAGCTTCTTTAATGCGCATCATTTTGAATCTGAAATAAATAAATTTAAAAAGTTTAAATAATATTCTAAATAAAAGCTTCGAACGAAAAAATATTAAATTACTGTATCATAGGCTCTAAAATATAATATAAACTGAAATTCAAACTTTGTACACAATATGAAATGATGAAAGTTTAGGTAATTCGATATAGAGGTACATAAAATCGAGTGAAATGAGATAACCGCGATTTGAAATTTGGTCGGACACTCCAAAATCTTTTGAATGAACATTTTTTTCTGCCAAAAAAAATAAGTGTCAAAGTTCCGAAATGTCTGATGCACAATTCAGAAAAAATGGTGGGGGTGCTAGGGGTTACGAAAATCTGCAAAAATTGCACGAAAAATAATCAAAAATTACCGGAATAGAGGTAAATTTACCTTAATATACACTATCTTTCGGACTTTTAGACTCGATTTTTCGATTTTAGACCCCCTCCAAAAACAATCGCGGGCTATGCATAGGGAAAAGAATTGAAAAATGGAATGGCTATACACCACCCTCATGAAAGGTAAACAGATGTATACCGTCGAAAAATTCCTTTGAAGCGAAATTTCGAGGCTGAGGGGCCGAATTTCGAATTTTCTATTCAATGGTTGAAATTTTTAATCTATCAAAGCACACGAATTATGCTCAAAATTTATTATTTACAGATAAAAATGACGAAGTCCAGCCTTTTCAAAATATAGAAAACTAGACTCTGGTCGACCGCTTCGCGGCCTTCCTTGTCTAGGAATTTTGCTTCGCAAAAGTGCAAAACACAATAGCAATACAAATTCAAAAGCAATACTAAACTCGAAAATAATGCAAAATATCTCCTAATAATCAATGTAAATCTCTCCGAACAATCAACACAAATCTCATCCATCATATCGCACATCAATCAATACTGTATCTTCATAATCATATTTTCTATCCAATTAAAAAAATTCAATCAATCATTTAAAATATTTCTTTGTCATTCAATTATCCCATTGATGTCATTTTCTAAAATTCTTCAAAAATTTTGCAAAAAATTTCAAGTTCCTTTCCATCCATAAAAATGCAAAAAAATCGACTCACTAAAGGAGAAATCACTTCTAATAAAGATAATTGCCCAATTATCTGATCAAACTCAAACAAAACCTATACGTTGCACACCGCCGGAAAATTGCGCATCTTTTGGCACAAACCCATCTTAATTGGATGATCGCATCTTTAGATATAAGTCTGGACAAACAGACACACTTTACAAAATACTAATAGTTTTGATATAGTTAGAAATAAGACTTTTTCGCCCTAAAAATTAGAATTTTTCCTTTAAATAAAACGTGTCGGAATTTGTCTTGATCCGAATTTTTCTCGATCGAACTTTCTTTCCGCATCCCAAAAGTGGGCGGGGTCTAGATAGGTGCATTTCCAAGTTGTTCGTGGGAACGAAAATATTCCAGCTGGTTTTTCACGTCTATGCTTAGCCATAGGTTTAGCTATTAAGAATGTCTTATTTGATATTAACGAAATTCCTCAGACATGAAGATACGGAACTCATCTTATGAGTTAGAGAAAAGGAAAAATGAGACATGTATTCAAACAAAAAAACATAACGTCAAGCACTAAGTATCAGGTCACACGTTCAAAACTTGGGGTCTGGGACGATTTGTAACAAAATTACGAGGTTATCTCCTAAATTTTTCATAGATCTCTCCAGGCACCAAATTTTTGCTCGGCTTTACAAGACCGTACTCAGCGTAAAAGGCGTAGAAAAAAATCCGGAACGCGGCCAAATAATGCGTTGAATAAATAGGAAACAAGAGACTGGTGAAAACGGAAAATCCGCTTATTTTGCCGTGTTTTCAAATGTTGTCTTCCGACTAATTTCTGCGCTGAAATTGACCATCACTTGGCCAGTTTTGACCAGACAATTTGGCCAAATTTCAATTCTCCATGAATTTCCTAGCATTTATTTTAGTTTTGCTATCCCTATTCAACCTGGTTTTTACCTATCGATTCTTACAAAGAGTTAGCCCTGAAAAAGAAGAACGAATTCGAAAAGCTTTAAGATTGATCGAAAATCTATTAGAATCTGAAGAAGATCGAGACTCAATCTTAAACGGCATACCAACCAGTAAGTATCGAAGATTTATTCACCAAATGGTACCAAAATTATCTTTTTTAGAAAGCCCACCTATTTGCACACAATTTTTCTTCCCCTCTACGTGTAAAGAAACCGAATTTTGCGGGTCGGGAAAGGTAAGAATTATAAAATTTTTATTAATCTAGAAAATTGAATAACCTACCCTTAGGTTTGTGTCGATAGGATGAAAACTTCGTGCTGCCACCCCTTACCAGGAACGTGCCCCACGCCATCACAATTAGGATACACTTGTCATGTAAAATAATTTCAGTAATTCTTAAACACATGCTAATTTTTAGACTTCAAAGTCCAGAGACTGGTGTAGAACTGACAAAGACTGCAATAGGAAGAAATGTTGTGAGTTTAAGCTTTAAAAAGGAACCTAAAAAATAGAAACCTATTCTCTTGTAATAAAGAGACCCATAAAAGTTAATTTAATAGATTTCTATTTCAAGTTTGAAAAGTAAAGCTGTTATGGATAAAATTTATGAAATATGAAATATGAAAATCGATATTCTTCAAAAGATTCTTGGAAGTATTTTGTGTGTTGATACCACCTTTGCGTTTCAAAATAATAGTCGCTTAAGTTTTGCATCACGTTTGGTAGAATGTTTGGAAAAATGAGATATAATTTTAGGCCCGAGCGGTTGCAATTACAACGTCTGTGCATAAATTCATAGAAAACAATCAGGAAAATATAGAAATTCGAGTATGTTTCTTCACAAAATGAGTACTTTTCAGACAAATGAAATTTACTCTTATGAAAAGTACTCATTTTAAATTTAGAGCATTTTTTGTTTGTTTCAAAGTTGTATTATTCACGGAATAAATGGGTTTTTCGTCGCATCTAAGTTTTAGATCATTGAATTTTCGGGTAAAAATTTTTCGAAGGTAGGAGTGACAGATTAAACATGTTTCACTTGAGGAATCGGACTCGGAACATGAGTGTCCACAGGGCGAGGCATCGTAAAATGACTGTGAAAGAGAAGAGAATCGTCATCCAGCCGAGAACCGATGCGGACTCCATACCACGACGGGCCAGAAGTTCTGAAAATTTTAAACGTGGTCATTTTTAAACTTTTAAATGACACAATATTAGTTTATAGGGGTATTATACAAATGTCGAAAGGTACGATATGAATTTAAAATACGATGACTTGAAGGCTTAAAAAGCGTAATATTAATTTAGAAGATCGTTATCTAAATTTAGGAAGGTATGACGTAAATATTGCCATTGTTTAAAATTATCAAATTTTATCTTTAATACAACTTACCATATCCGTTCTTGGCGGGACAAATTTCACCGATCTTGCAGGGAATATTCTTGATCTTAAAATTCATCTTTTTCCTTTAACTCAAATTTTTAATTAACATTATTTTCAAAAGCGATAAATTAGCTAACCTTATGCCAATGATTGGCCTGTAGCGATTCAAAGCCGTACTTGAACCAGCTGAAATTCGCATATTCGAATTAATAGGATTACGGTAATTAATCGTATCTGAGAAACGACAGCGGATAGTAGTAGATGGGGATGTTTCGAGCCTGGACGTAGAAACCGCCTGAAAATTAGTATAAACTAAATTAGGGTGTATGCCACTGCGCACCAAAATTGTTAAACTAGGGTATTCTAGACAAAACTGCATTGATACCTAATTTCCTATGAAGTCGTCTAATAAAAGCGAGCAAAATTATGCAACAATTTAACTGAAAATTCTCATCATCAAGCTATGGATAGCAAGTTATTCAAGATGCTAATGAGGATTTGAGGAAATGTTAAACTAATTCGAGACATTAATAGCCAAATCCCATACATTCATTTAACTTGAACTTATCACTAACCTTACTTACCTACTCTTATCCTATCCCTCTCTTCTATCATATTCTGACAAGTTCAACTATAATTTGCATAACCATTCCACATTAGAGACGATTCGATAGAAACAAGTGTATAATGCTTTAAATGTTTCAAACTTGTGACAGAATAAAGTTTAGTATCCAGCATACGATTTCTTTCATTGAGTTATTACTTTGATGCGCAGTGGCATAATGAAATAGTTTTCGTGTGCAGTGACCGTTTCCCTTGAACTATAATATCCAAATCTTCAAGTTTTCCTGAACTTACCGAAAACCAACATAGGTAGGACCATAATTGGCACGTAGGTCACCGCAGTGCCCTCATCTTCAAAAGCGCAAGCTCCGAAGTAGGCTCAAAGTATTTTTTTTTTTTCAAATTTTCCACTCTCAAAATCTTCTCTTCAACTTGCCTACTGAAACCGCCACATAGGTGATGAGAATACAGATCACCATGAAGAGGATGAACGTAAAGAGCTCGGGATAGAGGCCTGAAAATTTAGGGATACATGAGATCCTACTGATATAAAGAATAGGTATTAATGTAATCTGGGATAATTTAGATCTTAAGAAAAAGCTGATCTTCATTTAATTTTTTTAATAAGAAAGGCTTATGTAATCTCTTACCGGTCATCCAATAAACTATCGCCGAATAGATGGTTGGGAGCACGGTGTATTGGGGTAGCTGAAAAAGTTTCAAATATGAAAAAAAGAAAAAAACAATTTTTTCGAAAATGTTCAAACTTACCTCCGCCACAGACTTAGCTAGGAAATAGGTCGGGGTCGAGTAGATTCGAGCCTTGTGCTCCCGATAGAAAATTGGCAGTTCAGAGGTGATCGCCTGAAAGGAGGGATATATCGACATTCTTAGTTTAGAAAGAGCATATATGAAATGCCTCACATTGATCGACGGAAACAGAAAGAGGAAGTTCATGTCCCTGACGCAGTTGTACAGAATGCCCTCGACGTTCTGGACGGTCGCTCCGGAAAGTGTGGTGCGGAAATTCACCAGGCCAATGATCACAGCAGTGATCTGGAAAAAATTAGGATGAAGTAATTTTTAAAGTTTTAAAAAAAATGATAAAATTTCACATAATTCTCTCACTAGGAAATGGATTTTTTAAGAATAATAATTTTGAATTAATTGACAATGGCAAATTTGCTTTTATGATGAAGATCAACCTTGATTTAAGACCGTTTTTTAAACAGAATAAACTATTTTAACGGACTTACCAAGACCTGCGCAGTCCGGACTTTCATCAGCGTCGGATCTCGAAGTGTGGTTTTGAACGATCGCAAAAACAGGCACCAGAATTGGGTTAGGAACGAGGAGGCGTAGCTAAACATTTTGAATGAAAATTTTGATAATTTTTTATCCGATAAAAAATTAAGATATTTTCTTCTGAAAAAATTACATACAACTAACCCTTTCGTCTTTTTCGGCGCATCGCCCACTCTAGACTGAACCTTCTCGACCTCGGCCTGCATCGCAATACCGATTTCCGATTGCTCGTAGTGGGCAACTATCTTCTAAATTGAGGTAATTAAGTCAGATAATTGGAGCAATCAACTCAACTAATTAGATAATTAAGTAATTAACTACCTCGACTCTAGCCTTGTCCTTTTCCATTCTATCGGGCCGAATTGACACCTTGGTAATGACGAAATCCGCGGGGTTGTACGACTCGGGGCATCGGAAGTACGGGTCGTTAAAGCTTAATTAGGGTAATTAGATCGAGTAAGTTAGGAGAATTAAACAGTTAATTGGGGTAATTTAGTCGAGTTAATAACCTCTCAAAGAATTCACAAATCCTGGAGACTGGACCATTGTACGCTACCCGACCATCAGCCATGAAGCAGACTCTAAAAATTGGCATATTGCTTAAATGCTCAAAATTAGTATATTTCAAAAAATCTTACTTATCGAACATCTTAAAAATGGCAGAGCTTGGTTGATGTATGACGGAGATCACAGTTTTGCCCTTGTTAGCGATAGAACGAAGCGTCATAGCTACCTGCAAAAGGGAAATATGCAATTTCTTTTAAAATGCGATATATGAAATCCCACCTGAGTGGCCATGAAGGCGTCCAGACCAGAAGTGGGCTCATCAGCGAAGAGTATCTCCGGATTTGTCAGGATCTGAAAAACGGACATGCGAAATCCGGAATGTGTCAAATCCTTTGTTACCTCGCAAGCGAATGCCAAACGCTTCTTCTCTCCGAATGGTATGCCCCTGATTTTGTTCTTGATGCCTGAATAGGGGATATACTATGAAATCCTTTGTTTAAGCAAGGTATATGAAATCCCACGTACCGATAAGCATGTTCTCGCATTCGGTGAGGTTCATATCAACGATAGTCTGAAATAGGGATTTTATATATCCGGATTTCATCACATGTCCCTTTCTTACCTCTTCAAGCGTCTTCATTTTCTCTTCCCACGAGAACTTGCTGCTCATACGCATCATAGCCTGAAATAAAGCACGCCAAGATCAGCTTTTGCTTTGAAGGATGGTCAAAATCGTCGATAGAATTCGTGGAAATCCGACTTTTTATCACGAAAAAATGATTTTATATAGGAAAATTGAGGCAAACCAACATCATTTCAATTTACCGAATAGGTGAGTTGCTCCCGGACGGTCAGCGTTCCACAGAAGAGGTCGATCTGAAAACATGCCGCAATCCTCTCCATTCTAATTGACCAAAATAAGTACCTGCTGAACATAGGCGGAGATCTTTCTCATTTCCGCCTGGGATATTTCGACACCGTTTACGGTCACGCTTCCGGAATATTCAACGCCTTCGGTCTTGAGTCTCGCCAGAATGTTCATCAGAGTCGTTTTTCCAGCCCCAGAGCTACCCATCAGAGCTAGCAATTCACCAGGTCGGGCCACCCCAGAAACTGAAGTGTTCTTTTTTTTCAGCATAGCCCCCTAAAATGAAATCTAGGGGTCATTTCTTTAAAATTTAAAACTTCATATCAAAAACAATGTTTATATCATGTCTAAAGTAGAAATTTTTAATTTTAGATCTAAGAGTGAGATTTTGAACATTTTTACAAACTTTAAATTCACCCCCGTTAATGATAGGTCGTTTGTTGATATTTTCTCTCTTGAGTCGAGCCAGCTTCCTGCCTCCAGTGGTGATGGCTACCGTGGCCTCGATGCCACACCAGACGAGCTTTTTCGGGGTCGGTCCTGAAAATTGTTGGGGTGACTTTTCCTAAATCATTTATCGGTCTCTGAAAATATGTGATTTTTAAAAATCTTATGGAAACTCAAGAAGTCTTTTTAAGATCTATGAAAGTTTTATGAGATTCTTTAAAGATTTTAACGGAGAACTCCTAGCAAATTTTTGGCAAATTAAAAATTCGGAATTTTCGAGATTTCTTACTCGAAACTTCCGTCAGCTTAGACTTCTCCTCAGCGACCGTCTTTATTTCCTCCGTGAATTTGACCACTGATTCATTGCTCTAGAAAGTTGTAGAAGTTAATTTTTTAAAACAATCTTTCTAGTTTTCTAAGCATTCATTTTTTCCAGAACATACCAATTTCGTAGATCTCTTCGAATTTATCGGTTTTTGAGAAACGCTCGACTCGACGGACATTTTTCGAGTAATAAAGAAAAAGAACCAAAAATTTACTTTCGGTAAAATGTAAGCTAGTTTTATACTTAACGAAGAGATAATGTATGCTAATTTCCGATTTTTTCTTTTCTGAAATTTTTTAAGAGTTGAATGTATGCTAGTTTTCAAAAATTTCCAATTTTTATGTCATTTTCCTTCTCACAAACGAAACTATTTTATTCTTCGCCATTCTGACGTATTTTTGCGTTTCACTTTCTATTGATTCAGGCACATTTATTAGACACAGTCAGACAAAGCAAAAAGCCGGTTTTGCTGCTATCTCAGATACACTTTTGTAATTCTTCTACATCTTTTCCTTCTCCATTTTTGTGTGCTATTTCACTCTCCTCTCCACTTTTATTTCTTTCTTTTCCCCCTCTCTCCTCCCTGTGCTATTGCCATTTTCGAAAGTGCGACGCGTCGCGGTCGACCGCCTCGCACCGCTCTAGCCAACCGTTTTCGAACACTGCGAAAAATCAATTGGATTTTCGGATTTCACGAATCCACTTGTGTTTTTCTTTACAATTTGGCGTCTTAGTGATCCTCACCACCTGCTGAATTCGGTCCCCATAAAATTGTCGCAAGTTACCCTCAAATTTTGCCCGAAATTGGCATTTTTTCAAGTGTGCGTCCACTCTGCGTTTCGGCCAGATTCGGCTGGGCGTGGAAGTTTCTCTCCTATTCCCCTGCATTCTCTGCTCATTTTCGTTTCTGTCTTCGTGACAAGCAGTCGAATTTCCAGCCTCTCTCTTCGGTAATTATCCCTCCTGCCACTTGTCCCCAATTATCTAACTATATTCCGCTAATTGTCCTGCTCTAATTGGACTAATTAAGATGTCGTGCTTCATCTCGCCGCCGTCATCGTCTTCTGACGAGGAGCGTTCGCCGTCGCCGCCTTCGATGATGTTCCGGACTGGTTCTGGAGCTTCTCTGGCTTCTGAAGGCCTCCCCGACGGCTACTCGCCCACCCGTCTCCTGACCCTCGCCATTCAGAAACGCAGACGTCTGTATAATTCCAAAGACAGGGATTATCGCGCCGAGCTACTTCAGACCGCCTTCATTCAGTCCCTCTGCAAGCACCTCGGTGAAAGAAGGGCTGCTCGCAAGAAGCTCCGCGCTGGCGTCTCCCTCGGAGAAGCCAGGAAGCGCCTCCACCAGCAGTGCGTCAGCCCCATTGAAGCCGCGGATGAACAACCCGTTCAGGTGAGTAAATGACCAAAAATATGGGGTACCATTTGGTCGGTAGAGGATGAAAAATGCTAATTTAATGCCAGAAATTTCAGAAATGCGCCCGTTCGGAGTCGGCTCCGGATTCTCCGATGTCGCCGCCCTCAAGCCCGCCCAGGGATCAGGACATGGACGAGGACCCGTTCGGCCTCGAGCAGTTCTTCGCGGACCTTCGTAAAAAATCAGGTATTTTTCCCGATTCTACTCATTCTTACCCTGTTCAGTGCAAATTTCTGCCAAATTATGGATTGATCTACGTGATTCTAATCGAGAACTGAGAAGATGCTTATTTTGGAATAGACCAGGTTTCGGGAAAATAAAAACGAAAAACAATTTGAAGACCAAAATATTCCGAAACAAGTTTAGAATGGGCTTGCTATGTGCCGCTACGCGGAATGTGTTATGTGACCGTCAGATAGAATCACCCCCATCTTATTGGATTTGTGAAATCTTCTATGACACGAGGTTCAGAAAACCAAAAACTCGGAATTCAGAAATTCAAAACAATTTTTGTTCGAAAATAATTCGAGAAATTCAGGTCGCCGCTTTGTGCAAAAGATGAGGTCGACGACGTGCTAGGACTCTGGAGCTCTGAAGACTGCCACGCCAGAATTTGAAGGTCGAACGACGCGACGCCAACGTCAAAATCAACCAGGTTTCCACCTGCCAGCTAACCCCAAACCTTTTTCGGTATCGCCATCATCGCCATCGTCGAGGATTCCGAATCCCCATCGACGCCAGTTTTGTTGTTGCTCCCAGTCCACCGTATCTCCCAAGCCTTACGAGTATATACAGTAAATTTTTCGATATTTTTTCTCGCTAAAACATCCCGACCTTCAAACGTGACTCATTGCTGCCAATCTAGAAAAACTAGCAGTGTCGCCACTTTTCTAGTTCTCTAGATCTTCACTTAGATTTATCTTTGAATTTTTCCTTTCAATTATTTGAAAAATCTAGTCTTTTGAATTCCTTTTTTCCTAATTTATAAATTCAAGGTCTAAAAGCCTGGACTTGATCTGGATTCACTCAGTGTGATGAGAGCGTTCTTCGAAGCTCGGAAAAAACCGGTTCCTGAATTCATAAGCGAAAAAGCGTATGTTTTCATTTCCCATTTGGTAAAGCCGCCCTAATTTACGTGTAAGTATTGTCAATTGCGTTGGAAAGAAGTTTTTTTTTAACGATTTTTAAAATAAATCCAAGGCAATTTTCGATAAAAAATGGGTTGATTTGATGAATTTTATATTTGTCTGAGAAAATGAAATGAAATAAATAAATAAATCCTAAAAAATCGAGTTTTTTGATGAACAAACAATGTTTTAGTTCAACACGACAGGACAAGCGTGAGCTTATTCAAAAGAAGTGAAATGTAAGTGAAACAGGTTTGCGAGATTTGAATAAAAGAAATAATTTTATTTTCTTACTGTAAGAATAAAATGTTTCTTACATTTCTTTAAAACGAAATTTCTGCACAGCCTAATCATTATGGCCAGATGTTATAAAATGCTATTCGATTTAATCACAGGCTTAGAAAACCTGACTAATATCTAATCACGTTATCAAATGTCTGATAAAAGTAATGTAAAACGAGAATTTTCAGCTTATTTTTCTATGGGTAGAATGAAAGCACCTGCTTATAAAAGAGACTAGCAACTAAATAATTAGAAGGAAAATTAATTCAGAAGAAGAAAATTACTTAAACCCGGCTACTCGAAAGTCGATGAATCAGGAAGTCCTTTAATGGAGTCATTTGGTTTACCGCTGAAATTCGATTCATAATTTCAGAAACGGATAGAATTATTGAAAATTAAAAATTGAACAATTTCTGATTACAGTATTCTTCAGAAAAGATTATTTTTTGAATACGATACCTGAGAGTCCGAGTGATCTGAGCAGGACGAGGGGTGGGGCGTCCGTCTTGTAAAGTCGATTCAGCCAATCGATAATCACCATCACTGGAACGTTATTCCTCTGCGCGATCGAGTCGTACTCCTGGAGCGAGGTTAAGGAGCCTGAGAAAATTCAATTTTCTAGAAATTTTAGGCTTTTTAAAGGAATTTCAATCGACAATTTGCAAGAAAATTATTAGTTTCCTGAAGAAAAGAGTTGAATTTTTGAAGATTTTATAAAATTTGAAGAAAAATCACCAAGATCTCCGCCCTGCGTTACCGTATCCTCGATTGTGTTCGTTAAGATCGCCACGTCCGACCAGCCCAGATTGACGCCCTGACCGGCGAGTGGGTGGACACGGTGTGCAGCGTCGCCGATCAGTGCGGAACGAAGGGATATGTAACTGAAAAATGAGAGAATTACAGTAATCCATAAAGAGGAAAATCCTACAGTAACCTAGAAGATATGAAGAAAAACTAGTCTTTTGAGCAGAGGAGATAAAACTACAGTAATCTGAAAAAGAATCATGAAACATAGAAGAAAAAGTAAAGTAATCAAAGAGTTCAGAGAAACACAGTAACCAACAAAAACTAGAATAATTTACCTATGAGCATGATTCAGCCCCAGAGGAAAAGTGGCACGATTATCGGGCTGGAGGGAAATGGCGTGAGGGATGCAGGAATTCTAAAAATTAGCATAAATTCTGTTCTTATGCTAATTTTGATATTTCACTTCTCATTGTATTGAAGATTTACCTTGAACTCATCAGATTTGTTGCAAACCATCCCACAAGCCTTCTTCACGGTAAACAGGGCTTGGTTGACGGAGTCGTTTTGGTCATCTTCGGTGAACTGAAAGCGATTATTTTACAAATATGTTATGGAGTATTCAAAACTTGAAATCTCTACTTTATCATATGGAACTTCAGAAAAGCATTTTTCAAGCTGCTCTGAATCAAAACTAGCGAAAACGTTTCTTTCAAACACCTTGCTTCGTATAAAATCCGTTTTCTCTTCCTACCCTTCGTCATTAGACTTTAGAAAAATTAAAAAAATATCTAGTGTTGTATAAAATCAGATTTTTTCCTTCTATGCTTTATCGTATGGACATTTAAAATTATTTTCAAATGTCTGTGCCGTATATAAACCACTTTATCTCCCTATGCTTTAACATGTGAATTGAAATCCTACCAAAGCATGGTTGAGCTGATCGATGAAATTATCAGGAGGCAACTGTTTCAATTTTTCTGCCTCTTGAGGGCTGGTCGTCCAAATTAGGGAGGATAGGGAGTCACTCAAAGGAAGTAGGGCGATTGGGCCAGAAGAAGTGAATCGCTGCCAGGCAACGTCGTTGGCACCGAGGGGCTGAAAAATTCATTTTTCACAATATTGAATAGAAATGATAGGGATTAGAAAAATAGTAACTTTTGATTTTTTTTATTAAATTTCGATTTTTAGACAACGCCATTTTTAAAATTGTGATAAAATTTACCTCAACTTGTACGGTAGCCACCAAAGCGTGCTGTTCATAGTCCCAGGATGTATAGTCGACTCGCATCGCTTCACGAACTTTGGATTTATGACCGTCCGCGCCAATCTAATAACCAAATGTATCGTTTTTGAAAATTTGTTCTTTTATATTATTATTTTACCAAAAGCGAGGTTTCAATGGTTTCCCCGTCACTCAATACCACAGTGGCCAAATCGCTCAGGGACGTGGTAAGGCTAAAATGTATTTAAAAAAGATTTACAAAGAATTTGGCATCTCCAACCTGCATTGAGATACGGTAGCTCCAGTTTTAGCAGTGATATTTGGAAAATCTCTTAACTTCTCGTACATCGCACCCACCATAGCGTCGTTTTCAATGATATAGGCGATTTCTGAAATTACAAAATTTTAATATAGATTTTTTAAATTTTTACCCTGCATAGCATTGGGCTGATCGAAGAAAATCTCGGAATTGGAGCAAGAGTCCAGAACCTGAGTAGAGATATATGAAATCCCGTTTTTAAAAGATATATACAATCCTTACATGAAGCTTGTTGACTTTCTTGACTCGGTAGCTTTGAAGCCGGTCCCAGATTTGGAGTTCTGTGAATAAAGACGAAATTTAAAAAATCGATTTTTCGTACTTTTGAAAAGCTCGATAGAAGCTGGACTGACAGCCGAAACCCGGTTACTGTAGACTCCCGGATTTTTGGCGAGTGGTTTTGGCGTTCCGCTTTCGATAAGGAGAACACTCAAATTTTGCAGATTTTTGTTTGAGCCTGAAAATGGCTCATAAAAATTAAAACGGTGTCATAAATAAAAAAAAAAACCTCTAAAAAAGGAGCGTCAAAATATCAATTTTAAAAAACGCCACTCACCAATCGCACACGCCATAGCATTTCCAACCAAGCCCCCTCCCACGATTACGGCATCGAAATATGATGACGCCTTTCTAGAAGAGATGTAGAATCTGACGGAGCGTCGTAATAACATCTGAATTGGAATTTTCAGATAAAATTATTTTTAAAATGTTGGGATTGTTAGGTACTAACAAAGGGATTTAACCTTAAAAATAAAATAAAAATTGATTTTTTCTGTACAAATCGTTTATTTTTACTTGCTACATGTTATGGCAATGTTAAGACAATTAAAAACCGAATTCGAATTTTTGAACATATGACCTCTAGCGGAGTAGGTAAGTATTGATCCTAGTTCTAATAACAAATTACACCCTGAATCTATCTACCTAAATTTCTAGACCTGAATACTTTTTAGAAAATATGTAAGTTCCTAAAATAAATCGTTTCATATGAAAGGTTCGGACATGGTGAAACTGTTAATTTTGAGCCTTTTCGAATCTTTAGATAACCCGTAAAATAGTGTGTCATGCTCAATAGTCCTATTAGAAGTTTACTTATTTACAGCGAAAGAAAAGTAAATCCTATTTTAAAAATAAAGCTCTCGAAAGATAAAACTTTTCTAAAAACTCTCTGCACCAATTAGTTCTCGGATTTTTTCGTAGCTCACCCAGAAAGTCAAAGACCATGGAGCCATTCTGAAATAGATATATATGGAAATTCTTCCATTTAAAAGGGGATATATGGAATCTACCTGATATACGAAGGCAGAAATCCTTTATATAGCGAGAAAAATCCCTCGTTTTTGATGATTTTCACGAAGCAATCGATGACTCCTGAGTACCGATCCACAGTGGTTTTCTGCTTCTTGTCCCTGAAAATAAAACAAAATTCAATTTTTATAAGAAAAAATAGACATTTTGGCATCCAATTCGTGCCGGATTTGGTCCATCATTCGGGTCTTCACGACGTCCGAAGGCAGAGAAACCACTGCGGCCGCAAACCCAGCGCAACAGGATGCCATTGCGTGCGTCAGCCAATTATCCTAATAAAATTAGTTCATTTTTATAGTTAAATAAGTTAATGATCCTACTTATGTTAATTAGGGTATTGAAAGTGAACTACCTGTAAATCCAAATTCAAAATGAGTTTGTGCTTGACGAAATCATAAGTGGCGATATCGGCCATATTCAATAGAGCCGCTCTTTGGCAATTCGGAACCCAACCGATCCAGAGTCCGAAGAAGCCTGAAATTTTAATATTCTAATTTTAGGGATTATGGTAGGTATTTTAAAATTATTTGAATTTTTGAAAGAGCGTTGATGAGAACATCTAGGATTAAAAAATACCCTGAGTCCTATACAACGAGAGAAAGCATCCTATCGCGCCGGTATACCGAAGAGTCTGGCCTTGAAGCTTTCGTAATCCCTCCATTTGCATTTGAACCTGAACGAATACGGTAATTCTCGTAATCTAAAAGCTATAATTTACTTTCACAAGATCGGTAGGACTTGCAGCGAACTGCGCGACGAGGCCTGATACCGCACCGGCCATCATAGCTTTATGAACTGGAAAAACACCATCCTAAATTTTTATTTAAGTCAGAAAAGGTCTTTTTCAAAAAATGTTTGATGGAAATGGCAGTGATTTTTTTCTTTAAATACCGACCTTTTTATCATGCACAAGATCTCTGAGCCACTCGTACATGCCGATTCTGATGCCGGTGTAAATGTAATGCCTCGTTATAGCGGGACCAACGCCCGTCCACAACATCAAAGGACCCTCCCTTCGGATTATGTCGTAGGTCACTCGGAGCATGCCTGGAAAATAACACATTAAAGAATAATAAAACTACAGCAACCCCAGGTAAGTCATTGAAAAGGCTACAGTAATCCAGAAAAAATAATCAAGAATTCCTGACCTCCCTTGGTGAATTTGTTCCTTGCAATTTGTAGTCGAGTTTTCGTGATGTCCAGTGGATAGGTGACTGTCTCGGCCACTAGTGCGGCTGTGCATGAGAGGAAATACTTGGTCGCGAAACGTTGAAACCCGCCCACGCCTTCCTGGAAGAATATTTTTTGTATTTTTAACTGATTTAGCTGATAATATATTAAAATGTGATGGTTTCCTGAGAACAGAATTTTGTATGTCTAAAATCTAACCGACCTGATCAAGTTTGACCCTCGACATGGCTGAGATTGTATAGATTTGGGCCACGCCCACTCGGGATTAGATCCTGAAAAAGCAGTGAAACTATAATAAAACCCCGACAGAAAACCGAAATTTCGACCAAGTACAGGCGCACTATTTCATTTTCGTGCAACCAATTTACGAAGAGCACGCGTAAAGTTAGGGGAGAAAAATATCTCTCCGTTTGAAAATTGTTTTTCTCCACTCACTTCCACTTGTCTTTTTCATTGATCATCGATTTCGTAACGAACAAATTTTGCCTGTCTGTCCTGATTTTCGGGAACGATTTCTCCCTAAAGCCGGAAGGAAAGTCCAGAGGGTAAATTGTGTCATTCACCTACTTCTTTTCAATTTGAAATTTGTCCCCTCCTTTTGAAAATGTCGATAAAATTAATCCGCCTAGTCTTTGACGACACAGATTTTGACAGCTCCAGGTACCAAATGATATTGAAAAAATATAGTTTACTTCCAAAATTCACCTCCAAATTCAAAAATTCATTCTTAAGCCACCTGTCAAAATTCGGACTTTTCAAAAATTTCTTTTCCGACCTTATCTTTCGATAATAAATCATTCCAACGTACTATCAGCTGAGGGAAACTAGTGTCAAGTTGTGCTCCCAAATCATACGCATGTGACAAATTGTTGATATGCCAGCCGGTTTTCCCTTCCTATGCTAAAGCATTGATGAAATTAGGGCTATTTTCGTGATAAACTCCGCCCCCGTGTCGCTAAAATTCGCCAGTTGGGAATCGCAAAATGTCCATATTAGTCGTAAAATCACATAACTGCCCTGCTCTCACACCCACTTTTGTCATAAAATGGAAAATTCGTGGAATGTTTACTTAATATTTCGTGAGGTTCTTATTTTCGATTGGGTCCTTCAAGTTTGAAATCTGATTTTCAAGTATCCTTCCAAAAGTTGCATTTTCATTCATATTATTATTGTCCATCTTCCAAGTATGAAACTTCCTACTCTATTCATTTTTCTTATCACGATCACAAAATCATGGGGTAGCTTTGAAAGATTTTTAACAAAAAATCAGTCCCACCCCCTAAATTGTATTTTCTCAGGGATGTCCTTCCGACAGTTTCTCTCGACGAATTTGGTGAAGGCAACGTCGGTTTCTGATGCCGCTTTTGATGGAGTCATTTTGGTGGCCAGCGGACGGGAAATGCTCTCCGAATTCAAGCCCATCAACAATCTGACCTCGGTCGTGCAGAATTTTTTGGAGGTGCGATTTTTATTTTTTTTCTGTATGGAAAGTTTCTTTAATTTGTATAGAAGAAAAAGATAAGAAACTCGATTTTATTTTTATTTGAAAAAAAATGAAACTAGAGTTGAAAACGCGATTTTTAACATTTTTTATTTTCAGATCCACAAAAGCGCTCTGAACCTGGCCTCGCTGGTGCAAGTCGACCCAGCCATCATCCCCTCGGGAAGACTGATTTTGTCCGGAACTGGGCCTGTGACAAGAGACTATGACGATGTGAGGAGATTCCAGAAGGCCGGCAAGGAGGGGGCGAAATTGTGAGATTTTTTGAAATTTTATCTTTGGGTTGTCCAATAATTTCCAATTAAATATGACCTTCTTATAATTTCTAAGATTATGGAAATCGAACAGAATAGAATTTTGAGGGTGATATTTTAACATTGCGAAAATTTACTGGATGGTCGGAATTTGGGTTTTTTTTTCTTTTAATCATTTTCTGGTTTGATTCGGTTCCTTGTGCGTCTCTTTATTTTTGGAAAAGAGTTATGTCAGAATTTTGTCAGCCGTCCCTTCTGCAAGGGGCCCCGTTATCAGTTTTCTCGGATTTTTATTGATAACATGATTCGCAGCAAAATTGAGAAGCGTGCTAAAAAGTGATTTTTGAAACATTTAAAATCTTTTTATTATTTTAGAAATTTATTTTGATGAATAGTCGATGAAAATGAGCTATTTCTGGTGGAAAATAGATAAAATTTAATTTTTTGGCAAATAATCCAAGAAAAATCCAGAATGAGCAATAGTTTTTTGTCGCAAATTTAAAATTCCGGGAATTTTTAACATTTTTATGACGACTCCATAAATTTTCGGAAAGGTGGTCAGCCAATAAACTATCAGTTTATAGCGCGGTAAAGACGTCATTGAATTAGAGATAAGGAAAAATTGAAGAGAGAGAAAGAAAGAGGAGAAATATCATTCAACGACTATACAAAATGCTAGTTTATTACACAGGAGCCAAGATTTTAATCCACTAGTCAAATAAACCAATCTTTATCACATTTCAATTGAATTGTCGTGGAAATTGAATCATTCTAAATTTTGACAGGACAAAATTCGAATCAAACAAAGAAATTTTTGATGATAATTAATTGGTCAATTCAAAAATTAAATGATAATAGGTTAAAGCAGAAAATAATCACCTGAATTAAGAACTGCTTTTATATCTTCATCTAAAAGCTAATGAAACTTGTAATATTTAATTCACACGATTAAAAGGCGTAATTTCCCTAATTAGCCGACAATTATCTCAATTTAGAGCGCTGCAAGTCGGGTTGAGATCCCCATTGCTAGTGACGTTGCCGCATCCCCGTTTCCCCAATGCAGAATTAGTTTCGGCTTTGGGCGCACTGACTCCGATTTACACTCCACTCAATGTCAGGGAGGCTACAAACAAGACGAAGTTTGAACAGATGGGCATTTTGCAGGTATTTTTTAAATTTACATTCTTCTAACTTTAATTTTTTATCTTCTTCAGCTCAACGAAAATTCGAAATATTCACTGGTGGATTTGGTTGCGGCGTTGGACGCCTCATTCACCGTGTCGAGGGACATTGGTGATCAGGGGCCCGAAAGAATGACCCCTCCAAGGGTGGCTGAGTATGTTAAGGTAGTTTTTTTTTTCAATTTATTTTCTATGTAAAAATTCAATTTTTAGTATTGTTTTCTATTAAAAAATATGTTTTAATAATACTTTTTCTATGAAAAAAAAATGATGTTTTTACACTTTTTTAGTTTTATATCTTTCGAAATTTTTTTGAAATATTTTCTATACGAAAATCTCATTCTTGCCAAAATTTTCAAGCTTTTTTGTCAGTTTATTTTAAAAGTTTATTTTTTCAGCACGCCTTCGACAATTCGATCATTAAAGTGCAGGTCGAAGACAATCAGCAGGTCATCGAGAAGGAATACCCCCTCATGGCTGCAGTCAATAGAGCCGCCAACACGATCGAGAGACACCAGGTCGGGAGATTTCGTATATCTCTTAGTTTTCTATTTTATAGGCGATTTTCATATGTCCTTGCTTTTCAACTCGATTTTTACCTGTTCAGTACAACATTTAAAAAATTCTCCGTTTTCTATTCATCTAAACCCTTTATTTTCTTCTAACTTTATCCAAATTTGAGGATTCCATATAGCCCTTTTTTGTTGAAATTCCAAAATCTCAGGCCCGTCTAATTCGTCTGGAATACTCGGGAGAGGGTGAAGCCCAGGAGACATTGTTCTTGGTCGGGAAGGGAGTGACTCTGGACACTGGTGGATGTGACCTGAAGATCTCGGGGCACATGCACGGGATGTGCAGGGACAAATATGGCAGTGCGGTCGTGGCCGGGTTCTTCAAAGCGCTCGAGATTTTGAAGCCGACAGGGGTTAAGGTAAGATTTTTTTTTTTCATTTTTATCAAGAGATCAGTCTTTTCTACCATAGTAAATTTAATATTAGCAATTTAAATGAATTTTTAAAATTTCCTTTCAAGAAAATGTCAAAGCTTTGAGTTTCGAGAAGATTTATGCAGAAAATATTGATGATTTGTTCTAAGTGTAAATATTTTTTAAATAAGGAATTTTGAAATGTATGAATATTCAGGTGATCGGCTACATGTGCATGGTGCGAAATTCGATTGGAGAGAACGCCTACACAACTGATGAAGTGCTCATGTCTCGTAGCGGGAAGAGAGTCCACATCTATAACACAGATGCTGAAGGACGACTCACCATGCTTGACCCATTGACCCAGGCAAAGGAAGAGGTACGGTAGGATGGCGTCATCTTGTGATGATGATGTTGTGAGATTTGGTGACGTCATGAACATTTTTATCTTCAGGCTCTGAACGCGAAAAATCCTCATTTGTTCACTCTGGCTACGCTCACCGGGCATGAGGTTCTGAGCTACGGCTACTACGCGGCAATCATGGATAATGGTACCAAAAATTGAGGGTATTCTGATAAAAGGCAAAATTTGTTTAATTTTAGGCCCCGCGAAAAAATCTGGATGGTCCAGGAGAATTCAGGAAATCGGTGATGAATTTGGACAACCGATCGAAATTTCCAGACTTCATCCAGAGGTGAGTCGAAAAAAAATTCAAGTTTTGAAGAAAAATGCATTTTTCTTTAAACTTCAGGACTTCTCCTTCATGGAAGCAGAATGTGAACAGGCTGATCTTCGACAGGGAAACACAAAGCCCTCAACTCAAACGCTCAGAGGACACCAGGCACCAGGAGCTTTCCTTATGATGGTACCATTTTACTATTATTGCCAATTTTGATACCATTTTATGGTAGTGTTACCAAATTTTTCTGATAGGCTGTATTTCATCTCTCGAAACTATAACACCATGAAAGAATTAGTAACTTTATCATATTTTATAATGGTAACATTGGATTGCCACTTTCTGATACCATTACCAAAAATCATGATAACTTTAGGGATCCCGTATCGACGAGCATGGTAACGACAGCTCACACCCGCTGAAATTCTCGCACATGGATCTGGGCAGTTGCCAGGGCGACCACCCGGACACCAGCTTCCCCAACCCACTACTCACTTTAGTCGCCGGGTAAGTGATACCATTTTGGCACTACTTTGATACCTTTTGATAATCGTTACCATATTTGATGCCATGCAACGATGTAATTAAAATGGTAACTTTAGAATGGTGCTACCGCGATCGAACGTTTGAAGGAGCAACATATCGATTTTAGACGACTATTTAATTTTATCACATTTTCTTCTTGAAAATACAAGATTTTCAAGAGACGAAATTTGCATAAAATAGTTCACTTATTGAAAATTTTAACCTGAATTCCATGAATTTAAAAAAAAAATATATATATATGAACCGATTGTTTAGTTATTTGAGTCTGTATGTATCGAAATAAAAAAATGACCATTTTTAACATATGTGACGCAATATTATCTTGGGGAAATAAGGCATTTTGTAGTCATTGCCAATGCTACAAATGATAGAAATTTCATATAAACAATTTTATTTTCTTTAAGTATTTCGAGAACTTATTAGTTTCCTTCTTTTCAGATTAAAATTGAAATTCCTCCTAATCAATGAACCAAAATGATAAAATTGATTGATCATTGGAAAGTTTCTCGGTTTTCGCACGTTTCTTTGCGAAATACCGGTTCAAAGACAAAGCTTTTTCAAGCTGATAATTGATAAAAACCTTGGTCAAAATGGCTATCTCCAATGCACAAAATTTGCATCGAGTAATTCAAACATTTTTTTCTTCTCCTCTCTTCAATTATAATGATATCTCACTTTCTTTGTCCCGATGCCTCTCTTTACACAGCCGTTATAGATTCACAAATCTATCTGACCTTGATATCGGAAACTTTGGTTTCATTTTATTTTTATCGATTCTTTCAAAATTTATTTAAATTTAGTATGTGTAATAGGCCTCAGATACTGGAAATTCAGTTGGCTAGGAAATTATCCGAGTTGAATCAAGCCTCGAATCAGTTAGCCATGGATAAGGCTAAGCTCCAAGAAAACCTTAGAAATGTATGTTTTATTTTCATTTTTATTTTAAAGTTGATTTTTTAGGTTAGAAAGTCAATCGAAGAAGAATTTAGCCGAATTATTGAAATGGTCAGGGAAAAAGAAAGACAGTTATTGAACGAAGCTGATATTTTGGCTGTGGAAAAGGAAAATATGTTGGAAAAACAGCAACTTGAAGTCTATCGGGCGACAGGTTAGAATTTGATATATTTTTGGAATTTCTTATTCCCTTCCTTAACATAGGATTTCATATATCGCTTTTAAAAGAAGGACTTAATCTATCTCTTAAGTTTAGTTGTATTTTAGAAACTTGCCAGCATATTATGAATTCTCTATATTTGGGCGAAGACGTTACTAACTCGGGATTCGATTTTTTGGACAAGTATTATTTTTTTTATTTAAAATATCTTAATTTTAAATTTAGAGTATCTGAAATGGATCTATCACCAAGAGCTCAGGGAAATATTGAATTAGAACTAAATTTGGATCGCCTCTATGAAGATGTTAACAATCTGGGCAGTGTTACTTGGGTATTGATTTTTAAATAAAAATATATAATTTTAAATTCAGGCCAAAGAAGAGTCCACTAAATCTATTTTATCTGATGATACCGGACTTGATTTAGACTTGGATGATTTTTCTAGGGAATTTGAAATCGTCAAGGTTCAAATAATTTGAATATTTTAATTTAAATAAATGAATAATTTCAGATAGACCAAGGCTTAAATGACGCTGAGGAACTTTATGACTCCAACCCGCTAAAACCGCCCAGGAAAATGGCGACTATAGATCATGACCATGATTTATTAAGTCGAGAATTCCAAAAAGTAATTCAAAATTTAGAAAGTTAAAATATGTTAAATAATGGAAATATTTAAGTTGATGAACCAACCCCTATCTGAGTGGTTAATGAATTCGGTCCCCAAAGTTGCTAAGCCTCAAAAACGAAAACACTCCGAGACTCCGACTGAGAATAAGTAATTAGGATTCTAAATTTTAAAAGTTAATGTTTAATTTAAGGGTCAAAAGATACGATTTTCATAAAGTGATAGAAAGTATAAGAGAAGATGAAAATAGCAAGTGGAGAGTCAATTATAAGAATACGGTATTTCAAAGACGTTTGAAATATAAATTAGAATGCGGAAAATTTAGAATGTCTTTGACGAGGCGACTTTTATGGTAGGATTAACGAAGCTTTTCGCAGACCAACAGCTACCGTCTACAAGCCAGAAAATTCAAATTCCGAAATACTATTTTTAGATTTTGTTGGAGTTTTATTAAATTCAGGAATATTCTAGTAGTTTCAAGTTTTATTAGGTTTTATAGAAATCTCAGTGAAATTACAACTTTTAGTCATTTAGAAGAACAAACCCTGTGTTACATACAAAATTTTAAGTCTTTCTGAATATAATTTTGTGATTTAAGTCAAAATATATAAATAAATGTTTATCCCCAACCGCCCTGAGATTGCACGTTAATCGCGGTGTCGTTTTGGGAAATCGTGTGATTTCCTTCTAAATTAAGACTATTTGTAATTTCAAAAATGAATTAATTTCCAAAAAATATCTTTTTAATTTCGAAAGAAACTAGTTTACCTCCCACAGTTATCTCCTTAGATCTAATTATTCCTTCGTTATTTCTGCCGGGAGCCATGTGTATTGTTTGCACGTTTGTCCCAGAGTTTTTAGAATTTTGCGGAGCTTCTGGAACTTCCGTAGTTCCATATTCAAACAGTACAGTAGTAATTTCTTCTGTTTCTAATTTATTTGGCTGAGTAGCCCGGTTCCTAAAAATAATCCATGAAAAGTAGGCGACGATCTTGCAAAAATTCGAGTTTTTGCAGGATGCGGGACATCTATTACCGTATCGCCTCTATAGGGTTCTGTACAAGCTGGACTTCATCATGATTTCCAGAATTAGGCAAAGGACTTGTATTTTCGGAACTTGAAACTTGACGTTTCTGACGATTTTCGAAGTCCTCAGATTCATACACAAAGGCATTAAGGGCCTTGTCGAAATAGACTAAAATATTAGGGTATAAATATATTTTCAGATATATCTTAATCATACCTGAATATTTCTGATTTATACCCTGCTTCTTGCTTTCGGCGAACACTTTTTGAATAAAGGCTTTAGCTTTTTGATCGTTTACTTTAGATGCCATGAAAGTTACTAAAATAAAAAAAATTTACACTATTTCAATTGAAGCCCTGAAACATAGTTGCCTATGCAAAGATAGAAGTTCAAAGGCATATATTAGAGAAGATAGGTATTTAAAAATAGAATTATCTTACCATTCTGAAATAATATTGTTAGCAAGACTAGAAAATATTGAGGTGTTCCCATTTTTGATAAGAATTTTAGATCGCCAGAGGCCAGTTTCGATGAATTTTCGAGACAGGTAGGTTGAATCAGAGCTCTATTTTTTGTGAAATAGGTAGAGGCACGAGATTAACGATTTTTCCCCATCCACCCCGAGCGAGCGTAGTTGGCCTGTTTTTCAAAACCTGATTTCGAAACTCTTTCTCTAACTTAAATCATATTTTCTGTCTGTAACCATGGCAGGTGCTTTCATTTAAATTAAATTTTTCGAACGCATAATATTTACTAGAACCTTGATATTTCGTTCTTTTTATTTAGTCTGAGATATTTTAGAGTTAGATGTTAGATATCTGCATTTCTTATAATTCTTATTTAGTCTTGATATTTATATATTGCATTGCACATGCATTTATTTACTAGAGCTCTGGTATTTTGTCTTCATTAGATTCAGATGCACAAATTTAACGTTTAAATATTATTGGTCCATTTAGATCTCAGATTTTTCCCATTAGCAGCTTTTCTCTCTGCCAAAAGCCTGTGTCTTTCGGTCTCCCTGAATTTTCAAGTTAAATCCTATTTTTTCAATTTTAAATACCAAGCCCAGGTTCTGTCTTCCACAAACTGGTCCATTTTGGGGCGAGGCTTATTTGACTTGGAATCTTGTAGGGAAGGAGCGAAGCCTACTCTCTAAATATCTTAATTTCAATCCGAGTTTTAAGGTTATAATTCGTATTTTAGCAACTTTGGCAGCTAGAAAATTTTCCAAGAGTTCTAAAATTAACACTGAAGTTAAAAATAAAAGTTAAATCAATTCCATAAATTCATACCTGACGACCAACATCAAACACATGGCAATATTGACGAATCTAAAGATGATCTTTATCAGTTTTTCCAAAAATTTTAAATTCTCATACGAATGGATCTCCGAAAATCCAAGATCTAAATTTGATTTTAAAATATAAACTAACTAATAAACTCTTACGGTCCGAATCCACCAAAGTCGAACTCGAAGAATGCCAGAAGACAGGTGTTATTACCGATCTGAACTCATAATTGATTAGTCAGCTTTAATTGGACTAATTAAATAGATCACTAAGGTAATTCCTCACATCAACGATATAGTTGACCGGTTGCACAGAATAGACGATGTTGTTGATGGTGATATTGAAAGGACCGACGTTCGTGGCGCAGTCAACGTAGTAGAGCTGATCGTGCTTCGACCACTAAATGTTCACCTCGTTTTTATTAGCTTATAGCGTCTTCTTTTTAATTATGACACCCATTTATTAGATCGTGACGCAATGACGTATTTCCTGCTTTTTTATAGCGCCATCTATTTTCCTACCGTTGAATTCGTGGCTTGAGCGATCTTCTTGATATTGTATCCTGGTCCACCGAAGAACGAAGTACCAGTGTCAGAAATCACATCGACTTTCCCCTTGCTAACATAGTCAGCAATCGACAAATTCGAAATCTTAATGAGTAATTAACGAGATAGTTAGGGTAACTAACTCACGGTATATTGAAAATAGGTTGCAGAGGACAGGGGCTGGTAGGCAATCAACTCCCCGCAATTAACGGTGTCAATGGCTCCGTAGGTATAAACGCCTCCAGGAACATTGTTGGGTGCTAGATAATTGGTTATTAAATATTTAAACACCGGTTAGTTAACCCCCTCGATGCTCCAAATACACAGTGAAGAGAGGCTGATCCAGAATACCTAATTAAAAGAGTTAATTGGGCAATTATGTCGAGATAGTTACCTTGTTTAATTGCGTTGATGAACACGGGCTCCCAGTCGTCTAAAACTGACAGGGATTGGAAGGCAAGGCCCAAAATTCCGTCGAAAGCTGGGTCCTAAATTCGAAAGTTTTTTTTTTTTATTTTTATTTTTCTAAGGCTTATATCATTTGTAAAGGTTTTTTTTTCAAAATTCACGTTTTTCTAACTTACAGCCTTTTTTTTAAAATAATTCTTACATCAGTGAAAACATCGGCAATAGTCTCCGCCTGACCGAACTGAGTCTTAGGTACGACTAGTTGAGTGGTGCCGACGTCGCCAAACTGAAGTTGAGTTTTTGCAAGAATTTAAACTCATTTGAAGCTGAGCTTCCCCCAAAATATAAGCTTGTGCAAAACCGCGCACTTTATCATTGAACCGAGTGACGCACTTACCCTGACTGTGTCAATACCGAGAAAGCCGGCCGCCTCGCCGCTGCCGTACTCGATCTGCCATTGCTCGTAGTCCTTCTTATAGGTGGAAGACTTTGTTTGGTCGAACCTATGTTTGTCGGCGCAGATTTTCTTGCATCTAACGTCGGGAATCTAAAATTTTTGAAAAATCAGTAAAAACTGGTTTTTCCCATTTCTAAATGAACATTTTAAGACTCGCCCAGAGGTTTGAGGATCTGAAATATTTTTTTTAGTTTGACTTTTTTTGTAACTGATATACCCGGTATCAAGAATAACTCCAAATTGCTGGTCGGGGGTGCCCTAAAATGAGAAAATTGTGTAAAGTCCGAAAAAACTTTCATACGATAGTGATATTTCCGATATATTCGAAATCACCCCAATCATTCGCGTTCTGGGGCACCCAATCTCGTCTTTTTGGCTTATTGGCCAATCTTTTCATCTCCAAATATTCGAGATACTCATGATGCTTGCCCTAAATTATAAAACATGCTAATATTTGAAACAATTGTGCTAAATTAAAAGATAATTACGATGATTTTTAAAGATATTATACCAAATTTGTTACCTTTGCAATCATCTGAAACCTTGTAGACATACGCCACCGTAAATCATGTTGGTAAATCTTAGCGTACGTAAACGCCACAAGACCAAGCAATAGATAGAGCAATAGTCTTGACATATTGCTAAATTATTTAAATGTATTGACATGAAAAATCGATAATTTAAGTTTGTAACCAAGTGTATGCTTAGTTTGTACCTAACAATAAGCTTTGTTATCTGGAAAGACTCCGGAAAAATTAAAGAATACTTGATGATTTAATTGATAAAGGGATTTAAGGGTATTAAGTCATGCAACTAAAGACAAAGAACTAAACATTTTAGGTAGGGCCCCAAGCAGATGTGCCGAATTTATGTTTCGGACAAAATTTTTGTGCCGAAATGTCACTAGGGGTGTAAATAAGAATTTCGTGAAAAAAATAAAAAAATACACACTTCTTACCGAAAAACCGCAAAAATACGTCACCCAAAATGAACATATTTTCGCAAATAAAATATTTCTTGTGCGTGGTTGTGTGCGGCTATGTTGTTCTGATTTCTTTTCTTTTTTTTTGCATAGAACCGTTTTATCCAGTTTATCGTTGATTTAGACTGGTTTTTTTTAGACATTTGGGGTTTGAAGAGTACTTCCTTCCCAACGTTTCGGCTTCAAACTACCATGCTTCTATCACAAACTGATTTTTGCAAAGGGACGGAGCTTGGGGACCCTACATTTTAGGATTAAAATAGTTCAAAGTTTAAATCTTTGGATAATTTAAATAATAGTTAACTTATTATTTAAATAAATTATGATATAGATTAAAAACAAAACATAACTTTCGAATTTAGTTTTTTATTGGCATTTTAGACATATATTTATTAATACCCAAAAATTTATTGACAGAGATGCTTAATTTAATTGGATTATTTTTGATTCGAGGGAGCGAAGCCCATTTGCTTGTTGCCAATGTCGTAGATGTTACAATCTAAAATCATGTTAATCAGTGCTAATTGTTAGCAATTCAAATATTTAAGTCTTGAAAATAGGGGAGCGGTCATTACGCACAAAAATTTTTTGTGCGCAATGGCACACACCCTTGAAAATATAAAAATATATATAGTTTTTTAAATCCTTACATTGACGAATGAACGGATCACCCAGAATCCAGCTTCTAAAACGATTAATTCATGTTAAATTTTAGCGTTAGTTTTTTGTTTTGGTCAAATGAAATGAAGTCTCGTGTGTTAAAACGCGTCCTGCGAGAAATGCGCGTATGAACTATATGCACAAAGAGTCAGCGGGGACAATGGAAAGAGTGGTACACAATTTCCTCTCCCTCTCTCACCTTTTCTCCCTATTTTTCAACGCACAATCTGTCACTTCATTTAACCAGAACAATAGCATTAATGTCAAGTCTTACGGTCCGAATCCACCAAAGTCGAATGGGAAGATGCCCATCAAGCAGGTTCCATCGCCGAGCTAAAATTTCGAAACTAGCATATTTAATTGTTTAACAATAAAACCAGCATATTTCAATATTTTAAGCTTACAGGAACGATGTAATTAGCAGGCTGAATCGAATATTTGTTGGCTCCAATTGTGATATCTAAAGTGCCTGGCGTAGCGCCGCAGTCAATCCAATAGACTCCGTTGAAATCGTCATACTTAAAATTTGAATTTATCCACTTTTATAACGTATCCTTTTTTTGGTTTTTCAATTTTCGTTCTCTTCTTTCTTATCAGCAAACGTTTTTGTCAGCAAATTTAAGGTCCAAGAAATAATCAAATTTTATGACCTTGCACATGCATTCAGAAAGTCAAACGGGAACTCAATAAAACTACACCAATGAGTCAAATATTAAGAAAAGGATTACGGTAGCTCCAGCGGCACTGGCGAGTCCGTCAGTAACCGACTGGGGTCCACCCAGGAAGGAGGTACCAGTGTCAGAAATGACATCAACAGACTTGGTGTTGGAATAGCCGCCCAGAGCAAAACCGGCTGCCTTGAATTGGAAGTAGGTGGCCGAGGACAGGGGCTAAAATTATCATGGGTTCGTTAAATTAAACCTGGAGTAAATTGTCAAATAAATATTTTATTGAGGGTAAAGTGCACTATAAAATTGCATTTAACACTTAGTCGCAAATGTTTAATATTGAACTTAAACTGGATTTTAATAGTTAAGTTGTTTTTGATTTGTACCTGATAGGCAATCACTCCTCCGCAGTTGGTTGTATCAACCGCTCCGTAGGTGAACACACCGCCTCCAACGTTGTTCAGAGCACCGCGGTGCATCAGATAGACAGTGAACAGCGGCTGATCCAGAAGTCCTCAAATTATCATTATAATTTTAGGTAATTTGAGGGAGTTTTATTAGACTACTATATGAAAAATATCGATAAAATGTCCAAAGCCAACTTTTTTAGTTAAATGAGTTGATGCATACCCTGATTGATGGCATTGACGAGAGGAGGAACGACGTTGTCAACAGCCAAAGACTGGAATGCAAGACCGAGGATGCCATCAGTAGCGTCCTGAGTGAAGTCAGACGAAATCTGAGTGGCCATTCCGAAGGTAGTTGTTGGAACCACGAGCTGATCTCCGCCGGCGGCACCGAACTAAAGAATGATTTTTGCAATGAAGATCAGTTTTCTCTTGGTAGATTTAGTAACTACAGAACTTATTGTCTTGTCAAACTGATTTTTATTTTAGTATATTGTGAGGATCAATCCGTCCTACGAAAATCTCAATTTTTAGTTAAATGATGAAGGTTGAATTTTCTTTCCATGGAATATTTCTGATTACAAGTAGTTCCTTAGTCAGTTTAGTGAAGATCTTAAAACCCTACTCGAACGGTGTCGATTGCGAGAGTACCCCGAGCATCTCCACTGCCGTACTGGATGGTCCACGATCTGCCGTCCTTCTGGAAGGTCGACGATTTCGTCGAGTCATACTTGTGCTTCTGAAAAAATAAGCTTCGTTAAAAAGTTCAAAAATTAAAATTATCTAGGAAACATACTTGACGGCACGGTGTTCCGTTGCAGCCTGTTCCTGGCACCCACAGATTCGAGGATCTGAAATTTCAAATTACAAATTTTATGTTAAACTAAAATTATATTTCATTTTAGGAAAAAATTGGAATTTGGATTTTTTAAAGATTTAAAATAAAATTACCCAGTATCAAGAACGACGATGAAGGACTGTTCGGGGGTACCCTGAAGTATTTTGAGAATAAATATTTCCAATTTGAAGCCCCTACGATGGTGATGTTGCCGAGGTACTCGAAGTCGCCGAAGTCGTTGACGGGCTCTGACAGCGAGCCTCGGTTCTTCGGGTCCTGGTGTCTGAGATACTCCATGTACTGACGGTGAGTCGCCCACTCGCCCCTTCGCAGCATTTCGATCTGAATTTCATATATCCCGTTTTAAAAAATAACATTTCATATATCCTCTTAAAAGATTTTATAAATTCTTATTTTTAAAGGAGAAATTTCACATATCTTAAAAGGAAGAATTCATGTGTCTTTCATATAGCTAAAGATCTATATCTTCAAAAAAGTGATTTCAGATATTCGTTCTAGAAGGAATTTCATATATCCCCCACCTTCTTGGATTCTTTCCATTTGATGGGCATGGTTAGCGAAGCGGCATACATCGTGCCGACGAGGGCACAGAGGATCAGGAACCTCATGGTGTACCTGAAGATGGGATTTAAAATTGAGGCTAAATTTAGGTTGAAATAAATCAAAATTGACGCTTGAAGTTAAATGCAGAGCTGAAACCAAATAGAAGCTAGGGTGAAGTTTAAAAGTCAAATTCGGAAGTTATGCAGTTTGAATTGAAGGTTAAGTCGTAGTTAAAACGAAGTTCATAAGCTTAAGTATAAGTTGATATATGATATTAGAGTTCGAATTTGATAAGCTTCCAGAAAGCTTCAAGCCCCAAATAAAACGGCTATACTTCAAGATCGAAATTCGAATGAAATGGAAAGCTTTATCAGTAATTATTGAGAGCTGTTAGCATTTATCAATTATCATTAAACTTTCGTTTTTGATTGGAGAGCTGTTTTATAGCTTTTCAGTTCTTTATAGTTCTAGCTTCCTATTGGACATTTGAAGTCTTATCACCCCTCTCTTTTGCAATTGTCACCTCCATTTCTAAAATAATATCATAGGAAGAAAAGAAAAATTGGGCAATTCGTTATTTCGTTACCCGTAGTTAAAGGTATAGTGTAAGGTGGAGAGAGATCTTTTCACGTGCAATTTTGTAGGTAAAGAAGTAGCGATGTAACAAATTATGTAGGCTGCTGAAAAAGTGAACAATACAAGAAAGTGAGAGTGAATTATACAATTTGCCATTATCAAAGTATCAGTTAAAATTCAGCTTATCAGTAGGTAAAAGCCGACTGCAATAAAATATCTGACGATTGACGTACTCGTTGCAAAACGGTGATAACAGAAGCCTTAATTTCTCATGCAAACAAAGCCAAAGTGAAAAAGTCGAAAGAAGCATGATTCGAAAATAATGAAATCCGGCTTGTACGACAACACAAATCACTGATAAAGGTTAAAATAGGTACGAAGTGTAGATGATACGTCATGAAAAACTTTTCAGATTCTGAATCTCCGAAGTCAGGCTACAAAGACAGAGCAATAGAGATACTAGTTCCGGCGGAAGTATCGAAAATTTGATTTGGAAAAAAATCATTCTGAAAAAATCTCTGTAAATCGACCTTCAATTGCTGTTATTCTTTGATAGAAAATTACAAGTTTCAGAATTAGAATTAGAATTTCAATGAGTTTATAATATGTCTCGAATATGACGTCATTACAGCGTCTCATCTCGACCGAGTTCACCACTCCTCTCATCAACTCGCTTCATCATGGGATCCGGCAAGAAACCAGCAGAGGAGAAACCGTCCAAGGTTGCTATAATCTAGATGACGTCATCAAAATAACGTTACTATCTCTGAATTGTTTTCTCATCTTTTCAATTTTGACGTCGTGACGTCATCGGAAATTAATGTAATCGGAATTTGACGTTGTCATACCGTAATCCTTCCAGGGAGTGGACAAGAACAGGTAGTCTACGTGCTTCTTCACCGGCAATCTGGTGTCAGGTGGCGCGGCGGACGCGACGTCACTTATGATTGTTTATTTTCGGGATTTTTCGAGGTAAAAAGAGAATGCTCTAGAAAAGTCAGAATATTATATAATGTTTCGACATATTCTAGAATTTGATAGCAAGAGCTCTTGAAAATTTTTATCTCTCTTAGCAAATTTTCAAACTCTTTTCTTCAAATTTGAAATGTTCTTGACCATATGATGTGGGAAAAAGCTGATCTTCTTGAAAAATATGATTTTTCTTTTAAATTAGATCATCATAATTTTTGTTTCAGGGCGATCTCTCGAACATTTTCCACGGTACGGGCGGCGTACTTGTGCTGGCGATCTACGACGAGATCCAGAAGTTTCTCTGACCGTCGTATGTAAAATGCACCCTTTCCTCATCCATGCCGTCCCTCTTTGGTAAAAGCCACACCCGCACCTCATTTGAGATAAAATGTCTAGTAAAGCGTTCAACGACAAGATTTCACTCTTTAAGGAAATTTACAAAACTCACTACTTTCTGAATTTCTTAAAATCCACATTCGTCCTAAAGATATCATTAGTGAATTGTAACGGTTACTGTCATTTCATTGTTAATCATCTTTCTTTTCAATGCAAAATTCACTACCTTACAAAATTTCGAAATGCAGATGTATCTTCAAAAATGCCTAGCCCTACAAATATTTTTATCCTTGTCGCCGTCGTTCTCCCGGGTCCCAAACCCCAAAATCGATATCTCTGTCCTTTTCGCCCTCGTCGTCTCTTTTCGGCTCGGGGGCTTTTTTCGGGGCCCAGGCCCAGGGCCTCTCTCCGAGCCCTTTTCTTCCTGCTTTTATCCACCTTTCGCATGCAGTGAGAGATTACAAGGATTTTAGAGAGAACGAGAAAGAGTAAAAGATGGAGAGTCGAGAAAAAGAAAGAAAAGATGAAAGAGTACGAAAATTTTAGAGAGGGCACAAAGATGCAAATATGGTCCCTCACTTGCGTGGAAAAAACGAAGGCGCTTTTCGCAGCCCCAAAAGAAAGCCAGGGGACATGGGAAAAGCAAAGTTCTAGCATATGCCGGTCTGGGATTTCTCGACTCAGCCACCTGCGGAAATATCTTTGTTTGATCTTCGTAGGATTTTCTATTGATTGATTTAGACTTTTCAACGTTTATCTTCATGGATTTTTCGTGAATTTGAGTTTCCCGAATTTTTATTAGTTGGTGTTCACATCATTTTGTAGACTCGAGTTCTTAAAACTGATTTTCATGATTTAAAGAGTTTTTATAAAATTTCCTAAAATCCCTGTCATTAATCTAGCTTTTCTCGGTATAGTCTAGTCCTCTTCCTCTCATTTATGGAGATTACCTCTGTCGAAGCATGAAATATTCTTTCGGTTGAATAGTTTATGCCCCGAGCCCTGCCCACTTTTAGATGATTCGAAAATTCTGAAAATTGAAAATTCATTAGATCCAGGAAGATCATTAGAAATTCAGCGTTTTGATACCGATATACTCAAGCTTCTGAAAACGTTATATTTTAGCATATCTACTATGAAATTTATATTTCCAAGCTTCTTAAAAATGCTAAATTTAGCATTTTCATATATTTGAAAAATGAAAATATGCCAATTTTTAACGTCAAACATGATTGAAAGATGAAATTTAGAATTTAATGTATTTTCACGGGAATTCGTGAACTTGAGTATTTTCCTGAGTAGGTTGATTGACATGAATTTTCGGGACCGGCCTTTCTCGAGGATAATTCTGAGCTCCCGCTGTCTATAAACAATAGGATTTGGCGAGCTTTTTAGGGCCAAGGAAGTTTTCTTTCGTCCTGAGGAATTTTTACTCTCCCCTCTTTACTTTCATGCGCACTCCCCATTTTTCATCCACTTTCTCATGCAGGAACAGCGCTGCGCTGCGTTTTGCTTTGGTGAAAGTTCCTGGTTAAACGTTTTGCGAGATAGACGAAATTTTAGAGCAAAATTGTTACCTAAAATGAAATTTTTAGGTCCAACTTAACATTAACTTCGCAATTCTCGACTTCAACCTAAAAAGTTAGGGCAAGCTTAGCATCAAATGTGTAAATTCAAATTTAATCTAAAATTAAGTGAAGCTAAAATCGATGTTTAATTGGAAAATTTATTCACAATTATGCGAATTTTAAGAGATTTTTCCCTCTCCTCTCTCACTTCCTCATGCTATTCCCATTTTTCACGAAGTCCTCCCAGCTTTATGCATGAAAATCCGACATCCCCTTTCGCTCATTTTTCTTCTTAGCAACTATTCATTAATTTCCGGAGAAAGGCAGGCATTCCCATAAATGCTTAACGCAATCTGCGACTAGTCAAAATAATCTTCCTACAAAAGTCTCTGGGCTGGGGGTATTTTGCTCCCAACCTCTAACTATTTTATATTCATAACTTCGGGAAAACTACTCATTCTTGCAAGAATGCACTTGTAAATAAACAAAAATAATCATCCTACGAATTTTTTGCCAAAAATCGAAATTCTCAACCCACTGCTACTCGACCATGCACGCACGCACGCAAAATTCGAGAGGCGAAGAGACTCTATTTTTCTTCGCCCTTCAGGATTTACATATTCTCCTTTTTGCACACACATACAAAGGTTCGGAATAAATTGGTCCTCAGAACTCTCAAATTTTTAATGTCGTATTTCAACAGCATATTTTCCTATGTTTAATCATACGCGGATATGATAAGACATGTCAAACTTCAGAATAACAGATTTGATGCATCCGTATCAGGATTAGGGATTATTCAGTGTGTGGGTGCGTTGTAAAAAATGCTATATGTATGATATTTTTCTCTGTTCCCTCTCCTTTCTACAGTATCTCTAAATCGTGCATTTCTTGAATGAATTTGCTATGTTGTCGTCGTCCCTAATGAAGCAATGTTCTGATTCTTTGCTGCCTCTTAAATTATAATGCTATTTCTTTAATTCCATTTCTTCTCTCTATCTCAATTTATTATGCTATTTCGCCAGCTTAATCCTTCCTTTTTGCCACGGGCAGGGGATGCTTTTTGCCTGGAGCACGCATCATAAAATTGATCTTCTCACTCCATAGGAATTTTAGAAAATTAGTTTTTATTTATTATGTGTGGACATATATTTTAACTGTATGATCTATTTTTTTAGATGTATGCCCTAAATTTGTTGAATGTATGTCTAAAGTTTATTATATACCCTAGTTATTTTATTATATATATAAACTTGAAATTTGTTATTTAACATTTCATATTGGTTCAGCCATTAATATAGCTCATTAATGATTAATCTAATGTTATCGCACGTGCTAATTATTTGATTAGAGATTATTATTTTAATTAGTTTTTGCAGGCAACTCGGAAAAGAACCCCCAAACCCAATGAATAAGGATTCCAATTCCCCTACCAGCCCTATACCCTACTGGTAAAGCTATTTGCATTGGAGTCCTTATTCATTGGGTTTGGGGTACTTTTCCGAACCAGCATTTTGCAATTTTTGAAATTTTTATGCCCCGCTCTCTTTCGGTTAAAATGATAGATATACACTTGTGCCTTTTAGTGTTTGCCATTCATCCGAAAAGGAGCTTCTAAAGAGAAAGAGAGCCTAATTTGGCCATACTCTTTTATTTCTTCTTTCTTTCTATCTTCTCTCCTCTATCTCACATTACTAATGAAATTGCGCATCTCCGCTACTCGGAACAATTTATGTTTCTTCTTCTCTCTGCCTCTTAATTCCCCTTACTATTTTTGCACTTTTCTCTCTCTCTAATTCTATGATTTTCAAATGGTCTCTCGCTTATTATATCGTCATGTTTTTCTGCTTCTCTGCACTCTCTCATCTACTAAAATGCCGGACTTCGCTATTTTCATGCCCCTTGTTTAACGTTTCTTTTGAAAGGACCACGTCCCCCAATTACTATAAGGCCTGAAACTTCTACTTCAATTGACTTTGACAAAAAGGGGCGGGGCTAAATTTTTGAAAATTGCAAGAGTGCCGCAGGATTTTTCCTATTATAAGATATGTCGCCACATGACATTCGGTTTTCTCAACTCCCCCTCAAAAATGGAAATATTATGCGGAATTGAGAGAAGTTAGAGGATGGAGAAAAACGAAGAAATAGTATGGAAAATTTAGAGAGTCAGGGAAATATGTTTGCCCCAGGAACCATCTCCAAAAGGGACCTTCTTTCAATAGTGGCTAATTCGTCGGGACATGCTATTTCTCTTTATTTGTATCTTTCATAAGGGAAGAAACTTTAAGTCGGGTGCGATTTCTTGATAAAACCTATATACCACTCGAAAGAGCAGAATTTTCTGAGTTAAACTGTACTATTTTTAGCTGCCGAAGAGGTACGACTAGAAATTAGATTAAGCTTGATACAAAATTAGCGAATTAAAGAGGTAAACTTTCAAACAAAATGGCGTTGAATTTGAGCAAATGTGATCATCGTTCATTAGTCATCGGAGAAATAACATGTGAAGTGAAGAGAGTTGAAGAAATAGCGATTTTCGATAAACGTCTTTTTGGTGCAAATTAGCACTATTTGAAGGGAAAGATACTGCTTTAACATTCTAATTTTGTATCAGCCCATACTAACTTCTAGCCATACCTCTAGGAACCGAAAACTCCGCCCTTTGCATTTTCTTGTTTTTGTTCAAAAAGTGGTCATTGAAAGCGTCAAAAATAGGAAGCAAGTCCCCCTTCATAGTTGATGTTCGCAAAAGATCATTATCAGAGTCAATGAACCACCCATAGAAGTGGTTGTTTATTAGAAAATCTTGTCAGGAAGTGCGCGTCCGCAGGCGCTCGCGGGAGTTGTACACCACCAAATCGTGCTCATTTTCCTGATTGATTTTAGTGGCATCTTTCGATCAAAAATAATTTTAATTTTATTCTTTCTCCATTAATATCTTAGAGTTACATCGTATTTGACTATTTAGAGTAGGAAATTTTCGAAAATTGTAAACAGCGCAAAACCATTTGCGGTCCCTATGTACCTCTTCGGCAGCTAAAAATGACACAATTCGACTCAGAAAATTCGGCTCTTTCGAATGGTATATAGGTTTCATCAAGAAATCGCACCCGCCCTAAAGCTCCTTCCCTCTTGTCAGTCTCTCAACTTTCCTAACTATTTCCTTCGTTTCTGTATCTTTATACCTTTTACTTTCCCATACTATTTCTCAATTTTCTGACTGTCTAACTCTAATTTCTGCCTTTCATGGTGTCGTTTTGGTATCCAGAACGTCAGACACATTTATCGACTAACGAAAATATATCGCATGTAAACGTGCTCTATCTATAAAATTAAAAGGAAGTTTTAGTATAGTTTAACGATGGAGCGAGATTTTATATGAGCTGTTTATTTTTTTTTTTTTCTTCTGAAACATATACGTTTCGATTTTCGGCGCGTTTCGTCCAATTTTGTCCTCTTTTCTCGTCTCCCGGTTTTTCTCCAGAGAGCAACAAATTTGTAGTGTTGAATTTTTCAAAAGCCTCTGGCTTCCCCCAGTAATTTCATTGATGTCTAGAGTGAAAAAGGTTATGGGGTTTTTTTTCGAATTTTTGGACAACACTTTTGGAAATCTATATATTTTCCCAAGTTGTTCTTCCAAAATTTATATATATATATATATATTTTTCATTTTTTTCAAGACTGTATTTGCATCCCAATATTTTTCCCGAAATATACGATTTCTGTTATCATCTCACGCATATTGCACCATCATATGAGTCTATTTTTAGCTCTGAGAAAGGAAAACGATGCAAAATAAAATGATACGCGCCTTGAGTTTTTCGCACGTTAATTTGAAGATTCTAAAACCTACCATTATCTTTGAGTTTAAAGACGGGGCTTAGATGATAAATGATGAAGCTCTTATCGAAAAGAAAGAAAAGATAAGATAAAGCTATGAGAAAACCTTAGGCAAACATTTATTTTATCTATTTGCTTCGAGGGTAGATCCTCATATCCAATTATCTTATCCACTGAGGTATCACGCCATATCCTTAAATCTCAAGAGATCTTGAAATCAAACTATTTACTCAAATTCCCCATTCATTATCTAAGAATTCATATTTCGAATATCGATTTGCGTTTAACAATGTCGGACGTAAGAATTTTTACATGCAAAGTTGAATTTCCTGTTAAATTTGATAATTAGATTACATTGAAATTTGATATTTAATGTGAATTTAAAAAATTAAAGGTTTAAATTTTAGATGGCAGTTTTCAAAAAGCTGAAAAAGTCTAAGGACAAAGGGGCACCGCTACCCGAGCCCGAACCCGTCAAGCAATTGGATAAAAGGGTCGGGTTGGAATCCTACCGGTATTGCTGAATTTTTAAAATTATGTTAATTTTTAAAATTTAGTGACTTTTTCACTCTGAAAAATTATTGGAAGGCTATCGATAGAAAACGCCAAGATTCAGGACAGCTGTTCTTCAGCAGGTTTGAATTTATTTAAATTTCAAATATTTGACATTCTGGCCTTTGGCAAATGTGGCACAAGAAAAAACTAGTAAAATGCACGTATTTAGAAATTCATGAGATACTTTAGTCAACCTTGTCGTACTACTTTTGCTAATTGCGTAAATTTTAATACTTATTTAAGGTAATATATTTAATGTCTAGATTAAATGCTGATATACTATTTTATTATATATGAAATGTTTAACATTTACTTAAAATAATATAGTTAAATGAAATTTAATTTAAAATAATGACGAAATATTGTTCGACCACCAGAATAAAACAAAACCCCTATAGCGCACATGGTTCTAAGACCGCGAGCGTGCGAAAATTTGACGTCCATTCTCAAAAATTTTGCATCAGCAATTTCCCATTTTCCAATTTTCCACCTGCTAACACAAATTCTCTCGCTTAACCCCAAGAAATTTTTTGGCGGGAAAAACGGCATGGTGACATTTTTCCCCATTAATTTCTGCAAAAATACATGACTTTTGCCAGGATTTTTTTTCGCATTCCCGGAAAATTTTTTTATGACTTTTGGTTTCAATTTGCTTACGCAGGAAATGGAGGATTTACAACTTTCCTCGAAGGTACAATAGAGATTCTGGTCTCGAATTTTAGTTGCTTTTTAAAATGTAGTCCCAAAAATGCGTCGACTCCTATAATTTTCCAATTCTGGCGATATTTACGTCATTAGGTTGATCATTTTAGTCTCGTAGTTCATGAATTTCCTCGGCTCTCTAAAATTACCTGATATTTCCCATTTTCTTTTCGTATCTTCAGGCTCTATGATATCTTCCCCTTTACCTGTCTCCCTAGCAATACCGCTTAAATCTAAATCTCGTTCACACTTCAGGTAGGGATAATTCTTTTTAGCCCTGCCCACTTACATATCCTTGCATCGCCGAGAGCTTTATCGCAAATCCATTCCATATATCCCAGATACAATCCTATTTTCCCCGTTCTGGACTTTGAATCTAAGATTTCACTAGGAGTCCAAGCCCGTACCAGAGAATTAATCTTCTAAGGAACTCTCATGGGGTCCGGATCCAGTGCCGTGGCGGCTAACGGCGCTAAGAGTCGGGGATCCTTAAAAGGGTCCGACGACCCGCCCGTAGCGGAGGCTCCGCAAGTCGATAGTCGACTACCGTACCCGAATTTTCGAGAGCTATTTACTCTAAAGAATTACTGGAAAACGATTAAAAGAAACGATAAAGACTGCGGCAAACAAATGTTTGCAAGGTAAGAAGTTTTTCGAACTTCAGATTTGACTTCATGGAGCTAATTTAGTTTCGACTAAAAACTTCATAAGTTAAATTAGAATTATATTTTTTTATTTTATGCAACTAGTTTAACTTTAATAGAAACTTCAAAAGCTAAATTTGGAACTCCATTTTAAACCTTAATACTTCAATATAATATTGGCTTTTGAATTGCAACTTCATATATTTCTGCATAGAATACTTAAATTTTGATATACATGCAAATACCTGCAATTGTAGGCGCTAAGTCATAAGACATATCTGCATGAGAAAATCGTGTTGTTCCGATCTCCTGACTAAATTTTCAATTTAATACCTAGCACATTAGATAGTCTGATTAATTCCTAATTAGCCTGTTTTCTGCGAAACTCCGTCTGAATTTTTGCAAAGTAATGCTCAAATTCGTCGCAATCTTCAAGCACCAATGACATTTGCTTCATTTTCCCCCAAAATGAGCCTTTATAACCCTTGATGCTTCAAGTAGCATAAGTGGACCTCTAATTGCAAATTCGTATAGTCGGGGAAAAAGGTTAATTCATAAATATGGATATTTTTAGTGAACATGTTGCCATTTTAAATTTTGAACCTGAGGTTTAAATCGATTTTCCATGTAACGTATACGGGGTAAATCGAAATTGTCATAAGACTTCTAGACCTCTAGTTAGATTTAGGTAACTTGAAGATGGGATGTATTAATCCCTTTTATATAAATTTTATATCTTTTATCCTCAAATCTCGAGTATAATAGGCATAATGCGGAATGATATTTGGGTGATATTCATAGGCAAATTACGAAACAAAAATACAAATATCCGCTTTTACTTAGAAAATTCATTGAAAACAGCACAACAACGTTTTATGTCGCACACTCGCGGGTACAAATTATTTTATTAGTTCGAAGGGAAAGGTTTATGCGATAATATACGAAATAAAGAATCATTAGCGCGACAATGAAACTGAACTCGGTGGTCTAAATATAAATATATTGAAATTTTTAAATTTAAAGATAATTTTTATTTTCATACATATACTTGTAATAAAATATTATTACGATGATATAATTGATATTTAGCCTAATACTTTGGACATAATTGTATAAATTTATTTAATACTTTTTAATAAATATATAATATAATTATTTTCAGATACCTAAACCAACAACCCGACTTCAAAGCGCTATATCCGAAGTTAAAAGGCATAGACGCGGCCACCGTTGATATGTCCTGTAGTGACTCAGCGTTTGAGGCCGTTTCCGCCAATTATTTAAAGGTATACATATTCATTTAGCTTAAGCATAAATTGAATTTAATTAAATTAGATATCACAAGATTAGACCATTTCATTCATTATCCTGAGTTTAAACAGCAGAAGATTAAACTATTTAAAATCAATCATATTAGGTCTTATTATTATTAATCTTTAAATATTTTAGCTTAAATATATTATATTTAGGTATTCGACGACGTTATAAATGCCGTAGAAGAAAAACCCGGAGACGTTCAAACTGCGTGTGATCGGTTAACCGCAGTGGGGAAAATGCATCGAACAAAGGTATAAATTTAAATTTTAAAATATGTTAAACGTCAATTATAACCAATATGTTTTAGATAAATACGTCATTTTATAATATCAGCCTCATGAATAAAATTCTTAAATTGTATATTTTAAATAACTAAATAGTCTAATAACGTAGTTTAAATTATGAAATATATTTAAATATTTCAGGTCTCCGGTATGAAAGCCGGGGCATTTCAAACGATGGAGGAACCATTTTTGCATATGGTTAAAGAAATTCTCCAAGATCGATTCAATGAAAAGGCCGAAACGCTATTCCGGAAATTCTTCCAGTTCTGCTTAAAATATCTACTTGAAGGCTTCAATGGTTAGTTAAATCACATGATGTGTAAGGCGATTGATAAAAGTAGTACATTTTAAAATTTCCGAAATTTTATATGTTATGTTATGTTATTTATCGTACTACTTTTTTAATTGCCACTCATAAAATGTCATAAATCTATAATAGAAGTCCCTTTAAATTAAATACCAGTTTTTGAATAGATTTTGAAATTAAAAGTCTGTGAACTTCTATTTTAGGTCAATTTGATAGCTTAGATCTTGAAAATAGGTTTAAATTTCACTGCGAGATTTTATTTTGTATTGTAAAACGTTTCATTTATGCTCAAGTTCGTAAACAATTCGCGTTGATTTATTTCATTTTACATCAAAATTAATTCATATTCGAAGATTTCTGAGAATAGTCATAAAAATTGCATCTAAGTCTAAATGATTCTTAGTCATTTAAACGTATTTTTCGATATTATTTTCTTTGTGCGATATTACGGGTCATCTCATTTGATATTTAAAAATCGCTTCTCCGCAAAATTTAAATACAGTATCTGAATTGTATTATAAGCAATTTCCCGTCCTCATACCATGCATTTGAAACATTTGAATCATTTAGGTTCTTTTAAAAATTAAAATTACCTTCTATATAATTTTCTTTTATACAAGATTTTAATATAGTTTGAGAGCCTGTTTGTGATATAAATAAAGATTTAGAGCGAATAAAATAAAGGAAATATTCAAATTTTATCGTTTTCATGATTTTTTTAACAAGAATATGTTAGTTTTACTGATTTTTCTTAGAAAGTTATTGATTTTCCAATAGTTTTGATCGATTTTTTGCACGATTTAATGTATAGTCTTCACATTTCCCTAGGATTTCATTTCTGCTTCTCGGAAATCTCTCATAAATCCCTAACTATTTTCCCTCCTTCTTTCATTCTTAACTTCATCCACTTCTCTCGATGTCCCGGATTGCGGTTTTCGAGGTCACTTCCAACACGATTTCCCAACGATTCTCGATTTTATTTCCCTTTTTTCTCTTCGTTTCTTCCAAAAACTTCTGTCTTCGTCTATTTTAAGCTTATTCGATTTAATCTTTTGAACAGGTAGTTTTATCCAAACCGATTATTTAAGATTATCCTAATTCGATGAAGATCACCATTTTAAGATACCATTTTCTTGAGATGCCATTTCTAAGATACCATCATTTCAGTTACCAAAAATGGTAGTACCCGGCGATGCGAGAAGAACCTTTCCCCATTTTGTGCCATATTCAAGGGTCCTACCAGGCGAAGAACGTATCCATCAATCGATTTTGGTAAATGGTAAAGTTTGCCAAAGTGGTAGCATATATTCAACTTTTGAGACTTCAGAACCAATTACCGGGCCCCCAGATCAGTCTGTGAAAACCGTATTTGACGTTATTCAAAGGGGCAGAATAATTTCGGAAAATGGACCTTTATTCGGAGAAATTAACGCTAATGGCCAATATGAGTGGAAGAATTATGCCGAAGTTCCATTTTTTCATAAAATAAAAAAACGGTATATTTATTTAGGTGGATTTTAAAAGTCTTCTCTTAGCAAATTCCATAAAGGAGTTTGGAATAGACAGAGGACAAAGAGTGGGTATCGCAGGTATAAAAACTCGAAAAAAAAACCCTGAAAAGGAAAATTTTCAGGGGTCCATTCTTTAAATTATATGGTAGCCGTGCATGCCATGATTAGATCTTCTTTGGTTATTGTGCCGCTGTATCATAACTCGAAAATCGAGACTTTGTGGTAAAAATTAGCATAAACTAGCAAAGGTTATTCATTTTTAGCGATATCATCGAAAACTGCAATTTGGAACTAGTTTTCTGCGATGATGAAACCAGGGCGAATTGTTTTATCGAAAAGAAAAACGAAGGGTTTTTGGGTTGTCTTAAAAGATTGGTCTTATTAAAAGGCAACCCCCAAAAATGCTACAATATCCACAACCCGGATGATCTCCATGTAAATTAGCGTAGAAGAACTAAAATTATGCTAATTTTTAGGTTACTACCTACGAAGATATGCTAATTTTGGGTCGGGGCCATCAACATGCATTGATACCCCCGGAACCGGAAGATGTCTATATTATTTGTCACACTAGTGGAACGACAGGTTGTTAAGTAGAATGAGAATTGTTGAAAAATTTAAAGAAATTTAATGAAGATCAGTTTTCTGTTGAGCAAAGAGGTCATTTTTAGGCCAACCTAAAGGAGTCCAATTAACCCATGGAGCTTTATTAGCTGCAATGGCGGGAATTTACACGACTTGGGTACCACCGCCGAATAAGTGAATTTTTATAATATATCGATTTAAAAGTGATATTTTTAGCTGGCCTTTCGGGAAGGAAGATACATATTTTAGTTTCCTGTCCTTGGCGCATATTTATGAGCATTTGATTCAAGTAAAATACTTTAATTTCATATTTCTACATTGTTTTAATTATTAGACCCTGACAATGTATTTCGGAGGGCGAATAGGCATATACCGGGGTGACATTACAAAATTAATTCAGGATATCCAGGTCTGAAATTGAAATTTGCTAAAGATCAGCCTTCTTCTAATTTCAGGCCTTACAACCGACAATTTTATCGCTGGTTCCTCGACTTTTGAACAAATTCTATGAGCATATTCACACCGAAATGGGCAAGAAAAACATCATAATCCGGAAAATTTTTGAAAAGGCGAAAAAAGTAGTCTTCCCTTGAAAACTAGAGGAAAAATGAGAAGTTTCAGGAGAAAATCAACCTATTGAGACATGGTATCCAAAGGTACGATACCATTTGGGACAAGTTGGTATTCAGAAAGGTACCAATTTTGGTATCACTACCCAAAATGGTGCCATTTTCAGCTGCACTATCTATTCGGTGGTAAACTTCGAGTCATCACCACCGGAGGGGCAGCGGTGAACAAAGATGTCAAGGACTTTACTAGAATCGCTTATGGGTGCCCATTGGTCGAAGGGTTGCTATTTAAGCTACTAAATTGGTACCAAAAGACTCGTTTTTGTAGGTATGGGCAGACGGAGTGTGCTGCATGCGGTACCATTTCGCTACCGTTCGATACAAGCTATGGTAATGTGGGTGGTCCAGCTCCTTGGGCTCAGGTATACTGTTTTATACCACATTTGGTATCATTTCTTTCGACCATTTTAGGTCAAATTGGTGGATGTCCCAGAATTGGGATACTTTTCTGTAGAAGATAAGGGTGAAGTTTGTTTCCGAGGGGCTGCATTGATGAATGGCTATTTCAACGAGGACGACTTGAATAGGAAAACTATTGATGAAGAGGTAAAAAAAAAACGTTTCTATTTTTCCCTAAATAGGGCTATTTTTGAAAAGTTCATTCTTGCCTTTAAGCTTTTTATCACAGACAAACAAATTTTAGGGCTGGTTACACACCGGGGACATAGGGCAGTGGCGAGGTGATGGAAGGCTTGAAATTGTCGACCGAAAAAACGCGCTCTTCAAATTAGCCCAGGGCGATTTTGTTAGCCCAGAATCAATAGAAACCACATACTTGAACAATCCGCTAATTACCCAGGTAATTAACTAGTTGTAGTTAGTTGGGTAATTAACAAGCTAACTAACTTAGATCTTCGTGACCGGAGACACTTGTCGATCGTTTTTGGTCGCGATTTGTGTGGTGCATTATCAAGCGCTGAAGGCGAGCTTCGTCAATGCCTACCCGGTAAGGGATATAGGAGAAACCCTTATACCTAAAACCAGGATATCCCAATATTTAGAATCTAAAAGTATCCCAAGATAATATCAGTACGGATGCGTTTTTGAACGATGAAAAAGTGATCAGGCACTTAATTAGCGAGTTGAACCAAACCGGTCGGGCGCACGGACTTCAGACGATAGAACTTATTCAAGAGGCCTATTTAACTACGGCGGTAAGAAGGCGTTATTTTGGCTAATTACGTTGTTTAAAAATATTTTATAAGTTCATCGAGCCAATTATTTTGCCTAAAAATAATTTATTTAGGAATTCACCGCTGAGAGCGATCTATTAACCCCTACACTAAAATTACGAAGGCACATGTTGAAGATAAAATACGCCGACGAAATACATTATCTTTACGAGAGACATATGACATTGTGATTGACTGAGCATGGACTGCTTTAATTAAATTATTTTTAAATAAATAATAAATTGTTCTCTATAAAATGCTTTATTATTTCTATTTTTTTTCTAAAAGATACCCTATTTCTCCATGGGAGGTCTATAGATGAAAGAAGATGGATTTTGTTGATCTTCAGGAACATTTTCAGGAAAATTCGATGGATAAATCACCTCTCCTTTCGGGGTGTACACCACTTGTTGGGATCTGATATTTTTAGTCATTTTTGAAAATTTGATTTATACCGTTTTTCACCGAAATCTGGCTCAGGCTCTCATTTTTCTAGCTTCTCATACGCTCTCTTTCAAACGTTCTCTCGCTCCTCCTTTTCTTGACACATCTAGCTTTGGACGTCGAACAAAGTAAAGTGACTGTAACGTAGTAGTAGGATGTTGAATTTCGAAAAATCATTTGGCAACGGTCACGACTCCTCCCTTCGCAACAACTCTTGCCATATTTCGTCTCAAGAGGCTAGAGAAAATTGAAATCGAGAGACGAATGAGAAACGAGAAAAACGAAAGCCATATTTGGATGAAAACAGTATCTAAATATCTTGCTTTTTCAGTCTTGAAAAATCTATTAATCCAATTTTTAATTTTGAAATATTTGTAATCTTCTGATTTGTTTACTTTTCACTAATTCTAAGAAAGTTCACCTCCAGTCCTCAAGAGTACTTTTGTCCTTCGGAGGCTCATACATTAGCCTTTCGATGTTGGTTCTGAAAAAAATCTAAATTCAGAATGTTTTTTTTTTTTTTAAATCAGACTAGGCAGAACTTAAGCCAGATCTCTCGTGCGTACCCCCTCAAGCCAAATTTGTTCGCTAACATCGTAATGCATGCCCACCCCCCTACCTTATAATTTTTCATTTTGGTTGAAAGACTACCTAGGTCTGCAAAGAAAATGAAATAAAGTTTAAAAAATAACCTGGTGTTTGCAAACTTATCCATCGGGGGTTGCTGGGAGCCCTCTCCATAGTCCAAGCGACGCTCTTTCAGAAGAGATTTTTTACTGAAATAAAAAAATGAATTAAAAATTATTCCTTTAAATCCCACCCCTGTTCCGGTTCGAATAACAGGAACTGAACGGTAGAAACGATGACGAAGATCACGAAGTACGCCGTAAATATTTTGAACAGAAAATTGGAGTTCTGAAAATTGTATTTTGAGAAAAAACAACATTAAAAATCTCACAAAAACTTGTCTCGAAGAACCCTTGTTCATGCCTCTGAAAAATTCTTGAAAAGCTTCCTGGGTCTGTCTTTCGAACTCGCTCGAATTCGGGTGTCTGGAAAATCAAAAAATAAAAAGATACAAGTTTAAAAATTAAGACTAACTTCTGATGAAACTCGTGCCACCGCGTCGCCCTTCGTCGCTGATATTCGTCCCAGATTTTCTCCCGATTCATCCGAAAAGTCCTGTCGTACTTGTCCCTTTCTTCTTTCATTCGATTGAACTGCTCCCAGATCTGGGAATAAAATATTGATTTTGGGAAACAAAATGAGATTTTAAGGAATAAAATCATATTTTTCTCCCAAAATATTCTCAGGTGTCACTTTTCCAATAACTTTTCCTCAAGAAAAAATGTTCCCGAAAGTTTTAACTACGATTTTCTATAGGAAATCTTCTCAAAAACTTATTTCCAGAAGTTTTCCTTCAAAACTTACCCTTTGATATTCCTGCTCTGTGTACGTCTTGCTGTGAAATGGATTTCTGTTGTGGTAAGTGTATGTTTGTTGCTGAAAAATACAAATTTTACAATTTTTACAAAAATTTCAAAAACTCACATAAAAGGTGTTATCTCCAGGATACCTGCTCCCTTGTCTTCCAGAAGACATGTTATCATAGGCGTTTCTTCTGAAAAGAAAACAATTTCATAAATCTGCAATCTTAGTCTCGCCCAATTTTTTTTTAAAATTCCACCCCTTTCCGTACCTGTCAGGATCCTTCAAAGTTTCGTAGGCTTCAGTGACTTGGATGAACTTTGCTTGGGCTTCTTTATTGTTGCCTGTGACGTCGGGGTGGTACTGAAATTCGAAAAAAAAATTAGAAAAGGGTGAAAATTTGCATAAATTTAAAATTCTCCACCTTTTTAGAAAGCTTATAATAAGCGGACTTTATCTCTCGTTGAGTAGCGGTACGGGAAACTCCGAGTATTGCATAGTAGTCGGGGAGCCCGAAGCTGAAATTTTTAGAAGCGACTATTTTTGAAAAAAAAAGATTAAAACTTACCCATTTAGTAAGCGATTGACCTGAAAAATTGCATGGACCCGACGAAATTTGAATCTTATCAGGGGAAATATCATTACGTCATCTGAAAAAGACAATTTTTGAAGAAAAAAACATCAAAAATTCTCAATACGGGATTTCATCCGATTTCAAAAAAAATTTGACAGAAAAAATATTTAATTTATTACTTCCTAGAACGAAAAATGTATAATAACAACAATGTCCCTAGAATTCTAATAGATTTCTTCCTCAATTTTGGGAGTATCTGAAAAAAAAAAATTTAAATAAAAATTTGGGAAATCTTACTTGACAACTAAAATGTTGACGCCCACTAAACTGACGGCCACCGCACCGAACAAGTACAGCCCCAGATTTTTTCGCTTCTCCGCGTAATATTCTTTTTCTGCGTCTCTGAAAATTTGGCTGGTTTTTACAAAGGGTATTTAAAAAAAAAAAAGTTAAACACACCGAGTCAAGCCTAATATCTCGAAACTGCTTCATTTACCAATATATACTAGACGATGAAAAGACTCGAAGAAAATTCGAAAATCAATTGAATAAAGCGACTATCGGTCTCTGACTAGGGTCCCTATCCCAAAACGCGGACAAACACTGATTGTACTCAACTTCGAACCTTTTCTAAACACCGCCCCTACCTCCAAATCATGTCAAGCAATTTGCGAGAAAGGAAATATTAGGCGTGGACTGTCGTGTAAAATAACAATTTCAAATTGCAACCTGAAATGTTTGCCAGTGTATCCCTGCTCTTTTCGCGGCCCCATGTAAGACTCATTTCTTTCGATGTTCAAGTCGATTATCGTTTGTTCGCGGGATTTTTCACGAGCAACCTTCAATTTGTAAATTTTGAAGAAAAAAGAACTCAAATTTTAGTTTTTACCGGTCTCAAAAACCCTGGTGAGTCCCAATCTGAATTGTCCGCGTCGTATTGTTTTCGCTTCTCTGGATCCCGCAAAATATCATAGGCTTCCTAAAGTAATTTGAAAAAATAATCTATTTTAATTTGTTTAATTACCTTAACCAGAACGAATTCGTCAGTAGGTGATTTTCTACTCCAACCGATTCTCGAGTCCGTATTTTTTGAAATTGCAGTGTCGGGGTGTAGCTGAAAATCGCTATTATTAAAAATGACGAGAAATAAAAATCCTAACCTCTTTGGTTTTCTTCACGAAAGCCGACCGGATTTCGTCTTGACTAGCGGTCCGTTTCACCTCTAGTATCTCATAGTGCGTTTTGGTTCTAAAAATTAAGGAGATAAAAAGAGATATATGAAATCCTTTCTTTTAAAAAAACGATATATGAAATCTCACCTCGGAATATAAGAAGCGGCTCTCTGTGAAATCCGTATGTTTACCGTACTCGTGGAAGGTAACGAAAATGTCAAATACAGTATCCTTCGGCAGTGATGCATTCATTAAACTGAAACAAATCGATAGCATTTGAAAGAATACTAAAAATCGAAAATATTCATTCGAAAAGTAACGATTTCTCAGAAAAAATAATGAAGATTACTGTAACTAATGCAATTTATTATCTATGGCAATGGGAAATTATTAAAATGCATATTTTCAAGTGATTAGATCATGGGTTTAAGGCTTTCAGTATAAATAGATATGGCATATTTTGAGGTCATGGAATGTTAAAACTGTGACATGGAACGTATGATAATTAAAAAAAAATGTATATATATGAAAAATTATCTACCGACAATAATCTGGAGAAAAGCTTGATAGGACGAGATATCTTCCCGATTGTTGTGCATCACATAATGCACGTACGAGAAAATTACCGATGAAACTAGGATTACGGTAATGTAATCCACCTCGTATATGGATAAAGCTAGCTGAAGGAAAATGATCGAGATGTAGGAAGTCAATAGCGAAAATAAGAGGGAATACGATAAAGTCAGCTTTTTGAAGGACTGTAGCGAAAATAGAAAGTGCATGAAAAATACGGTAGCCAGAACTAGCGATGAAATGTACAGCAACTCAGTGTCGAAATACAGGGATTGGGCTGAATTTGAAAATTTTCAAAAAAAATGAAACTCTGTTACCGGTCACCCACAAAGCGATCGTGCCAACATAGATGAGGCATAGCAGGGATGAGATTTGAAAATTCCGGAACCTCCGTAAAGTTGAGCCGGAAAAGAATGGGAGTAAGGAAATAACAAAATGAATAGCAGAATAGTGCTGCACATAGGACCGTGCACCGGGGAACCAATATAATCCTACGGTCACTAAAATAAATTTTCAAACACATTCAAATAAGTTCATTTTCTGACCTGCGCCGATAGTGAGAAATTGCACTGATAAAAGGGCGTAGACCGTCCGAAATCTGGGGGTATTTTGAAGGTCGAAATTCGAACTTTCCAATAGAAAATCCCGGGAATCATGGGACATTTCACTGAGAATACAAGAAAACCACAAAAGTCGGAGAAGAATGAGTAATGGTAATGGTAATAAAATGAATAATTGGACAATGCATAGATTTGCACTTACGCGTACTTTTCGAGTAAATTACGTTTGGTTTTATTTAAAAAATTTTTCATTCGGAAAAAATTAGTTTTTCAGAATGAGATGATCGAGAGATACGGAAGGCTTCTGAAACGGAGCCCGCAACTTTTCCTTAGATTTCACCGGCAAAAATCCGAGCTCTGGGAGCGAATCAAAGACAATGTTTTCATGGTGGGTTCATTTTTGAAATTTCTTTCTAAAATTAAACAAATCAGATCGACAAAGAAAATTTTTGTCCGGAATTCATACAAAGGGCCCACAACTGGGACAAAATTCCCAACGACAAATGGTTGCTAATTTATCGAGATAAAGGTAACCGTTTAATTTTATTTTTAAAGTGCAAAAATTTACATTCTTGTTCTGGGAGGTTTCCATATTTTGAATAGAGGTGATAGGAAGGACATTTCGCTTGATTTGCAAGTAGCATATTTTTAATTTAAAAAATAAGAAAGATGATAAAATATCTTCAACTTTTCACAAGTTTACACTTCATTTAAAAAAAATCCTAAATCTCGAAAAGAAATTAAATAATTTCTACTTCTTAACTTTTCCAGCCTGGAGCAACATCTACTTCTGGACATCGTGGGGCATTCCCCTGATAATTGTCATGTCCGCGGGGATCATCTGGGACATCGCCATGCATCCCAAGCATCAGCGATTCGACATCAGCAACAAAATCGTCGCTGATTACAATGAGGTAAATAGTCTGTATTTTGAAGAAGAACGCTCGAAAATATCGGTTTTTCTTAGTATGTTAAAACGAGAAAATACGCCATATAGTAAAAAAATTGAAAAACATGGCGTTATCATCTAAAATTAACGTTTTTAAAGACGTCACATCATAGAAATAGATCTATTGTAGTACTCGTTCTACGCTCACCCTCATCCTTTTGTACTATTCACTCAATTTTTTGAGAAATAGTATAGAGGAAAGAAAATCGAACGAGTACTACAAAAGGGTGAGGTCGAATACTACGATAGACATAGAAATGGATATTTTTTCAAAAGACGTCACAATAAATAAAAAGATTTTTAAAGGCGTCCCAAATTTCAGGCGGGCGTCCTGGTCTACATCCCTCTTCTGGGCATGTGTCTAATGCCCCTGGTTCTGTGCCGAGCCCAGCAAATGCGCCTCTTTCGAATTTATCAAAACCGCGCCGATCCGGATGTGTACGTCGCCATCGTCCCCAAATTCGTCGTCTTTCAAGGAAAAGTAGGATTTTTCCCTTGCTCTATTTCAGCGCCTTTATGGAACTCGATATGACGCCCTTTAAACACGATCCTAGAACGCTTTTCATACATTTTTGACGCCCTTCAAACATGTGTTGACTCCCTTATAAATTTGTGTGAATTCCTTCGAATTTTTGATGACACATTTTAGATGCCATTTGACCGAATGAAAACCGGCTTCGACTACATGGAAGATGAACTTCCCGAGACTCAAAGATTTCTCTACAATTTCGCCTTCGGAAATGCAAAAGTTGGTTTATTTTTTGATTTTTGAAAACTTGCAAAAATTCAGATCGACAAACGAAGATTCTCCATTTCGCCCGAGTACTTCCGAGAGTTCAATTACAAGTAGGCGTTATGTCAAACTGAATTAGAATGTGGTTAGTGTTAATGACGACTAAATTCGACTTTCAGATCCTACATGTTCAGTGAGACATCGCTCAAGCCGAAAACGGATGTGATGGATTAAATTTAACATAGTTTTAGTGTGAGTAGCGTTGATTAGGCGTTAATTCTTGTTAAAGTTGTTATTTATTTCGAATCTCCAATGAAACTTTATTCAACACTTGCTTTTAACAATAACATAATAATAATTATGATAATTGAGGTAATCTAACCGAGAAAAATTATAATAGTTACCCAAATAATTGAGTCAATTACCCAGTAGTTAGGATAATTAATTAATTAATTAACTACCCAATTAGTCACTATCATCGCCGTCTTCGGTGAAGTCGAATGGCTTGAAGGCTTGTTTGAATTTTTCCACCAACTCCGACTCCTTGTCCTTTCCCAAAACGCAGTTTTTCCAGTCCGTCTTCTCTTCGCAGTTCAAAACCCCGTTTCCCGCCAAAACCTTAAAAATCAGTTTTTCTGCCAATATTCAAAAAGTCAGCAGTCTTACCTCTCGACCAAACTGCAGTGGGAATTCCCTCATTTGACGGGTGAAGAGTCTAGAGCCGTCCGGAAGTTCCACGAAAAAGTAGGGACAGCCCTCGTTGACTATGTCTAGTAGCTGAAAAATAAAATAACACCAAGTATTACGGTATTCTTTCAAGTTTTGAGATACCGTATAAAAACTTTCACAATTCAAATACGGTATTAAAATGGCAACCTATAAAATACTGTTTAAAAAAAAACAGCATTTGTGTATTATTTAAAATCTAGGATTGCGATATTTGAATTAAAAACCCACCTGCTCGTCTTTTCCCACGGTGATCATTTCGATGCCTAGCAAGTTGGCTGCGTTCAAAAACGCCATTTTGAGTCCTTTCACTGCCGACTTTGGCACTGGAACGAGTTGCAACTGCATATGCTGGGTTCTGTAGTTACGCTCAAAACAGACCAGGGCTTTGTTGTTCTGGAATTCAATTATTATTCGATTTTCTAGTTTTTATTTTTATAATTTTACTTATTCTTTAGAACTTTTCCTTTATTTTTACCTTATCAGCCAAGAGCATGAACGAGTTTTTGTACTTTTCCAACTCATCCCGGACTTCAGAAGGGGCGGCGACGATGCTTTGAATGTGACCTAAACTATCATTTTTTGTTAAAGAAAAAAAACGTAAAAAGTTTTAGACCTCATATTTTGTGAAGAATAAAAAAAATAAGGAAAAAGTATACTTGAAAAGCTGTGATTTTTATAATAACGTTGAGTAAAAATTCAAAAAAAAAAATTTTACCGATAGAAAGAATGAGAACGTGATCCTCAGTTAGAGGTCCTTTGGGCATTGCCACGTAGCAGGAATCGCCCACGGAAACCACCAAATGTTTCTCCGCGTCCACATTCGAAAGACAGAACCAGCAGGGACCGGCTGGCTTCTTCTCGGGACGAGGCCCGTCGTCTGGAAAACGATTTTAGGTTAAATTTTGCAAAACCGAGGAAAATGAAATTCTTTAATCCAATCCTACCGTATCTCTTCCGCTTCCTGCCTCCTCTGTCGACGGGATCTTCGACTTCTTCAGACATATCGAATCGGTAGCTCGCTCCGTTTCGCGCCCCCTCTTTGTCTCGCTTCTCTCTTTCGAGTTCGACTTCCCTAAATTAGAAAAAAATCAAAATTTAAAGTAAAGATTTAAAAAAATAATAGAATAAACTGATAAATTAATTTATAAAAATAAAGTTTTTAAAAATGCTACTTCTTAGCGAGTTCCTGAAGCAGCTCCATGTACGGGAATTCAGAAGCATTAGGAGGCTGAGCGGTCAACTCATTGCGGGTCATTTTTCGCATGGGCTGGAAATCAAAACTTAAAAAATGAAATGAAAAATTCAAATTTAACCTGCAAATTGAAGGCGTAAAGCCACTTCTGTTTCTCCTGGTTGTTGACCGGAGCGAGACCGATGAATCGCGTGGTGTGCTGGGGTGGTTCGAGCAAGGTGCGGTGGTTTCTAAAAACCTTCGAAATGTGCTAATTTTTAGGATGAATATGCTAATATAAAAATATTGAATTTTTAAGAAAATATATTCTGATTTCTTAAAATCCAATCTAACCTGTAAGGCTGTCTCTCGTAGTGAATGCCCATTCCAGCGAAATGATATCTTGGCTTGATTGCGGCGGCGAGACGACTCAACAATGTGGAACCCTCGATTTCTCGGGATGGAGTGTTATGGGCATGCTTGGACACCTAGAAATTAGCATGTTTAGGAACTGCGAGTTTTCTTTTATTTTTAAAGGAGGATTACTGTAACTTTTTCAAATTATTTAAGATTACAGCAGTTCTTCTAAAATAAAGGGTCACTGTAATGTCTAATCTACCTCAGCCGGCCACATACTAGTTAGCAAAATGTCGACTCCCAAAAAGCCGGACTGTGTTTTGACGGGTAAAAGGAGTTCCTGAAGTAAAGTTTTGTTTTTGAGAAAGAAACACTTTAAAAATAAAAGTAAAATTTCAACAAAAAATCATTAAACCTGTTTAAGAAAAGAATACCTGAACATCGTCCCAGTTGAATTGGAATTCGTTAGCGGTCTGACCCTCGATACCGCTCAGATAGGCAATTTGCAGCCCAGTTGCAGTGTTCAGAATGCCCTTTCTTCCAAGATAAGTCAGATTTGAGGTGAACTCAATAGATTCTTCTGGATAGTATTTGGAGGTAGATGGGCAACAGGAGCCTGAAAGTCTCAAGTTAACTTCAATGAGCCGGAAAACTTTAAAAAGTAAAAAAAGAACTTTAACTCCACTCACCAAGAATGTAGGTGGCAATGGGCATTTCGATTTCCCCACTGACGACTTTCTGGTTTTCTTCATCACTCGGTCCGAAAAATTCGCCAACGCACAAAAGCATGTCAAAGGGGCCGTTCTGAAACGGAAAAGGTACAGTAATCCGATTTAAAAATTAGAATAATCAACACTTTCTAAGAAGACAGCTACTTTTCCTCGAATTTTGAAAATGGTCTTTTTTAATTTTACCTTCGCATTAACGGCCTGAACCTGCTTGATCAATTTTGCAAAGGCGCCCTGGACGTCTCCGACGCATAGCACTTTGACGGGTTTTGAATCGGTCATCTAAAAATCAAATGAATTTTCAAAAATAAAAAAAATCATAAAATATTCAAAAGCTTCGAACTTTTCAAGAGATAACGGAAAAAAATCAAAATAAATATTTATTTATTTTCAAAAACTTCTATTCGGGATCATCATGAAGAGATCGGCTGGGGCCAGGGCAGTTTTGGCCGAGATCTTCGAAGTTTTCGAAAGCGCACCCGCACCAAACGCAATATTTGTGCGTCGCTCGAAGGTAGTCGGTTATGGAACGGAGGCTAAAAAACTAAGTTTGATATTTTTCAATTAAAAAAAACCATACCAATCCTCAATATCTTCGTCTTGCATTTCGTCAAATCTCAGTTCAGGGGAGGCCTCTTGACCATTGAAATAGACGTATCTAAACAAACTAAAATAAATAAAACTTTAAAAAATAAAAATTGCAAATAAAAACAATACTTTTCATTCTCCTCGTCACGTTTGTAGGGATTGTTCACAAATCCCGAAGTCGAAGCATCGTCTTTGTTCTCGACCTTGTAGCTCTTCCAGAACCACGACTGAGCAGGGACAGGCCTTTCGATTCTGAATTTTTTTTAATTAAAAGAAATAAAAATAAACCAAATTGCCTTGTATCCAAATCCAGGCAGACTTTCCTGCTTTTCAAAATATCTCCGATCAATTGCTTTGTCGAGGAATATTCTCGTTTTCTCTGGCGGTATTCATCAATCAGTTCCTCCTGAAAAAATAAAGTTAAAAATCATGATTTTTCTTGAAATATTAAAAACGATATTTTTAATTTTAATAAAGATAACACATTTTAATTCATTCGTTTTTCATGTTTATTAATTTAAAAAAAGATTTTCTCAAGTTTTTTTAATTAAAAAATCGCCTTACATGATGTTTTGCCCTATGTTTCATTCGCTCCATTTCCTGAACGAGTCGTTGCCTGGACTTCTCCTCGACCTCCCTGTCGTGGCCCAATCCAGTTCTTGTATCCTTAACTTCCAAAGGGAGGGGCTCTTTGATGCCAGAGCCGAGGTCGTTCTCTAATTTTTAAGATTTCTCCATTTTTATTTTTTAATAGATTTTTTCCTATAGAAATATGTATTACATAAAATTTGGAAAATAATGTTTTCTGAAAAACTCACCATCTTTCTTCTTGCCCAAACTCATGCCCGGTTTGAAGCCCATTTTGGCCAAAAGAGTGAATCCCTTAGAAGATTCGTCTAGCGGCTTGGACAGGGCCTCTTCGCGACGCTCTTTTTCTAACTCTGAAAAATGCTATTTGAATTTTTAGATTAAAAAGCACTCAATTCTGGCCTTTAAAATGGCATTTTTATTTTTTGAAGAATCAAAAACAGTGTGGGAAAGTTATAGAGAAAGATAGAGAAACAGCTTTGAAGGTCAGGAAATGACAGTAAAAGTATTCTGACCGGCTTTAGTCATTTTCGGAGCGGGCTCGTTTTCCGGTGAAAACCGACTTCTCCCAGCGATTCTCAGCTGGCGTTGGTGCTCGCGATTTTTGGCGATTCCTGAAAACAAATAATGAAAAGGCTACTAAAAATGAAGATCCTTTAAAATTTTACCCGGTTTGACCGTTTCCGCGCCGGCAAGTACCGCATCCGACATGTAGTCCTCTTCATCGCTGCTCATTCTTTCCTCAAAACCCGGAAATTAAGGAAAAATAAAAACCAATTCGAAAAATCGACGTCCCACTATCCGTACAACGACTGCGAATCTGATGTTTTTCGGTCTTACCAACCAAAACCAATCAATAAATTGACAATTTGTGGAATTTGAAAACAAAAACCCCCCAAAAGTTATTGGAAACAACAAAATTCTCCCTCATTTTCTTTCCTTTCATTCGCCCTCTTTGATTGAATTTTAACTACGCGCTTAAACGCAGAGTACGCTGTCAAAACTCGCGGTCGCTGTACGGATAGTGGCACGCGCATTGCGTATTTTTTCGACTTTCGGTCGCCCATTCTTGGAATTTTGCGATTTTTTAAAAATAAACCAATTTTGGATTTTTTGAAAGTCCCCCCTTTTCATCGCACGCATAAATTTGGAAAGTGCATCGACTTTTGAATTAAAAAAATGAAAAGGGGTGAACTCCAAAATATTTTCCCTATTTTTGTCCAATTTTTCATTTTCCATTTTTCAGGTGAAAATGGTGGCCTGGAGAGCGGCGGGTATCAACTACGTGCGATTTTCGCAGGTGGATAAAGACATTTAAAAGTAGTATATATTTTTTTAATTTCAGCTGGCAGCCGCAGTGACGCGCAATTGTGCCAAGTCGGCGAAAACCGGATCGGGCGCGGCGAAAAAAGTCGCCGAATCCACACTGAAGGTGAAAAAGGAAACAGTTTAGAAATCACCCTTTTTGCTAGTTTTTAAAATTAAATCACCCTTATTGAAATTTTATTTTCCTAAGTTTCAAAATTTTCAGATAACCGCCTGGGAAAACGGCAAGCCGGTGACGGTGAAGAAATAATTTTTCGGACGGCCCGAAAAATCGTTCCTAAGAAAATTAGCAGATAGCCCAAACCGACAAAAGCTCTCAATTTTTCGTTCATTCCGTTTTTAGCAGTTCACTTTTATCTTTTTCTTCGTGATCTAAAAATTCAAGATAGGTACATTCCGAATAAAGATTTTTAGTTGAACAATTGTTCTAAAAAATCCGAAATTTCGTTGGAGTTCGAAATTTTCAATATTTAAAAAAAAAAAAAAAAGATTTTTGGGCTTCCTGTAATTTTTAATAGCTCGTCTGATTCCAAGTTGTAGAATTACACAGGGCTTTCTTAAAATCTGGCGATTTTTATAACTGGTGGGGATGAACTAGTAAAAATTCCGTAGTGCGATTTTTTCAAAGTGTCCAACATTTCATTTTTGCCAGAAGAATGGCAAACCGTCGCTCGGACACCCCGGATCTGTACAGGGATATGACAGGGAAAAGCCCGTATTTTTTGGGGAAGCAGCAGCAGAAGAAAAAACTGCCCGACGAAGAGCAAACCACGCCCAAAACGGGGAAGGAGAATCGGTGGGTCGAAAAAGAAATGTTTAAATTTTTGTCAAATTTTTTTTTGAGTCTCCGAACAAGAACTTGATCTATTTTGCTTTTTGATGTATCGAGACATTTTCTTTGCTATCAAATTGACTTTTCAAAAAAGGAATATTAATTTCCATGACCTCAAACATTAGATTTTCCAGGACCAACCACTCCCCGGAAGTTGCGCGGGGCGTCAAGCACTCGGTCATTGAGTTGGACGACGACTTCGTTCTCGAGGATTCCCCCATCAAAAATCCCCCTCCATCCTCAAGCAATGCACCGACCACCCTCGCACCCGCCCCTCGCAACTCGTCTTCCAGGAAAGAATTCGCCCCTCCACCTCCATCTAAGAAGGTTAATTTTTGAAGATCGAAAAATTTCTTGAAAGGAGATCAAAATTTGATGAAAGTGCCAAGTTTTCTACAGAAATATATCAAAGTTCTTGAAAAGAATTCACGAATTCGGAAAGAAGTTCCAGAAAAGATGTCATTCTTTAAAGGATATCAGAAAAAAATTTGAGAGAAGAGATCAATCTACGAATTTTTAGGTCAAAGTCGTGGAAACTACGAGTGGCTCTGACATGTTCTCGTGCTTCAAGAACGACCCTAAAGTGCAGAGCATCATCAGAAGGAAGATCAACGCGGAGATCGTTGATCCGGTAAATGTGACCTCTTTCAAGAAATTTCTGATATCTTTTTAGGGAGAAAAGAACAAGAACCAGCCCTCGTCCTCCATTCTGGACGAACGCATCAAGGCTCAATCGGAGTACATCATCAACGGCAAGAAGGAGAAGAGACCCAAGGCGTAAGAATTTAGAACTTTTACGTCAGGATTAATAATACTAAAGTGAGGTCGTGCAGTCATCATACAGTAATTCAAAACGTTGACGTCGTTATTAAGAATGCTTGAACTTTATGCTACTTTATAGTAATCTTAAAATTAAACGTCAAGATTTAGAATTCCGAGAGTTGACGCCATCTTACCGTAATCCTTGGGATTTCAGAACCGAGAGACGCGGCTTTGCAAACACCAACGAATTCAAGTTGGCTAGTGGAGCACCGGCCAACAAAGCCACGAAGTTCATGCCGCCGATTGTAAATGGAGCGGCTGGGTCGGCCAAGGAGTCGAATAAGGATGATGAGGTGGGGTTTCATATATTCTTTTCAAAAGAGTGGTTTTCATATATCCATTTTCCAGGCGCATGGCTTCGGACCCGGCTCTGCAAATACCAGCAGAAACACGAAGTTCTACGGCAACAAGCCCATGAATGGAGCGTTCACCGGAAATTTTTCCACTAAGAAAGCCATTGAAATGACCATGTCGAATGATGGAAGTGGACCAGGCTAGTTGGTGGGAAGAAATTGGAAGAAAGTCATCTTTAGACCACCTCAACGCGAGCGCCAAACAGCTCCAAAATGAGCCCTCTCTCAAGAACTTCGACGCCCACATCATTGAGCTCATTGATTCAGAGGTGGATGATAGATTTATTGATTTTATAAGTGGTTAAATGTGATACAAATGATAACTTCTCAGTTCTCTTATGTTTTCGATAACCTGACCATTTTTTCAGATCATGTCAGTGACGCGTCAAACCGGTTGGTCTGATGTGGCCGGTCTGGAGGGTGCTAAAAAGGCTTTAAGAGAAATCGTCGTCCTCCCTTTCCTCAGACCGGAGATTTTCAAGGGAATAAGAGCTCCTCCGAAAGGCGTACTGCTCTTTGGGCCGCCTGGAACCGGCAAAACGATGATTGGTATTTTATATTTATTTAAAAAAGTGAAAATTTATATTTCCCTATAGAACATAGCCTATATTAAAGACTTACTGAAAAATAACGATTATTTTCCTTTAAAAAAGGAAATTTAAAGAAATAGTTTACTGTAGCAAATAACAGTCTCTTTGAAAAATGAAATTTCCAGGCAAATGCGTGGCCTCTCAGTGCCACGCGACGTTCTTCAACATCTCTGCATCGTCGCTGACCTCGAAATGGGTCGGAGAAGGGGAGAAACTCGTCCGCGCCCTCTTCGCTGTGGCTAGGATCAAACTTCCTAGTGTCATTTTCATTGATGAGGTAAAAACTCATTTGTTCGAATTTTGATGTTTTCCTGAAATTAAGAAAAACCCTTTTTCGAAATTCAATATTTTCTTTTGAAGGCTCTAGTACATAATAGTTTTAAGGGAGGAAGTGTTTATCTCGAAATTTCAGAAATTATTACTAATTCTTTTTAGAGAGAGTGCAATGTTTTGATTTTTAAGAACGTTTCAGATCGACTCCCTCCTGTCGTCCAGGAATGAATCGGAGCACGAGTCGTCGCGCCGCATCAAGACCGAGTTCCTCGTGCAGTTGGATGGAGTCGCCACCAATCAGGACGAGCGGCTTTTGGTCATTGGGGCTACTAATCGGTACGTTTTATTTTCCTTTAAAACTACCCTTGTGGAACTATTTTCTGTTCTTGAATTTAGAAATCCAGTAAGAAGATAATTATGCTCAGTATTTTTAAATTTGAGAGTTGGCTCTATAAACGGTTTTATAATTTTTGAAGAAAAAACATGTTTCAGACCCCAAGAACTCGATGAAGCGGCAAGGAGACGTTTCGCGAAAAGGCTCTACATCGGACTGCCGGAGTACGATGCCAGGTAAAAATGGGGCCATGAAAATTTGTATGACGCGTTCTTTGGAAAAAATAACGTCTGTTTAAAACTCGAAGGACGCCATAAAATTCAAATATTACGCTTTTTTCAGAGAGAACATCGTCAAAAATTTGCTGACCGGCATGGAACACGAACTCGCAGATCAGGATATGAAGAAGATCGCTGAATTGACTATGGGTATAAGAATTTTAAAATTAAAGACTTGTTTTATCAGTAAGTAAGCTTCTTAATAATAAGGCATAGAATTTTTTTCGAATAGAAAAACCGGCTGGAATATCGTTGTAATATGCTAATTTCAGGATATTCCGGAGCGGATATGCGTCAGCTGTGTGCGGAGGCAGCCATGGGACCGATCAGGGACATTGACAACAACGCCGAGTTGGACATCGAAACCGTCCAGGCTGACGAGGTGAGCAATTACAGTAATCCCTGGAAATTATAATAGGCTTCTCCAAAGCTACAATAATTTCAATTTGAGAAGCTAAATCGATATTGTTTGGGAATTGTCACAGTAAAGTTTTCCTTTGGTGAAAATATCCAGTAATCCATATTTGATTGATAGATAAACGATATTTTTTATTTTTTTAATCTGAATATACGAAAACAACTTTAAAGAGATACATCAACTCCTTTTCCAGATTCGCAAAATTTGCCTGAAGGATTTCGTAGAGGGAGCCGAAGTGGTGCGCCCCACCGTCATCGAACAGGAATTGACTGCCTACAAGGAGTGGGACAAGAAGTTCGGATGTCTGAGATAAAGGGAAGGGATATATGAAATCCACTTGCAAAGGAGACATATCAAATCCCTTAGATATCTGAAATCCTAGTTTCTTCTCATTTTAACTCACTTATCAAAAGCCGGTGATACCCCTTAGAATATCTTATCTTTGCACCTTTTCATTTATTTTTGATGATCCCTGTTGTTTAGCTACTTGAAAATTAAGACGTGTACTTTAAAAATGACTACCTTTCTTTAAATTATTCGTGTGTTGATTATTTTTGAAAATGTGATGAGACGAGTTTGAATAAAGTTTTCTTCTTTTAAAATGCGATTTTAAATCTGTTTCATGATGTTCTCGACTTTGAAATATCTTTGGAGACAATTGAGTAATTAAATCAATTTAATTAGGGTAGTTAAGGCATGTTCCAATTGGCCGGGCCAAGCGCTGCATTGGGGTCATTCGGACGATGTCTGAGAATTCAGGTATGAGATTCCATATGTTCCCTTCAAAAATAAATTTCATATATCCTCTTTAATTTGGAACTTCATATATCCGCTCTCATTTCTAGACCCGCCTCTCGTCCATAACGTCCCACAATCCGGATGACGATTCGCGGAAGACGGTCGGAACGTCGAATCCGCCTGGCAAAAACAGCAAATTCCACAAGGACGCCGAGCACATACCCGTCCGACAGAACGTCAAATGGAAGAGTTTGGTCAAGGTAATTTTGGGACGTCATAGTAAAAACTAGAACGTCGCATTGGAAAATAGATGCGCTATATACAAATTGGAGCGTCATTTTTCAAAAGACGTTAAAAATCTTAGGACGAAAAGCACAGCAAAAATGCCTGGTACCAGAAGTTGAACACTCTTTTCGGCTACAAAAACGTCCCGATGTCGACGAACTTGGCGAACGAGAGGAATGTCTTGTATGAGGCCGATATTCCGGTCAAAGATATCATCAAATACGCTCCCAAGGACATCTATGACGAGTTCGGGGTGGGTTTTTAATTAAAAATTTTAAAAACGTTATATTTTTAAAATGCTCTGGAATCTTTTGATTTTTGAAAAATGATTCATTTTTGATAACTTCGAAAATTTGGATTTTTACATCCTAAATTTTTAAAAAGATTTTTTAGAAAATAAAAATGTTCCAGAAACTCAAAGACGAATTCGTCAAAGAAGTCAAGGACGTCCGGGTTGAAAAGCCCGAAGTTCTCGAGGATTTCGGCTATTTGAGACACCGAGAGGCTAGGATCGAATACAATTTTGCGACCAAGGAGGTGACTTTCTAATGGTTTTTTGTTTTACATTCCTTTATTTTATTTCTTAAAATAAACTTATATATTTTTTAATTAAAAAACCCAGGATCTCCAAATGTGGCGAACGGGCTCTGATCGCTCGAGAAACGAGGGCTTCACCACCGTAAACCTCGAGTTGACTGATAACAAGACAGCGCTTTTTCAGTGGGTTTATTTTTTATTTTTAAATTTCGAGAGAAGAAATATTATTCAAGGATTTAAATTATAAAAATATTTTTTAATTCGAATTTATTTTTCAGCGGCGATCTCTCGACACAATTAGTGAAAGACGGTAAATCTGAGCGAGCCGGATGGGCCTCGATGAAATTGGAAAAGAAATTGCCCTTCCTGCGAAAGTACTACCACAAACGATGGAGGAACTTTACGCATTTGCTCATCAAGGTGTATTTTAAATTTTATTTTCTCACCTTTTTGTAACTTTCCAATTTTTAGTGCCGAGGCGACGGAAGGCAGTATAAAGTGATGCTGCATTCACCAGGTATTTTTGGGGTTTGATATATCCCACATTAAAAGGGGGATTTCATATATTGCACTCTTTCAGGCTTTATCGACCTGACCTGGGGCGATTCCCACTCTTATGCTCTTCACACGCATGGCGGTCCCTATTGGCAGTACGAGTGCATTCCGTTTTCTAAGTTCTTCTTCACTGTGGGAGGCAGGATTCAGGACAAGCAGTGGGCCGTCAACAGATGCGACGTTTCGTGAGACTTCATATATCCCTATTCAATTGCATAACTTTCATATTTAAAGAAAGAAATATACTGTAATTTTTAAAGAAAACACCTTTCATATATACCCCCATTCCAGATCGATAAGCGTAACGGTAATGGACCGTATTGACGGGCCGTACAGGCTGGAAATCGACTACATCGGCGTGGTGAACGACAACACGCATTCGGAATATTTCGCCTATGAGGGGTACACCATGCCTGTCCCATTCACTAGCGGAATGTAGAAAATTCGAATTTTTAGAAAAGTAGAAATTGTTTTTGTTATTTTTTGTGCAAAAATAAATTTTATGCTAATTTCCCCGACATCTTGGAAAGGAAGAGGGATAAAATTTGCACATATTTGAAGAAAAAATGATAAATTTTATTCTAATCCTTGAAAGAACCGACTATTTCTCTCACACGTATAAAGAAAGTACCGGAATTTTCATGATTTCGAAGAAAAATATAAAAGAAAAATCATGAAAATCGAATTTTTAAGCCTTTAAGGCTGGACTAATAAAGAAAGATTTTTACAAGTTGTACAGACCGGCTTTACAAATTCAAAGGGTGACATCCTTTTTCCTGACGCTGATTTCCGGCACGTACGGCTCGAGGTCGACCTAAAAGGTTTCTTTCAAAAATTGGCATTTCTTAACCCGCTCGCTCTTCAGTAAAACAAAAACGATACCAGTATGGGCTAATTTTTCAATTTTCCCGAATTTCTTCACCCAGCCTCCTTTTTATCCGAGTAAAAGAAAGTTAAAAAAGTAGAAAGGCACCCTTGCAAATTTTTAGATCCCCACCCCTATTTCAATGAACTCACAATGTCTCCATCAATGACGTGCGGTCGTTGCTCGATGGCTTTATTCGCGCTCTCCTTGTTTTTGAATGTCACTGAGGCGAAACCGCGGTGCAGGCCCGTTTCAGCGTCCTGAAAAGGGGGGTGCCTTTGACGAAAACTTGAACAAATATTTTGAAAAGTAGAAAGCAGGTTTGACAAATATTTCCAAGTGGGGGCAGATTTGATCATTTTTTCGAAACTCACAAAGAACATGTTCACACTCATGATCGGTCCGTATCGACTGAAGTAGTGCTCGAGTTGGTCTGCAAAAAATAAAAACTAGAAAAATCATTTGGCAAAGTTTAGCTTTTTCAAAGATATTTATTGAAAGCTGCAGCATTTATTTTTAGATGACGTCATCTTGCAATAAGCTTTAAATCAGGCTTACTTTTCCCAGTGATCCATTTGACGTGAGTGAGATAGACGGTGAGTCCGGGCATTTGGCCGTAGGAATTATTACCGATCGAGTCGGCAAATCGCAACGATCTCTGACTCGACACGTTCGCCGCCCATCGCAGTAGCGACAAATGCATCCAATCTGAAAAGCGGAAATTAAAAAATCCAAAAAAGATAAAAGAAGTGATGTAAGGCACATGAGGAAGCTCGGCGTCTAATCCGCTCTTTGCGTAAAAGTAGTTGTCCGTATTTCTGAGGAACTTTTTTGCGATTTTAAAGTTGGATCTCTGTTTTTCGGGCTCGGGAAGATTCGGAAAGGTAGGTAACTTTAAAATAAAGTTTCAATAGAACAAATCTTTGAAGAATGATTTGAAAAGAATTATGATGTAGAATTTCAGGGCACTTCTAAGAAATTCTAAAAATGGACAAGCAAGACGCGGTCGTCGCGGGAACGCCTGCGGAAAATCCTTCTGCGGGTCCACCCGAGCCGTCGGAAGCGAGCATCGCTGCGGGGCAGTCTGGGTCAGAGCCGCTCGGGGCTAAGACCGACGACAACAATGCGCCTGAGTTGCCGAAAAGTAAAGTTTTGAGTTTTTTCGTTTATCTTTGGACTCTAGAAAGTTATGATTATTTTTGTTTAAAAATGTCAAAAGATTCAAATTTAAGGTTTTTTTACCTTTTATTTTTTCAGTCGACATTGCAAAAGAAGAAGAAGAGTTGCGCAGGCAAAACGAGCTCTCCGAGAAACAGATTCAGCAAATCGAAAATGAGGTGCGATTTTCGAAAAATTTTTAAATGCACTTTTTTAAAATAGTATTTTTTCAGCAAAAGACCCACCCTCTGGTTGGAGAGAAGGAGCCGTTTTTCACAGTCGTCAACGAGTACAACGAACAGAATAGTCCGGACTACTATCAAAAGGCCAAGGTTTGAGAAAAAAAAACTTGGAAAAAATGCTGATTTAAAAATTTGCAGGAATTAGCTGACCGCTACCACTACATCAGACGCATTCGAGGCGACGGGAATTGTTTCTATCGAGCTGTTCTGACCGGGATCATCGAGAACTGCTTCAGCAGCATGGACGAGGCTAGAAGGTGGCAATTAAAAAAATATCGAAATTTGCCAATATGCATAGTTTCTAAGGTAGTGAGATAGTAGTGTCTCTAACTACACGCTATTTCTCCTCTGTCTCTTCTCCTACCTCACGAACTTTTCAAATAACCTAAAAATGCTTATTTTTCAGAGTGCTCGGCGTCTGCGAGGCCTGGCCTGACCGTTTGATCAGACTCGGGTTCCCTGATTGGACCACCAGCGATTTTTGCGAATTCGTAAGTGGATATATCAAACCCCTTATTTTGGATATATTATATGCACAAGAAAAATTGAATATATAAAATCAGGAGTTATTAAATCTCATAAAAATAGGATATACGAGGTCTCTTGTTTTCCAGTTCATCACCTGGTTCAAGACGGTCGTCAATCGAGAAATCAACGAATTGCTTGCGTTCGAGAATTTAAATGAGGACCACACCTCCAATTATCTGCTCATGTTCTTCAGGTAATAACTTGTAATTACCCCAATTATCACAATCGAGTAAATTAATTAATCTATTTAAATCCATCAATTTTATGAAAATAAATATAATTATCAAAGTCCTTGTAATTAGCTATTGAGTTAATTACTCCAATTAAGAGTATTTAATTGCCCCCCAATTACGCCAATAATCTCTTAGTTACTCTTTCAATTGCAGACTAATTGCCTCAGGATACCTGAAAGAGCACGCGGACGAGTACGAGCCATTCATCGACTGCTTCGGGGGCCTCGCGGAGTTCTGCGCGATGGAGATCGAGTCCATGTGGAAGGAGGCAGATCATTTGGCCATCACTGGATTGGTGCATGCGCTAGGTAGGCAGAACTTTGGATATTTTGAAAAAAGGTTTTCTTTATGAATATCTCTAAAAAAAAATTATTTTTAAAAATTTTTAAACCTTTTCTCACAAAACTTTCGAGCATTAATACCTAATGGGTCTAAAATATTTACCATATTTAGGTCATAATAGTTTAAAATTCGTGAATTTTCTGTAGTAATCTTCAGAATTATCTATTTTTAGTCTCTTCAACTCATGTCTGCAAAAATCCCAATTCTTCTCATGACATGTAAAAAATGTGTTCAGATCTCGGCGTTCGTATTGAGTACATGGACCGTTCCGCGGCACCGAACGGCGGCTGGCACTACGATTTCCCGCCAGACCAGGTACCATATTTAGAAAAAAATTCTAGGGTCAGACTTAAAAATAAACTAGATTGAACGTTAAACTTTTTGGAATTAGCCTATTCTAAATTTCTATTAGCCTTATTTCTAAATACCAGACTGACTTATTAATAATTTTACCCAAAGTTGAATAAAAAAATTTGTCTGATAAATGAAAAATTAAGTCCGAGTTTAAAGTTATAGTTTTTTTTTCCAGAAAGACCCTGCCAAAATCGTTCTCCTCTATCGACCCGGTCACTACGATCTACTCTTCCGCGCGTAAGCTAACTCACTTCATCAGAAAAAAAATGGCAGCGCCCAAATTTTTCCTTTAAAACCCCGTCCCCTGTTTATTCTAATTTTAAATCGTCTAGAAATCATTTCTAATGCACTTTTCTGCCAAAATACATGATTTGTCTAAAAATTTTCAGAAAAGTTGCTCTTTCCCGATTTTTAGCATTATATTATATTCCAAGGTACTATTGCAATTTTAGAGGGTATGTATAGAGAGCGCAAGTGGTTTCTCAAATTTGATGTTTGTGGAATTTTAAGCCTGCACAAGTATTACGGGACCCTTCAAAAAACTTTAACCAAGACGAAAATTTCAAAACGATGTCCATTCGTGTCCATTGATCGTATGGGCTTGAAACTTTCAGAATATGATCTACACTCTAGCGGTTTTATTCTACCAAGTCCCGAAAATTATCGCCTCAAGGAATCGAATTTTTCAAGATTTCTACCTTTGAATCCCAAAAGGGAGTTTTTTTGTTGATTTTCCAGGGTCAGCTTAACGGGAACTTTTGTAGAGCTCATAATTGTCTACAAAGCTCCGTTTTGAAGTTCCACCAAATGTTCAGGTTTTTGCAGGAATCCGGTTCGAAAAATTCGTTTACGAAAAAATGCAATTTCTACATATTCAAATTTGAACATTTGCGCTCTCTAGGTATACGATTGATTTAAAGCTTCTAAGTTAAAAACTATGGCACTGTGATGTTAAAGTGTCTCTCAAAATGATTTTACTTCCTTTTGGAGTTTCAAGGTTGATCTCAAATTAACATGATTTAACTTTGAGGATCCATTTTAGTCCTTGTCAAAATGTCTTCCCCCTAAATCTTATCATAATTTAAATGAAATGTTACAACTTAAATATATCAATGGTTCTAAATAAATTCATTTTAAACTTTGAATAAATTTATCTTAATTTAGAAAAGTACAAAGTTAAAAGTCTTAGAGTTTATTTTACGGAGTATCTATTTTTATACGAGTTTCTTTAGTATCGAATTTCATATGGGAAAGATAGATTTCGCGATCTCTAAGCCCCGCCCACTTCTTTATGCCTTATACTTGCAAATTCGGGTCTCTTTCTAGCACTTTATTTCTCTATACCTCTCTTTACTATTCTATTTCTTTCGTTTTTCCCCCGGGCTCTCTCATTTCAACGTGCTATTTCCCCTTTCTACATCATCTGTCGTATTTTCGGCCTTTTCTCCACTCATTCGCTTCCCTTTCCAACTACACATTTCGGGCCCAAGGTTTCTCCCGAAAAAAATCTGATATATCAGACGGTTTTCCTCTTCTATCCTTAAGGCATGGAGCGAGGGATTTATACGACCGTCTAGATTTGTATAAATCTACGTATTAGCGATGCATTGTGTGGAAGCGCGAGATAATTTATGCTAATTTCTTTAGTATTGATTTGGCGCTATTAATGGATTTAACGCTAACGTTGGAGTTGGCAGGATTTCAAAGGACTTCTTGAAAATATTGATTTTCCCTTATCTTACTTTGATCTTCAAAACATCAAATCTCGACCCTCCTTTAAATTATTGATCCTTGTTTCAAGGGGCCAAGTGTCATAAATTCGAAATATATCTCAGCCGTTTTTGCGCATTCATGTTTTATTATGTAACGCGAGAAAATACGTCTATTTTTGGAAGTTCGCTAACGCTAATAGCTCTGGATCGAAATGCTACTGTCCGCGGAGTGGACAAGTTTTGGAATTAGAGCGGGAGAAAGATCTCTAACCTTATCCTTAAACATAAAAAGATAATACTGGCTGGCATGTGAATTTTCTTCGTACCTTTTCTCCGTATTAATGGCCATCATATTTTTTTTTCTATATTTGTGGCTTAAGATATGTATATGTTTGTCTGCGAGAAAGTATGGATTTTTGGGAGAGAAAGTGTTTAAAACAAGTGCGAAAAGTTGTGTGTATTTCATAGTGACTAATGCACTTTGGAAATTGGTTGTCAGAGATTTTTCCTTCGTCTTAGATGTTTTTAGTTCAAATATTGATATCTTGGATTTAAGGTATACTTATTCTGGATTTTAATTTAAAATTGTATCTTGTCTTAGACTTAGATCTTAGAGTTTAAACAACCGTATTTTCTCTAATTGAAATCTCTTCGGATTTCCAGATCTACCCATTACCCAATTCAGATTATCTTGGAAAGCATTTTATGCGCTCTTTCGAGTATTTAGAGCATATTTACTTTTGATCCTAAGTTTCTACGATCATCAGATGCCGAGTTATGCTGGTTTGATAAAGTCGCGTTTTTCGAAAATTGGAGAATTGAAAAATAGAAGCCCCGGGCTTCTATTAGAGAAAATACGGTAAATTATATATATATATTTTAAATTTAAGTGTAAAAATAAAATTTTAAAAAATATTCTCTATCTTTTTATTGATCTTTCTCGTCTAGTGCCTAATTGACACGAATTTCTGCATGATTTTCCTGGAAAACTTTCACTCTTCGCACACAAATTTATCAATCTCTTTTTAAGTTTTTGCGTTATTTCCTCCAATAAGTTTCACTTTAGCTTTCCCTATTAAGGGCGTATGTATGCGTTTCCTCTGCGTTTCTGCGCTTTTTCCGAGTTCGACATGCTGAAGCATATGAACAGCGTCACGCCCACCTCGTGTACATTTAAGTTTGAAGTGTAAATATGAAAATATGCGATGTTTAAACTTCGTAATTTCATCTATTTATTTAGATAACATTGAATTTAATTTAAATCTCAGACACACTATTACTTATTTAAATCTATAAATCCGCGATTTTTAAGATTGTAAAAATAGCATTAAATTTTAATAGAATTAGAGAGATTCTGCGTATCTGCCTAGATTTCCTATAGTTAAGCGTACCAGAGTCAATTTCCATTTTGAGAGCCGGCTTACGATTTCACTTACGTGCCTATGGCATGTTTGCCTTCTCCGAGCTGTCTTGCGCGCGACGGTTTCCGGAAGCGAAATATCATGTATTTTTGGATAGAAAAAGGAGCTAGAGACAACGAGGTAGTGTGGAAAAGTTAGAGAAAAGAAATCATACAAAAATGAGATGGTGTATATTTTAAGGAGGATAAAAGATATCGGAAAAGAAATAGTATGAATTTTTAAGAGAGGCAGGAGGTAGAGAGACCGGTTACCCGATGGCCACCGTTAGCTATGCGCTTTGGCAGCCCTGGGGTGAAATAGTCTTTTCTCTAGCTTCTCTAATCCCCTCTCCTTAGTTTGTATTGTTCTCCACACTATTTCGTCCGCTGTATAGTCCCAAGTCAATGGAGTGATTTTACCTTTTACCTTTCGCGCCCGCACAGGTTTTCATATTTGTCAGAGTCAGTTATAAGAGAAGTTCCCGGTTTTTTGGCTGAAATATTGATTTTTCGGTCTGAAGTTTAAAATTAGATTCGAAGCTTATCTCATTTCCTTTTAAATCCTATATGGATTCCATTTGAAGCGGAAGAAAGGGAGGAGATTATTTTTCGTCTATCTGAGTTTTAATTTAAGCAACGAGCTATTTTTATTCTATTTTGGACTTAGATATTTCAATTTCACTATAGCTGTTCGTTTTGTTTGTTATCTTTATTGTTATCTATTATAGAGATTAGATTTTGTAGATTTTAAGAGAACTTCCATTTAATTCCAGAGATTAGAAATGAAATCTTTATCATTTAAATTTAGCTTTAGTTCATTCTATGTCCGAATTATTTGTATTAAATTCAAATTTAACTTAACTTATATTCGAAGTTAAATTTGAAGCTTGCAATTAGCTTCTTTCTATTTGACTTCAATTAACTTTCAGACTCCTATGCGAGAGTTCAAAGTGGTTGTGCTCGGCAGTGGGGGCGTGGGAAAATCCGCTCTGACCGTCCAATTCGTTAGTTCTACGTTCATCGAAAAATACGACCCCACCATAGAGGACTTTTACAGGAAAGAGATTGAGGTAGATCATTTTATCATTAAACGACTTGAAATAATATCGTATCATTATTTATGATAATTTAAAGCTAATATCCTAGGTTTAAAAGTCTATATATGAATATTAATGATCTGAGATTAAATTTTATCCAATAACTCAAGTTTAAATCATCCGAGACCAATTTACTTTCTTCGAATATAAAACTTATGAGTTTCAGGTCGACGGTCAGCCATGTGTGTTGGAAATCTTAGACACCGCTGGTACGGAGCAATTCTCTTCTATGCGAGACTTATACATTAAGAATGGCCAGGTAAATTTGAGTTCGAGTTTGAATTTTAAATATTCAAATTTAGGGTTTTGTGGTCGTATATTCGATTACGAGTCAGCAAACGTTCCACGATATCAAAACGATGCGGGAACAGATTGTGAGGGTTAAAGTGAGTGTTTAGTCGTAATCTGGGTAAATAATGCATTTTAAACTGTTTACCAATAGAAGTGGTATGGCATACATTTATAAAATTCGTTATTATTTCGAAATTCATGAGGTATTTTCGTTTAATTTAGGCGTGATCTAAATAAATAACGTTGTCGTTAATTCCAGGGCACCGAAAACGTACCGATTCTGTTAGTTGGGAACAAGGTCGATCTCGCCCATCAACGACAGGTCCGACCTGAGGAGGGATTGGCTCTAGGTAGGTCTGACTCGGCGTCTCTAACCACATTAAATAGTATACAATGTTGGGAGAGTAAAGGATTTACTCTAACTCACTAAACTCTAATTTGGATCAAAATTAGTATATGTGGAGGGGTTTTAAGCGGCGGATTAAATAGGATTTATATCTATAGACTTGCAAAGATAGAAGGGTATTATGAAGAAAAATGGGCTTTAAATGGAAAATAGAATTTCGAAGTAAAATATAATATCTAAAAAGGAAAAATAGAATTTATAAAATATAAAGTTAGCAAACCAACTACAATTTAGGATTTAGAATTATGTTATCTAAAGACGAAATTTAAATTTGGTATATTTATATTTAGCCGAATATTGGTCGTGTCCTTTCACGGAATGTTCTGCGAAAAATAACCACTCCGTCAACGTCATGTTTGCTGAAATCGTTCGCGAAATGAACTACGTCCAAAACAAAGCCAGGGATAACAAGTCGTGCTGCACTATACTTTAACTACCCTCTAATTAAAGGTGATTAGGTCTTAATTATCCTAATTATGTCTTTTAATTATTCTAATTAAGCTGAAAGTAGTTATCTATCATGAAACTTTTTCAAATTGGGTCTAAGTAATCTAAATGTTATAATTAGGGTAATTAAGTCGTAACGATTATCCTAATTATCTTTCTGATACAGCATTCAATGTACAGGTCGAACCACATTCATTCACTTACAATTTTTTACTCTAATTTAATTTAAATACTTTACTTTTCTGCTCACTCATGTGTTAAAGTTGTGTATGATCAAGTGTCTTTTCGAGTTAATTGCCCACAATTAGAGCTAATTGACTGATTATCTCTCCATGATTCAGATAATTAATTAGGTAATGTGAACTTTCAAACCTTGAATTTTTAAAGCCCATTTCAAATTCGAACTCCGTGTGCTATATTCCGATGCTAATAGATGATAATTTTAAATTGCTAATTATTTTGCTCCTAAGATACTCTAATGTAAAATAATACGCAATTTTCTTAACTTAAACCCAACTTTTATTCATTCTCCAGAGATTCATATAATTTATTCTATTTCATTTGATACCATTTCCAAGAACTTAGTATTATTATCATGGTGAAATGTTCACCTTTTAAATTCATTTTACTGAGCAAAATTGTCACTTCAACTTATGCAAAGATTTAAACCGCATGATTTTCCAAGATGACAGCTAAAATTGGTTTAAATCTTGATTATTTTCATAGTTTTATATCCATTTCCCAAGTCGGGTCGATCAACTTTTGAACAATTTTCGAAAATCAATAAATAAATTTATGATTCTATCTGAAGTGTTCAAAAAATTTGTTCTCCCAATAATTAAACTTGATGATCAGAAAATGAACATAGGAAAATAGCATAAAAATTTGAGAGTTACGAAAGACATGATAGAAAAAACTAAAAGATAGAGCTCAGCTAAAGAGAAAAATCAAGGGGTCGACGGAGGGTTGGTGTTAAAAAGCAGCAGCAGCAGCAGAAAGACATACAACTGACATTCCCTATCTCTGAGATCTCTTATCAATTTCCTATCTCTAGCCATTTTTATCTCTTTATCAGTCTTTATCACCCACCATTCCATCATTTTCCACTGATTCTAAATTTACTCGATTTTCAGGACTAGCATACTTCAATTGTCTAATTAACTGATTTAATTACCCTATTTACCGCATTAAACTACTTTAATTGCCCTAAAAATGGATTTTTTCCTGAAAAAGTTCAAAAGTCGATCGAAATCACCTACGAAAAAAGTCGTAGCACCCATGGCGTATGGCCATTATGAACTGCATAGAATGGAGCAAGCCAGAGCGTATACACCGCAACAATATGTGAGTAAAATATTATAACGCCTTTTAAAAATCAATCAATTGACGTCACTACTTTACCGTAAAAATAGATTTTTAAATCGCATTCTTTATATTCATAGTTTAAGTCTGAATAGACTTTGCAAGACTTTCTATTCCTGATTATCACTCAAAACTCAACACGCTATTTTTTACACTCGAAAATAAATGACACCCGGATAACACATCACACCTGAGTGATAAATAATCATTTTGAAAAGCCAGATTGAAAGGTGGTCTTGAAAGATAGGGTACCTCTTTTGGGTTCCCAGATGCCATTTTTAGTAACTTAGCCTGAATTTTTGGTTCAGTTCCGCCCACCGGTGTGCCATCTACCTTTACCGCCTTCTCCCGTCTCTCCAAGGAGTAATTCGAGGCTCAGTAACCATAATTCCAATCTATCTAATGTAGGTTGCTAATTTTATTCCTGACAAATGTTCCCAAAGTTCTCAAAAATATTCGCAATGTTCCCAAATCTAGGATTCCAACGGTATTCCCTCTTGGAATACGGAGCTTTCCGGTGAACCCGCGGAGTTTTTCTACGTCGTTTCGGACGGAGAAACGAATGACTTTGAAAAAAGCCCAAAATTTGGAGGCGGTCCCTTGATGAAGGCCAGGAGCTTATCACCGAGGTATAAGATAAACAACATGTTTTTCTAAGCTACCCCCGAGGACTAGCATTTGATGAGTCTACGTTTTTAGAAAACAGCCTAATATCGGCCAGTCCACAAGCCATGTTAACAAAGAGTTCAGCCATTCTGCTGGACCTGAGCATGTTAGGTATAACGTTTTTCTTCAAATTTTGTAACGTCAAGGGTCAGTTGTTAAATTTCTAAATGATGCTTTTATTTTAGTCGACCAAAATCGCCCCATAAACGGAAGAAGAAAAACGTCACGAATACCCTCGATTTTCTGAATTCACAATGCCATCTGGAAGGTTGCTCAGCGTCGATAGTTGTGAATGTAAAATTTTTAAATTTAAAATATCGGTATCTTGAATTCAGTCGACGAAATTTTTGATTTGTCGTCACCAACTATGTCATGCTTCGGAATATTTCAAACAATTGCTGTCTTGTCATCGAGGAGATGATGACATTACGGTATGTTTTAAATATTTTTTTAGATAGCAATATTTTAAGACTGTTTTTAAGATAGCAGTATCCGGACTAACCCAACCTTCACCATCTACTCAGTTCAGATGGTTTGTGGAGAGTTGCATACCTTGCCCTGCGCTGAGGGATATTTCAGGTAGAAATATATTTTTGCACTAAATTAAAAGTTGATCTTCATCGAAAATTCAACATTCCGCTGCAAAATTATTCGATTTTCCAAGCTTCCGGACGAAATTTCGATATCTAATCCTTCTTCTAACTTGTTCAAAAAGCCCAATACTCGATCATTTTTTGCTGCTCGAATGTCATTTTAATTCTTCCTGATCTCTTAATTTTCCTTAATATTTTCGTCTTTTTCTCCTTTCCTCTCATTTTTCTGTCTCTCGTTTTAGCCAACTGCTCTTTATCTTTTTCCAGTGATATGATTTGCTTTTTTCTTCCGTGCTTTTGCGTCATGATGAATAACAAAAAATGAGATGATTTGTTTGAGAAAGTGGGGAAAATATTGCCTGAAAGCACATTTTTTAAAAATGATTTTCTAAAAAATCAGTAACTAGAGAAAAACAAGGTATTTTTCAGATGATATTTTGGAAACCTGTATGCGACTCTCAAAACGATTCCAGGCTCAAGGCTTAGAGATCAGATGCGGAAAGTTCATCATTGAAAATGTATAAATTCAAACTATTTAAATTTAAATTTAAATTAAGTTTCAGGTGCACCAAAGACAACCCATTGTAGCGTTATGTTGGTTAAATTGGTCGCTGAAGCACAAGTTCGAGGCTCAGGTAGTTGACTAGTTAAAACAGATAATTAGAGTACCTAAATAATTCATTAGAGTAATTATGTTCAGGTAATTGCTGCTTGCATGCCTTGTGTCGCGAGGCTATCTTTATGCTCACTGGAAGAACATAGAAATATGTTAACGGAAAAAATCTATTCGGACATTTTGGCCGCTAAACTAAGAGGGTCTTATGAGAAAGTAAAGATTTACAATTCTGTTAATTTTGAACATTACCCTGCTAATTTAGGCAGTAAAAGTCTTTCGAACCATTCATACCATGGATCATTTTTCCGTCGATCTAATGTCCTGCCCAAAATGCGGTCGGACGAAAGATGGACTTCGCGTTAAAGTTAACGCAGATCCTTGCAGGTGGCTATCTAAACTAAAACTAACGTCTTTAATTTAAATTACGCTTGTAAATATAGAAGAAAATACCTTTGAAAATTTTCCACTGACTTTATCGCAAAGTACGCTTTTGGAAAAGTCGAAAATTTAGGAAACAACTAGGATGTGATAGATGTCATACGCAAGGTTGCCAGCTAGATGATAAAGCGGGAGAGGATTTACAGGTAAAATTAAACTACAATAACCCTCTAGTATTTCTAAATTATGCTAATTTAGGCCTATTATCAGTGCTCCCATGGGTTATTCGCCTTGAGTGATAGGGCTGAGGAGTGCCACTGTCAAGTGCCATCGTTGACCTTGAATTTAAGTAACAGTTTTGCAACTATTAACTTTATATAATTACCTAATTAAGTAGTTAATTAGTAATTTTAGGTACTGGCTATTTATCTAAACCGGTCGAAAACGGAAATTTACTGAATACCCCCATTATGACGGACCGAGATCGAAGCTCGAATGTTAGAATTAATTTTTAAGTCTTTTCGATTTTAATATTGCTTAAAGACGGGTAATAAATAGGTTATCCAAGTTTAATCGTATTTCTTTGGGTTTACCGACATATTTGCCACGCTTTTGCATGCTGAATATGCTAATTTTCGGCATGAGCCTTTGAACTCTATTGAATTTAATTAAGTTTTATTATTACGAAGGAGAGGAAATACACCTGCCTAAACATCGAATATTTACAAACAAGGCACACAAATATCATGATATTCAAAAATGTACTTTAGATTAAGCCCAAATTATGAACTATGATAAGTGAAAATTAAGGCAAGTTTTAAGGAAATACTGCTTTTTCACCGATTCAAGTTATATTGCATCTAACAATAAGTCCTAATTGAGTTCAGGGCTGAATGAAAGTATTTTGCGAAAGCAGCGTTATTCGCGAAAACGCTACTTTCGCAAAGAGAGCTTTCGTCCAGCCTTGATTGAGTTCAAGAATTTCATGAGACCCTTGATTTGTAAAGTTTTGAGAAGTTCCGATTTTAAGAGCATGAAAAATGACTAGAGGTAAGTAATAAATTAAAAAGGGAGAAGGTCAATAAAAGTAGTAAGAAAAGATCTAATGAAATAGAACAACTGTTAGCTTTGCTTACTGCTTCATTAGTGGTCAAAAAATCTAAGCCTAAGTTACTGTAACCTTAATAGGGTAGTCGATTTTCGACGATGAAGATGATGATGAAGAATAGTTTTGCGAAATGGCTTTAGAATAGTCTGGGGGCGGTTCAATGAAAGACACGTATTGCTCCCGGGAAGTCGAATTTAGCGGAGATATCTGAAATTTAAATTTTAGGTAGAATTATATGATAAAATTTTAGACTATATCAGAAATCCAATAGATTTTGATTAGGACCAGCTGTTTTCTTTGATAATTTTAGTTCATACGCTTAAACATAGCCCCTAAAACCGTTCCAAATACGAAAAAATCAGAATTTTTATGATTCATGTTCAATTAGGGTCAATGAATGAAATTTAATTTATGCGTCTTATTCGGGGATTTATGTCATTTTGTTTCCGCTTTTCATTTTCTCCCTAGGTGTCTAGAAAATTTAGAGAAAAGACACCCAGCGGGACGCCAAAAATGTGAAATCAGCCTTTGATTTTACCGCTCAGGACGATATTGTTCATGATTTTTAACCAACGCGTTTTACTCAGAGAACGGTTGCAAGAGTCTAACAAATCTACTATTTAGAATAAGTATTGCATTTTTTCAAACAAATTTTCTTTCAAAGTACAACTACAAAAGTCTAGTTGATCTTCAGAAATAATGGCAAACTATTCAATTTTCTTTCTACAAGATTTATCCAAGAGCACGTTCTGTAAACTATTTTCAAAACTTACCGTATACCGATCACTTGGAAAATGCATCGATCTCGATACGATTCTTTCAGCTTTAAAGCCATGCGACTCGATTGTAGATTCAGATTCCTGGCCGCGTCCCCCTCTTTCTTCGTTAAGCTTATTCTCCATAGAAGGAGAGGAGATTATTTTGGAGATCTTTTTGTAGAGCAGGACAAATAAAATAGACAGGATAGTTACCAGAACGGCGAAGCCTGAAAGATAATTGGATAGTTAAATCACAGTTAAGAGATAATTATCAGTTAATTAGGGAGTAAGGAAATCCTAATTAGTGTAATTAACTCACAAATTAGAGCCCCGATCGTAATTCCGTGAGAATCAGAAGAGCCTTTGATGTTATTGACCGTAATCCGAGGGCCGTAGACTTGAATCAAGCAGTCCGAATCGGCGACAGAGCAGTTCTTCCCGGAATAGCAAGGCCGGCACTTGCAGGAAGCTTTACCATCGTGAGATTCGATGCAGAGAGAGTTAGGGCTGAAAAGAGGTAAACATTTTCCATGAAAATGAGCCTTTTCCCAATAGGTTTTAAGGAAAACCAAAAATTGTCTCACCTGCAAACCGTCGAATCACATCCCTGGACTTTTATTTCGCAATAACGGCCCTTGAAGCCTCTTCTACATTCGCAATCATAGACATTGGCGCCCTTCGGTATGCATCTTCCTCCTAAATTTGAGTATTTTCGAAAAAGAAACTCAATTTTCCGAATTTTCGCAAGTTTTTCTATATTTTCAGTCCGAGGAGTCTAGAGCACATCAACTTCAAGGATAATGTGACCTATTGGAACGAAAAATAAAAAGACGAAAGGAAGAAAGAAGGTACTCAACTCAATACTTACGCAATACGTGTAGAGGTACAGGCACTATAGAGACTATCTAATTAGCATATGAAAGAAATTGGATTTTAGATTTGAACAATAAGTTTTGGATTTGAATTATTTTAAACCATCATGCTTTAATATATGATCGACCATAAAAATCTGAGTTTCAAAGAAAAAAATCAAAAATTTTCAGATGTAATTCAAATTCATAACTCCGATAATTAGCGATTAACTTTGAGCAGGTATAATTTGAAATTAAAAATGATATTCCAGTCAGCTTACAAATTATAATTTACTATATGCTTAAGCACGTACCATTCTTGCAAATATCCTTCTGTCGACAAATCTGCTTCGACACGGGGATTTCACAGCGAACTCCCATGTACCCTGGAGAGCATTGGCATTTGAAGCCGTGGGGTCCACCATTCAGACAAGTCGCTCCGTTCTGGCAAGGGGTGTGATTCTTGCAGTACTCGAGTTCTGGAAATTTGAACGTCTTGATTTTCTAATTAAAAATTTAGGATTTTTAATATGAAATTTGGACTTTTTCGATGTAAAATTTCGATTTTCCTTATATTTGATTTTTACACAAAAAAAATAGAATTTGTACGTTTTTCAACTTACCTATATCGCATAACGGTCCCGCCCACCCCTTGTCGCACTGGCAAGTGTTGGTTCGATTCAGAGAGCATCTTCCGTGAACGCAACCCTCCAAAGGAATACACTAAATTCGGATTTTTGAAAAATCAATACATTTTCGACAACTTACCTCTGAACAATCGGAACCTTTGTAGCCGGACAGACATTTGCACTGATTTGGACCGATACATCGACCGTTTTTCGAACAGTCATTTTGACAAGAGGCTAAAATTGGGCATATTACTTTACCTACTTGAAATGTAAGTACAGGATGATTTTTGAGAGGTCAATGATGGGATATGTATATGATGACCATATGGTTGTTTTCATGGGTTTTAGAAGAATATGAGGTTCTCAAGAGCTGATCTTCATGATAGGTCATGTTTTATTATTCAAACTGTGATAAGACTAATGCTTTTAAAAGCTGAGCTTCATCGAAATTTGGTAGTTTTTTTTTTTTTTTTTTTAAATTTACGTCGATAAAACTCACGTAATTCACAGTCCTTGCCCTTCCAGCCACTTTTGCAAGCCCTAGAACCGTCAGAAAGACAGATGAAGTTACTGTTGGTCTCAGAAATGCATTTTTTCGTGCACCGATCACCATAGAAGTTTCTAAATTTAAAATGAAAATTTTTAAATCTAGCCTAAAGTTTACTCTTTGCATTGAATCGTGGCTCCAACTTCCAAAATACCGCCGTCATCCAGGAAAATGTTGTTGGAAGAAAACGACCGGGACGAAATTCCTTCGATATTCTTGTAGCCAAGCAAATCTAAATGTTCTTTCTTTGTTTACAAAGCATAAGTGTGCCTCTCAATGATAGCGTGATAGGCATGATTTATTATCATTCGCTTGTTAATGGCATGGTTTTTCCCCCTAATGATCTTCATTTTTGATATTTCTCATAGAAGATGAAAATTTTACAATGCACCATTTCCGTTCAGTCTTTTATTATTCTAATGGCAAAAATCATGTATGGATTTATGATTTTGCCTTAGAATACATGTAGATTAAGAAAGGAAGGGAGATGAAGAGAAAGAGATAGAAAGAGAGAAAGAAACACGCAGCAGGTGAGCAAAATGACCATAAATGCAAGAGGACATGCCCTAAAATGTCTATTCAAAAGAAATCAAGTCCCCCAAAGGCAGGTGTGCGGGCTCCCGCTGATAAGAATCAGTGATAACCAGAATATATGAAAGATCCATCCCGAAAATGGAGATATATCAGACTATTTCGCAAAGAATCGTCATTATATCTCAACCTATGGCGAAGGATAGCGATGAAAAACAGTCTGGGATAATTCATATAGGTGGTTGAGAAACTTGAAAGGTCTGATATATCAGATAAGATTGTCTCATTTGAATGACAAGAAAATTGGGTGCGAAAAGAGATAACAAGGAATTTCATATATCCTAGATAAACAATATTCTAATTTCTTACCCTTAGAATTGTGGCCGTCGAAAACCCGCACGGTAAACTTGTTGTTCAGCTGAAATATGACATGTGTTTTCTTTCTGGTATCATTAAAGATGGCCTAACAAAAACCATCTGTATGGTTCAGTTGGTGGGGAGATGGGTCTTTGATTTTTGGAAAAATGATTGTAAATAGATTTTTCTAAAGCTAAGACAAATAATTTGCTTGCAAAAATTAAAGTAAATGATGGACAAACAGTCAAGTTGGCAAGTCTGATGGTTTAAGATTTTTGGCAAAGTCTTACCATCCAATAGTCTGTAATCGGTATTTCGACTGATTGATTTATGCCAGCCTGGTTTAAAGAGACACTCCAGGTTGGAGGCGAACAGGAAGAAAGGCAGGTCTCCAAAATTAGGGGCACTCGATTAGATGAAAAACTCAATTTTAGAACTCCGGCGGTCTAAAGAAATCAATTTATAGAGAAGAGGCCAATTGTCTTACCTCAGCCCTCAAAGCTCCAAAAATCCAGGTGAAAAGTAGCCATGGAAATACCCACATAGTGAAAAGTCGTCAAATATCCGAGTTTCAGATTACGGTAGAGAAAAATTAGCCTCTAATCTCGTAATCCCGGCTGGTATATCCTGAAATACCGTAAAATGAAAGAGGATAATTTATGGGACAAGCAAGAACGGAATGCCGAAACATATGGTATTTGGGAGAGAGAAGAGAAAGAGAGTGAAAGAAAAGAGGGCACGCCCTTAGAAAAGAACATCGAGTGCTCCCATGTCTACACATGGACCTATGCAGCTGGAAATAATGTCAAATACCGAGTGCCGTATAAAACCTGGATTCCATGCTTAAGCATATGATTGACACCACATCTGTTAATAGACATGTTTCAATCACAGAAATTTGAATATTTTGGGGTGAGGAATTTTGGGCAATACCTAGGCAAATTTAGTTCAAAGAAAGCGAAAAGAGCGAGTTGATAATGAAGTGAGACCTCGGGTCATAGGCCTGAGAAAAGTAAGATATTAGGCGATATCATAGACAAAATTGGGTGTAATCGAGGTGAATTAGTAGGGCGGTGGACCTTTTTCCCAAAAAGTCTTAATATCTAAAATTTAAACGAAGTTACTCTATTAGAACTAGGAAAAATCAACTTATTTTAATAAAAATTGAAATAACTTGACCCTCAGATCAAATATATGGTCATATAAGATATCCTAAAAGAAAAAGATATTGAAGAAATGCAATTTTCAAGTTTTTCCTATTACTGTAAATACTTTAAAGGTTTGTTTAAATCCAGATAAAATCAGCGTTCCTTCTATGGGATTTGAACAGGCTATAAAACGGCGAAGATTGGAACAGTGAGTTGTAAATTTTTCGGATCTAACATTGAGTTTTCAAATCGGAGAAAAGTGCGTGAAATAGGCAAATTCAGAATCTTATCGCTGAATGAAATCGAGCAAAAAGCCATAAAATGCGGAAAATACCGGTGAAGATCGCCTGAAAACGACCGGGAAATTGGCGCCACCCAAGGCAGCTCAGCTAACTGAGACACAAAACAGACAATGCCCATTCAAATGAAGTGACAAATTACCGAAGTTAGAAGACAAAACTTGTATCGATAAATTCCAGAGCAAAAAGATTTTCAAGACATAAGAATTACAGGAAAAATCGGATGATAAACCAAAAATGGGCATAAAATATGGTGAAGATACCATTTATCATAGAACATGTCAAAATGGCACTGAAGAATGGCAATTTATGATAAAGTTATCATGAGATATACAAAAATTGAGAATAAAAGGCGAATTTATCCAGAACAATGAAGTGTAAATCGGTTGTGAATTCGTTGAAAATGATGTGATTTTTATCGATTTGGCTCGGAATTTGTGGTTACGATCCTCGAATAGTGAGAAGTCGTGAAGCGAGTGCAAAACACTGCGAGAAATACATGAACATAGGAGTGCAGTTCAAAGTGTCAAGCATAACAAATATTGGAGCATGATCGTAAAGTCACTAGGAAAATCAATTTAGATCTATAAAATAGTTGGAACATAAGTTATCCTAGGTCTAAGAAGATATACTTTTGATGAATATAAGATCGATATTTTCGAAAAAACCAATTTTCAGAGAATCTTGAAAAATCAAAGAAATGTGCAAATCATGATAAATCTCTTCAGACAATAAGTGTTGATCGACTAACAAGGCTAACCAAGATGGCGGACATAAGAAATCCGACGAGAGAGTATTGAAACGTAAGAGGGAAAAGGAGAAAGTGACAACCCCAATACACCATTTTGAGTGACAAATCATATTGCTTAAAGTCAAAAATCCCCTCTTTAAAGTGAGAAATATGCCCGCTTTGGGTAGCGAAATCTTATTAGATAAGGTCAAAAGTTCTGGGGATAAGAAAATCAATGTAATATCGAATCTTTACCAAATAATTCTAGGTTCAACTAATTTTTTGAAAGATAAGTTCAATTCAACACTAGGCTTTCAGGGGATGTAAGAATTTGAATCTCATTGGCTTCAAGGCAATTTCATTTATGACCGGATCGAAAGTGATTCGGGTAATTGAAATCTTCCCTCAAAAAGAGATCCCCTCTAATCTCGAAACCCCCAAAGAAAAACTAAATTGCTTTCGGACAGTTAATGGGAAACCTCAAGAAAAACGAGATTTCTCAAAGTTCCTAAAAACTACAGTACATCCCGACATATTTGATTGATATCCGTTAGAGTTTGTCCATATAAGAATGTCAGATTTCAAGGATACGAAACCATGCGCACTTTTTGCAATTTCAAAAGAATTTAGGCCACGCCTACAAATTTTACAAATCGACGTCGGAAACGGTCGGAGTTCCAAATGAAAAACGAGCGGAATTGAAAAGGAAATTAGGTAAGGATAAGAAGACCCTTTGAATGAAAGAAAAATGCCGACCTAGGTTGTGAGGTAAAAGGGAGGAAAGTCAATGTATTGTATCTTAAATGAGGGCGAGGTACTGTAGGAAATATTCTTTTGGAAATAAAAAAAATTAGTTTCGAAAATTACCTATTTTTAGTTTTAAATTAGAGTAAATTAAGGAGATCATAAAATTGACATTTATCTATCTTCCTCATATGAAAGACGATGCAAATTCGGATGCAAATCATATTCATTCAGTTCGAAAGAAGCGAAGGAGGCACAACATTTGACAAGAGACAGATGGCCTAACATTTATCCTATTCTTAATTCGAAGGATAAGATTTCCGAAACCCCTTTAAAATCCCAATTCCATGGATAAAGAAGGATATATCAAATCCATTAGCAGGTGTCCTTACACGTGCATAAAATTTTAAGGGAATTTACTCAGATGTTCCAATTTTTAGAACATTCATTCATGCTTCCGGCCAGCTGGCAATTTTTTACACAATAAAGAATAGGGGCAAAAATTCGCAGAAAATATACGATGCTGCTTAAGATGAAGAGGAAAATGCGAGATTTTAATGGAAGTTTTCGAAAGTGACGAGTTTTAGAAATCTAACAAGAGGATGAAAAATTAAGAATCGGATTTCAAACGGATTTAAGACTCAAGGCTGTCAATAAGCAAATAAATAAGGGTCTAAAAATGGCTGGCATAGTGAAATAAGGAAGGGCATAATTAGAGCGAGGAGGAAAAGAGATGGAGAAAAATGGTTAGAGTCAGACACCTGGGCGTCAAGGCCTTGAAGTTGAAATTTAACTTCAGGAAAAATAATCGAAGTTAACTTAACTTCGAGTTTAACTCGAAAATAATAAGTTACTTTTTATAGTTGACTCCAAGAAAAATTATGAAATAAGTTTAACCTCAAAATGATTCTTATGAAGTTGGAGACAGACTTCAGATATTTTTAATTTGAATATAAATCCGGGGTTTGGAAAGATATACGAAAGCCAAATGGATATAAAAAGTCCATTTTCACCGTGGCTCGTAAACCGTTTGTGATGCACCGATAAAATTTGTCTCCTCAGGCATTTTTTCCAACCTGATAAACCATAAAACCGGCAATTTGAAATGAGATTTTGAAAATAGGAAGCCAAAAAAAATATTATCATAGGGATTTCATATATCTTTTCGATGGAGATCAGTTTTCTAAAGGTATATTAAAAAAGATGAGTATTTTATAAAATAAACCAAATAGTACATAACCTATTTGCATAAGATCGGTCATTCTGAATAGATTTGTAGGCAAATTATCGACCTCAAATGCGACGGAACGAATGGGGAGAAAATCGCCTCTCCTCATTTTATGCAGCCGCGGCGAAAACCTCTATCGAGTTAAAAAAGCGGCCCGAGAGGAGACCCGTACCGATGAACATCTGCACTGCGGCATTCGTCGGACCGCGAGTCAAAAACTCGCATAAGCACTTTCCCCGTTCTTTGTTCGAATACCACATCGAGAAAAACCTCTTGTCGATGATGAAAACACTTTATTTACAGACTCGTAAAAATTTGGTAACTTGAAAGATGCGAGAGATCAATGAAAAACGTGAAAATGGAATTTTTGAAAGTTCATGAATATTTTTCCAATTAATATTCGTGAACTTTCAGAACGCTGAAGATATATACAAGAATAAGTTAATATATTTACAGATTTTTACAATTTACGTGTTTTTAAAATTCGTCTAACAACTCCAATAATATTGTTCTCCCAGCAAAATTTCTTCCATACTTTTTCTATGTCTCAGGAAATATAATGGCATGAAAACCTGGAATAGTAGAAAGGCTTCCGAGGATATTTCTTCTGGTTCCTTATTTGTATCATCTTGGAATTCTAATTTTTTGAGTCCCGGTGATACTTCTAAAATCTAAATATTTTTTTGGGATAAGAAAAATAATATACCTTGAATCATTTCATCAGTCTTATTCAATTTCTCCGAGTCTATGATAATTGAAATTACACTGAAATTTGATATTTTTTAAACTAATAATAAGGTTTGAACTTACTTGTTAAAGCATCGACTTCTATTAAATTCAGCCGTAGAAAGGCATAATAGTGAATAAAATGTGATGAAAAACGAAATATTTTTCATGGTTTTAACTAAAAATAAAGTGACGAGAATTAGTTTCGAAATGATCACTTAGGGAATTAATGGTGAAATGTTAAACGTGGAATAATAAACAACAAGTCGATTGGGAAAGATAGGTGGTTTTCTTTTTCCTCTCTCAAGACAATACACTAATTTTCTCTGTCATTATCTCTATACCCTCTCAAAAACCGATGCTATTTCATCTGTCACTCTCGATTCTATCGATATCACATGTGTGATAGGATTTAGAGTCTCAACGATGCTATTAGAAGGTACAAACTATCCGGAAGGAAAAGAGGAAATTAGAATATTAGACTAAACTATAATTTGTAGCAGGAAGAAGTTCACAGACAAGAAAAATGCTCACTTTAGGGCCCATTTTCGAGACCGATCTATATTGATAAGGAGGAAAGTACTTTGGTCGAAATAACTAACTGCAAAATGTTCAAATTAGAAAATTTAAAATTTTGATTCTTGCAAAATCAAAAAAAAACCTGCTTGCTAGATTCAATCCATAGAAATCAAGAGGGAAGATACAAAACAAACAAACCCAGAAAGAAAGAAAGGAATAGGCTTCAACAGGACTCCATTTTTCATTTCATTTCTTTTGATTTTTCCACCAGACATCAACTTTTTGCAAGTTTATAAAACTTATTCCAGACGTTTTTAAAATTGTACAAATTCTTGTATTTTATCATTATCATTTAGGCGAAAATGTCCCTATCCTCATTTCTGACTTCAGTAAAGACTTTTACAAACCGCTATGATTCGGATTGGGTAGATAAACTACATTTTCTGGTTACTTCAAATGTCTTACTGGTTTTTTCTAGCCTAACCGTTTTTAAGGTAAGCTTTGGAACATAAAAAATGATAAATGTTCTGGAACATAGGCTTGTGGGTTTAGAAAAATGAAGCTTCTAAACCGCATAAGTTTTATATCATCAAGCCATTGTTCTAGAAAAGTTTATGTTCCCAGAAGTTTTCAAATTTCAGACCTTCGCTTCTCAGCCGATAGAGTGCATGACACCGTCGATGTTTCCAGGATCTTGGAATCGGGTTTGTAATTTTAGCGACTAATTTTCATTTTCGGCATTTTTCTTCATATTGTTGGCAACTTTTATCCTATTTTTGGAAAATATTTACGTTTTGGCAACAAGCGCTAAATCCTTCATCCTGACAACAGAGCCCATTGCAAATAAGCCTGGAAAATATCATAGTTCAGAAAAAGGGCTTTGGCAGTTTGTTTAGAAGTAAACAAGTCTGAAAATATATGACGCAGTTCTAAAGCCTCTATTCTCCAATGTTGAATGAGAATTCCGGTGAAGATCAGCTTTTTCGAGTTATCTCAGACGTTTTTCAGAGTTTTTATTTAAACATAGAGTGAGAATTTGAAATAGGAAAGCTTTTCGGACGCGATTTTCTGACCATTCATGCACTTTTTGTGTTTCTTTCAGGAAAATGGCCCGTATATTTATTTGTGCATTTCTTCAATGCAAATCTAATCGAAAACGGCCTCCGTTATTGGATGTTTGCCCCTAAGGTTTTCGATGGAAATTTCTTTTTTATTTCGATTTTCTTAAAAATTTCTTAATTTCAGCCTTGTTTATATCGGATCATATTATGATTTCCAGAGAAAAAACACGTGTGCTGCTTTTTGATTGAAAATAAGAGAAAATCTAGATGTTTTAGATTTTTTCATTGAACCCCCTAGTGAAAATTGGAGTTTTGACAAAAATTTGCCGTCTCGAAAAATTTTGAACTCGATATTGAAAAATATTCGATATCTTTCCCACGATCTACCACTTAGCCATTAGGCACTTCAATTTCTCTTCTTCAAATCTCATGATTTTCCAATGCTCTAGGCGATCTATTTATTAATCGGCAATCAATAGCCTTGCAGCACTTGAAAATGCGATGAAAAGATCAATATTTTCGCTTGAAACTTTAAACCTTCCACCTGGAGTTTCTCGATTTTTCAAAACATTTTCTAAGTTTTAGATTTTGCACTTCAAATGTTGAAGATTCCATGATTTTTACTAAATCTTAGACAATAGTTCTTCTTGAACTCATGAAATTTCTTCAATGTTTTCCGTTATTTTATCGCCAGGAAATAGCCATGAATCAGCTTTTTCTAAGAGCATAAAAACGCGAAAAGGGGAAAGAGCTATGATTTTATCTATGCAGATCGAAAGAAAGATGAGGGTGTTAAATTTACATTCACACTTTACGAGTCAGATTTATCAGTGTTTGATATCGGCGATAATCCTTAGAATTTCATTTTCAATTTATATCTTTCTTTCTTTTTTAAAATTTTTCTATTAACTTTTCGCAAGTTTCACTCATTATTCTGTCTTCTGACTCAGATAATTGTTGTAATTGCTATGAGTTAGTTTCTTCTCATATCTTCTCTTTCATTCCACTAAGCTTCAACTCAAATTCTTTATTCGACTCTCTAAAGTTCTAATGAAAATAGCCAAAATTCAATAGCTCTACAATTTTGAATTCATACTATTCATCAGAAATTTGTAAAATTCACAAACTACAGTAATTACTATTCTCTATTCAATATTCTCTTGATTTTCGTGACTTGCGAAAAAAAACTAAAAAATGCGTCAACTCCCAGCCACAATGGTCATGATCGAGTCGTTCCTGGGCATGGCCCGCTACTTGTCCCCTCGACAAGACGACGACGCGATAGATCGGATGCACTACCTGGTCACTACGAATATACTTCTTGCTCTGTCCGTATTAATATCCTGGAAGCAGTTCGGAGGACACCCTATCGAGTGCATGTTCCCCAGCAAGTTCCCAGGAAGTTGGGAACAAGTAGGACACTTTATATTTGCTCCCAAAATCGGCAACGCTTTTGAAAAATGGAAAAGCTGGTCTTCCTAACGTATTTCAGCTATTTTTAAGCATAAGATAGACACATTTGAAACTGGTGAAAAGCTGATCTTCATCGATTTATTAAACGATTTCATTAAAAATCAATTAGAAAAACACATTTATATCTGAAATTTTTACAAATTTAAGATTTCTTAAGAAGTTATGAAAAGAAAAGCAGATCTTCATGAGTTTCGTTTTTTTGTGAAAATTCCAATTTTCAGTACGCGGAATCATATTGCTGGAGCGAGAACACGTATTTCGTGGAGCCCACTAAACATGTGGAAATGCTGAAGGATAACGAGAGGTAAGCAACCCTAATTGCCTATTTAATTACCTTAATTGCTTAACTAGGTATACTCCCGAGAGACAACTATCGTATTATCAATGGGTCCCATTCTTTCTCATCCTTCAAGCTGTATTCTTCAGAGCGCCATCGTATTTATGGAAGCACTTTTCGAATCATTCAGGTTTGATTTTCTTTAAGAATCTCTATATTAATAAGACTTAGACAGGGCTTAAGGTAATGTTTTGCTAAAATCTTGCGTGCGTGCCCCTATATGTATCACTGATATGTAGGAAAAAATTTCTTGTTTTTAGTTTTTGAATTTAAAATAGAAAAAGTTTAGGATTAAGAATCCATGAAATCGTGGAGAAAGCTAAGGACGCTTCCAATGTGGACGATGAAGTGAAGACGAAAAACATCCTAATTCTATCCAAACATATCCAAAAAGCTATGCGGTTTCAGAGAAGAATGCTCAAGAAAAAGGTAAGTTACCTCGAAAAAGGAACTTCCGAAGAAGCACTATTGAATTTTTTACTCTGTAATGTTTTAAAAACTTAGGTGATAGTCCACAAGACATTCACTTGCCTGAACTATCAATATTCCTCCGGATTTATCACTTCGATTTACATCTTCACAAAAATGGTCTATCTAATTAATGTCGCCCTGCAGTTTTGGCTGCTGAATTTGTAAGTTCAAAGAAACAGTTGAATTGGAAAAAAAGTTTTTGAATTGAAGTTTCCTCGGAACCAACCGACATAATTGGCACGGCTTCGGAGTGCTTCACGACTTGATGAAAGGCAGGGAGTGGGAATCCAGCGGGTATTTTCCTAGGTCTGCAATATGCGATCTCGAGGTATCTTATATTTATTTAATAGAAGGTCCCTTTTTAAATTATAAGAGCTACCTTGAATTAAAAGATTCCTACATATGAAATAGAAGTAAAGGATCTGCTGAAATTTGAAGAAAAAAAGGTTTATTCTTTAGGTCCGTCAAGTAGCGAATATTCAAAGATATTCAGTGCAATGTGTACTAGTTATCAATCTTTTCAATCAGTACATTTTCGTACTTCTATGGTTTTGGTAAGAAAAAAATTCAATTTACTAAGTTAGATCAAGCATTTTTAGGTACCTATTTTTGACGGCAGCTACTTTATTGTCGCTTTTGCAATGGTTCATTCTAATGGCGTTTCCGTGCTTTTCGCGATGGTTCGTCACTCAGGTAAAATTAATTGCAATAACCCATGAAATATTCTAATTTCAGCACATGGAACTCTCTGGTGTTACTGGATTCGACCCGTTTTCGAAAAGTAAGAAAATAAATTAAAATATAAGCGATCAAATTTCAGTTTTAGATCATCATATTTTGATTTATATTTTACATTAGACGATGAAATCTAGTTTGTTTATGTTCGACACGCCCAAACTCAGACTTAGAATTTATGTATCTAAAATTTGTTAAATTTAGATTCAAAATTTTAAATTAAAATCAAGTAGATAAATTTAAGAGTCGACTAGAGAAGTCTCGAAATTCGTTCACGAATACCTGCATCGGGACGGTGTGTTCGTGCTGAGAATGGTGTGCGCGCACGCGGGAGTTATTTTTGCAACTGATCTAATTCACTCCCTCTGGAGGACCTATTACGGTATTGAGGCACAGGTATGTTTCAGATCCTAAAAAGTTTTATATCTAAAATTACTATAAAAAATTAACCTAAAGAAAAGTTAAATTTCATATGATATTTTCTGCCTTAGAACTTTCTAAATTAAAATAACTAAAAACATGTTTTAAACATTCAGATCCTTGAATCTCCCGAAGTCGGCAATAAAGCACTAATCTCGCTCGGAACTTACGACGGAATCCGCAAACGAAAGTCGGAAAAATCGATCGAAGAACATGCAATTGGAGACTTAAAAACGAATTTGGTGAACAAATTGAGCGAGGAAGAAAGCTCAGAAGACGAAAATGACAACCTGAAGCCGGAAACCAGAAAATTCGATCTCTAATTAAAATGCACCATTTTGAAGATCAACTAGATTTCAATTCAACTTTGATGAGACTTATTGTATTAAATGAAAAACGGGTATATAACTGCATTTTGCATTAAAGGTTAATTTTAAATTAAATATTAACGGGATCTACATGTAAATAAATAGATATTCTTTGAAAAAACTCGAGAGCATTTGCTACAGAAAAATAATGTTACAAATCTAGAATAAAATAATATTCTCCTTTCATTTTTATTCCTTATTCCACTTCTCACTCTCGTCTTGCGCGTAAACGCCGATTCTTGCATCATAGTTTTTTTTCCTTCTCCATTTTCTTCGCGTCTCTTGTTTTCTACTTCCATCCCCGTCAAAACATCGAACTTTCACTGTTTATTGCCCATTTTGGTCGCTGATTTTTTGATCGTTCAATACTTTTATAAAAAGTGACTAAATTTCAGAATTCTTGGTCGAAAATCTGGTGTTCGACTTCAAATTTGAAGGAAATGTTGATTTTACGTCGACTGTCGACCGTCACATTTTTTCGGTGCTCCTCTCTTCCGAGTTCCTCTACATGCAGGTAGAGTTTAGAAGTCTTAGATATAGTCGGAAATTGGAATTTCTCAATTTTCATAAAACTGGCTCCTCTGACTCATCCCCATCATTTTGACGAATTACACTGAAGTTTGTTCCGGATCCCACTCAAGTTGCCATTCACTATAAAAGCTAGATTTCAGAGGATTAGTCAGGATTAAAATTTTTTGACAAGTTAATTTCTTAATTTCTAAATTTTAAAAATTACTATTTTTTATTTTTTTGAATTTCAGGAACTTCTGTTCCTTTTCGCTGTACAAAATTGGTCGTCTACAGTCGTCAAAGCTCTTAGAGCCCGCGAAAACTGGAACCTGGACCAGGACGATTCGAAATGTATCAATTTGAAAAATTATTTTTATCCAGCCTTATTTTTCGAAATTATAGCTAGAATTAAAACGAATTACTGTAGAATTTATTCAAGTTTACTTTTTTCAACGCCATTTTCCAAAATTATGATAAAATTTTGCAGGTGGTCTCCGTGGACACGAAGCGTGAGTCGGTGAAGCTGAAAAATGCGAGCTGGAAGGATCTGAAGGCGATATTTTCCCTGGCCTCCCCGTACAAATGGAGAATCATGCGTGAGTTATTATTGTTTAATTTTTTTCAAATTTGTATTTTTTTTTTTAAATTTATCCTTCAATTTTTAAAAATGATTATTTTCAGTCGGAATTTCATTTCTGGGAATAAGCAGTTCGATTTTTCTGCTGACGCCAAGAATCCTCGGAAAGCTCATCGACGAATTTGACGACTCGAAAAAGACGAGTCTCGACCCCAACGATAAGAGTCTGCAGCTAGCCAGGTTAATTACCCTAGTTATCTAATTAATTATCCCCAATTAATTTGATTTAATTATCCACCTCATTCGATCATAAATTTATCCAATTAAACTTCTATAAAACTTGCCCTTTTAGTCTTAACTCCCTAATTAACTCGACTTAATTATTCCAATTATCTTCAGGTACTTCAAGAACAATCCCCTCGCCCTGATTGGAGTCTTATTCCTGGGTGGCCTAGCAATCGCTGCAAGAGTCTATTGCATGCATACAGCTGGTAATTAACTATTTAAGGGCTCTAATTAGACGATTTAATTGTCCCTTAATTGTCTCGATATAACTAACCTAATTAAGGCCAATTGGTCATAAACAATCTGCGCAAGACGGTGTTCAACTCAGTGCTCCGCCAGGACATGGCTTTCTTCGATAAGAACAAGGTAATTAGATAGTAATTAGGGCAGTTAGCTCTGAGATTATTGGACTAATTGAGTTTAACTAGCTTAATTAAGGTCGGTGAAATTGTGTCGCGACTTTCTACGGACGCCCTGATTGTTGGCTATTCGGTATCGATGAATTTGTCAGATGGCGCGAGAGCGTTGGTGACTTGTCTGGGATCCTCTGGTTTGATGGTAATTAAGCCTTTAATTAATTGGGATAACAGGGCAATTAACCTCCAATGAATTGTGGTAAGAAGACCAACAACTAACTTTTAGTTGGTGAAGACTGCTGGGTAACTAATCGTTTTTTTTTTTGTAATTAGGATAATTAATTAAGAATAATTACAGGTCTACACCTCGCCAGCCCTCTGCAAAGTCATGTTTATCGTGATCCCAATCATCGTGGGGAGTTTCGCGATTTTCGGAAAGCTCCAGCGAAAATACACCATGCAGATGCAGGAGGCCGTCGCGTCTGCTAATCAAGTAAATATTTATTATTTTTTTAAAATCTTCTTTAACAATCTAAAAATGCTAAAGGAAAAATATAAATAATCATTTTTTCCTGAAATTCAAAATGAAAGCTACAGTAGAGTTTCTCTTAGGGAAAAGGGTAAGAAGTGTCCTTTGAAAAAGAAAAACAATAATCTTTTTTCGAAAAATATTTTTTTTAAATAGGTAGCAACCGAGCGTCTCTCAAACATCCGTACCGTGAGAATGTTGGTCGCAGAGAGGAAAGAGCTGGCCGCTTATGCAGACAAAATCGAGGAAATTTGGAGAGTCAGCAAGAAAGAGGGACTCGCCAAAGGATCTATGTATGGATCGGTAAGGTTTTATTTTATTTTTTCTATTTTTATTTTTTAAATGCTTACTTTTTCAGTTTCAATTCACCGGTTACATCGCCCTTTCGACGATTCTTTTCTACGGAAGCAACCTCATTCATCAGGGACTTTTGACATACGGTAAATTTTACTTTTTAATTCAATTTATTTTATTTTATTTTCAGGAGAACTATCTTCTTTCTGTCTTTACGCAGTCCTTTCTGCTGCGAGTTTAAGCAACATGTCCGGATTTTTCTTGGAGTTGATGAAGGTATTTTAAAGGGAGTTTTTCCTTTTATTTTTAGCAAATTACAAATTCAGGGTCTTGGCGCGAGCAACCGGCTTTTCGAGCTGAAAGATCGACAACCTCTAATCCCCTTGGAAGGTGGAATTTACAAGGGCACCGTGAACAAAGAGATCCGGTGCGGTTTTAGCTTTTAAATTTCGATTTTCTCAAAAAATAAAGAAAGCTCTTATGAAGAATCTAAAACTTTAAGAAGTTTGATTTTCTTTAATTTTCAGCTTCCAAAACGTGTCCTTCGGCTACCCAGAGAGAGACCCGCTTTTCAACGACGTGACTTTTTCGATTCCGGCTGGGAAAATCACTGCCGTCGTTGGCGCTTCTGGATCCGGAAAATCGACGTTGGCAAATTTGCTTTTGAGGTAAGCATTATCGATTTTAGTAAAACTCTAAATTTTCTTTCAAAAATGGTTTTAATTTTTAGACTGTACGATCCCATAGACGGAAGGATTTTGATAGATGACATCGATCTGAGGCAAGTCGACCCGAGCCACTGGAGATCCCATGTGGGCATTGTCGGTCAGGTGAGAGATTTCATATATCCCATTTGTTTAAGGAGGATTTAATTTATCCGAATATTTTTAAAACTTATTTATTTCGTATTTTAGGAGCCCGTGCTATTCTCTACCACGATAAAAGACAACATCACCTATGCGGTGGACCCGAATTCTGAGGAGAAAATTACGGATGAACAGGTTTTTTTAACTTATTTATTTTAATTTCTAGCTTTTAATTTTTAAAATTCAGATTGAAGCCGCTGCGGCACAAGCCAACTCGCTGGAATTTATCCGAACCTTTCCCGAGAAATTCGACACCAAGGTTGGCGAGCAGGGCTCTACGCTGAGTGGGGGACAGAAACAAAGAATCGCTATCGCCAGAGCCCTAGTCAAGGTGGGAAAGAAGTTGATCTATTCTTTTCAGTCTTTTACCAAGCTTCGAAACCCATGAATAGCAGATTTTGTAAAAATTCTAATTTTAAACATTCTCAGAACCCCGACGTCTTAATTCTGGATGAAGCTACATCGGCGCTGGATGCTTCGAGGTAAAAAATATTCATTTTTTTAAAATAAAATGTTTCAAAAATCTTAAAGCAAATGATAAGAAAATTGATAAAACAACGATTTGTATCATTTTCAGCGAATACTTCGTTCGAATGGCGTTGAATAAACTCCTAGAAGAGCGTCAACACACCGTCCTCATCATTGCTCACAGGTATGCAAATCATGCTGCATAGTTGCAAAACTAAGAGTTTAACAAGAGCTACACACACTTCAAATTTAGAATATTACCAATGATAAAATACGTGACATAATTGCGAAAATTGTAATTTTTAAAAACGCGCATACTTTTTAAGGCTATCAACGATAAAACACGCTGATAAGATCGTGGTTTTGGACAAGGGAAGCGTGGCTGAAGAGGGGACGTTCGATGATCTGATGCACATTGAAAATGGAATCTTCAAAAAATTGGTCGAAAGACAGACCATGGACTGGAGGGAGGTGGACTTCTAGAGTTTTTCTTCTAGAATAAAAAGTACTTGTTCTAGAAAAGATTTTTTTTCTAGAGCAAATTTGTATTTTTGGACAAGCATTAAGTTCTCTTTAATGAAATTATTTTGCTCTAGAACAATCACTTTTTTCCGGAGCAATCAGTTTTTTTCCATGAAACTATTCTTTAAAAGTGTAAGTTTTCTGATTTTTTCTGAAACATTAGAGCAGGTCATATTTTTGTCGATTTTATTTTTATATAGTAGAGTATTTCTAGAAAAGTAGAATTTTAGGATTATTAGATACTTAGATTTTATTCTGAAACTATATTGTGATTATCATGAGTTTTTCAACATCAGAATCATTGCCTATGAGTTAGGTTGTTACGTTATGTTTCTTCTTTCCTTGGTGCTCAATTTTTCTACACGTAAATTTCAACGTAGGTCCGTAGGGTCATTTAAGATAAGAGATAACATATCCTTGTGATAAATTATTCTCGAGAAATAAATGTATTTTTGAAAAAAAAACTTGATTAAGGATATTAGTATTAAAACTATATGTTTAAGTTCTGACTGGAAAACGGTCATTGCGCACCGAAATCTTTGGTGCGCAACGATATACACCCGTTCTAACGTAGGATGCTTTATATGCCTGTTTTAAGGGTAAACTTCTTTTTAGATTCAGCGTTCATCTTTTTTCTGGGTCTCTGGTCGGTTGAAAGGTTAAAGAAAATAGAAAACCTCCCCTGATGCAAGACGAAAAAATAACTTGGAGAGCCGAAGAAAAAGCTTAGACTGCAAATAGAAGCTTACTCATCAGTTAGCATAAAAAGGGGTGCAGCTTAGACATTAAAAAATTGATGCAACGATGACGCAGTTTTCGCTATTGCTATTTTTCGTCTTCATTTAATTACACTTAACACCTACAAGGCAATAAAATGAGCCTTTTATTTATGGGCGGCTAAAGTTAAATAGCAGAAAATTTCCATGCAATTTTGCCCAGACCCCTGTCTGGATTATAGTTTTATCATTATCCCCGAAACTTCGTATATAAAAGGATAAAAATACTAGTGTCCTTATTGTCGAGTGAATCTTATTTACCGGAAAAAATAGCTTCCGGGTCTGGTCAAAATAGTCTAGTGGGGCAGGGCGGTGGAGTTTTGAATTTTGGCAAAACTTTTGCCAATTTTTTTAATGACTTTTCGAGAGCTCGGCGGACGATAGTTTGCGAAAACGATTAGATACATTGTAGATTGTTGACTTTGCTCGAATGTCTGCTTCTCTCGACTCTCTTCATTTTTCTTTTATATCTCTCCCTCTCTCTAAGTTGTCAACTTTCTAGGTTCGCTGTATCTTGACGATGGTTTGAGTGGGGGTTTGTTCGCCAACTTTTTCAACTCATTAAATTTATTTATGCTAAAGCATAGCCCCTTCTCTAATTTTAATCCTGCTGGGATATTTTTGATTTAGTTTAATTATTTTGCCACCCCTAGAAAATGCTCTATCAAAGTCTAGGAGGCCTCTGGGGAGTCGGAGTTCTTGAATTTGCCTGCAAAAATAGAGGGCCCTGTTTATGCGTTTTTGCTAAATTTGGATTTTTTCGCGATGTCTGGAAATCTCTCATTTTCAAATTGAAATACTATTTCGCCTGTTGTCAATAGTGTGAAAAGGTTAGAGTGTGTGGCCTGGGGATGGCTAGCTCCCTATTTGGCGCCTAGGGCATATTAGAGAGCATTAGGAAAAGAATCATAATTTACTACCAGATAAGAGGCATATTAAATTGACATTATACTTTAGATCAGTGGGAATATTTAATTTATTATTACTCGATCGTATTCCTATAGGTTTTTTTTTTTTTTTTTAAATTTAAGATTGTTGAAATATTTAATATCTAGCATTTTATGTATCGTTTTTAAGTCAATTTTGAATTTCTACAAATTATTGAAATATTGAATTTTAATAACCTAGGATTTCACATATACCTTTTAAAGTAGGAGATTTTCTAGATCTTCAATTTCCGAATGAATCTCAAATTGTGCATTAAAAATGGCTTTTACCGGGTCTGTGCGTTCGCGACCAGTCTTTTTCGCTTGATTTTCTCTCGCTTTCAAATACTATTTCTCCCCGAATTTAACTCGCACCAATTTTACGATTTCGCATTGTCGAATTCGCGTCTGTAAATTTAACGATCTCAACCTTCACTCATTCAGAGACTAGGGAGTTGTCCAAAGTCTTTCATTCAACTCTCACAGAGCGTTGCCTTTTCGTAGATTTTTGTCCTCTTAGATTTAATTGACCCATTACATATTTAATTATCTTAATTATCTCAATTACCCAACTTAGATGCGATGTGAGTTATTATTACTTTTCGTAATTGAACTCTGCAACTTTGTTGTCAGTTTTGACAGCCTGCAAACGCATATTCTCGCTATTCCGGCTAATTCTAACTCGGATACAAACGGAAAAGGACAATTAGGAGGTAATTGAATAGTTTTAACTGCCTAATTAGATATATTTAATTGCTCTAATTAGGTCTGAGCGCTGACTGTGAAAGTCAACGAAGGAGATCTCAGATAAAGAAGATCTCAAATCCCAAAGTCTACGTTCCTGTGTGCATGAAGAATAGTCCTATGTAAGATATTTAATAAACTTAGAAATTTTAAGTATACAATTTTATTTGACTTCAAATGTAATAAATGAATCATAAAATTCTTGAAATTTCTAAAATTTAAAAGAAAATTATCTTTCTTTAAGGCAAGTTTTATTCAATAGACAATTTTTTAAATTATAACAAAAAATCTAGGACTATTTGTATTTTCGAAAATTTAGCTTATATGATACGGTGCAATGTCACGAATCCTCAAATTATTGCTGGTGCGTGAATTCGTTAACTGGGGAGCCGATTATCGGTTCCACGGTTAAAGATGGAAAACCTAATTGTCCGAAGCCTGAACCTACCAAGCCGCAAAAGAAACGGAAGAAAAATCGTGAGATTTTCAAAATTATTAACCTTGACAAGCTGCAAAAGTAAAAGTATATCAAAAAAACATATGCGGAAAGTTCAGAAAGTATTATCCTTACCTTTATCTAATCATATAGTTATGCAAATTACTGCATTGCTAAGTTACTACTTTCTCAGGTTTCTAACCTTTATTGAATATTTTAGGCTGTAAAGGCCGTCGGCGTATGCGATTTTTACGAAGACTTGTAGCGACATTGAAAACTGAAATGATCATGAAAAGTAGGGATACCGTAAAACCTATAACATAAGTTCCTTTAAATTAGAAGTTCGCCTATAATTGAAGTCCATAAACTTCTATTTTAGTTCTCACTGCATTAAATCTTATTTAGGATATATGAAATCAAAATTTAAATCGAATAATTTCAGCAAATATCACAAATAATCGGGTAACTCGTGATAGCGCGATAACATGGAAATTTAATCAGTTGGATAAAAATAAGAATAAGGTGATACTCATGCTAATTTTAAATTAGAAAAGGCTTATCAATATGCAAATAATTAAATATTATGTGGAAAAAAGCTGATCTTCACTGCTATCTTTAATTTTTTAAAATATTTTTAGCTCCTAGAACGTCCCGAATGGAAAATATATAAAACCGTACTTCTGGAATGGCGTAAAGTCCGCCAATGTTCTAGAAACCTATTTAAAACTTGTGACCTGGACGGAAATCGAAGACTGACTATAGAAGAGTGGAGAAGGTGTATTATTAATGGTACGAAAGGCGTTATTTTATTATATTGCGAGGCCAAAAATATTAAATTGGAGCCTTATAAAATACATATTGACGTTATATAAACAGGCTTCCTCAAGAGTTTCCCATCTCTGTCCGTCTCCGTCAAAAGAAAAAGTTCATCTAAGAACTATTTTAAAAGGTTCTTTAAACTTGATCAGTTTTTCACGTTATAACGCTTCAATTATGCATATAAACTTTTCCTTCTTACTATTTTCATCGAATATCTAGAATTTTTGACAAAATTTTGAATTTTCGAACCATTACAAGCGAATATTTTTCCGAATTTGTAACATTCTCGCCTCCATCCCAGAGAGGTCAAATTTTGATGAAGCCTGTATGCAAATTTTGAGCTATAGATCAAATTTTGGCTTCATATGTAAAAGATTTAGCGTCTATATTAAATGACAAAGACAGACTATAATCGTTAAAAAATAACTTCAGAAATAAATTTGGTACCTGCGAAAAGACCTGAGCAACTAAATCCCTTCCTATATGTGTTAAAACACGAGTAAAGTTATTTATATCTTTTCATTGATCTGATTATTTACTGATGAACTTAAATATTATCACTTTAAATGTATGGAATTCGAAATCTGGGTGTTTATTGTAGGATTTTAATTGTTTACCTGAGCTGAGCTCTATCCATAGAAACTTAGGCAATAGTTTTAACTTGTGATGTTTTCTTCAACTATTTATCAATGTTTAAATACTACGAATCTTTGGCATAGTCAGTTATCATATGGTCTCATGAAACTTTGCAATAAATTTACTTCTATACATTTTCGAATTTCAGATTAAACTTAAAAATATGCTCTGCAGTGAATAAGTCATATTTTGTGAGTTTCAATTAAAATCCGGAAGTTCGCAACATCACATATTCAATGCGCGGTTCATTATTTTATTCCTCAAAAAGCGTCGATATTTTACGAAGTGTAATTTGGATGAAACTCGTTATCTCAAAGTAATTTGTGCTCCATTTCATTATGAAAATCTTGCGGTGGGGTGAACTTTATGAAAGTTTTATCAAAATCCCGCAGACTTTCATTCATACGAAAAATACGCGCATTAAGATTTCATAAGTCCGCAATTTATCGTAAAAGTGGTTATTCGACGCGCCTATATATGGCCAGATATGATGAAGTCTTCCCGATTTTTTTCCGAGCTTCCAAATTTTAATCCGGATAAAATTTCATTTTTAAATGAAAAATGCAAACAATTTATGTCGCTCTAATGAAATTTCGCTTTCTCAAATTTTCCTCAAGAGAGAAAATCAGACACAAAAGCGTGTGAATCATATCATGTGGTTTTGAGAATTTTCCCTTAGGTTTCAAACTTTCGCGCTACAAACCGATAATTTGAAAGCTGTACTTCATGAAAACTATTCCAGCCAGTTTTCAAAGTCCTATACTTGAAAATGGCTAGCATTTAGAAAGTTCTTTAAGTCATCGTCAAAAAATCTCGGTCTGGGTTTGAAAGCTCTTCAATGATAATTGCCATGAATTATCTTGTTTGTGAAGATTTTCTCTGTGAAATTTCAGCGGGGTAATTATACAGGATATTTGAACTCCCCAAGAGCCTCTTTTCGAATTCTAAAATTATGATTTATTTCCCCATTACCGTATACCCGAAAGTTCAGTCTGAGATTTCATATTTTCCATTTTCACCACGAAAATCAGTAGTCATTCTGCAAATTTTACCTTTCTTAATAAGATTTTGCAACTTTCACATGAAATTTTGCCTATTTTTGACGTTTGCTTTCTTATTTTTGCTTGATTTTCTCGAGTCCTAACCCTAAGGTTGAGGTAAGTGTCCTCGGGATTCGAGAGCATTTTCGAGGTTTCTTCTTAAAAAAAGAAAATTGCCTTAGAGCCCTCTATTTTGCATGCATAATCAATCAGCCCTGAAGTTTCTTCGGCGAAAATCACGTTTATTTTTTAATTTGCACGAGAAAGTAACGGTATTCTAACGATGGAATTAGCATAATTTGCTATTCTTAATTTACATCGATTCTTAGATTTTCTATTTTACAAAGTTTGTGTTAAGGTTATATCTTATTTTTAAATAATCATTCCTAAATATTTCCTTCTAAATTATCGAGGTTTTTCTGAGGTTCAATATTTGCCAAATATCACATTTTTCCCCCGTCTGTTTTATATTCAGAGCGTATATTTGTAATTCTTTTCATAAGCATAGAGGCCTGAATACATTGTGGTTTGTATTATTCTTTCTTAGACTAGGCTCATATGTGATTTGCTTGATTAGAATAATGATCCCAGACATCGAGCTTTGTGAGGATAAGATATTATATTCACGAATAGAAATTCTAGATCCGCCAATATTTTCGCGCTTGTCTTTTTCGCTCTTGAGAGTTTTGCGAGAGTCGTTGTTGTCGACGATTTTCGAGTATTTGGGCCTCAGATTACTTTCGGGACTATTCAATAACAACTCCTGTGTAAACTTAATTCAACTTATCTTGAATCTAAATATCTTCACTTTTTAAAATTATTCTTTTATATTTCTTCACAATGAAGATCAGCTTTCAAGCTACCCTAATTACTATGATAATTCCTTGGAAACTGAGATTTTTGAAACTCGAAAATTTTGATATCAAATATGTGAAACCTGGGTATTCTCCAACATTATGGGAATTAAGCCCCTGTAATTTTGCCTCGAAAGGGAGATTCTCAACTTGCATCATCTAAACCCAGAGCCCACGCTTTCTCAAATTCATATGCAAGAGCCTACAGAACTTTTCTATTTTTACTCAGATGAAGTCAAAACCCGTCCATATTTAGATTGTAGTATACTTATTTAGCCCCAACTAATTGGATATAAACCACTTTTGCAAATCATAGATTCTCTGAAATAATTAACCTTAGCACATCGGATTTTCTGAGTTTTGGAATTTCCGACTCCCAAGATTAGGCATCCCTAAGTAACCGATAAAATATTTATCAAGTACTTAAGAAGTTTAAAAGTTTTAAGAAATACCCGTGTTTTGAAAAATATCGATTAAAACTTTATTTTTTAGCTAATAGAATGTTTTTCTGATTTTCTAAAAAATCTGTTTTATAAGTTTTTGTTACTACTCCCCTACTCATCTTTAATTTGCTAGCACAATAGGTCTATTGTTCTTAGTCCCAAATCCTTTTATATTAAGGGATTTATGAAATCCCCCAGTCAATCGACGGAGGTTCACTGATCCTGATTCATATGTGTTCTGGTTTACGATATTTAGTTTTCAGGAAATGTCTACTATGGGAAACTCCACGCTAAAACCACATCATCATCTCGACCGTACTCAAACCTTCGAGTACCAGCTGATTATTCTTATCAATGTCCATATTTTGCTGGCTCAGGTAATTCAATAACAAGAACAAATTTGGAATGCCACTAACTTCTGAATTAAACCTATATCGATAAAAATGGGTGAACTTACTAAAAAAAATTTTAACATTTTTATTTTAGATCCTATTCGGAGTAACCGGGAATTTTATGAACTTAATCGTCCTTTTGAACAAGACCATGAGAAGCCGGACCAACTTGGTAAATATAACATTTTCAGATGAATTTTTAGAAGATAGAAGATTTAAACAAATTTTGAAAGTTTGATATAGCTACCTCAGATTTTTGCTGCGATGGCATTCGCGGACCTTTTCCTGCTGCTTTTTCAGCTTCACCAAGTCCTCTTCATCTTGGTAAGCTTTATTATTTTACACCATTTTGGTAGCAAAGCTACCATGTTATGCCATCCAATATGATAAAATATCATTTGGTGTCGAAATATTTCACTTGTTACCAATTATGCCACCTCAAATTATCACATTTTAGGGCTTTATCCGAAACAGTCTCTGGTATCGCAACCACGCGCGACATTTGTTCGTCGCTGCAAGCAATTGGCTAAGTGCGGTGTCGATCTGGTAAATCTTTTCAGAACTTATGATTTACTAATTGAAAAAAGCTGATCATCATTACTCATTTATTTATGAACTCATATTTAATTTTAAAAATCGATAGTCTAGTCTTATATGACATCATAATCTAAGGAAATAAGTCGATATCTTACCTACTAATGACATCAGATAAGCGCATTTTTACTGAATAGTGTCACGTTTAAAATCACTAGATAATGACTCTCCAATGAAAACAATAAATCAATAATTCGGATCTAAAAATCAATATAATTTAGGTGCATGACCTACGCTACGATCGAACGAGTTCAAGTGTTCCGCTCTCCGTTCCGCACCTCAAAGCGGAACGTCTCTTTAAGATTCATCCTCTCGCTGTCAATGATCGTCATTTTCGCGTTTCTGTTGACATTCATCAATTGGTTCCCCGCAGAAGTTCGGCAAGAGTTCTTCCTAATGCCGTATATTTCGGTAGGCTAATTTAATTAATTCTAAGAAATTAGCATAATTGAATTTTTAGTAATTAGTTTAAACTTGCAACTAACATAAAACACTGTCTTTATATAATTGGCTCATTTGAATAATTTAGATTTAAACATTATGGAATATATTTTAAATTAGTATAATTAAAAAATGAAAATTAGTATGATTTACTATAATTTTCAGCTCGCTAACACACTCCTAGTTGTTTTCATTCCACTAATTATTTGTGCCACTTTGAACATTCTGTTAATTGTGGCCCTAAGACGAAACACCATGCCTATGGCGATGCTAAATGATTGTACGGCTCAGAAATCGCTAATTATCGCCAGGAATAAGACTGAGAGAAAGGTAACTAACGATAATTAGGCTAATTAAATAGAGTGATTAATTTAATTAGAGCAAGTAAATAGGTAAACAAAATTCAGGTGACAATTATGGTGACGATAATCATATCGTCTTTCATCATTTGCAACGCTCCGGGAGCGATAATTACTCTCCTAATTACCATCAATCCGAATTTGTTCGATCAAAGGGCAAGCGTCAGCATTTTTCTTTCGAAGGCTTATAGAATTTTTCAGAGTCTCCGGTTCACATTAATCACTACAATATCAAATTCTCTGACTATTACGGGGAAGGTTGGTAAAATTTAGGTTTTTTCTAGAAAAAATTAAACAGTTCATAAGTTTTTACTGGGGGAGAAACTAAATCGTAGCTTTTCTACAGAAATTTTTAAGTTTCATATATTTAGGTTCTAAATTTCGTCCTTTTCTGCCTATCTTCAGAGCATTTCCGGGCTTTGTTAAAACGGAGGATTCTGAATTTGGCGGGTAGATGGAGGCATAAACCAAGCAGGAGAAATACCTTCAGTACGGCCACAAAAACATATAGTATGCCTTTATACGATTTGTAATTAGCATAGCTATTTTAACGCTTCAATTACCTTTACTTAGTTGTCCATGGCTTAATTTTCTTGATTTAATTACAGGTTTAGCTGTTTTGGCTTAATTGTTTTTACCTAATTATCATGATCTAATTATCAGACATAATTACTGGGTTTAATCATGTGGGTAATTGACCAATTAACCAAAATTTACGTGCATTGTTCTGTATTTATGTATTATTCGGATGATTTGTGATTCATTGTAATAGGAAATAGTACTTAATCTTGAGTGAGAAAAGAAAAAAACATCAATGATAACGATTTTCTCTCTTTCTTTCTCTTCCTCGCGCTTTTTCTCTGCGTCTTTTCGTCCTTTCCTAAAACAGGCATCTCTTGCACTATAGAATACGAGTAAACGAAATCTTTGATCACCTATATGATCTGAAAAAGCAATGTTCGGATTAAAATAAATATAACATAATAAATAAGTATTTTAATAAATATACTTTTAAAAAATAGTTTACTAATCGATATGAAAGGTAATTAGAAATCTTAGATCGTGATTAGATAAGACTTTCTCAGATGTGTGGTTTATCGATTTTATTTGACCTTAGACGGTTGTCATTTTTATTTTTATTTTATATCTTAAAGTTTGAATAGTTCGAACATCTTCAATATCTCCTAAAATTGATGTAATGTAAATTGATCTTCGAACGTTAACTTTTTTATCTCTGTCTATCTATATTTCTTATTCTTATCTCTCCTGCACCTACTTCTTTCTTTAATACCACTATTTCCTTAATTATTTCTTCAATTTCTTTTTCTTTTCCCTCTCCCCTATTCCAGTTTGGGTGCGTTTATCTCTCATAAATCAGGCATTTGGCGAAGTTCATCTGTACTCATTCAAAGGGAAAGAAACTAATGATCAAGACATTCCCCTTTTCTCGAACATAATATAATAATATAACGTATCAACGAATATTATAAGAAAAATGAGGCTCGTAGAAAAAGACACCGGGACACTAGTTAGAAAAAGACACTGGCTTTCTTCTTTTCTTTCTCATACTATTTCTTAGAAAACCCGGCGTCTTTTTCTAACCGGTGTCCCGGTGTCTTTTTCTATGAGCCGAAAAACGACGAATGCAGCAAAAAACGTAATTTTTAAAGAACACATAGTAATCATTCTTCGATATGTTGTTTTGTATAAATTCTATTTTAGTGCCTATTTTTTAATATGCGAGGAGAAGTAAGTAAATTTGTATCAGGCTACATTATAATTCAGTGCGTTATGTTCTGTCACTATACTTACTTTTATAGTGTTACTCTGTTTCTCTTTTGTCTCTCTTCTTAAGAAATGATTTCTTATCATCCCTAACTTAAACACCAACAATCATGCCTGCTGGCTTTGGCACGTATCCTTAACAATACGAAATTGTTTACTACGTAAATCTTTAACATTATCTTTATGTTTCGGAAATTTCATAGAAAAGTCGATTTAGGGTATAAATGTTAACTTTTAGGGGCAATTTTTAAAAATCTTAACTTTTTCACCTTACCTTTCAAAAATCTGCAATCTCTGACTTACTCCTATTTACCTCTGTCATTTTAACAACCGGGTATTTCAAGTGGCTTTTCATGACGCACAAATTTCACACACACACACACACACAAAAGCGGGATTCTCAAAAACCATTTGTTCAAGCCTACAGTAGAATTTCTTAAAAATTTCGGGTCTTCAAACTTCTCTTCCGGCATTTTTTCGGCCATCTTCCAAAAAATTCTGTTCTGAATTTTTGATTTCCATATCATGCGGGTGGAAAATACTGTGATTTTGAACTTTTAGATTGGAGTTTAGGGCCAGGATTTAAATCTTAAACATACGCTTAGGAATAAGATGTAAAGACCGGATGGCATATTTTTTAAATTTGAAATCTAATGTGTTTGCAATCGTGGTTAATTCATTAAGGTTGAATATCAGATATGCATTCGTTTCGAAGCCAAAAGTCTATTGGGCTAGTGATGAAAAATTAAATAACTCAAAAATTTGCCGGTTCGATGAATTTTGAATTTTGAATTTCAAATTCTACTGAAAGATGATATCAACGGATCAGAATTTTCGATGGAATTTTTGAAACCGCCAGAACGCAAACTTTCATGCTCCTAGCCTTTTTCGGGTCGTCTCAAAAATTCGGGTTTCACATTTTCCGGGCCACTTTCTAAATATCATCCTTTAACTCGCGAAACATAATATTCAGGTCATATTTGTGAAATTGCATCTCACGCTATTCGCTTTCAAGCCAAATATTTCGCGCAACTTATTTGCTGATATTTGTCAGAATTTTAAATTTACCTGAGAATTTGTAGTAAAAACTTCGTTTCGGAGGATTTTGCTGGAAAAATAAGGAGGTGGTTTGCCTATTTTGGCTTAAGTACTGACCGATTTCTGATCATCTGCGAGCAGCAAAATTGGTCCTGGAAATTGGTTTGTTTACTGGATCGGAATGATAACGCTGTTAAGGATTTTGCCACCTTATTACTGAAAATCCCGGAAGATAAGCCATTAATCAGCGTCTTTTCTGGCAAATATACAACTAAAAAGGCAAAAATAGACCTTTGATAGTGATCTTTTAAAATCTAGTCGATTTCTAAAAATTTCGGCAGAAAGTGCAAAAATAAGCATTTTTAGAATTCTTGCAAGAATTTTTCTGATTGTTCAAAACTTCCCACCAGGAAATGATTTTTGGATTCTTTCAAAACCGTGGTTTTTCGACGAAACTACTGATAATTTGATAAGGATGTGCGAGACGGTTACTCGTGATTCACTTAACAGTCAGCATATCGGTCAGTATCAGTGAATTTATCAGTTAGAGGGGCGAATTAGCTGATAAAACATAGGACTTCCAACAATTTACTGCAGATCTATAATTTATTACTAATGATTGGTGATCATTTTGCTGATTTCGGGAATCACATATCATTTGTCCTTCAATTTCATATCTATCATAAGTTTATTTTCAATTTTATTTTATACTAGTTTAAATGAATATTTAAACTTTATTCTTCAAGCTATTGCTTTTCAAATGATATAAAGTTTTTATTTTTTCGATTTTGATGCTTATCGTTAATCTTATCACACTTAGATCTACAAACTACTCTGTCTAATATGGCATAAATCATGATATTTCTCAGATTATTATTGATTTATCCTCTTTCTCTGCAACTTTTCCCCCTATATTCATTTTATCAATTCTTTCATCATTTTATTTTATCTTATTTTGTTTCCGCTCATTTTACTAAAACTATTTGCGCAGTAAATGGGCCTCGTGATTGATCCAAGACCGCAATTCCCATTTGATCTAAGTTCATTTCACCCGAATTAGTACACATTCACCAATCAGCCAACAACCAATATCCACATTCCTCTCTCCCAACCCCAAACTTCATTGCCTCATTTCGTCTTGAATCGATCAGCCTAATCTCCCAAATCTACCTCCGACCAACTTCGCTCAAGAATCAAGATTGGCAAAGCTCTAACAGGTATCTATGCACGTAAAATGACAATAGAAATACTATGTCTTGACTCGAACTCGACAGGAAAAAGAATCGGGCAAAACGGCATAAACAGCCTCAAATCTTAAATTCTACTCTTTCTGACATTTACACACACACACACTCACCAAATCGTGCACCGATTTATGATGAGAAAAATTTCATTCATAATCTTTCTAAGGCGATTTTTCTAGACTATCAGAAATTACACGAAATTTTGGATTTTGAAAAGCTTTAAAATCGTTTCCGTACAGAAGTGCGCTTAGTGCAGTGATATAATGCGGTGGTAGTCAGGCTAATTTTGGCCACAGTATATCGTTTTCTAATCTCTCTAGATCCTTACTTTTTGCAGGAATTAATAAATTCCTCGAGTATTTAAAATTATCTATTGATACTATAATCTAGTCTTAACTTGGATTTCATATATCCAGTTCTCGACGGATTTTTTATGGCTGATCTGTAAAGCCATGTTTTTGATCTCTTGAGATCTCGAAAATCTGAAAATCTCTCGAGTTTTCATACGGTATTTACGCACATTTTACTTAAAGCAAATATTCCACGAGTGTAAACTTTTCGCTGATTACTGATCCTTTTCAAACCGCGTCAAACACTTGATTTTTCGTTTTTTCGAGGGCACGCCTGTTTTTCGACTTGAAATGTTCAGATTTTTTAATTTTTGAGATTTCAGACAAATCGGTACTCGAATTGATATTTCCCTACTAACTCTAAGGCCTATGAAGGCCGAAATACGATATTTGTCATAATCTAAAATACGGTTCGTCATTACGTTGGTAAGTACTTTAAATTTGATTTTAATTTATTAAAATTTTTCGCCTAAATTGAAAGCTATTATTCACACTATTGCTCTTTGAATTTAATCGTATCTTTCTCTAAAGCTTAGATTATGTGCGATAATCGGAGATTTAACTTATCGCAGTAATTTTAATTTCGCTAATTGTTAATGAAAGTCGGCTTTTTATTGACCATATTATTTGGGATTTTTGTCGGAAATCCTTCGAATTTTTCGTCTTTAACCACATAAAAATAATTTAAATTTTTACTAATTTAGAATATTAGTATTTAGGAGGCGTTTATTTTTCAATCTTCATTCTTGATATATCTTGAGCTTTCATATTTTGGATTACTGTAACATTTAATTTGTGATTTTTTAAACTTACCTTTTTTCGTAATTGGTATTCATCTTAAGTTGGGGAATCAAAGCTTAGTCGCTATTTAATATTTATCTGAAAATATTCTTCTCAGGGATTAAATTGAAGGGCATTTTTTTCATAATTTAGTGGCACAAACCAGTGTATCTTCGCGTTTTCGAGATATCTTAAATTTAAGCTGATTAATCGCGATTTGCCTATAAAAGCAGGTCAACAAGAGTTCGGTCTGTAACTCGAGGCCACTCGCTAAAATATCCGATTTTTAATGCCGTATATGATTCGTGTTTTGACCTGACCTATGCTTAATGATATGAATTATCAGTAGTTTTTGAATCACCTTCTTTATTCAGAGTTCTAATGTCGTGTCTTATCCGTTTTATGGCCCTATGCTTAATCATATGATCATGGAAATGCGTGGAATTTTGATCTCGCTGATACATCATTATCACATGGATATCTATTTATTTACTTGTTCCTATTTACGCATGCCGCAATAGTAAAGCATCTGATCTCCTAAATATCTTGCGCCGTATAAAATCCGTTTTTCAAGCCCTATGATTAAACATATGACGATAGATTTGATGAATAGGATACTGAAGGAAGTTATTCGTGATGTTACTTGACTCTGGAAATCTAGAAAAATCTCCTTATTTTGACTTTCGCCTGAAAAATCTTTAGAAACAGATTATCCTCTGAAAATACGGTCACTGGTCTCGTGTACCGAATTTGATCATCGTAAAATTTCTCGAACGAATTTTTAGTCGATCAAAAATTTCCGTATTTTATTTATACTTAAATCTCGTGTCTTAATTTTTATTTATCCTACTTTTTCGTATGTTTTTTCTCAAAAATATACTATAGACATTATATCTTGCGCTTGACATTTCCGGTCTTTTCTTCAAGGGGGCGTTATTTAGGGCATCCCTTTTCGGGGGGAAAATGGAAGGTTCGCTTATTCTTTGGTCAAAATATTCTTAGCCTCCCATATATGTGTGCGTATTTATTCAATTATTTTAAGGACAAATTTGTAGTTCCTCTTAATTATTGCATTATTTCATCGCCTCACGAAAAGGGATGGGACCAGAAAAGTCTGCCCTATCCGTGCAAAATCTCATATATTCTTGCACCCAATTTACGTCTAATGGTTAAGTATATAGACCTTAAGCTGGATGGAATATAATTTAACCTTTTCAGGAATGAAGAGGGTTTTGGCATTTCGGATTTTGGGAAATATCAAATCCTGGATTGTTCCGGATTTTTGAAATATCCGGGGCTAATTTTTAAATTTTTAGCCACAGATTTATAGGAGTGTTTTTGGTGAAATTTTTATCAGGAAAATTTATTTTAAGCAGATTTTCGAGTTATTAATCATTTTCGAGATTTTTTTTTCGAAAGTGCCCTCTTTGAACTAAGATCTTGATAATTTACAATGCACCCCGTAAGCTCTTCATCCTAAGAATTTTTCTAAGGATAGCTCAGAACAGATATATAATTTTTTCATTTTTGAAATCCGAATTTTGAATTCTGCATTTGGTTCGAATAATTTAAAAGTATTACAATTTTTGAGAATTCCAAGATCTCCGATTTCATATGTAATTCAAGTTATCTTTGAACGCTAATCCAAAACAAAGCTGTCGCGTAGATAATTAGGTTTGTGAATCCTTTGTTATTTTTGAAGGCTCATACATGTGACGCGGTGATAATAATTTAAAGTGATGCAATCACTCTATAGAACAGACATGATTTTTATGCCAACCGACTTGAAACTTTTCAAATTTCCTATTCTTCGTCATTAATCAACACATGCTGCAACAGTTTTCACATATCATACGTGCAAAAACGCTTATTTTTCGATCTTCGCAAACCGTTTTTTCACTGGTAATTTCAATTTCCTCGATTCACGCTTTCGGAAATTGATTTTCCTGCACTTTCTTGAACCATTTAATATTGGTCTTTCACTTATCTTTAAATTTTTAATGTAAATCTAGAATACTGTATCGTTTCCATTGTTAATTTATGATTTCTGAGTTTTCAATTTAAAAGATGCATGCACTTCTTTAAGTTTATTACGTAACCTTGCTGATTCGAAATTCCTGATGAAAATTTGTAAGTTAGTACTAGGATAACTGATTAGTGCTCCTCTATCAACCTTGGATGTATGAAATCCCTCTAAATTTAAACATCAACATCCATTTTTAGAGAGACGAGCAGCTAATTTTATTCCCTTTCACCACGGGATTTCATGTCTTTTCCAAGAGATAAACTAATTATCAGTTTATAAATCAGATGAGTATGATGATCTTCATTTAACAAAGGCAAACCTCAACTTTATCTTTTATAATTTAGCCATATATTTGTTAGGAAAAGGTGTGCTTCATCAAATTCTGGCTTTTTGTCTATATTTATTTATTTTTATCACTGTTTAGGCATTGTGTTTATTAGAAGAAAGGTGATCTTCGTCCATTTCGAGTTTATTTGTGTTCGTATTTATTTTATTCTATCTTTATGTATGCATCATACTCATTAGAAAAAAAGTTGGCCTTCATCATCTTTCGTTTGTTTATTTGTTGCTAAATCTAAATGTTTGTAGCTGTTTTTGAATTTGATGATGTAATCACTTCTTCATTTAAACTCGAAACCCAAGTTGTGAATTTTTGGATTCCGCCTACCTAATTTCGCCGGCTTATAGCACAGATTAGAAATTGGATTTTGTTAAAATTTTCCTCATTTTTGCATGTAAAATCCGGTGTTAAATCGTAGCTTCCTGGAATGAAAAAAGCGACGAGGATGAAAGATAAACGATGAGGATAAATCTAAATCTATCGGAAATGGCTACGTAACCAGAAGCCTCGATATCTTTTGCATTTTATGCAACGCAGCACCAACCACGTTCCGCAGTTAGCTACATTCTCAACAAGGCTTCTCCTTATCAGTCACCATTAAAGCCATTTATAAATTTGATATTTGAGAAATTTTGTAGTTCTTGAATTTATAAACCTGAACGTAATCCGCATATAAATATGAACGTCATTTCGGTATTTGTATTTCAATCTTAACTCTGCATTTTGAGTCACTATCTTCTGACCTGAAAAATCTGATATTTGTCATGAGTTCAATAGAAATCCTTACTAATATAAAATTTAGATTTTTAGATCTCATAAATTTTGGGTTGAATATAATTCTCTCACTATTAGAATCATCATGAAGCTGACCTTCTTTGTTAAACAAGTGTATTATTATTTCGGGATGTAATACATCCGGATTTCAAATATCCTCAAAATTTCAGAAGCGATGCGCTTGCGATGGCTTTCAACAGTGAGTTCGATTTTATGTTATTTTATCTGTCGGATAGCGGCGAACTGCGTCCGGCCCCCCAGTCCAGATCATCCCAACATCGTCATTCTTATGATCGACGATCTAGGTACGTCATCGGAACTTTTAACGTCACTTCAATCTCTAACGTCATTTAAGTAATTAAAAAAATTATATCGTTAAGTTTAGAATAATAATATTTTCTATAAAAAAAAGCTATTAATTTTTCAAGAAATATAAAATTTTGGAGAATTTTAAATCAATCAATCAACCAATTCAGGTTACGGCGATATCGCATCATACGGTCATCCCACGCAGGAGTATACCGAAGTCGACCGGATGGCCTCTGAGGGAACGCGATTCACGCAAGCCTACTCAGCTGACAGTATGTGCAGTCCGTCCAGGGCTGCTTTTATTACTGGTCAGTGTGGGCCTTAAAAATAGCATTTTTCCAGTATAAAATTTCATTTTGATCAAATTAGATACAATTTTATGTAAGAAGAGATCACTTTCGAAATTAAGATACTATCTTGGTACCAAAGAATGCCATTTGGTGCTAGAGAATGTCATTTTAGCATCAAAATGCATAATTTTCTATTGGAAGCCATAATTTTATATCTAAATATACCATATTGATACCAAGAGTACCATTTGGGGCTTGAAGATATCATCCTGATACCATTTTAGGCCGTCTGCCCATTCGGCTGGGCGTAGTCGGTGGCCGACGGGTGTTCCTGCCTTACGACGTGGGTGGGCTGCCAAAGCGGGAGACCACCATGGCCGAAATGCTCAAAAATGCTGGTATTGTTACTCCCTATATATATTTACTCATGGGATACAAGAAGTTCGGGCATATGAATTCTATTCTAAAGTATATATATATGGAATCTTCAGGATATATCAAATTTGATCTTTAATTAAGATGTGATTATCAGATATGTGAAAAATCTTTTATAACAAGATTAATCGAGTTCCTTCGAATATATAAAATTGCCTATTATTCAGGTTACGTAACGGGTATGATCGGTAAATGGCATTTGGGTATCAACGAGCGCAACGCCACCGACGGTGCGCATCTTCCCTCCAAAAGAGGCTTCGATTTCGTCGGAATGAATCTCCCATTCACCAACGTGTGGCAGTGCGACACGACAAGGGTAAGGATTCTGGCGACTTCAAAGTCAGCGTGTTTGACGTGACACCATCTCTTATAGTAATTGTTTACTCATTGGGATTACTGTAAGGCGACGTCATTTCAAAGTCCTGAATCCCACCATCATCTTGCTGTATTTAAAATTTTAATGATGTAATGTTAGATGGTATCAGTTCATGATTCGGAACTCCGACGTTATCATACCATAGTTTTTCAGGAGTACTTCGAAGAGGGTCCCGACGTCAACATGTGCTTTCTCTACGACGGTGATGAAATTGTTCAACAACCGATGAAATTCGAATACATGACTGAGAATCTAGTCGGGGACTGGAAACGATTCCTGAAGACAAGACTGACGAAGGTAATTAACCGCTTAATTTGGTAAATCAACGTAATTACTCTAATTAACTCTAGGACCAACATGAAAGACCGTTTTTTTTCTACTTCTCGTTCCCCCAAGTCCACAGCTCACAATTCGCCTCCGAACGATTTCTCGGGTCTTCAGTTCGAGGTAATTAGCTCGATAACTATAGTAGTTAGGTACTTAATTCTCTTAATTAAGGGATCTACGGAGACTCAATTAACGAAATGTCGTGGGCCGTCGGGGAAGTGCTGAATTCCATCGTCAAAGCGGGAATCGCCGAAAAGACTTTGGTGATTTTAATGTCAGATCACGGACCCCACGTGGAGCTATGTCTAAATGGAGGCTCCACGGCTGGACTTAAAGGTAATTAGCCAGAAACTAGGGTAGTTAAGTGAGATAATTGTGTTTAATTAGGCGGGAAGTCGAATAGTTACGAAGGCGGGTTCCGAATTCCCTTCATCATATGGCAACCGGGCACAGTGAAAGCTGGTAGGTTTCAAAATAGGTTAAATATTTTGAAAAGAAATCAGTATTCTAGAAAAATATCTATTTTCTAATGAAGCTCAGTTTTTTTTTGTTTTTTTTTAATTTTCATTTCAGGTAGAGTCTCCCATGAAGTGGTATCGAGCATGGATCTCTACAAAACGTTTCGCGACATACAAAAATGTGATTTCCCGGTAATTTAGCATCATTTTTAAATCTCTAATCCTTGAATGAAATTTGATAAGCCCGTGGGAAGCCATGAGTTATTATTGTCCAAAAACGGGCGCTGAAAAAATGCGGCAGATTTTTGAATTACCGAGCAAAATCCCATCTCGCTACATAATGTGGAGCCTTATAACAGATAACATTACCATATCTGTTTGTTTTCCAAGTTTATTTTGAATTGGTAAAGTTTTACGTCTACCGTAATCTTTCGAATCATCAACGGAGCGCGTTTTTCGCACCGTCCTTTCTATTAAGGATTTGTCATGTCCCGAAACGTTGCGGTCTAATTTAAGCATGAAAGAGCTATGCTAATTGAATTATTACGAAGCGCACTAGCAGAGAAAATATTGCGAAATATGACGTTCGCTGAAAATTTGAGATTAATAAATTTAGGGATAATGCAGAAAATTCAAATATAAAGAAAAACGAAAATACCAATTTCTATCATTCAGCATTACCACCAGCTACCATTAGACGGCGCGAATATCTGGGATGAGATAAGAGGAGAGTCAAATGAAGAATCCGGATATTTGGGTACGTTTGATAGCGTTTATCAGAATTGCAACATATTGCTAGCTTTAGGCAAAAAAAGACCCATCATTTATTATTGCAATTCCCACCTCATGGCGGTGAGAATTGGAAACTATAAGATCCACTACAAAACATCGCCGATATTTTTGAACACGTCCGTGGACCCAAATCTGGATTACTTTTGTCCAAATGGGAAGCCACGAAGTGACTGGTGAGTTAATTACCCTAATCAACTATTTAATTATTCAAGTTAGCTATTTAATTACTCAAATTAACTACTTAATTACCCCAATTAGGTACGTCTCACAAATATGCCCTGAAGAACACTTAGAAACGCATAATCCACCGTTAGTGTTTGATCTAATTAAAGATCCATACGAGTTATATCCACTACAGAGCAGTGATAAAACCAGTGAAGTGAGTCAATTATCCTAATTAAAAACGTAAGTACCAGGGCCGGGTGGAAGTCAGGATTTGGCCAAAAAAATTCGAAACCGAAAGTACGAATGGAAAGTTTTCGAAACCGAAATCGGAACTTTTGTACCCAAAATGACCGGAACTTCTGGTTTTCGAAACAGAAACAGGAACTTCCGCCCACCCTGATAAGTACCCTAATTATCTATTGAAGCACTCTAATTATCTATTTATTAATCACTTTAATTATAGCTCCGCTTTGAAGCGGCTCAGATAATTGGAGCCCATCGGCAATCTTTATTACCCGTTCCAGATCAATTAGGGAAATTTAATAAAAGCGTAAGATTTTGAAAATTCATTATGCACTTAAATTTTAATCTCAAATACTTATTTTGTGTCGTATATCACCCGTTTTGTTGTCCTACGCTTATTTATGAGAATTTAGATAACGCCATGTTGCGATCCTCCAAAGTGTCGGTGCGACAAATTGAATCGGGTCAACTTATCAGCAAAAACGGTAATTTTTATTTTTTTAAATATAAGTTTACTAAAAATTCGCCAATTTATGTTCAAGATTGTCAGTTTTCACAAGATTTCCACATTACTTAACCCCCTGTGTTGATTTAGCTGAAGATTTTCTATGTTTTTTTCCAGGAAGAGAATGAGATTTACGATGTAATCAAACGAAATGACGGACCCGAAAACGCGATGCCTTATCTCAGCCGGATTACCGGATCGGGATTTACGAGCAGCCGAAGGAAGCAATTCCTTTCGACCCTTTCGAGAGCGATCAAGGTCCCGATTAAGAAAGATAAATTGCCTGAGGAATGCGTCACCGTGGTGTGTTTCGTGAATTTTATTCAGATCTAGACAGATTTTCAGTCTGAACTAAACACTAGGAAATAGGGTCCGCAGATAACTTTGTCACATAAAAATAGTTCCTTAAGAGGGCCGCAATTAGATTTTAGCTGATAAATTTGACTTGTGTGGTTCCACACTGAAGATCTGGCTCGGAAAGTACCTAATTCTAATTTTATTGTAAAGTGGTCGTATTTTTTCTAAATGAGTGCATTTTAGAACTTACTCAATTGCACGATGTTTCACTAGAAGCATGCTCAAGTTCTAAGGTTAGTCTGAAAACTCAACAATTTGTCCCAAAACAATGAAGATTAGCTTTTTATCTGTAATAAAGTGAATCTGAAAACCTGACCGGCTAAATATAACCATGGCTTATCTTACTTTTCAGAATTGGAGCTAATTTCCAATGACTTTTGAGATTTGATATTTAATCTCCCAGATGAAAAGTATAAAGATTGGGCACATGCGCTCGCTGCAAATTGTAAACATTTTAACGAAGTCTGGCTTAACCGATTAAATGATGCAAACTGATAAACTTCTGATAAGCTAAATAAGGGATATCTTTAATTGGCCGGGTATCTGAAGTATCACTAAAAGATGTCTGATAAGCGGATTTATTTTGTATAGTCACGAGCAAAGACCACATCTATCACCAGCCATTTAGGGAGTTTTCAAATCTAGAGAATCAGGGCTGTACGAAAGTGTCCATTTCCGTTTGCGAAAATCTCAAAAGTCCATTCGGTGCAGCCCTGTAAGAGAGTTTTCTGAAAGTTAGAAAAGTAGTAACTTTTAATGTTGTAAATCTATAACCAATTGAAGATAATTGAATTTTAAAAAATTATCTATTTTCAGAAACTCCGAAATAATTACGTAGTGCCGTATGATGAAACGGATCTGGATAATTTGGATCGGTTTTGAAACACCAATACAAAGACAGGAAACATTATCGTAGAGGGGTAGATTTTTTTGAGTGCACGATTTACTTAGATTATGTTTTAAATATCGATGATCTCATTTTTGATGAATAATATAGCTACGAATTCGTAGATTATTATTATTTGATGATCATTTATTTGGTTCGAGTATCCCAAAATCATTCATTTCTGTAGTGAGGCCTTTAATAAGTTTGCCGTTATGTGTTATAGATAGTGAGGTTCATTAAATATTTGATAATTTAATAAGCCTCGCTTTAATAATTCAATAATATATTATTTTAAAGCGTATTTGATGATATAGTGACACAACTTAATGATAATATGAGGTCGCTATATCATAATTATCTAACTCTTGCCATATCTTTTGCTTTTAAATGTTGAGATACAAAGATCTAGCTGCTATGCCGAAAGGGTTGATAATTCTTTATGTAAAACGTTTCTTATAATTTTATTTATTATTGTTTTTTCATTGAATTTATATTGCATATTTCTTGATCTCGTTTCTAGAGAGACTTACATTTTTCATATTTCTGGCCTGAATTTGTCATGTTTTTCACATTAACAGGTTGGCCCTATTATTTAGTCTTTGGATATTTTAGGTTAAAACCATCTACCAATTCTGTACTTTGACTCATCCTGGTTATTTTTATGTCTCTCTACTTGAAGTATCATAATTTTCTGAAATGCCCTAAATCGTGTCTGAGTCTCGACAATTATATTTGATTTTATCATGTTTGAATCAGGAAATCAAATAATAATTGGCGAGTTGGTCTAAATTTATAATATTTCTAGTCGTGTCCTGTGATGAACCCATTTTCCATACAAATATGGCCGTAATTCTAATCATGAATCCGGTGTAAATCATGCAGAATTTTTTTTCTCGAGTTTTTCCCTTATTATTTGTTTGATTTTTTTGCTATATTATTGCTTTTATTTTAGAGAGAAGATAAAAAGTAAAAACTATATTTATCACATTATAATATATACACGAGATCATATTGCTTGATAATAATTAAAACGACGATATTATCCCAGATTACGCATGAATATATGGCGCTTTTATGACTATGATTACCGTAATCCCGATAATTAGAACACTGAAAGCGATAAGGCAAATTCGATCGACCACCATCGCCGCAAGACGCCATTCCAGAGCCACATATTTTTCCTCCACAGTATCCTCCTCTCGTTCTCGTATCATCTTAATTTAAAACAACGCTATTAGCTCGGAGAACGTTTGCAAAATCAGGATAAAATATTGGATTATTCAATAAGCTTGAAGAGTGATAAATTATAATATTTTATGCCTACTATTTCTGTTAGCTATTAAAAAATAACTTTTAAATTAGAAAATGACTAATCCTATACCTTAACATGATCATAAATTCGCTGTAATATCCTCAATCTCTCAATGGCCTCCTGATCTGAGTCCTAAATTTCTACTTTTTGAAAGAAATTATTCTTTCATTTTTACTTCAGAAGTAGCGTGCACTTTGAAGACGAGCTCGTCAAAGTGGCATTTCATTGCATCTCCCATAGCCAGGAGAAATTTACTCGTACCGTCAGTCTGAAAATTTATATTTTATCACTCAGTTATGTTCATTAACGAAGGCCCTTTGCCTCTGCAGAACTTTTGCAAGCTTCGACGATTTCGGGAATAGTGGACGGGGCGAAGCTCCCCTGCTATTTTGTCCAATACCATACTTCGATGTTAGCCCTCTTATTAGTTGCTATTTTTGATTCCCTGCTTTTTCACACGGTAAAAAATACATTCTTCTGCCCCCATGCTTCAATACAGGCGAGAAGGATTCCCTTCCCCGGGAAAAGAAAACAGGCAAAAGTTAGAGGAATTCTACACCGTCCGGAATATATCTTTACGGGGCAAATATTTTAAGAGTAATGAAGGCGTGGCTTGCCTTAGTCAGTGAGCAAGACTGTTTATAAGTAAATTAAAGAATATATTTTAAAATAAAATGATGTATTTTCTTACATAGTCAAAAACGGTTTTCGTTTCACTTTGTCTCCTTCTTTGACGCCAACTTTCCTTTATCGTTTTCTTATTATTTTCCCTTTTCGGTACCTTCATTCCCAATAGCCATGGGAATATTTCCAATAGAAAGTATCTCATCTGAAAAAAATCGATAAAATGATAACAACTATGGTATTGTGAATGACCGACTACTTGAAGCGAAATAAAAGGAGCGTCTTTTTTCTTCCCCTCCTTTTGAGTCTTGAAATGTGCGAACTGACGACATTTGTTCATTTAGTGATTCTTTTAAAAAACTTTTTTTAGTGTTTCTTTACTTTTTTTTTATCAAATTTAACGGAGTTTTCGCAACAATCACTTGGTAGTTATTTTTCTCTATTGATATTAATAGAAATTAATCGGCTAATCAGCGATAATTGCCCTTAAAAACGAAAGAAAATAAATGAACGCATAACGAACAAATGCTCGTCTCTCGCGCATCCGAGGCTCACAGAAGGAGGGAGAAAGAAAGACTCCTCTCGTATCTCGTCTCACGTAGTCGGTCATTCACAATATCCCTACCCAAAATCCCATCCTCAAATGAGAGTTGTGATTTCGAAAGTGGTAGCTCTGGACGTAGACCGTAAATGACGTAGCTAATATCGATAAAATCATACAGGCTTGGAAGAACACCCCTGCAATTAGCATTTTGTTTTGAATTTATGCTCATGTTTACCCAGTAAAGGTACGGCTTCAGAAGTCTGAGGAGTTATTTCGTTCATAAACGCTAAGAAAATCCAGATGGCCAAAAATACGGATATCTTAAATAGTTATATTTCAGATATTCAGGTATAAAATTCGAACGTCGTACCTGAAGTCCAACTTTTTCACACGTTTCAGGGCATACTGTAAATCCCAAAATTACCAGAATCATAATTAGTAGGCAGGGAAGGGTTAGATTGAAGGAGTAATATCTGCAAGTTATATCTTGATTAAAGAATATTTTAAACTCTTACAGAGTGCGTCGTTTCAAATGAAGGGTGAATTTTACTTCTTCGTAAATTTCCACGCAACAATCGAATTTCTTCTCACGGACATTAGCGGTATGGTCTGAAGCAATATTTGTTTTTTTTTAAATGAAATATAAAATCAATATAAAATTTAAATAAAATAGCCAACTCTCGATAATCCACTCTCCATTAGGGATATATTCAGATAGATCAAACGGTGAAACCTCGATCTTCAGCTTATCGTTGGAAAATGACCAAGAGCCAAACTAAAGAAATGATAATTGTTCCCAAAACGGTACCAAAAGTGGAATACCTTAAATACGCATGACTGTCTATCGAATGGGAACCAGTAGATATCCAACTTGCAGGAGATTTTGAAGATCCCAGGTGGCATCCAGTTTATGTTACCGTCATGGTAATTTAGAAGGTTTACTTTACAAGTTGAATCAAAAGCGGAGTCAACGCTAAAATAATAATTTATAAGCGAATAGATAGCGTCATAATATGAATTTATCATGATATCATTAGTCAATGACAATGAATGATATAATGTCATAAACTTTTAAAAAAGATTTTTGGTTATTAGTAAAAATTCTGATTTAACGTTTACCTATTATATAAAAGCACGTCTGGATACCAAATAGATCCAGCTGGATGGCGAATATCAGTCACATTTCCATACATTAATGGCTCCCATCTTAAAGTTTAAAATATCGACCTTTTAATTTAATCTAAATACCTCAAGTTCTCATCGTACCAAGAAAACTTTAGCCAAGCTGAGACCTCTAATGTTTCTTCTTTTTCATTCTGAAATGTTATTGATTCTTGAATTTATTTTAAATTAATACCAAGTTGATAATTTGCTGAAGAGAAATGCTCAATTTGACGACGACAGGTTTTGAAGAGTCCAAAACTGGACGTTCTTCTGAAAAATAAAATTCTTAAATTTAAATTTAACATATTTTAGATATATGAATTAAAATAAGTATATGAAAGATTAAACGAAGTTAAGTTACCTGGAATATACCCTACCAGCAAATCATTTAGAAGCCTTAGTTCATGAGGAGAGGCGGAGATTTCGTAAATCCAAATCGATGATAATAGAAAATACGGATATATGAAATCCAAATGCATAGCTTAAGCCTTAAAGTGGTGATATAATTTGATATACAAGGTTGAAATATTGATATCCCGACGTATAACTGCGATTACACCCTATGACTTGACGGATATCAGACGAGGGATGCTCTAAAACCGAGAGAGGCGAGAGAAAAAGGGGGATCAGATCAATTTACAAGGATATCCTTGCAATTATGTGTCAGATTTTTTAAAACCGAATTAAAACTTGACTTAAAAATGCAAAATTTCTGTATATTTAAATGAGATTTGATTTAAACCTAGAAAGATAAATATTTTAGATAAAGCCATAGGAAAGAGGTAAGTCGACTAGGTACTTTCGGCGGATTTTCTTGGGTTGGAAATTGACAAAGACGGGAAAATAAAGTGAAGTGGGGTGGAGTGAGAAAGAAAACGAGAAAAGAATGGTCCTCGGGGAGTCTCCATAAAGAAAAGGCTCCGAAGGGAGGCATAAAACCAATTCCGACCGATAAAGACTTGACTTGATGATGAAAAATTGGGCACATTTCAGGATTTATTATTTCGGAATTTTTTAGGATTATTAAAAACCTATTCTATTTAAGTTATTATTTCGCATTTTAAATTCAAACTGAATCTTCTAAGAATTTTGTATGTTGAGGTTTGAAACTTATAAGCTAACTTCTGAGTCCTGAGTTTTGAAATCTGCAAAATTTCCCAAATTGCATGTCTCGTGTGAGAATTTTCAAAGGTTTTCCGCCAGATTATCACGAATTTCAGAAATCTCTTAATTTTTAAACTATTACACGAATTAGTTATATTTACCTTTCGTAAAGATTGTCGCGATTTCTGAGAAATGTCTATATATTTTTTTTAAAGTTTACGCTTTGAATTTTTAGGGAAATGCTTTCGAAATTTTTTGTCGAAATTGCAATAGCTTCCGCTGACAGCTGGAAACATAAAATTAAAGAGTTAAATTAAATCCATCTTCTCGTGTTTAAGCATAGGCGATTAAAACCAGCTAGCATAATTTTGTAGACGAGAAAAATGTTCTGATTTCAGTCTATGATAACATGGGCTACAACATCAGTATTTGTGTAGTTTTTCTTTCAAATAGCTTCAAATGAAATTCTCAAAAGTTTCATTTTCAAGTGTTCAGTTTAGCTCAGTTTTAATTTCAAATGACTCCCTTATTCGCAATCAGTTTTGAAATTACATTTCGGAAAACACGGGAAATGAAAATATCTCTAAAATTAAGTTTCCATCATCTTTTCCTGTAAAGCGTTAATTTTGTGTCTGCGTATGTTTGCTCTCAATTTTCATTAGGTTTTATACAAGTCTAAATTTTTTATAGTCGGTTTTATATTTCTATCTTTAACCGTTAGATTAAACAATTTATTGCGTCCCTCTTAATCTAACGTGGGAATCCTTGTTAATTGACAATTTTCAGTGATTTTCCATTCTTTGAGCCCTTTATTAAAAGTTGGTTTTTCGTAGTTTGATCATTCTAATGTAAGGTTTGATTGGGAATTATTTTTCTTAATCCTGGAGCAATTTTCGCGAAGTTCCCCCATCACCTTCATCATATGCATTTTCGTCAGTCATTCATCTCGTTTCGGGGATTTATTTTCCCGGATATATAGCCGGATTTGATATAACCACTCTCAGATCTCCCGAAGGAGGCCCAGTCAATTTCTGGCTTTTCTCCTCGAGCTTTGGTCCTATCATTCTCGTCAACCTGAACGAGAATTTTGTACGTCACGATGTTAAAAAATATGTTTTTCAAAAATTTTCTCATTTTCTTTGAAAAACATTTTTTTTTAAAGTATGTCACTGCACACCAAAATATTTAACATGTCATTGCTCACCAAAATTGTTAAACTAGAGTATTCTAGACAAAACTGCGTTGATACCTAATTTCCTATGAAGTCGTCTAATAAAAGCGAGCAAAATTATGCAACAATTTAACTGAAAATTCTCATCATCAAGCTATGGATAGCAAGTTATTCAAGATGCTAATGAGGATTTGAGGAAATGTTAAACTAATTCGAGACATTAATAGCCAAATCCCATACATTCATTTAACTTGAACTTATCATTAACCTACCTTTACCCTACCCTTACCTACCTACTCTTATCCTATCCCTCTCTTCTATCATATTCTGACAAGTTCAATTATAATTTGCATAACCATTCCACATTAGAGACGATTCGATAGAAACAAGTGTATAATGCTTTAAATGTTTCAAACTTGTGACAGAATAAAGTTTAGTATCCAGCATACGATTTCTTTTATTGAGTTATTACTTTGATGCGCAGTGATCATTCTTCTTTTTTAACTAACCTTTCAATCATTTACTTTGAAAAGTTCATCTTAAATTTATTTTTGATTTTTCTAAAAATAATATTAGATTAAGCCCTGCTCTATTAAACTTTTCTTATATTCATTCATAGATAATTCCAATTAATTGGCTTCATATAATCGCTGGAGATTCACTTATTGTTTGTTATCCTAAATCACTCATGCTAAGAATTGTCGTACAAATCGTGATGCATCATTTTTAAAGATTTTTTTTTAAGATTTGTACTATTCAATACTACGACAATTGTGTGCGCTGCAATGACAAAAAGAAGTGCAAAAAGCGGATTATCTTATGGATAACCTTTATCTGACTATATTCTATTATCAGTGTGGATATAGAGAAGTCCCTTCTCACCATCAACGATAAGGAAATTCGAATATTCCATAATTCAAAACACTTTTCTTACCGATTAACCCTTGATCTTAGAGAATTCCGCATAGAAATTACGCCTTAATTTTCAGAATTATAAATGTTTAATTTGCAAACTCGCTTGCTAGATATTCCACCTTCTAAATGACAGACATATTAGAACGTTGAACTCTTATTTTATTCAGACGCCATAATTTTTGCGGGTCTTTAATATCTAAGCATTCCTAAATTTGTTGGATTTAAAAAATTATAAGTTACACATCATTCTATCAAGCAAAAGCTAAGCTTCGTAATAAAAACCCTATTTTTCAGATACAGTATCATATCATATCTTTTCTATTTTCTATATCAAATTTAATATATTTAAATATTATGCGTCTCTACCCTTTCCTATGCATAAAAATTACCAAAGGAATGCGTCTCTATTCTAACAAAGGGGGCGTGGCCTGCCCTTGCATGGAGCTTTTTCATGCCTGCCTTTCCCTTGCCCCTTTCATTCTCCCCCGTCTTTTTTGAGCTTAAGTTAGGTCGTCCGACGGCGACTAAATTCAATTGAAAATTCCGTTCCAACGCGCCGATTTTTAGTTTTCAAAAGCAACTATCACTTTCGATATTTTTATCACTAGAGTGTAAAAGATACTCGTCATATGATTAAGCATGAGCTGGATAGGCAGGATTGGATATCTGAGGAAAAATAGTTGAAAAACTCTATTCCGTAATTGAATTTTATTTGATGTAATTGGGTTTATTTAATATCCTTAAAATATTATATCATGTGATTAAGTATATACGTGATAAACAGGCCGCCATCTTTATGTTATAAATTGAAAAAAAGCTTATTTTTAAGCGTATTATCCGATTAAACCTGAATAGGTCAAAACTCATACCCGTGAATTTTCAAGCTTTCCGATGAAATGGCTTATTACTAACGAGGTCGAACATTATTTGCATTTTATTATGATAATATCATCTTATTTTTATCATTCAAATATTCTGCAGAACTGATAAATAAGATGAGTTATTATCTAGTATCATAAGATTTCAGATACAAGACTATTATATTAAATCCCTTTCTTTCCTGCTATAATGCATAATTCATGTGTTTAAGCGAGATGTTTTCTGTAAGCGATTTCATTTCCGCACTTCGTGTGAAATTTACTACTCATTAATTTAGGGTCTTGAAATATCTTCTTCTCTTAAATGACATGAGGTTTCTTGAACATATGCAAAAGTATATATGTCTGAGGGTTAAATGTTATAATTAAGCGAAACTTCCCCTACTAAGTATTTGGATCATGTTATAACTTCTCAAATCTCATATTTAATATTTCAGTGAAATATTTTATGTTAGTTCATCCGCTAATATTTTAAAATCAATGTCATGTTTTTAATGAGTTTGTTTATAATCTCACTCATATTTAGGCTCTATCACTCCATTTCGTTACAAATATTCCTCGTACTTGCGTAGAACTACGAAATTCCGCCTAAAACAATGCATAATCCCGTCTGGGTTAAAAATAGGCTAAATTTAAGATTTTCTCGAACATGAGCCCAGCCAATTTCACGGTTCGAATGAATGCCACCAGTACGCTGCCTACCTCATCCTACATGATGATCGTTCCGGAAACTTCGGGAACAACTCCTGAAAATGTTTCAGGAAGCAATTTTCTGGAAAACGTTCCAGAACAGAAAAATAACAGCTCTCTGTCCACATTTCTGATTCTAATGCTCTCGATTTGCGTCTCAGGGATCCTGCTCAATCTAATCGTACTTTGTCGCAGGAAGAGGTTAGTTTTTCGTCGACTCTTAAAATTTTATTCCGGATATTAAAGTTTTAAATGCTCTATGAATAAGTTTTGACTTTCTTTGTAAAGCTGGAGTTATTTTGGAGTTTTAGAAATTTTTAAGGTTACGAAAAAAAACATTTGAAAGTTAGATATCTTTAGCGCTATAGTTCGCTTGATGAAACGTCATTAATAGGATGAAGAAAATTAGCTACATTTTTGGATTCTTACGGGGGAAGAATTCCGTAAGATATGCCTAGGTTTAACTAGCTATATCCCTAATAAATGTAAATCCATCCCTCATTTTGCTCTGAAATGTTCCGAGAAGAAGAGCCACTTCCATGAAGCTAGAACTAAATTATGATTATTTGTTTCCTTTTCCACTTCTGAAAAAGCGGATCTTCATCTGCTGACATTCGCTGAATTAATTGGAAAAAGTTATTCTGGCACTTTGAGATTAAACCAAATAGTTGATCAAATTCAAAACAAGACATTTTTACATGAAAAATATGAGAAACAGCAGCATTTTTACAGAATTGCATGATATTGGATCATTTCTCTAAGCTACGACCCACTCAATTTTGAGAGGAAACAGCGCCTTTCTGAAAAATGCCATGCATATTTATCTATATAATGGTCCTTCGTAAGAAAGTGTGTGGCTTAAAATAAAGATCCTGCGTTCGTTACATTTTCTCCTCATATCCAAATATTCCCGTCTTTGATCCCAAGATATTGCCTAAAAGGGTCGAAAAAAACAAAAAAAAATGTCTGCTTTTGCACCGGAACTCGGATGTCAATAACAGAAATCCTGCAGAAGACAAAAAAAGACTTGATGCCATAATTGAAAACCAGAGAATAAAGCAATTTAATAGCAGCATAAATCATGCCAAAAATCCCCTTTCTATGTTCGAATTTACTCAAATATTATGGAAAATGCGAATTTTAAAATAAACTCATAATGATTCAACCCTTGGCGAATTTACCTAAACTCTAACTGTAAGAAGTCTTTAAAAATATCATAATAATTCAATATTCATAAAATTTATATCAAAAATATTCTGCAATTTAAATTCGATCCAATATTTTCAACATTTGTATTTCAGACGGCGTTGTTCCTCAGCGATGCGGACCAGTCTATTTCTACTCTCGACGATGGCCTTAGCCGATACTCTTTGTCTAATCGCTCTATTGCTATTCTTAACCATGAGATTCATCACCGCTGCTAATAATCCCATATTCCTCAACTTTTTCTGCAAGGTTGGTGCACTGCCTTTTTCGTTTATCTTCCCCCGTTTTATAACAACAAAATCATACAGAATAGTATATCAGAAAAATATCTGCAAAGTGGTGCGCGATTTTTTTTCTTAAATTCCGTTCATTTTTATTGAACAAAATAATCAAAAAATAATATCTTTAAATTTTCCTGCAAAATGGTGCACGGTTTTTCCAGCTCCGCCTCTTTTATATAAAACAAATAAGACAATAATAGATAAGCCGAAGTTCTCTGGGTTATTATCACGCCTCTGATTCTATTTTGCCTAATGGACTTTCGAATGAATGGTCTTTCTTTATTTCTCTTAGAATTGCGTCTTCTTTTACTTTCTCTCATTAGTACCTTTCTTTTTATGCCTAAGGCTCTTCCACTATGTTCAATTCCTTGAATATTCTAAACACATGTTTCGGAATTTCAGGGATGTTTCAAAATCTCGAAGACCCAATCCCGTATAAAAAACCACTTTGTGTGAAGCTATTCTTCAATATACAGCATCATAAATTAAGTGCCGTATATAAAACGGCTTAGGTGTCTATGCTTTAATATACAGGCCGTAGTAAATATGAATATTTAAAAATGCGGGAAAATCGTCTGAAATTGCAGATAAACACGTTTGTGATCCACTCCACGTCAGCGTTTTCAATTTGGTGCTGGCTCGTGCTCTCCTCAGTTCGATGTTAGTCGAAATTACCCGCGTGTAAAATCAGGGCGAAATTAAATAACTTACCTAATATCTAAAAATAGCATTGCTTTAAAATAAAAGTAATTATTTAACGTCGTTATAGTTCCATAAATATCGAAAAAAAAAATCTTAAATTTTCAGATATGGCGATATATCGACCCTACTCCCATTTGAAAATCAACCGCCAGCCCAGATACGCAGTGGTAACTTTCTATATCTAAGCATTTTTGGGGTGAAATTAAACATTTTCCGGATGCCTGAATAATTTTTAATTTATGATAAAAATTCAGATAGTCCTATCGATTTTCTGCTGCGTCATTGAGCTGTGGGTACTGTGGGATAGCGACTATATCGAAGAGGCTAAGAGTATGTTAGATTTAAATCTAAGCTTAAATATGTTCATTGAGATTTTAAGTGTGCGGTAATGCGATAACGTCTGGCGCTACGGCCGAAATGCTGCATTTATTTCAAATCGGGGAGATTATTCTATCATATTTCCTCCCGGCCGCTGTTATAATTGCCATGGATTTAAAGGTGAATTAACGACTTAATTAGCCTAATTAGCTTATTTCATTAGGTATTATTGGGTCGTTCTATATGGATGGCGGTAAGGGCTGACGAGAAAAATGGAAATGCACTCGAAGTCGACTCTTCCGATTCAAGATTATCCGAGAAAAGACCTACCAGAAATGTACAAGATTCCACTGATAGACCTGGAGAGGGTACTTAACGATTGGATTATCCTAATTGCCTATTTAATTACCCTAATTTAGATTATTCTGAGATGAAGGAAGCTATCTATGAATCAGGCAGAGTAATTAGCGGACCATCAAAGCTATTCGACAACGGGCAAATCAAGCTAAAGAGGAATAGGTAATTGTCATAGTTAGTTAGCATGATTGAATAATTAATTAGTTTACGGGAATAGAGTGGACTGAGGTATATTATAGTTTTCTTTGCGAATTTAATGAGTTTAAGAAAACGTGATTTTGAATCATTGAATTGTATGAGTGTTTTTGACACATTTTACTCTTTTTCCGATTAGAATGTCTGTCACGATTAAAAACATCCATTTTCCATCTTCAAAGAACAATTTCCTACATCAAAAATCTTAATCAGCGAAAAAATCGGGGTTTTTTCATTATCCCTGGTATTTCATTTATGGGGGCTGCATTTTTCTTAATTATCGAGAAATCTTCCTTTGATTAATTTCGGCAATCTTTGATAGAATACAATGAGGTATTTATTTGAAAAATGAGTTTCATCAGGGTCAGAAGTTAATCTCAAAATGAGAAAAATGGGCAAAGGCTAAAACACATTTTGTGCGTGCAGATAGTATAAAAATGCGCATATATTTCGTCGAGTTTCGGGCAAAATTAGCATTTTTCGAGAATTTGGGAGCATTTCGTACTAATTGCTAATTTCTCTTGAGAATTCAAATTTAAGATAGCCTGGTGCGTTATTTTGATCGTCAGCCCTCATTTTGAAGCTTAAATGAGGATTTACGCATAATTGGGAAAACGTGATTAAGCGCTGAATTAAATGAGAAATTGAAGATATTATTCTTAGGAGATCGCTTGGTCGAATTTACATTAATCAGTTTTTAACGCTGCTAGATCTCAATTGCCCGGCTATCGAAAAACTAGAGATTTTACAGGTCTTCTGGGAAGAGAACAGATTTTAATAATGGAGATTAGCTTTATAAATAAAAATAATAATTCAAAGACTCGGCAAGAGCATTTTCTGAAAAAAAAAGTTGAAATTATGAATATCAACTTTTCTTCAGATCTGGCCGAAAAGTTCAACAGATGAAGGTTCTAAGACGATGCCTATGCATAACAATATTCGACCTATCCATGAATTTGCCTTCGTATTTACTGCGACTTTACGCGATTTTGTTCGATGAGCCCATAACTTCGCCATATATTATGTACGTCCAAGAGATTGCTGAGATCCTATATTTTGCTCAGGTTTCATTTAAATTTTAATATTGTTCTAGCCTATCAAGTTCAGTTTGCCCTTAACGCCGTATATCTTGCCTGTATAATTTACGACGCTCCCAAAGAATCTGGAAACGTACGTTTAATTTTTAAAATTAGGGTTTTAGGAGTAAATTATAACATTTTCAGAAAATGCCTATTCCAGTATCAGCTCAGGTCAGTTCTGCCTATTTATCAGCAAGCCCGAGAGTTCTCTCCACGAAGAAATCTGTATCGAAACGGGAGGATTTTTAAGCTGTCATCATTTTTATCAATTGTGCTGTTTTTAGTCCTATATTATTGTTTTATTATTTCCGACCAAACTTATTCTTTCTGATCGTTGCACTATGTGATCTCAGATTATATCATGTTTCATAAATTAAAATAATAAATTTATTAATATTATTAAAAGGCAGAAGACAAGCTGAAGCTAAAGTTGCACGGTAATAGTTAAACATAATTAATCAGGGGTAACTAATAACACTGCATCGAACTAATTAAATGGTAATTAACTCCGAAAGTCCACTCATCAAACGAAATAAGAAGAGGAAGATTAATATCGTTAGCACTGTTAGAAAAAGGAAATTAGAAAAGGGTCGGGTAGACTATTTTCAAAGCGAATTTTATGCTAAAAATTCTGAAGTCCATAACTCCGAGCCCAAAAGTGGGAAAATAATGAATTTTATTTAAATAGTTGTATCAAATTGGCAGTGGAAAGGGGAGAATTGTTAAATATAGAAAATATAGAAAATCCTAGAAAGATCCATAAAATAATCAAATAACATTGGCAGAAAATACTAATAATAAAATCATTTTATAGCTTTTATATCTGGAAGATTCTATAAAATGACGATCAAATTCAATGCCAACAAATATGAATTCATCATCTTATTGGTGTGAAATTACATATGATCATGAAACTTTCGGAATTTTACGATATTTTTCTGAGAGAAATTAATTCGATGGCGCAAATTGTTGCCTGAAGAATGAAAATTTTAGGCTGACACTTTTTTTTTTCAAAAATTCGTTTGGCCTAAAATTTTCGCATTTAGCGATGTAATTGCCAAGATTTTAAAATGGGTTTTGAAAGCTGCCGGTTAGCGAAAAGAGACCAGTAGGGATGGGAACTTACGAGATTTTCGGGGGTCAGAATTTAAAAATTTGAATTTGGATCCCTAAAGTTACAACTCCGACCCCCCGAAAATTTGTTAGGCAGCGCGATGCGACGAGATACATATTAAGCGCAAGATATCTTTGTGTTTAAAATTAAAGTCTAAACAATCGAAACTAATTACATCGAAAGCTAACGTTTGTCAATATGAAATATATCGCATAAGTTAATAATTCTTAATAGAATGACAATATAATGCCTAAAATAATAGGAAAATGTTTTGGAAATGAAAACTTTTAGGTCGAACCGTAAAGAAGTAAAACATAAACTTAACAACGACTTTATCAAAAAGGGGGCGCGGTCTTGGGAAATGGAGAAGGGGACAATTTGGCCGGAAAGACGAATATGGTGACCAAGGACTGAGAGATACGGTAATTCGTCGTATTTTAAGTCATCATTTTATTTTTGTCATTTTTCTCATCATCTACCACTAATTTTCACGAAATTGCATATCAGACAGTCTAAAATTTTAAAAATTTGCAAAGATTCGAATTTTTGGAGAGTTTACCTTTGGTGCCAAAGAATTCGAGTTGAATGAAGGATCAGAAAATGCTCTAGAAAATTCAAGAACTGCCGATTGAACTTGAAAATCCAAGAGCAAATTCGTAATTTACATCACTCGCATCAAACTCTAGTAACAATGATCTTATCGGTGCTGGCTCAAGCCGTTGCTATTTCTTTCCCCTCGAGAAAAAGCCGCCCTTCTTGGCTTTTTGGGCTTCCGGCAAGGTTTGGGACCGGCTTGCCTCTTCAAGTTGAGCTTGACCTGTCGCGATTTGCAACTCGGTCATCCATCGTTGTAAGTCTTCCTGAAAATGGGAGTTTTTTGAGAAAATTGCTTTGTAACAAATTTCGATACCTCGCTAGCGCACTGCAGCAGATATTCTGCTCCAACTGGTAGTCGCAGTGATATGACGTTTTTCTTCTTCTGGAAATGACGAATATCAACTTTTTCTTGATTTTTTTTAACACTTTCTCTAATAAAAGTTTCAGACTTCTACTAGAGAAAATATAGCCTGTACGAACCTGGTAATCTTGCGCGACATTTATCGAGCAGCCTTGTAGTTGGAATGGTGGTTCGTTGTGGAATGTCTGTGCCTCCTCTCTGAAAGTTCAACGGTTGGAAAGAAATTGCGAAGAAATCCCCCTACCGATGCCTCTGGTCTTTGTAGAAGGCGAGCTCGCTTCCTCTGAGAACTCCGAGCAGTTTCTCCCAAGACCGATTCGAGGCTTTGCGATCCAGGCTCTCGTAGGTATGCTTCCTGATCAGCGTTCCCTCGAAGGCATCACCGTGCTGGGCTCCTAAACTTGTTAGTTGTTTTTCATTTTCACCGGGAAAAGCTAGTTTTCAGAAGCACCCCACAAGCTTCATTCGAACTATTTTGACTATGTTTAGTAAAAGCGCGACCCCTCGGATCCTTGTTGTCGAACTTCGGCGTCCGTGCCAGCGAGCGTCTCCACGAAGAAGTGTCCGATTGCCGGGTTCTCTCTAAAACACGAGCACTACAACTACGAAAAGGGAATGTAGGCTAATATAGGGGACTCAAAAGACACACCAAAGGATCGGGTACGATGACCGGAGTCGAGACTGCCCTGCGTGATGTTGTAGTCTGCAACGCACTCACGATATTAAGGAACTTCAAGTAAGGTCAAAGCAAAAACCACGAAACTACACTGGTTTACCAAGTTAAAATTACAGTACACAAGCATAAAGGATTAACTCTACTATTAGGCCGGAACATAATTTCTGAAACACTTGCTCTCGAAGAATCGTCGTCACTTCAGAAGTTGACATGTTCAGGTTGTAAAGCCGCTAATGAGTAGCCCTTATGGTCTCCTATATACGCTCACTTTACGGAAATCTCCAGAAACTTACACAAGTTTATAGAAGAAAATGGAAAAGCGCTTCAGAAATTATGTTCCAACCCAATGCTATAGAAACGGAGAAGAAATGACGACGTACCGTCGGTATGAGTCGGATAGCTTGTGCCCGGCTGCATCGGTCCACCTCTGGTTGGGCTGCTGACGTGCCCTCGTCTTCGTGCAGCCTCCTCGTCTCGTTGTTGCATTTGTTTCAATTCGAACTAAAATTTCGCTGGTTTTCTTTTTTCCAACACTGATAAACTACCGTAGTCAATTTCTCAAGCGCCAAGAACCGCTCCTCTTGTTGGGCGGCGGATTTCTCGAACGCTTCGTGCTTCTTGATGAATGCGATGGTTTCTTCCAAGTTTCTGCCGTACTCTCGCGATATCAAGTACGGCTCCTGCGCCATGAGCCAGGCCTCAGCCACGGCAGCGTCTCGAGCGAACTGAATTTATCAAACTTTCTAGGTACTCTGAAAAGAACATTCGAATTTACCTGGTAGACCTCGAGAATGAGTTGCAGATATTCCCATCGGTCCTCCCATCGGCGCATCATTTCGGCTCGTTCGGTCGTTAGCCGTATCAGCTTCTTCTCGATTTCGCTCGACGCGTAGTGCTTTCGATTCAGCAGATCTCTGCCAAGGGATATGCAAACATTGAAGTTCTCCTCCCTGGCGTCGATTTCTGCCTTGAGACTCTGATGATTGTTCATCAGCAGCTCCACTCCGGATACGTCCTTCGGTCGCTCTTGAGTGTTCATCTCTCGCTTGACTTCCTCCATCCACAGAAGTAAGTCTCGGACCATGTTCATGAAACGGAACAGATCCGAAGTGTCCGTCAGTTTGCCGGTTCGTGCATCGCACAGTCCTCTCAGATGCTTCCAGGCCTTAACCACCTCGCTTTCCCTGGTTGCAATTTCAATAGCCTTGTCGCCAGCGTATCCATCTCGGAGTTCCGCAGCGTCCTTCTCGATCTGAGCCACTTGCTCCCCAATCGCTGCGATGTCTTGCAAGTAGTTGTGATGTTTCCTGGAGAGTGCTCCGACTGAGCTGCTGTCTCTGCCGAGGTCTTCTGGCATGGCGTGGGTCTTCTCCATGATTCTTGAAAGGCAGTCTCGGCAGTCGTGGAAGAACTTGTGGAGCAGACGGCTTTGCTCGAGGATCTGTGCTCTGGTGTCCATGAGTTCGAGAAGATTCTCCCAGGCTTCGTTCAAGCTGTCTTTCCACAGAGCGATTGTTGGTGCATCTGTGTGTCCATTGGCGATGAGTGCATCGCAGCCGTCGTTCGCATTTGCCACTCGTTCGGATCCGATGTTCTCCGTGTCCCTCGCGAACTGCTGGAATCTTTCCAGGAGCATTTGCACGTGCTCGTAGTCCTGTCCATTCTCCTGACTTCCAGCAACCACCTCCTTGTCGGCGATCCATTGCAGGAGGTCGTCGATTTCTCTGTGAAGAGCATAGAGCTCGAGCGTTTCGTCGAGTCGCTTCCTTCTTTCCTTCGACAGATCTTGAAGTCCCGCATACAGCTTCTCAATCTGCGACTGTCGCAGGGCGATCTGGTCGCTGAGTGGACTCTGCTCATCGATGAATCGTTGTGCCTTCGCAGCCAGAGCTCTGATGGTGTCTGCAAACTTGTCGATGTCTGCCTGGAGTCGTTCGTGCTTCTTGATCTGATTCTTCGTCGAGAACTCGTCCTTGCCACGCTCGTCCTGCATCATGTAGAGTTCTTGTTCGCTCATCCAGGCTTCAGCTTCTCCACAGTCGTACAGGAACTGGTGTGCCTTCTCGGATTCAGCAAGTGCTGCTTGTCTGTCTTTGATGGCATCCTTCAGCTCCTTCCATGCCTGTCTCAACTCGTCGATCTTCAGCTCGAACGCAGGTGCATTTTCGTGTCCGGCCTCAATCAGCGTTCTGCCATCCTCACAGATCTTCTCAATCCAAGGCTCGTGGTTGTCGATTTCATTCGAGAGAAGCTGCACGTTCTTCTGGAGTCTGTGGCAGTCGGGCAGATTCTCTCCCTGCTGACGCTGTCTTGCGATGGCCAATCTCTCAGCGATCCACAGTTTCTCATCCTCGACGTCTCTTCCGAATTGGAAGGCAGCCTTCTTCCTCTCGAGCTGGCGTCTTCTTTCATCCAACGGCGCCTGCAGTCTGTGAAGTTGGTCTTGAACGGCCAGACGATGCGCTTTGATGCTCTCCAATTCTTCTGGGTGCATGACTTCGAGCTGAGGCTCCATTTCCATGAGTTTGTCGATGTTCTGCGCCTTCTTGACCATTTCAGTTTCGATCATCTGCTGCTTCTGCATGGCGACGTTGACAGTTGTCAAGTCGGCTGCAGGGTCTTCTCTGGTCATTTCCTTCTCGAGTTGCGTCGCCCAGTCTCGCATGTCAGCAATCGACTGCACGTAGAGTTGTTGTCTGTTGGCGTCGAACAATTTCTGGCCCTTCTCTTCGGTAGTCTTCTCCAATTGCTCCCACTGAGTAGACAGTTCGACGATCTGTGGTTCGATGGATCCATGATACTCTGGCTTTTCTTCCTGGAGATTGATGGCGGCATGACGCAATTGATCCAGACGCTCCTTGTTGGCTTGAAGTTCGGACTGGAATGCCTGATGTCTGACGAACTTGGAGGTGATCGTCTTGGCATCCCTGTAGGTTTCATCCTGGGCTCTGATCATCTTCTCCTCAATCCATTCTCTGAGTTCTTCACAGTCGGAGAGGAACTGTTGCAGGCCGAGTGCGTCCTTGAGCTTCTGCAGCATCGCCTGAGCCTTTTCGCGGTTGGCTTCACGACGCTCGTCGATGTTGCGGGCTTTCTTGTGGATCTGAAAAGTACTTGATTTTTGAAATAAAAATCACTGATTTACCTTATCCGCCGCGTAGTTTCCATCTCTGCACTCCTTGTCGCCGAACATGACCACCGCTCTGATTTTCTCGTCGTTGACGTCCATGGTAGTCATGAAGTCCTGATGACGTTTCAGCATGTTCTCTGCCTGCTCCAGACTCTGTGGTTGAGGTTCATTCGCCAAATAGTTCTCCTGCTGACTCAAAGTGACCTCTGCTTGTTTGGCATCACGAAGGAACATCTGAAAGTGCGATTTTAAAAAAAATACCTTGAAATATTTTTATACCTGCAGATTCATTCCCTCGTCCAGCATAGTTCTTCGATTGAGCCACATTCTCTGGAGTTCATCCCAACCTTCTTGAAGTCCAACAAGTCTCTGACGCAAGAACATGTACTGAGGATCAGTCTGAAGTATATTTATTATATGCTTAATATCCGGAAAAATTCTACCTGATCTTGAGTGACGCGATCGCCCATGGCACGCATTTTCTTGTAGTCTTCGGCGTACCCATCGATTTCTTCACGAATCTGATGGTGTTGGTTCAGGAGTTCTTCAGCTTCGACGAGAGACTGAGGTTCATCCTCAGAGGCGACCTGTAAAAACAATTGTATTTTTGTTTTCTAAACTGTAAATTTCACCTGTCTCTGTGTGGCAGTCAGCCAGGACTGGAAGTGGTCGAGATCCCTCAGGAATCGTTGCAAGTCTCCAGCCTCGTCGAGCTTCGCCTCGTGCTCTCTGACCTTCTTGTTGAGGATGTCCCAAGCATGGTGAATCCTCTTGATGTCCTCACGGATGATCTTCGCCTCATTCGGCCGCTCTCTTTCAATGGCGTCAGCCTCTTTGTGCAAGGAGTCGAGTTTTGCCTCAATTGCTCCAAGGTCACGCTCCATCATCGATAGTCTTCTCTGCAGCTTCATGACGCCACTCAGGTCGTTCGTCAAGGCTTCCGAGTCTTCGAGGATTCTGGTCTTGTCCTCGATCCAGGTGACTGTCTCTTGGCAGTCGATTCTACAAATTTGAAAATATTGGAGTACTTCACGTCAATAGCTACCTGAATGTCTCCAGTCTGTGAGCCCTATCGAGTTCTGCGCGCTTCTGGTCTACCATATCTCTGAGTTGGGCCCATCTGGCGTTCAGCTTATTCTGTCTGTGGAGAATCTCGTCGGAGTTCGGATGGTCCACGTGCAGAAGTTGTCTGGCAAGTTCGTTGACAGTAGCGACCTTGGCTTCCTGAAAGAATCACCATGTTTTGGCTCTTTCCCAGAAACCTCATACCTGATTCTTCATGTCCTGCTCCAGCGTATCGAATCTGTGCTTCATGATCTCGACCTCTTCCAGATCCTTTCCGGGCACCAGCGTGGCAAGCAGTTTTCCCTTCTCGTCGATCCAAGCCTCAACCGAGTCGGCGTCAGCATACAGCTTGTACAGTGACAGGGCGTCGATGAGACGCTGCTTTCGGAGCTTGGCGAGTTCTTCCAGCTCGGCCTTTCTTCTGATGGTGGTGTCCAGACGATCTCTGATGTCTGGATGAGCGCGTGCCTCCTGGGGAAGGGATTCTGGAAGCGAATCTCTAGTTTGGATTCTCAAAGATAAATATTACCTGCTTTGGCATACAATTGCTTGATATGCATGTCGAAGTTCTGCAACTCGTCACTGACGTCATCGTGCTTCTTGAGCAGCATTTGCACAGTGCCCTCATCCTTCCCGACGTCATCCGAGGACACGACACGAAGCGTATCCAGAAGGTAGGCGTCAACGTCGTCGGCGTCGGTGAAGAACTAAATGTTCACAAATACATTTTTCATGGACTTATAAAATCTACCTGATAATAATCGACTCCTCCAGAGAGGCGAGCCTTCCTGGCATCTGCAAGCTCCTTGAGTTTGTTGATGTACTGACGAATCTCCTCAAGTCTTGGTGGAATGTTGTCGGATCCTGTAAATTGTGAACTTCGTAATTTTATCAGTTTTCTTGCCAAGTCCAGTACACTCATCTAATCATTTATTCCCCCGTCGTCGGTCTACTTTATTTTTCATCGTCCGCAGCGCGGTGTCCCTAACCTATCAAATTTCGTAATATCTATCCATCTATCTCATAGTCCAGGTGAAATGTAATACCCTCTGGCTTTTGCTATTCGGCGAGGGTAAGCTTTAACCTCCCCATCTTACAATTTCTCGGCGTATCATCAAAAATGGCTACTTGGTGTCGGATTACGCAGAAGTATAGCTTATTTGGAAGAGTGACCAGGATATACGAAATTCTTTCCTACCAGGAATGCCATCGCGGATGAGATTCGCGCCTTCGGTGTCCATTTTGTTGAGCTCCTTTTCGATGTCGCGCAGGTTATTTTCTGCGTTCTTGTGTTTCGCCAGCAGATGAGACACAGTGACGATGTCCTTACCGGTGTCTGGGCTGTTGAGGACCTAAAATGGCATCTGTTGGCCTCGGAACTCCAAGTCTTCTTGCCTGTTCCTGCTCCTTGATATTGTGCTCCAGTTCGGCGACATCCCACCAGAACTGGCAGAGTCGCCTGTTGTCCTCAAGGCGTTTCTTCCTGTCGGCAGCCAAGTTCAGCAGCTCCTTGTATCGGTCTTCCAGAATGTTGCATCTTTCTTCGACAACAGAAGGCTCTACTGGTTTGTAGCCAGAACCATCGGGACCACTCGGAGACTTGAATTTCTCAGCTTCGTTGATTGCGTTACGGACGCGCTCTCCGATGATGTTAATATCAGACTCGAGAAGAGCGTGCTTCTGCAGGAGGTCTTCCACATCCATCAAGTGGGCTCCATGCTCCTCAGAGAGAAGTCGGGCCTGTAGTTGGGGCAATTAGATCGATTATCCCCGATTTAATTACTACCTTGATATCATCCATCAAATCCAATGTCAGAAGCATGTCATGGAAGATGCGCTGGATCTTCATGGACAGATCCAAGCGGACTCTTCTTGCAATGAGCAGCTGAAATATTCAAGTTAATACTGAAAACAGTCAATTTCCACCTGGAACAGATAATTCCACAATTTGAACACATTGTCTTTTCTGTCGTTGATTTCTTCGATCTTATTGTACTTCTCAATCTCCAATTCCGAAGCGATCGCGCCAACCGCTTGGACGCGTTCTTCACAAGAGATGATGTCAGTCTCAATGGCTTCATGCTTCTTCGTGGCTGCCTTAAAATTGAGATTTATCTAAGTCGAAGGATTGAGTTATACCTCGACAGAAGCCAAATCGTTGCCAAAGTTGTCGGTGCTGACGAGTCTCTGATTCTCAGTAAGCCATTGCTCGCGAAGATCGGCTTTCTTATTGAATCTGGCCGCAAGTTGTTCAAGTTTCTCTTGTCTAAATTATCGAAGTCGTTGATGTTTACAAATCACTAATTTCACCTAATGAGTTCCTCCTTCAGTGCCAATTCTCGTTCATGCTCAGCTTTCTCCAAGTTCTGCCAGGCCTTGTTGATGTCTCCAATCAACTTGCCCTCTCTTGGCACGTACGGCTTCTGGTTGTTAGCTCTCATAGCAGATTGGAGCGTGAAGAGCAGGACTTCCAGTTCGCCTTTCTCGTCGAATTTCGGCGGTTTCTCCTGTGTTCTGTAGGCGTTGAATTCCTGGAGCTGCTCTTGCACGCCTTGGAGTGAATTGACGAATTGTCTATCATTCAGCTGCTCGATCTTCGCGTTGATCCAGTCCAGAAGGTCCGATGATAGAGTCTCGTAGCGATTGATCATTTTCTCGTTCTCCATCAGCTCGTTGATGACCTTTCCAATTCTCTTGCCCTGGATGACGTCGTGCTTCAGTTTGTTGAAGTAGTGGTAGTATGTGACGACATAGGTGATGATCGACTTCTCATCAGGCTGATCGACGTTCACGTCCTCTGCGTCCAGGAACTTCGCCAGACCAAGTTGCTGCTCCGCCACATCGAAAGCGTTTTGCAGGTTGTAGATGGCATTCGACTTCTGCAGATTCTCGTAGTCGATCAGGTCAGGACGATGCTTGTGAATGAGTGCATTGAAAGCCAGACCGTCACGCCAGCTGGAATAGGGAAATTCATTCGATTTTTTTCCGCAGAAAAATTACCTGGTAGTGAAATTGCGAACGTTAACGTTGGGATAGCCAGCGGTTTTCATCTGGCACCAAAGCAGGAGTGCCTCCTTGGCCGATCGAGTCTCGTGGTTGTCCGCGTCTTCGAAGGTGATGTCTTGGATCTGGAAATTGAACTGTGAAAATTTGGTGAAATTTTTAAAGCCAGACTTGGAATCTGAGGATGATGGTCCAGATGAGACCCAGTGTGAGTCGGGGATTTCCGTCGACGATGTCGTGCGATCCGAGATTCTCGAGATGGACGTGCTGGTCGCGCAGGAACTGCAGCGCTTTCTCCACATTCTCCAAGCAGTGGATGCGCATTTTGCCTCGCGTCGGTTTCGGCTGAAAATATATATCACTTTGTTGGATTTTCATGAAGGTCATTATTAAATTGGTTAATCCGTGATATTTTGTTATTCAAATTTTCTAATCAAATTCTCACCAGACGTTCGCCAGACAAAACTTCCAACAGCTTCAGCAGCATTTTGCCGTCCCTCATGTCCATGTACAGGTCGAGGATCTTGCAGCTGACGCGGACCAGGTGCGAGTTCACCCATTTCGTGAACGTTTTCTTCTGCACGTTCTCACGCTCATCTGAAAATTTAACAATATCATAAATAGGAAGGCCAAGTCAATTTTTGGGATTGATAATCGTGGAAAACTAGCACTGAGGCGTGATAGGAGAAATTAACCGGAATAGAATGCTTTTTGGTCTCCAAAAACGATTCAGTATAGGCAAAGTCATGATCATTTTTGTGCGATATATTTTTTATGGAGTCGCTTCCAAAATTTTCCTACCAGTCATTTTGCCAGTGTTTGACATGATTAAAAATTGTAATTTTATTTAGCTTAAATTGATCAGTTTTTTTTTGCAAATTTTCAGCCCAATAAAATTTTTGAAACTTCCTTATGATTGGGTGTGCTCGGGGTTTTGACGAAAGCGGTGAAATACGTGTTAGGCAAGTCGATATCGTAATTTTAGGATCCGCTTGTACACTTCGCGAATATGGTCTTATTTTAGAGATAATGCGATCCCGATATCCAAAAATCGTGATCTTTGAGGGGTTTCCAACTACAAAGCTTAAGGGAAAAAATCCATAATATATTAGACAAAAACAATTTTCTACGATTATCAATTAGTAATCCGGCCAGATGGGTAGGGAAAAAGTGGCCGAAAATTTCGAACGCATAATTCGAATGTTAGTTTTGGCATTCTGGCATTTCCAATTATAAAATCAATATTTTAGTCTATTGGCACTTCGAATATCAATATTTTCAATCCTCAACCTTTCAAACCCCTGATCCGCAAGTCGATGCTGCTCAACTGAGCGCCCGGGTGGGATTGTCTAACCACTCCGTTTCCATTTTGATGAGTTCCATTAGGGGAATTCTGCTCGGATTGTGATAAATAATGATTTCCATGGTGTTGGATCGAGAGAGATAGCGCGCCTGCGGATCCTGGATAAACTCCTGGGGGTCGAGTGGGAGATTTGTCTTTCTTGGTAGCCGGAGAATGGATCGTCAGGACTTGACCTAGGTAGCCTACGTCTCTATTTTGTTCCCCAGAAAGAATATCTTCGACTTCCAAGTCACAAGGCCTTGCGGTGAAGTAGGTGGCAACGCTCTCAAGAGACGTATTCTGCAGATCAGGACTCTGATCGGCTGGAGTTGGCACCGGAACAGAGTCGGACCGTGGTGGAGGCTCGGGAGGCTGATCCATGAATGATCAATCGATAGAGTGATTGCCAAATAAAGTGAATGGGCAAATTCGCTGGCAACAAATAATTCCCCTTAGACTCCATATCAAGGTTCTTATCAGTTAGAACCAAAATGTGTTGTTATGTTGTTACTTTTTCTTGTTTACATTTACACTCTGTCCAATACTTTGCAAGTTCAAACTTGGGTACTTTTTCAATTTTGGGCAAAGAATATGTGTTCTGGCCTGAAATACATGAAGTACAACTTTTTGTTTTATTTTTTGCTTGACAAAGTCGACCTCAGCTTCTTTTAGGATGCAGCAATCAATGAAGAGCCGGCCAAGTAAGGCCGAGGGAAAGGCAGCGAAGCCCCTTGTGGCAAACACTCTTTCTTTGCCTCTTTTGGAGTCAATCGTTCTCTCTTCAAGTCCCATACTATTTCTCGCGCTTCTTTTTCTTATTCTCTCAGCCCCACGTACTATTTCTCCATTTTCTGCACATCTAAATCGCCATTTTTGTCAAAGCTTCTATGCCCAAACATAGCTCCGCAGCTCTAACCAACCCCATAGGCCTCCGAGCTCCTTCAAGAGGAATTTATTAAAGATAAACAAAGCAGGGGAATTAGAAAGAGGCGCTTAGATTCAACATAGAGAGGAATAGTAAAGGACGAGAAAATCTTGAATGGAGACAATATTTACCAGATGCGCCCCCAGACATAGAATTTCAACAAGATGATTTAAATTAAGCTTTAAGCAATTAAACTCGAGTCCGCAAACTCTGCCCACTTTGTGAAGGAAAAATTTGTTCAATTTTTGGTTCCTCGTTAACTATGTCGCCAAGTAGGCAGTTCTAAGCAAAATTCTCTTATATAAATATTCAAATGAGCATTCGGGCGAACAATATGCACCGTTGAAATGCTGTAAAATAGTCTGAAAATGTTCTGGGACCGTTTAAAGTTTGCCCGTCAAGCAAATTTCGCGTTTTTAAAAAATTTTCTATTCTAAAAAGGTCTCTTTCAAAGCATCTAGAAATTTATAGTAGTTCGCATTTTTTTTTTTTTTTACATATTTTAGGACAATATTTTTTTAAATGACTGACGACAAACGACGATAGTCTGTTTGAAAGTCGCTATTTTCAAAAGTACGAAATGCACAACTTTTGATAGAAGTGTCCGTTTGGAAAAGAAAAATTGCTCAACTCTTCCCAGAACTAGCTTGATTCAATGGTGCAGGTTTTAAAACAGAACCCTTAATTTCGAAAAACCACTTGCGAACCCTAAATAAAGTTGAAATATTCAATGTGAATAACAACTTATAAAATAATTTGAGTTAAATCTAACACTTTTTAAACGATTTTTTGATATTTGAAGTGCCAATATATAAAGGATGTAATATATCTCAAAGTGAGGTTTCATATATCCCTGTAAGAAGAAGGATTTCATAAATCCCCACCTGCGAGAGCTCGGATTCGGCTTCGTTCGAAGAGTCGCGCGGACGAGTTTTCATCGTACGGATCTTCGTCCGCATTGTTGCCGTCCATGTAGTCCCTAGGGTCGCGGACTGCGATGTCCGTCGTCATTCAGGATTCAGTTAAGCGACGACGACGACAACGACGACCGACCGACGTCAAGCCTTCAGAGTCCGCAACGACGACGACGAAAGGTGGAATAAAAATTAGAATATAGACTACGGAAAGACACTCCAGCAGCACCGAGCGAGAGGCGACACTAAATTTTAAAATTAATATATTTAAGTTTAAGACTAAATATACGAGGAATATTTTCGAAATAATTTATAAGTGTAAATAAATTAAGCTAAATTTTAGGAGTTTATATCAAAGAAATAATTTAAAATAAATTTAAAAATGAAAAGTTTTGATAAGAGTTATTTTAAATTTTGATATCAAACCACTCCCCACTCCCTTCGCTCACTTTCACTCTTAAGTGACTGCGCAAAATATTGATTTTTCAGAGGTTTAAGTTGCGCTATTTTAAACGAATGCCCCCGTGCAATGGAAAATTCGATTTGGCTTGAAAAGTAATCGGATTTAAAATAAAATAGAACCTAATCCGAGGAAAATCGCCTATAATACCATTAAAATGTCAATTTAAATAACGAAGATAAGCTTTTTAAAATAATAAAAACTAGAATAACTTATGAAATCCACGAGAAAATCGATTCGTAGGGAAAATTTCATCATCATAAAAAATCTTTGAAGGAGTAAATGATATTTTTGCATTATTTTCTCCTAAAATAGAGCTAATCTACGTGCAAAGATGGCAAGGAAAAATATTGAGGGAAAAGAGAAAAATACGAGAATTTTCATATTTTCGCATCTCCAAAAAGAGAATAGTGAATTGTGAGTGAAAATAGACCATTTTACGAGGCGTTGTTTTGACATCGAAAATCGATTATTTTGGGGGGAACATTTGTGAAAAGTGTAAAAAATATCAAATCGCGAACGAAAATGCGAGTTTTGCGAGAGAAATGAAAACCGGGCAATGAAAATAGGAAATGGCGCAAACCTCTGGGAATGAATCAGCGAACGCGCACGCAGGGCCTGAAACGTAAAAAATAGGGCCAAGAAAACTCAGAAAGAAAATATTACGCCTAGATTGTTGCTAACTAAGTGGTGACTAATTTCGGAAAATCAAGGTTTAAGAAAACTATCAATTAATTAAAAGCTGATTTTCCTTAAATTTTGTCGAGTAAAATCACAAGATAAAAATCCGTTTAAAGATAGTAATATTTTTGAACGCAAAAACTGATCTTCGTTAAAAATAGATGAAAAATTAGTATAATAACGAAGGCTAGAATAATATAATTTAAGAAAAGTTGATCTTCATCAAAACTCTTCGAATAAAGTCGCATTTTAGGCTAAAACCACGCCCATTTTCGAATTTCGGAAAGATTTAGAGGAAGCGGAAAGCGTATTTCGGAGACAACCGCCCCGCTTTCCAATGGCAGGCTAAAGCTCCAAGAAGGGAGAGAGTGGGAGGAAGGCGAGCGAAAGAAAGAGAGAACTGAAGAATAGTACTAGAAATAAAAGAGAGCAAAAAGAAACAGACGAAAAGCTGGATCGATAGAGACTGAGGCTAAATGCGCGCAGGCACATTTTGGGGGACTCCCGGGAGGGGAGAGAAAGACCTAAAGCCGGCTGCCATATCAGATATCCTAATCTCGAATATTGAGAGGGATTTATGAGGTCCTTGAAAATTATAGATCCTGTAAGAGTTTTACAAAGTGCAGGCAAAATTAAAGTGGTTGCAAAAATTCATTTTTCAAAATGAGAAATATATACGATGAGGACCAGCTTAGACTATAGATTTAGCAAGTTTTTCATAAAAATAAAGTACAGCTCAAAATAAAAAAATGCGAGTTTTACGAAGCGTACTTTAAGTTAAAGGCGTTGCAGGAAACTCGTAAATGTTTGACTAGAAACAATATAACACCGGGGGCGCGTTGGTTGACGGTAAATAAAAGAAAGAGCGCTTGGTAAATGTTAGGAGGTTGACAAACAAAGACATCGATTTCATCAGGTTTATCAGGAGATTTGGCAATAATTCAGAAAAGTACACTATTTTTGCAAGTGATAAGGAATTCAAAGTAGCAGATCAATTAGATTTGATAGATCGCTTTTTCACACTGAAGTGATGAATTAAGGCGGAGCTTTGGTGGGAGTTCTCATCGATAAGAAGGGCTTATTTGATAAGGATAATAAAATCAGCGGAGCTGTGTGAATTTTAAAAAATTATTGAAATAATGCATTTTATAGGTTTAGCCAGAGGAGCTGGCTGGAACGCACAAAGTGTGAGGAAAATGTGAAATCGTAAACGAGTAAAGGGAAAAATAAAGAGGGAGTTTTCAAAATGAGAGAACTAAAGAAAGAGGGAGAGAGAGAAAGAGTTAGACTAAGAAAGAGAAAGAAAGAGAGAGAGCACGACGGACGCTAGGTTGCTTTGCAGTTTGTATTGATCGAATAGTATTGAGGCGGATGGGAGGATTTAGGTTACTTCTCTCCCCGCGCTTAGAGATGCAGAGACATAACCTGCTGGGGTCGCATTTTGCGGTTGGAAAGGTCAGTGAAAATCTGCATAGACCAATGGCAGAAAAGATCGATCAATACGGTGAGAGAGGAAGAGAAATAGTGCGGAAAAATGAGAGACGGAAAAAGATAAAAACGGATGTCAACCACCATATACATATATGTGAATGCGAATGACGGTTTGGATGTTAGAGAGAGAGAGTATGGAATTTGAAGTGAAGAAAAGAGAAAAAAAAGATAGAGAAAGACACCTTTTGTATGGTTTGAATGGAATAATTTGTCCATATCTGTCTGTTCTGTTCTAACACCGAGAGGCCTTGTATAGACGGCTAAACCGAAAATGAAAATTTCGCGCGTTACGATATAGAAAAATTGAAAATGTCATAAAATTCTTTAATTTATAAATTTATTTTAATCTGAAATCTGAAATTTCAATTTTAAGTTAAGAAAGAACCGAAGTTAATAGAGAGTGTCGGTACCAGTCTAGAAGATATAAAAATGATGAGTTATGAAAAAGAGGCAAGAGGCAGAAGCCCTATGACACATAGTAAACGAAGAGAGAGGTTAGAGAAGCGGAAGGATAGGAAATATGATTAAAGTAGTGAGAATGAAGATATCAACAATGAACACTTATCTTAAAGTGGCTCAGATAAATTTATGAGTAATTAGGATATTTTTAGAAAATTGTCAGGTGTAGCTTGGTATAAAACAACAGATGACAAAGTCTTATTGTTGTCGACAACGAGTAAAGTCTGTTGTCGTTGTTTTTCTCTATCATTTTCCCTTTCTATTGAGGTTTTCCGGTCGAATGAATGAATCTCTGGGGCGACATATAATTCGGTTAGAGTGACAACGGCCTCAGCAAAAAATGGATATCTCTGCTGCTTTTTTTTGTCTTTCTCTCATAATCCCACTATCTCTCGCTCACTAATCAATATGGAAAGTCGGTTGGTATAAAACACGAATTTTGGCCAACGACATTTACTCAAATTGCAGGATAAAAAGGAGGAATAGAGTCAGAATTCAGCGAAACATCGAAAATACATGAATACGAAATAAGAGGGTTTGTGTGAGCTCACTTTCAGGCTGAATTTCGATTTCTCTAACTCTCTCGAAAATAGAGTTATTTTCGAATATTTGCTTTAGACTCAAAATCGCCTATTTTCATCTCTCGGTCCTCTAAAAATCGAATAGTATTTCCATTTTCATGCAACACAAATATACCTGCAGCACTCTTGAAGAGTAAAATATGATAAGATATCATGAAAATCAAGAAGATAACAAAATATTCCAATAAGTTTTGAAAATCTATGATAAAAACTATGCTATAAACGCTGATCTTCACCAATAAAAACTACAGTAATCTTTGAAAGTCCATAAATTTTTGTCATTTTTTGCCGAAAACTAAAAGAGCATGTCAAATGGACTGGATCTAAGCGCTGACTTTTTTCATCGAGCCCTCTTCATCCAAGCCAGTGATTTGTAGTGTAAAATAGCTGTCTTTATCTCTATATCCTCAAGTATATCACTAATTCGATAGGATTTTCCGGATATCGCTAATATTTCTATTCATTTTCAGGCTAGTCGTCTAAAATTAGCATACATCCTAAGTTTAAAAAGAAAATTAGAAATGATTGGCTATTTGATCATTACTAAAGAAGCGACTTCATAGATCAACAGCTTTCATCCTCTGCGTCTCTGCTCGGATCTCACAAATCCCTAGGATAAAGGATACTCTTTCCATCGTGCAGGTATGAGCTTTTGAAATTTGATCACTTTTTACCTAAAATTTTGAGAACACTCCTAGTTTTCAAGGGCTCCTTAAAAAATAATGATTTTTAAAGATTTTCACTAATTTCTGACCCCCAAATAATTTTTTTCTAAATATTTGACGCAGGTCATGGTTATTTCCCTTCTAAATTTTCCTTCTTCTGACCGCATCGTCAAATTAAAACAGGTTTCTTGAAAACCTTTCGCACAAATCGTGTTTCCCTCTCTTTAATGATTGCGAAAATTCACTCTTCCAACTTTCATTTAATTTTTCAAACTTTCAAAATTCTTCAATTTGGTCCTTTTCAAAGCGACTTCATAATGATAGACTATGGCGACAAAGCTTATTATCCCCCCTTTCCGTATTTGGCTCTTTTTCTCTTTTCGCCCTCTCGATCTCTAACTCATTTTCCCATTGATTTCTGCGTCCCTGCGCTCTCTAAAACTCACTCTATCTCTCGCTCTTCTTCTAGTATGGGTGCACAAGTCCTCAGCGTTACACGGAGAATATCCCCAGTCATTCTTGATTCTATATTTTGCCTTATGACGTAAAAATAAAGCCCGATATTAACTCCAAGTAGGATCTATTTTCAAATAAAAATGGATTTATTTCCTAATCTTTACTTGGGGCTTTCCAAGGCTAACATTCAGTCATACTAGACCCCATTTACATCTGCATATCGATTTTTGCGAAAAGAGCAGAGCTCGGGGGCTCGAAGATATTCAATTTTTGACTTCAGCCCACTAAAATCATAATTTTCCATTCTATTTTCGTGAAGATCAGATTTCTCCCCTTAAAAATCTATAGAAAAATTAGTTCCTCTTTCATCTTTTGATGAAGATCAGCCTTTTTCCTTCAAAGTCTACAGAATAAAATGTCATTTTGAATGATGTTACCAAAGTGTGCCATTTCAGATGTTATCCCACCACGACGTGCCACATCTTCTAAAAAGGTCCCATGTAGTATCCGGCTATCGACCTCTTCATCAGCCGCGCCATTTCTACATCCGATCCGCTTTTCGGGCCCATAATGAAGTGGTAGCGTTGCCATTTCGGTACCACATACCAATGCTACCCTTTGATTTCAGATGAACGTGTGGACTCACTTCGTGCCAGCCATATTGCTGTTTATCTTCTACCTTTACCCAGGTTTGGGACATTGTCGCCATTTTGGCATCATTATACAAAAAAAATCGGCGATTTTAGAGTGGCTATCAGACCGACCGCGGCCAGCCGTACTCATTCTGCACGTCGGCATCGTTTTGCTCCTATTCGCTTCGTCGATGGCCCATTTGATGGTAGCGTTATTACCAAAAAGTTGCCGGAAAACCCATTTTGGTATCATTCAGCATTCGCGCTCTGAGATGGATCATATCTTCTGGTTCCTGGTGGATTTCGGCGGGATCGCGCTGTTCGGCATCGCGATTGGAGCGCAGAGGTACAGCTGCGCGGAGCGTATGGAAACGTTCATTCACTTGGTAAGGACGTCATTTATTGAAATAGGGCGTCATTTAAAACGTCACATTGTAAAAAGGTGTCATCTAAATTTTATGACGCCCCAATTTCAGACCTACCTCCCACTATTGATGTTGATCGTGCTGGGTCTACAGTTTTTCTCTTCCTCCTACCTCTTCGTATTTCTGCCGCTTTGGAAGCGACGTCTCGAGTTGAGGATGTTGTCCTGTCTCGTACTAGCGTTTTGGCTCAACATACCGCTCATGATGAGGTATTTGGTAAGTCAAGTCATTTTTCTGGATTTTTTACATCTTATTCAAAATATTCGATATTTAAGATATTAAGATTTAGAAAATAATATTAGAAATTGTGAAAAGTGAGTGTAACTTTTTATTTGGATTTCTTGGATCAACTAGGTAATTAATATCTTAGAAGTATTACTTAAAAATAATATAGAAAAAAAATTTATAGAATTAACGTCATGTTTTTTTCAACTATAGAAATGGCGTTCTTAAATTTTTGATTAGCCTTATCTTTAGAACCCGAATGCTGAAGAGGACGTCTCGCTTCGGCTGCATTCGCGCTCGTTCCAGTGGCTGCTGATTTCGGGAGTTTTCATGGGCGCCCAGGTCCCCGAACGCTTCGCGCCGGGCGTTTTCGACATTTTCGGATACGGGCATCAGGTTGGCTAATTTCTCCAAAAATCATATCCCAACCCCTTGACTCTTTTTTTCATTGAATTCAATTTTTCTAGAGAATATTTTTAAAGGACATTATGATGTCATAAACAGCATAAGAATCATTTTTTTCTATTCCAACCTCTTTGCTCTTTAATATGTAAAGTGGATTTTTTCTGGAAAAAATTTGTACAGGACATCATGGCGCCATCGAAAAATCATAAGACAATGTTACACCTTTAGCTATTCCACTTGTGCGTCAACATGGTGGCGTGGAATCTGGCGGACGCGGCTGACTTGGACTGCAGCGCGGATTGGCGCTGGACACCCCGACTCGTGGCGTCGCTGGTGACGTTCGTGACGTCCATCCTCTTCATCGCCGTCATCATCCACCAAATGGTCAAAACAGCGTCCAAGAGGAAATACGAATAGGCCATTTAGAAGGGCGTAATGGCGTAGGATGACACCTTTTACTATTATTTTGCCTTAAAACATGACGTCATTTACAGTGGCGGTCAAAGGTTGCAACAATGATGGTTATGAATGCGGCTTGGCGGGTTCGATTGGCGTGAAACTATTTGAACGAAATTTGGTAGGAATTTATGATTCAGTGGGAAAAATATGTATGCAAAATTTCATTCGAATTGGTCCACGATAATTGGACCTATAAGGATGCAATCATAATCGTAATCGTTCCAAGCTTATGGCCGACACTGTATATTCATTTTTGAGAAGGGCGTCATATATCGATTTGCTTTATAAATGACGTCGTTTCATTATTTGATAAGACGTCTCTACGCCATTTCATCTGCAGTTAACCACCAGCTATCTAGCACCCGTAACAACATTTAGATTTTTTAAGATTTGAGCATCGTTATATGCATGCATAATGATGATAAAAATAATTCTAAATCGCTATATTGTCTCTTGTGAAGAGGTAAATACCGCATACTTTTTGCAGTTCGATTTCGCATGCACTTCGCCTTTATTATCACACACACACACTATTCTCTTTCTGCTCGCTCTCGTTTCCTTCCATCTCTCCAGAAAAACGAAGAGAAATCGTGGGCGAGGCATGTGGGGCAGGCAAGTTGCAAAGAATATGCAGGTATCTACCTCCTCGCAAGCGGCAATAAAACCTTTTAGAATTTTCATTTTGTTTATTGATTAATGTACGCTATATATTCTATTTCATATTTACTCGAAAGATAGATAATAAGTCGGTTTTCTGATAAGGGAAGGCTTTGACCCCCGATACCTCGAAATTTTTGCAGTCAATGGCAAAAAAAGTTAGCATATTTGGAATATATATTCAATAAGCTTTTCAGCCACGTAGGGTACATGAATAAATGAGCGACGAGGTCAAAACTCTCCCTTGTGAGATATAATAATAAGTTACGGTTATTTATTCATCTTATTATGATTGGAATATTTCGCTATTAGGATATTGTGCTCTAAGCACTAGCATAATTCATTTAAATCATTTTCTAGACACATTTGATTATACAGGGTTTAAATTATGAAGATGAGCGTCATTTTCAATCTCCATTGATCTCAAATTTTTATTTTAGATGTCATTTTTCAAATTCTATTCATTTCTCCCCAACATTTATTATCGTTGATGTTCGTGTGATATATACTAGAAGGTTTTATAGCGCGTTGTGTTTTTCTGGGATTAAGTCTTCATTCTCCAAACGATTCGTCACTCACAAGTCGATATTTTCGATTGTGTTTGCTTCTGAAAATTAATAAAACCAATAAAAATCAAAATCAATGTAGCACTAATCTTAGACTAAATTTCTAACATATCATAATTTCCAAGATAATGTGCAAACAAACAGAATGAAGAGGTATATGAAACCCCCGCCTCTAGTAGATTTGATATATCCGAGTTCATCCGTAGATGATCGTCACGGTCGCACTCGAGAGTATTGTGATCCTCTGTCGACCCTCGCAGAACACCGTCATTCCATCGGTTATCACCACCTGGGTTAAAAGGGATTTCATATATCCGGCTATATGAAATCTCTCACCTCAATAGACTCTCCGAATCGCCTAATGTTCATCGCGTACACGACGCATAGTCCCCTCTCGGGCATCGGTCTCAGTTTACTGTAACTTGCGTAAATCGCGCTGGTTTTAAAAATGATTGATTTTTACGCGCTAACGCTGTAGCAGCCCTTGACTTTGACGCTTCGAGGGGCGTAGATCGTGATGTTTCGGCCCTAAGAATCAATAATTGTCGATTTTCGATTTTTCACTAACGTCGATGATCAAGTTGGCGGTCGACGAGACGTACAGAGGAACGCTCGACTGGGCGACGAGTCTCGTGTAGCCTTGGTACGACATGCACAGCAACGGCTCCCAGCCATACGCTATCTGAGAAATTAGATGGCGTCATAAGTTACTTCCTTATAGCGCCATTTATATTTTAAAATAATGCCATCAGTTTTTATATGCGGCCTCATCATAAATTAATGCGACGTCATCTAAGTTTTATCTGATTTCATACCGTCATCATTCAAATTTCTAACCTGAAACGCAAATCTCGGCTTGACGGACTTCGAATCCGAAGGTTTACGCGAGGAGGGCGGCGTCGGACTCACAGACGACAGTCCCACAGAGCGATTGCTCGTTTTCGTTGTTGACATCGTTGTTTTGGCCGTCGTCGTCTTGTTCGTTACCGTCGTTCGGCTCGTCGACGACGAGACTCCGCCCTTCATTCGACTCCCCTTCATCTCCATATCCGAGGTGATCCTTGCGGCCTGAAGATTTCGAATAACCTTATTTTTTTACATTTTTCTTAAATGATGGCTTTACTTTATCATATTTTTGAAGAAAATTGATTAAGATCAGCTATCTTCAATTTCATCAAATGATAAAATGGTATAGAAACACATGAATGATATCATAAAGGTCTTTCAATTCCTTCGAAAATAAAAAAAAGGTGTTATATTTTCAAATAACCTATTTTTCATACCTGTGTGCTCTTCCTCACGTGTCCCTCGGGCTTTCCCTGTAGTTTGGCTGTGGTTTGTGATTCCGATCGCTTCTGGTCGGACTTCCGATCTGCTTTTTTCCCAATGATCGAGCTTTTCTTCTGGGCCGACTGAGGTACGGGCGAGAGCTTGGTGTTGCGATCCGCTCCCGTCGAATTCTTCTCCGACTTTCCCGACTCGCTTTTGCCATCAGAAAAAGATGTAGGGGTGATTTCTGTAATAAATTTGAATATCTTTAGACTGAATTTCAAATATTTCTTCTGCTAAATTGTTAACCTCGAATAATTTTTCCTTATATTTAATGTAAAATTTTGAAAGTGTCTAACAATTTTAATCGAGGATAAAAATGTATTTTTTCTTTATGTTTGATACCCGATTGGGTCTTCTGTAGCGAGGCCAATTGGACGATTTTCCGATGCGAACGCGACTCCTCCTCCTCCGTGGGAATGTAGTGGACTTCCACAGGGCCGAACGAGACGATCTGGATTGGGAGCATTTTGAGAAGCTATGGCAATATTTTGAGGAACTTTGGGAACTTTATGAGAAACTATGGGAATATTTTTGAGGATCTTGGGAGCATTTTTCAGCGACTTCAACCAACCTCATATATCTGCAATGTGGCTCGAGGCACTGGAAGCAGCGCCATAATTGATGAAGACGAGTAGATAATGATCAATTTGAAAGATAGAAATAGAAAAGGAAAAAATCAAATTTTCATGCAAACGTGCAATGGGGGAAGAAAGTGAGCCTCTAACAATTCTAGTAATAAGCCAAGCATGTTTATGGAAGAGTTCCTTCAATTCTCTTTTCCACTTCCACATTGTCAATGACCGATAACGGACAAAATAAAATGATGCACAAATCCGAATATGCAACGTGTGCATTGCGTATTCAAAAAATAGTCGTCTGACTCATTCCTTGAATATGATGTAATAGCGTAAAGTCTGATGCAAAAAACGTGCCAATTCCTGTGCATCATAACTGCGTCTCAAGTAGTCGGTCATTGACAATAGTTTAAAAACGAAATTAAATTTATTGCAATTTTGAGATCGATAATTGGTCAATTAAATAAATAAGTTAAGACAATTCGGATAACTATCTGAATGCGAAACAAGTGACGTCCTCTCGAGTGACTTCACAATAAGTGCGGGAATGGATGCTGTAGCTGAACTCTCCAGTAGCACAGAAAACATCGAATCTGAAATTTGTGCTAATTTTTAAAAAGCTGCTTTTCACGAACTTGGTTCCTTCAAATGCTAATTCAGTAGCTTTTAATACCATTCGCTTAGCGACTGAAACATCGTTTACTATTGCCTGAAATAATAATTAGAACTTGGATGCTAGGTTAAAATATTCTTTACTTTAACCATAATCGCTGCTAACTCATTGGAATTACACGTGGTTCGGGTTCTTGGGATGTCGGCTGCCAAGGTTTTGACATTCGAAATTTAATTTTTAGAAAACTATTTAATTGTAAAAAACCTTAATCTTCTTCAGTATTTTATACCGCTTTTCAAACATATCATTAAACTTTGGAACACCTAAAACTACAAATAAAAAAAGTAAAAACATCATTTTTACGTCCTTCTGTCGTAATTTTGCCGGATTTGTCAATACTCGGCCATTCTTCTATTGAATTTTCCTCAGCCGAATCGGTAAATGGTACGGTATCCACTTAAATTAATTAGCCTTAACTATACCACTATTAAAAGTTAATTGCCTTCACTCAGCTCCTTTAATTGGCTACTCGGATTCACATTTATCTTGCCTTTATCTGCCGAATCCGTATGGGGCGGGGACTAATTAACGATAATTAAATTGAGATAATTGGCAGATTGAGTATAATTACCGGTGCATATCCATCGGATACTAGAGAAGGGGATAATGTCACCGATGAAACGTCGATAATTCTGGAAAGATAGTTAATTACTCCAACTATCTAGACTCGATACTCACTGATGCGGTAAATTATTGGCGGAAATCGGTGCAGGAGAGTTGTATCCATAGCTATATATCTGAAAAAATTGATCTTCATTAAAATTCCTGACCAACGATATACCGCGTTTCCGCTAGAAGCGGGCGCTGAAGAGTACGACGTGGAATACGCTGGATATGATGGATAGGAATATGAGGGTTGAGAATATTGCGGTGCGGGCACGCTCCATTGACCCTATTTTAAGATCAATAAGTTTAAAATTATCATAAATTTATACAAAGAAAATTTCGAAAAATAGCTAAAATCTATCATAGAAATTCTAAGATAATTTTTAGTTTAAGTTGTTTGGAGTTTAAACGAAATATTGTTGCTAAAGCTGAATACTTGGTGGACTTTCAAGAGTCGGATATTTGAGGATTTCTTTTCTCAATATTTTTACCGAATAAGTCGTCGGGGAGCAGGAGATCGAATTGCTCGCACAGGGATCTACGACTGGGGTTGGCGTACAAGGGGTGCAAGGCATTTGAATGGGAGGAGGCAAGGGGATACAGGGCAAAGGCTGAGGGCAGACGGGTTGGGGTGGACATGAAATGGCCTAAAATTATTTATTTGTCAATTTCATTTATATTTTTAATCTCGATTTCTAGGCCTTTATTTTAGAACGATATATTACCGATTATATTTTAATTTGGAGTTAATTCTATTGATACATTTATTTTACGATTTTTGACGATCATCTATATAATTTAATCTGAGGTTTAAATTTACAATTTCATATTTTTCTTAAATATATGATACCTGAGGACAATTACATCCATTCCCACCAAAGCCTCCGAAGAAAATCGGAAATACCTGGTGGATAAATAAAACAAATATCAGAATACTGTAAGTCATCGTCGGGATTCAGATGGTACTCGACGACGTCATGGATATAGATTGCGGTAATTAATTGGTAGATATAAAATAGGAGGAATGTCAAGGATGGCGATTTTTGAAGAATAGGAAATGGGGAGCTACTGAACGAGTTAGATTTGGGAGAAATGAGTCTCAAGATGCAGTTATAGATCCGGTCGGTCAGAAAATCTTGGTTTAAGGCCAAGCGGGGATTAGATTTTTCCCTACCGTAAATGGGCAGATCCTGTAATTTATAGTTATAAAGAGCGAAAGATGAAAGATCAAAAAAGGTTTATATAAAATATCTTTATTTTCATTAATCTATATAAATTTAAAATTCAATCTGACATTCATAGATCATTTAAAGATAGAATATTAAAAAATTAAGTTTGAACAGTAAAGATTCTGAGGCAAGAAATAAAACCTGAAGGATTAGCGGATAGATTAGATCCAAGTGAGTGGAAGAACCATAAAACAAACTAGAGATTCGTTTTTCCGAATAAATAAACGAAATCGTGTTCTTTTCCGATAAAAAAAAACAATTTAATGTAAAAATAATGTAAATGAAGCAATCAAAGTCGTGAAAAATGAGAAAATCAACGAATTTCCGGAAGTCGAACTTAAATAAGGCTTCAAACATTCAGAATATGAAGGATAGTCGGAAAATTCTAGTGAGCAAAGTTGGAGGCCCCTAAAATTCAAGTATTTTCAAAGAATTAGAAATATCAACGAATGCTACTTACCTGTATAGTCCGATAGGTAAACTACCATTCAGCATAACCGAGTTGAATTTGATGTATTTCGCGAATAAACCAGTGCTGTCGTTTTTCATATTATCGATCAATTCAGAGACCGCCTGAGGAGTGATTACTCTGAATTTAAAATTAAATTAAAATTAATTGTGCTCCATTTATGGACTTACTGATCCTTTATTCCATAAGCATCCTTGAAGTTGTACTCTTTAATGAAAGGAGTTGATGAATTCGTGTTTTGGGAGGTAAGATTCAGATAATATGTCCTAAAAATATTAATTTTAAATAAATAATTTTAAAAAATTACGTGAAATCATTGATCTGAGACTTCTCGTCAATGTCCCAAATTCGGAATGATGGGTTTTGAGCGGTCGAGCCAGGCAGGTTAGAGAACATTGGAGTCACTGAGGGAGTCATCCAAAACACACCAAGAGGGGTGGTATTATTCACGTCCTAGGATATACAAAATCCGTTATTTGAAATTTAGAGACAGTAAAATCTAAAATAGAAGTCCACCCCTAAAATGCCAGAACTACCCATTACCCAAGTCAAGTAATTCTAAGAAACATTTTATAATATTCTTCATTTGTGGATTTATGAAATCCCATTAATGACTTACAATTAGTTTTACGGACATACGGAGTTCCTTTTATTCAAGGACCATTTAAAATTCCCCTACCTTAACCAAATGAAAAGTATCAGTATGATGATGTCCAAATATCATCCATCCTATCTGAGATGAATACTTTCGAATTAAATCTATGAATTTTGCATTGTACTGATCTCGGAACCAAGTAAAGTTCTGGCTTCTTTCATAGGCTGAAAATTGAATATTTAATTAACATGGTGGTTTTCGTAAATTTTCTCATAGTAATTTAATATATCACATTGAAAACTTTAATCTTCACTAACAACTCCCGACTTTTATGAAAATTATTTATGCATTTTCTATGTTCTAAAGCTGATTCTCATCATGTCCGTCCGAATTTTCTCCTGCCTACAAGTGAAACTGTCTAGTTTGTTAGTGTTCAAGTTTGATCTGGACCTCGTGATTTTCGAATTTTCGACCGTTTTTGCTCAGAACTTCGAGAAACGACGAAACTGTCAACACAAATGCTCATTTACCCGCAAAACGCAAAGGAAACCGTTGGAAATTGTCTCTCTACCAATAGAAAAATCGCCAAACGGTTTGCACACAAAGGGTTCGTAAAAATCAGTAAACACTATTTTCTTCAGTAGGTGGGTGTGAGACTCGTTTGAAACTTCTTGTAAAGTGGTTTTTTCTAAAGAATTTCTAGAAATCAGCATTTTTCCAAGACTCGGACAAAAATTTAACTCGCACAAATTGTTTTAGTTTTTAAGCTAAAAGATTAGCGTCCTGTCCTGGGCTTACACGAAAACTTGAAAACTTTTAAGTTGTTTGCAAAAGTTTCTCACTAATGGCAGATAAGAGCATCTCTTGACTTGGGTTATTTAGAAGCATTTCATTCACAGAAAAGAGATCCAGTCTTGAAGGTATTTTTTGCTAAAGTTATGCTCAAAATAAATATACTTATGCAGAGATAATTAAAGAAATACGTGATTACTCTAGTTAATTATTTAATTACCCACCTCCCGGAGCGATATGGGCCAGAATATTTACGGTTTGCGTGCAATTCGTGTTCTTACAGCTCTGAGCAGCTATGAGTTCCTTTTCCATGAAAGCAAACTGGCCCATCGGATCATCTTTATCCGTGAAATTGTCATAAGCTCCGTCGAATCTGAGTTTTTAATAATTATTAAAAAAAACAATTACTTAAATAAATTTACACATAATAGATGTTCGTGTTTAAGCAAAGAATAGTTGAGTTATTCCAGTTGTACTTGTAATAACCGCCTTTCAAAAATGTGTCCTGAAATATAACTTAAGTTAGATAAATTGCAACATAAAATTAACACGGTAAATTTCAATTAGGATTCTCCAAGTTTTCTATTAATTATTATTTTATTATGTATGCGTTTTAGTTTACCAATTGCTTTTAAAAGATTAAATTTAAATCACCTTGTTCTCTGCCCCAATCTTGTCCTTCCAAATACCCCAGGTCCAATTATACAGTTGGCTGTTATCAATAAATCCTCCGGAGGGGGAATAGTCGTGATTCCCGAAAGTCGGTAAAATCAGAGGGTTCGTAGTATTTTGGCCTTCGAATACCGAATATATCATTTGGGTTGTTTGGTTAATCGTATCAGATACATCTGAAATATATTAGGCAATAAAATACTATGAATGGTAGCTGATGCAATAATTTGAAATTCATACTTTTCAAGGTATAATCCTCAACATGTGGCACATTATCGCCAGTCCATATGATTAAATTCGGATTTACTGCGATACGTTTAGCCTCCGCCAACGCGTAATTAACCAGTTTCTAAAGGTAATTAAATAACCAACTTAGTTAATTAGAGTAATTAAATATAATTAATTACCTGCGGCGAATCGCACATGTAATCGCCGAAACTGCCCAGAGTTTCGGTCGACTTTTGACCGTGACACATATCTGAGGGGTCTCCTTCGGTTGAATACCTTACGTCCATATGAAAATCAGCTAGATGAAGGACTTTCAAACCACAAGTAGATTTTAAAATTAGTAGGTTTAAAAGTAGAGTGATAAGAATCATGATTCCGATTCTATCAATGAAATTCTGAATAGTTTAGTTTAGTCTGTCTAAATCTGCTAAATCAATATTAGAGGTCAAGAGAGAATATTTTCGATGGAAAAAACTATAAATCAATTCGCTTTACTTTTTTTGCCAATTTATACAGATTATTGATACATGCCACTCGTTAGCGGAAAGGTGATAAGACTTAACTATTTATTATTTAAGAATACACATTCTAAGACATACTTATACTTTGTAGTTACTTTTTCGAGGATTGGCATTAAACTTACATCCTAAGCATTGAAAGCACATTTCGAACTTTAAAATATTGAAATCATTTATTTTAATTATTTTAAATATCAGGTTTCATAACACTATCTCAAATTTCTTGTTGAATTTTGGTCATTAGTGATCAACAAGAAATGTAAGTTTGCCTTATGACTGTACAGAAACCATATTATTGTGTATTTCACGTTCAATTGGTAATTTCAATGGACTCTTTTGCCGACATGTGTATTTGTGCGATCTGCAGACGGAATTTCGCGAGACACACCCGAGTCGACGACTATTTGCGGTCTATTTGCACGACTAAAATTGTCCTTCCAGAAACCATACACACAATTTGTAACCCAGATGTGACTAGATAGTTATGTTAAACTCAAAAACTGTTGCTAAAAATAAACTATCCCAGAATTTTACAAGTGTCTGGGCAAAAATCAAAATATCAAGTGATTTTCAATTACTGCTATTTAGACTCAGTACAAACACATCACAATTTGATGACCAAGTAAGGGACATATGGAATCCTAAATCTAAGGGTTTTTTTTCCTAAAATCCTAAATTTACGACTTAACCATTCAATGATCAACTTCAAGGATCAGACTGAGTAATGGTTGGATAAACTCAAATCTGTCAAATTTTCTGACGCAACATCTCAAACCCATCTGGCAAAGCATCCGGGCTTTGGCTCATTTAATCTGCCAAACTATTTTTTCTCTATTGATACCTCAGACTACTAATCTTTTCTTCCTATCCTAGAAAGTCGGACTGACAACAAATCCGGCCTTTGATATATTTAATCTATCGCCATGCCAAGCATTTAGCCGGTCTCTAAACCGTTTTGGCACTCTCAAATTGCGCGATCTTTCGTTCATTGCCCTGGAAAATTCTATTTCTGCCATCCTTCACAAACCCCTCTGTTGTGTAGAGAATATCTGTTTGTCTGGGCTGCGAGAGCAGCAGTGTGTGAAGAATCTGTACACAGACATTCGCCCCTTTTACTTGCTGCTAAAAATCGCACCCTACTTACCGAAATTTCTCTCGACTTAAGTCTCTTTTTCCTGATACCTTCTTCTATCTCCTGGAGAAAAACCCTTGAACTTACCAAATGCTCTCTCCCAGAGAGTTTGGGTGGAGCTTCCGCTAAGAAAAACGCAGATAGTTGACACGTACCCGAGTAAACATGGCAGATATAAAAGGCGTGCGAAAATGAGAAGTGCACAGTTAACTCGCAACTAGCTGCCATTACAACATGAACTCTCTGTAAGTTCTTTCTGATAGGGATTTTTCGAGACTTGGAATTTTAAGGCTTGTTCTGCTCGTGCTCTGCATTCTGGCCTGCATCGTCTATGAGACCTCAGCTCAGTATTATGGATACTACGGAGGATATGGTCTTTGCTCGAATAATTTCATAGCTTAATCATTTAAATTCAGGTTACCCATACTACGGATATGGAGGGCAAGTTTTTCGTTTGATATTGAACTAGTCTAGTTTCCCGTTTCTATGAGATCATTTTTATTTTTATAGATATTAACTGTTTTAATTTCAGATACGGCTATGGGTTTGTTGTTGCTTAACTATTAAATATCCCGGCTAAGTAGACTTGAAGATCAAATTAACCTTTAAAAATACAATGATTATAATTTCGGTAAATTAATTATTTTATCTTCAGATACGGTTACCCTTACTACGGAGGATATGGGTTCGTTGAATGATTATATTTTGAATACTATGAATTTATGAATTATTTCAGATACTACGGAAAGAAATAAACATCTTCCCGGATGACCCAAGCCTAGATCCGTCTAACATATCATCTCGAACTACCCTTCACCTATCGCGCGACACCTCTAATTCCTGTTTTCACGAGTATTTTCGCTGTAAACGACAAATCAGGAGACCTGCCCAAACCCCTTGTAATTTGCTTTACTTTTCAAACTGTTGAAATCCCATCCAGTAATAATAAACGATTTCCATGCAATAGTTTATTCTATATCACAAAGAATGAACGAGAAATTTATCTCGTAACATAATAACACATTTCAAACACAGCAATAAATTAAGAAGATTGAGATTTTCTGAGGGTAAAAATCGACAGAAATATAGCTTTCATTGATGCTAATTTTCTTACACGAGGAAATGTCGCATGAGCCAGCGCACGGATACCCCGCATGTGCGACTCGGATCGAATCGGGTTAGTGAAGCGGGGGTGGTGCAAACAGATCACAATGCACGTTGAATAACAAATCAGTTTATTTATCGCTAAGAAAAACAAAGGGCTCGGCAAATATCTCACACGATATTGGAGCGGAATGAATACGATAGGGGAGGATCAAATCTGGCGGAAAAAATAAAGAACAAAAACAAAAAGTGTGAGAATAATCGCACACCGCAGATGAAGCAGTAATGCGCCAAATGAGCGTTAGCTTTCTGAATAAAATTGATTGGACGTCTCAAAGTAGAATTCTTTGATCTATTGTTTGAAACGTAGAGAAAATATTCACCTTTTTCGGAATTAGTGAGAAGTAGTCGCTCTTCTCTGGCGAATTGGTTAGCTTTAGAATCGGGTTTATGTGGTACGCACTCTTCTGCTGATATTCATGGTGGAACTCCCTGCAACCAATTAATATTTAGCTAAAAATAGTAAAGAATGCTTACGAGCAAGGGTTCGGCATGGAGAAGACGACTTCGCGCGTTTCCTTGTTCCGTAAATGGATTTTGTAGTCGTACAGGATCGTTTCGGGAATGAATGGTTCTGAGTTTTCATCTGAGTAGAGCAATCTGGAATAGAAAAAATAGAATGAATTGTCTATTTGAAATACTCACGATTTTGATAGATAACTGCAGATTGCTAGTCAAAAGGTGTTGATTCAGTTCGAATATGACGATTTAGACGTCGGGATTTGTCCAATTTAGATGGACATTATTTGAGATACGATATCTGAAAATTCGAATGTAGTTTGAAAATCGGTTTGAGGATAGAAATAGATTAACGGTTTTGCTCTGAGAGACTTGTTTAGAGGAAATGGTTGTCAAATGGAAGAGTCAGAAAGAATGGTCGCCCACAAGAAAGGAAAAATGAGCATTCAAGTGTAGAGACCGCCAACCATTTTGCCAAATTCACTCTGGTACTATGTTTCCTAGATTTTTCAGGGTCTGAGGTGCCCCTCTAACTATTCCCACCGAAAAAAAACCGCGAAAAAATACGTCACTGATGAAAAAATTGATAAAATTTAACGCGAAAAATCGGAAAAATCGCTCCTTTTCGTGGACAAGGGAAAGGGGCGTGGCCTATCTGCAAAAGACTGCCGCTCGCTTCCCCCTTTCTTTTTCTGCCTTTGGGGATCTTTTTCTCGGCACTCTCTTCCATTCAGCATTGGCTTCTTTTATATTTTCGCGAATTATCAGAATCTCAATCGCGGGTCCTAGGATTTTTCTAATTTCTACATATGTTGTAAATTTCAACTAGGTGTACCAATTCATCAAAAAATTTGCGTGCCTCTTTTCTAAGTCGAAATATTAACATTGTCATAATTTGACGCGCATTTGCGGACTTCTTTCACATCCGATCAATAAATCGATATCACCACGTGAAAGAGCGGTATCGAATTGTATAGTAGGTACCGATCAATTATGAAAAACAAAAATAAAACAAGACAAATTGGCGATAATCGAAAGGGTTATCAACTATGGACACTTGAATCCAGTGAAAGGGGCGGGGCTTGACGGTCCCTATTCAAATGACAAAAAGTAACGCAGCTGGATGATATTTGAAAAGACAAGATTTGAAGTAGAGCAATTAATCATCAATGTTTTCGAGAATCTGAAATTCAAATCAAATTTTGCATACTTTCGAACAATTGAAGAAGAATGAATGAAGAGGCAACTTTGCCTTAAATCGATTTTATTATAAGAAAATGGTTAATGGAAAGTGATTGTTTTGCACGATTTGAATGTGATAAAGCAGGCGAAAAGATGGACGACATTTGAAAGAAAGGGATAAAGAAGTTGCCAAATGTTTTTATTCATCATCGAAATAGCAAAGGAAAAGATGCAGTGTGAATACAAAAACAATGTTTCTGGTGCAAGTGTCAGTTTTGCGATAAGAGTTGCAAGTCGGCGAAAGGGGTTCAGAAAGGAAAAGAAAAGAGCCAATGTTTCCTAAACAAAATCATAGGATTTCGAATCCAACAGATAGATAAATAATCTTGGGAACTCAGAGTAAAATTGAATATTATACAAGGTTTATTGATCTATAATAGATATTATATTTCGATAAATCTTGTATAATGTTCAATTTTCACGAGTATTTTCGCTGTAAACGACAAATCAGGAGACCTGCCCAAACCCCTTGTAATTTGCTTTACTTTTCAAACTGTTGAAATCCCATCCAGTAATAATAAACGATTTCCATGCAATAGTTTATTCTATATCACAAAGAATGAACGAGAAATTTATCTCGTAACATAATGATAACACATCTCAAACACAGAGCAACTTTATCGAGGTTTAAAGATAGTTTATGAATAACATGCACAAAAAAACCGTACTCTCGATAATCGCGTTGTCAAAAATCGTAAGTGAAAGTGCACTTGCAAACAAGTCTGAAAATGTCGGATTTTTCATAAATGCCTTTTGTTTTAGTTTGAGGTTTTTCGAGCCTCCATTTATAATTTCAAAATTTTTTAACGCAAATCCGAAAATTTTCAACTATTATTTCAATAGAGACCACAGCCTTTGAGCTTCGTCGAAAGTATCGTATCGAGCACGGAATCTAACACGAATTGCACTTGGGAGGTGTCTAAAATTCTTTAAATTCAGAGAGTCCAAATAAAAATTTGAAGTAATTAGCAGTAAATAGTGAACTTATTCATAAAAGTGATCATAAGTGTAACTTTATCGATTCGTGTTGTTTTAGTTTATTCATTGCTTTCTACTACTTTATAGATTGTAATAATTCAGAAACTTTGATGAGCCTCTTAAGTTAGACTTGACTAGTTCTAACCTGTCGCACAAGTCTGATGCACGTAGACGTTTTTATCTTTGTTTTCGTTCGTATCGACATATTGTTTCTCTATAAAAGCTACGGCGTCATCATAGGTGTTATCTCCTAAAATTAAACTCAAAAATAATAGTTAAATTGAATTATATTACCCATATAAGTCTCAAAGCATAGTTTAAGAGAACGACCGTGCTCGATTTTCTCTTCGAATAGATCTTTCTTGTTTAAGAATAGAATTACGGAGGTTTGAGTGAAATATCGATTGTTGATAACTTGTTTGAACAACTGGATAGACTCTATCATACGGTTCTAAAATATATTGTTTAAAAGTGTATATTCTAAATCGATCAGATAAACTGAATTTGAATGGTTATTATCGTATTCATCTTGACGAATGCGATCTGTTGAAAATAAATACAGCTCTAAATGTAATTGTAGTATATCTTAGCTTAATAAACTTGAATTAGATGTAGTTGATTTTATTATTTGAACCCAAGATATTCGTTTAATATTTAATTGAAATATAGACGATAAAATTTACAGTTTGATTATCCTCGAGCAAAACCTGATCGTACTCGCTTAGCGATGCCACGTAAATCATCGCTTTAACGTCGTCGAATACGAAAATCCACTTCTTTCGCTGGGACCTAAAGTGTTACATTTGTTTTGAAACAAAACAGAATCGGAAATTCGAATATAATATGTAAAATACGAGTAATACCTTTGGCCGCCTACGTCAAACACCCTGAAATATTGAATATTTAGACTGAAAAGCGCTATTCTAAAATAACTAACCTCCAATGTTTGCCCTTCATATTGAAAGAGACCTCGATGACTCCCATAGTGGCAGTCCGTGTGTGGAGAATATCCTGCTCAGATGGAATATAGTTAGGCTCATTGACCCTATTCAGGGCGTCGAAAAAACTTAAACAAATTAGAAATTTGGCGTTAAATCAAAAGAAAAAAGATTATATTTTAAATTATTACTATTTCGCAGAATCGTGGAGATAAAAATCGTCCTTTTTATCGTACGCTATTTGCACGCCCCTGTCGTCCCATAGAAATTTTAGGGCTCTTAATGTAAAGTTGTAAGAATATGATTAATTTGAAATTTACTCGAAAACTTCCTCAGTAAAGGGACGAAATTCCTCCTTCCTCTCCAGAGTTGTTCGAATTTTTATTGCGTATTCCTAAATTAAATATAAATCTAAAAATTAAAATTAAAATGGTGTTTCAGATATGACAAGACTTTTGACAGCAAATCCTAGAAAGGGTTGATAGGTTTGACTAGGAAGTATAAATTGCCTTGTCATTAGAGTTTTGTCATCAAAAGTTATGTTAGTTGTGAGTTTTCATAAAATAACGATTTAATTGACTACCTGGCATTGCTTATTCGAGAAGATCAACTTTAGCTTATTCATTCCATCAAGTAGAGCGCCCATAGCTTGGACTGTATTTGCATAAACCACATTTCTCTTCTCTTCCGCTTCGTCTTGCGTGAAGCCGTTATCATGGATTATTCTTAAACATTCAGAATTTCATCATTTTCAATTGGTTTAGTTTTACTTCATTTGTTTCAAAATCGTACTTTTTCCGCTCTCGCCGGCACCTGAAACGTGAAAAATTCACTACACTAATCGACAATTCGCGGAAGCGAATTCAGCTGTCAGACTTTTGGACCACTTTTGCAATGGGAGACAATCAATGCTGATGACGAAATGAGGAAGCGGTTTAATTTAAAGTTAATATTAATAGGTTAAAATGATGACCAGAGCAGACTTTGAAACGATAGCTTGTAAAGATTTGAATATCGCTACATAGATTAGAAACATCGTGATCATACGCATGCACTCGCTTTTTAATACTGCTTTGATGTAGCGACATTTATATGTAACAGCAATAAATTGAATAAGAATAATATTATAGGTTTGGCATTCGCTGTTTTCATTGTTATTACATACCTAATAATAGTAGTTTTATGACATTCTCCTCTTCTTTCTTATCATTTTCGATTTCTTCGTTGATCTCCCGATTTTTTTTGGACAACGCAGCCGCTTGGCTGTCACAATTTCCCATAGATCTTCTGGAAATCCAAATATTTTGAATTAAATAGGAAAATTTTCAAACTTATAAATAGTATTTTAAAATGAAGAATTCGTATGAAATCAATTTATTTTAAAAATTATGTTTAAATTAAATTACGAAAAAGGGAATAGTTAAAAAAAAAAAAGACTATCAATATTCTAAAATATCAAGGCTATTGTCCTCGTTTTATGCGCAGGTGAATTTGCCTGGTATTTCATTAGAAGCCATTATCATTAAAAATGCATTTTCTGGGCATCGATTTAGCTAAACTACATATGTTTAAATTGTGGGTATAATATAATGTATATCTAACGAAAGAAAGTACATGTAAATTGGATTCTACAAATAGCGTGTATGTGCAAAGTATGTGTTTTCTCAGGATTCGGTATAACTGTTATATGATTTGCTATATTTTCATATTTAAAATAACTGAAAAAGGGTTCTACTCGTTGTACACGCTTTGAAAATTTGAAAGGGCGCACACTCTATAATTAAAAACGGGTCTCTAGGCGTTTTGAGTACGAATCGATTTTTCCGCTAATCATAGCCTTGATTATACTATCATTTATTGCCCCGAAGATCTAGAAAATCTGGGAAAATATGCACAAATTAATTTAACAAACTTAGTAAGTAAAAAATTAGAATAAAGCATGATCCATTATATACTATTGAAATTGAGCATTTATAGTTTCTCTTGCTACTTTTATTAATGAGTCAAAATTACCAGTTCTTGTTGAAAATCGCAGAAATATTGGGTAACTTCTATTAATTCAGTCCAATGGATATTTTTAGACGGTTAAAATACCGAGCAACTAGAAAATATCTGGAAAACCTGCAACTTTTAACACGGCAATGTGAATAGCTTGCGCGGTTTTTGAGCGGAGATGAAATTTTGTGAGAATACAATGTGAAATGCAGCTTAATGAACTCGAAAAACTAGGAGCTCTTCTAAGTTTAAAAATAAGATAACGACGACCAACGAAATTAATTTATCAACGCAAATAATCGAGATCAAAATTAGCACTTATCGTTATTTAGTTACGACAAAAATGGGTCAATTAGTAGGGAAGAAAGACGATAGGATTTGAAAAATCAGAAATCTGTTAAACTTCTGCTACTGACTTTGAACTCATTACTATTATCCAGGGAAAAATGAAGTGATAACGACGTTTCTTAGCTACCTAGACTCTGTGATAAATGTTAATCAGTTAACGAGTGAGAGTCGTGTTTTGAAGATCTGTGCTTTAAGAGGTGAGAGATATCTTTAGCTCTCTCTAATTTCTCAGTGATTCTTACCTTTGCCTTATTCTACCCTTAACCCAAATCGAAGGCAGTTGCATAGCGACATAGGCACACCCTAAAGATAATCGCGGTAAAGCAAAGGAGATTTCACGATTTCATGGTTTCATGATTTCGAGCTTCAATATAGATAAATGAAACTCAAAAGTAGAAACTAGGCTTAATACTTTTTCTAAAAATTCGGAAATGTAACCTTTAAATATAACTTTTGTAGGAAACTTTCCAAATTAGATTTTAGAACCTTACTATTTTCGCAGGCCTTTTTATGGAGTCGAAAATATTGCTTTATCTTTATAGCAGTTCATAAATTAGCCTTGCTTGTGTAGAAGACTTGGAAACAAGTAATTTATTATTATTTCAAGTCACGCGAATAAATTATTTTTAAATTTATTATTTTGTTTATTATTCGAGATTTCGTTTGTATATGAAACAAATGACATTGCCGCGTTGCGCTTCACAGTGCTCTGTGGTCGAGACCAGGTATGTGAATCCTGGAATTTAAGTTAGCATTGATTTTTGAACTAATAATTCGGCAAACAAGTTTTTATCCCATCTTTATCTTCTGATTTTGTTATTTCACCAACAAATTAAGACTAGGCTAGGGAAAAGTCGGATTTTTGACTCGATGTTGAAGCATTCGATTCAATTCGAAAATCGATCATTTCTCTTGCAAAAAAACCATCAAATTCATATTTCTCAAACCAGATCAGCTCAGCTCCGTGCTAGCAGTAAGCAATGCGCGTTGCAAATCACCGTTCTCATAACTGGCGAGATGCCAAAATTAGATAGCCAATCTTTGCAAAGCTTTGCTTCATAAATTGGGCGGAACTTGCGGACTCTAAATTAATACCACCGAAATGTGCCAGTCTTTGCCAGGTCGAATTGGTCGTTGAACGACAGAGGAGATGCGGTGGACTCTTGGATGGGTAGCTGGGTGTCAACCTGAAGGAACCGTTTGCTATTTTGGTATGAAATAATGAAATTTGCCTGAATTTGCTCGATTTCCTCTAAGGACATGTTATCAGGGTGAGCATCACCCTTCTTCTTCTTCAGGAAGATATACTTCACTGGTTGGTTGTCGCATAGCTATGATTTCAAATAGAAGAGCTTGCGATTAAAAATACCTGATTTGCGCGGAAAACCCGGGTAGATTCTGGTTCACTAATGAGTTTGTCCGAATTCGACAATGATGAGGAGCTTTGCAATACTTCGTCAACCTGGTAGCTCGTTCCTGGAAAAACAACGTCTTCTTAAAAATGCAATTACACCTCAAAACCTGGTGGATTCTGATTATATTGAACGTTGCTCGGCGGAGGTCCTTGTGGTGAGCAGGAGGATGCAGATACTTGCACCTGAGGCCCAGAAGAATACGGGACAGGTCCAGAGACGCCATAGGACGAAGACGAGGGCGCTGATTCAGCGTACGACGGCTGAGGTTGAGAGCATCCACAACAGCAAGAGGACCCACCACCCATCGTTGGGAAGAAGATCATTTGTGCTGGTGAACACAGCAAGAAGTAAGGAAACAACTCGGATCATCATTAGCGTCTTGAAAGATACGGCCAGCTAATGAAAGCAGAGGAGAAAGCGAGAAATGATGGCTTTCACTCTCGAGAAAGAGGTCGTTAACTCGACTACTTGATAAGGAGACCAACAGGTTACTGCAAGCTGCCTCGAGGCGAGTGACCCCAATTGGGTCGGAGAAAAGCCGCTTTGCGCTTTCTTTATCGCATCAAAGCACATATCCGGTTTCTACCAGTTAGAGTAAATCAATCAACTAAGCTACTGTTAGTGGTGCTTAATTGTGTAAATGTTGCATTTTTGGCCTGTGCTGTTGAATAATGGAACATGTTATTTGATGAATGAAAGTTTTATGTATATGACCACGACGACGAACGACGATGCAATAAATATGTTCAGAACACACTTTATTATGAAAAATGTTCAAAGAGTATTGATGGCCATTTGATTATGATACACACGATTGCAAAATACTAGAAAAGACTAGAGGCACTCAGGCAAATTACTAAAGGAAAAGGTAACAAGAATGATGATGTAACGTGTGGTTGAGCGAGAGATGGCGGTTTAGGTCTTATCATATCTTAAAGACATGCAAATTTGCGAGCGGAGAATAATAGATTAAAGTTGGGAAACCATTTTGATACAAGCAGAGTATTGTTTGGAGAAACAATTTTTATGATTTTTTGTTTTTTTCGGATAACACGAAGATAAATGGTGGATTTTGAACAGAATGATATAAAATTTCGTAGTCAAGATCGGATTGCTCGAAGAGTTAGGGGCTACGAAATTTGTGATGCTGGAATATGGTTAGGCAAGCGATGATGGCGTTGTGTTTAGTTGAAGCGAGCAGTGGACGTTGATCGGAAGACGGTGGAGGCGGAGTGCGCGAGGCTGCTGTCGGCGGGCATGACCGACGCAGAGGCACGGATCTTGTTGCGCATCTTCGACAGCGCGTTCTCGGCGATGTCGGCACGCTCCTCGGAGTCATCCAACTGCGCTTGCAGCTGCTTGTATTTGCCCAAGTTCGTGGCGGCAACTTCTTCCTGCAAATTTAGGAACCATTAAGTGTTTTCACGGCGCAGAAACTTACAGCCTCCTCAACTTGTCGCTTGAAGACCTTGAGTTTGGTCTGGAGTTTGTCGATGAGCTCGGTGAGTCGCTCAGCGTTCTTCTTGTCCTCCTCGACCTGGAATTCGACCTCCTTGACACGTCGTTCGGCCTTGCGCCAGTTCTTGTCGGTATCCTGGTGGCGTCTGAAAATTTGCAAAATTTGCAGAAAATTTCTGGCTTTTTTGAATACCTCTGTTCGCCATCGAGTTCCTGTTCGAGACTGCGAATTCTGGCTTCGAGTTGAGCGATGATCTTCTTTCCTCCTTTGAGGGCAGCGGCTTCGGCTTCGTCGAGTCTGACCTGCATCTCCTTGATCTGGACCTCCAATCCCTTTCTGATTCTCTCGACGTGCATGCTGTGCTCCTGTTCCTGACGGAGCTCCTCAGCCAGACGGGCTGCGTCGGCGGCAGCCTAAGATTCGGTTGGTCTTCATGAAATTCGCTCTGAACTGCCTACCTTCTTGCCCATTTCGTCAGCGTTCTTGAGTTCAGCCAGAGCCTCGTCCAATTCGGCGTGCATGGCCTGGAGCTCTCCTTCGAGCTTTCTCTTGACTCCATTGACAGCGTTGAGCTGGTTGTTCAGGTCGTTGTTCTGCTCACGAAGTTCAATAGCATCAGCCTCAGCGTTGCGTCTAGCGCGCTCGGCAGCTTCGGCTTGCTGAAGTCAAATTCATTGATATTTTCAACTCCAACTTCATGAAAATGGTACCTGAGCAAGCTCGTCCTTCTCCTGCTGCAGAAGAGCGTTGCGTCTCTCCGAAGACAGGAGCTGCTCTCTGAAAGTCGAGCTTCATTGGTTTTAGGGAAAATGTTTGCACACCTGATTTCATCCTTCTGTCTCTGCTCGTCCTCAACCTGCAGCTGCAACTCGCGCACCGTCTCGATGTACTTCTTGATGGTTCTCTGAGCATCGGCGTTGGCTCTGTTGGCGTGGTCCAAGGCGATCTCGAGCTCGTTGATGTCCGACTCGAGCTTCTTCTTGATGCGCAAAGCCTCCTCCTTGTGCTTGGTCTCGGCTTCGAGGGTGGCCTACGAGTGTCTGATTTTCCCAGAAACTCAAACAATATTTTACCTGCATGGATTCGAGAGCTCTCTGGTGGTTCTTGCGGGTGTTCTCGAACTCCTCCTCCTTCTCCTGGATGCGCTTCTCGATCTCGGATCTGATCTGCGAAACTTCGATCTGGGCGCGCAGGACCTTCGACTCTTCAGCCTCCAAAGCGGCCTCGGCCTCGTCCAAAGCCTTCTGCAATCAGATTCACGGTTGTTTTAGTTTTCGAATCCAGTTTCTGGTTATTTTACCTGGAGCTCTTCCTTCTCCAATTCGAGTCTGCGGACGATCTTCTGCAGTTCGTGGACAGAGCGGCCTCCCTCTCCAAGCTGGTCGGCCAAGTCCTTGACTTCCTGGGCCAGCTGGCTGTTCTCACGGCGAGCTCCCTCGAGATACTCGGAGAGTTCATCGTTGGCGGTCTTGGCGCGGAACAGATCGGTGGCGAGATTGCGGTTGTCACGCTGGGCAGCATCAAGCTCGCTGGCCAAGTCGTCGGCCTTCTTCTTCCATTCTTCGACGATGCGGTCGAAGCCCTTCTGCTTCTTCTCGAGAGCGGCAGCATAGGCAGCAGCACGCTCGACATCGACCTAGAACATATTTATGGACGACTTTTTGGAAATATTTTAATTTGTACACCGTTTTTCAGTCAAACTATTTCCTCGCTTTCAGAGTTGTATGGTTTCTTTTTAAATTCTGCAGAAACTCTATATCAATATGATAAGAAAACGTTTGTTTGAAAAACGGGGTAAAATCCATCCCCTCATCTTGAGGGAGAATTTGGCAAAAGGTATACCTGAGCGTCATCGAGATCTTGCATGAGCTTGTGGCGAGTCTTCTCCAGAGATCCAATCTTGGTGAAGGCGGTCTCGTTGGCATCGGTCAATTCCTGGACCTTCTGCTGGAGCTTGCGCTTGGCCTCCTCGATTTCGTCGAGCTTCGACAGTCCTTCGCTTTCGAATCTTGCCTTCCACTGCTGGATTTCAGCGTTGAGCTTGCTGATTTGTCTGGTCAGTTCGGCCTTGGCTTCACCTTCCTCATCCAGCTGTTCACGGAGGTTGTCGTTCTCGTGTTCGAAGTTCTTGACCTGAGCGGCAAGGGCTTGTCTCTCACGGGTCTCCTCATCCAGGCTGCGCTTGGCCTCCTCGAGTTGCGAGGACAGGGTCGACTTCAGACGGTGAAGGCTGTTCAGCTGATTCTCGAGGTCTTCCAATTGACGGCCCAAGTCACCGTTTTCGTTGTTCAGACGGTTCTTGAGTGCAGCGAAGTCGGACAGCTGACGGGACTGCTCGTCGCATTTGGACTGGATTTCAGAGTATTGGATTTCCATCTGCTTGAGGGCCTTCTCCACGTCGGACTTGGAGCGAGCCTCAGCATCGGCAGCGGCCTGGGCTTCTTCGAAGTCGCGCATGAACTTGGCCTTCTCAGCATCAGCCTTGGCCTTCAACTTCTGGAGCTGCTCGAGTTGGTCAGTCAGCTCTCCGACGGCATCGTTGTGCTTCTTGCGAAGGGCAGACAGCTGGGTCTCGTGATTCAGGTTCTGCTCCTCGGCGTCACGGCGCAGCTTGGCGAGTTCAGCCTCGCGCTTCTTGTTGGCTTCGAGTTGAACAGCAGTAGCTCCACCTTGTTCCTCCAGGCGCTGGCTGATCTCTTCCAACTCGCGCTGAAGGTCGGCACGAGTTCTGTCGGACTTGGAGCGAGATCCGCGCTCGTTCTCGAGCTCGTCTTCGAGTTCGGCGATTCTGGCCTGCAGCTCCTTGATCTGCTTCTGGAGCTTGGCGACGAGGGACTGTTCCTCCTCGAGTTTGGAGCTGAGTTGGTGGAGATCAGCTTCCTTCTTGCGGAGGTTGTTCTCGAGGTCATTCTTCTGCTTGGTGATCTCATCGATGTTCTCCTGAGCGACCTGAAAACAGAAGCACTACTTTCAGGGTTCATTTGCAATTATAAAGGGGACGCAAGAAGTACTGTTACATTCTTGGAGTCGTTTCGTCAATTAATTTAGAACGCATGATTTATGGCACATTTTTGCTAGCAATAACCGCTAATACATGACAAAGAGGTTGAACTATCGTTTACCGCAATTGGTCATACCCTTTTTCATTAGTACCTCGATTTATAACGGCAGATCCCAATTCATAGTCTTTATCAAAATAGCGCTAAAAGCTTCAAATAGTTATTGAATGAAATTCTCTTCAATAACGAATAGATTAGATATGGATAAACGTTATAAAAATAATTTGGCAGAGAACCGACTAATTTTTCACACAAACTTTGAATTGGAATTCATCGTATTATGAATTTTGATCAAACGATCTTTGATTCATCCGATTTTCAGGACCAAAATTTCATATTATTTAAAACATCGCGGAAAGATCTTTTAAATTCTTGAACCTATAGAGCAATGCTATTTTAAGTCATCAGAACTTTCTAGAGTGATTTCATTGTTCTGGATTCGTAGGTCCGAAAATAGATGTAACAGTATTTTTGTGCACCCTGTATTCTCTAACATTAGCAAATATCTTACCTTGAGTTCTCCCTCGACCTTTCTCTTCGATTTTTCGAGGTCCTGTCTGGATCGCTTCTCGCGTTCGATGGTATCCTCGAGGTCGTCCATCTGGGACTCGAGCTTCTGACGAACCTTCTCCATGTGGTGGACCTTGTCCTCTTCGGCCTGTAATTATATTCATAGGATTTTTCAAAAACAAAAAAGCATTTTATTTAGAAATGAATTATACGATACCTGAAGGTCTTCCATCAGCTTGCGGTTCTGCTCTTCCTGTTGCTTCTTCTCCTTGTTGGTCTTGGCCAAGGCCTCATCCTGGTTGGCCATTTCGTCTTGCAGAGAGCGAATGTTGTGGTCTTTGGACTGCTTCTCGGACTCGAGCTTCTTGAGGGTGACCTCGAGGTCCTGGACCTTCTTCTTGGTCTCCGAGATTTCCTGATCGGCCTTCTTCTTTTGTCTCTGTAATTATTAAATTCGTTATTTTTTGCCTGACTCGGAGGTAGTATGGTACCTGCAGATCTTCATTGCGCTCTTCCATATCAGCCAGTCTGTCGGTGATGTTGGTCAACTGCTTTTCGAGGTCAGCCTTGAGAGCAGTGAGCTTGTTGTTACGCTCCTCGGCGTCCTAAAACCACATTAGTAGTTTTCGAAATACAGTTTAGGATTAAGTTACCTGCAGGTTGGCCTTCTCCTTCTCCAAATTGAGGAAGAGTTGATTCTTCTCTTCGACGAGGGAAGCAACCTGAACTTTTCACTTTAAAACTGCGGAAAGTTTTCTTATTTACCTGAGTCTCGAGTTCCTTGCGGGCGATCTCACCCTTGGCAACGGCATCTTCGAGATCCTTGATCTTGTCGGCAAGGGCTCCCATGGCCTCCTGCTCCTTTCCGGCCTTGAGCATGGGCTTGACCTGAAATCTCATCGGTAAGTGTTAGGAAGATACCCAATGGGTTTTGAGATCTTCGGACTAATAATCGAACAAACATCTGGCAATCCTAAAAATCACTCAACAAATGCCATTCTGCAGATTTTCTAACGGATCCAACGACCAAGTCGTAAAGATTACAACTGCTTACTTTTCCGAAGAGCTTGAACCATTCCCAGGTGCGCAGAGTGCACCAGGCACGGACGTTGCGCTGGACGACGAGCAGACCCATCTGTTGGTCGTATCTTCTCTTGAGATCCTTGAGTCCCAAGTACGATCTAAATTCTTCCATAGTTTTTATCTGGCAAATTTTGCATACCTGATTCTGGCCTGGAAGTTGGTCATGATCTTTCCGAGGATCTCGTCACGGATGTCCTCAAGACGGGCGAGAATACCGGCCTTGAAGAACACCTTCGTGTTACCGATCTTGAATTCTTCGTCGTTGAGGTTGCCTTCAGCGACGAGCTTGTCGGTGATACCAACCGACGCCTAAAATATTCAGTATTCAAGTTTTGCTAAAATCTATTTTTCATGCCTTCTTCTCATCAGGATCCCTAGCGGCATCGGCAGCCAGGATGGCGTAACGGTGCTTGAAGTCGTCGTAGACCATTCTGTTGGGGAAACCTTTACGGCAGATACGAATACCCTCAAGCACACCGTTGCAAGTCAGCTGATTCAGCACGAGAGCAGAATCGATGACACCGGACTGCTTCTTCTCGTTGGGGATGATGCAACGGATGAAGTGGGGGTGGGTCTAAAAATATGTTTTTTTGTTTTTTTTTCAATTCTTAAACATTCCAACCTGATAAAGCATTCCCATGAGCTTGTTCAGCGACTCTCTGTAGATCATGGAGACAGTCATGAACGAAGAAGACTTGCCCTTCTTCTTGCCACCGCCAGTTCCGGACTTAGCGGCTTCGGCAGCCTCCTCCTGGGTCATATAGTCTTCCCAGATATCGTTCTGCAGCTTCACGCCATCGGACTTCTTGAGCAGTGCGACTGCAGTGTCGTTGAGAGGATCCTTGTTCTTCTCGAGGAAGTTCGAGGCATTGTAGCGCACAGTTCCTAAATTGGATTCATTGAAATTTCGCAATTTTTGTTAACCCACCTGCGTAGTGGACAATGGCGAAGTGAGCCTCGGCCTGCTTGCCCTTGGGTGGCTTGGGCTTCTGGAAGTTGGGGTGCTTGCCAAGATGCTGGTCGAGCAGCTTCTGCACATAGGTCATGTCCGTAGCTTTCGGCACGATGCACTCTTCGTCGAGCATCGAGATGATACCAAGAGGCTGAAAATGTGGGTTTGTTCAATTTGTGACAATTATACGGATACCTTCTCGATGAGCTCGATGCAAGCCTGCAGATCGAGACCGAAGTCAATGAATGTCCAAGCGATACCCTCACGCTTGTACTCTTCCTGTTCGAGGACGAACATGTGGTGATTGAAGAATTGCTGCAGACGCTCGTTGACGAAGTTAATCCACAGCTGCTCGAACGAGTTCAGATCGAAAATCTCGAATCCGGCAATATCGAGCACACCGATGAAGAAGCGACGCTCAATGGCCTTGGCGTCGAGGGTCTTGTTGCAGCTGGAATTTCGTCACTATTTTTAAGCTATTTTTTTAATTTAAATCACCGCTCAATGAGCCATCTGAACATGCGGGCGTAGATGGCCTTAGCCAAACCGGAGACAGCCCAGCTGACCTGCTCCAAGTTCTGACCCTTGTTGACCCACTCGGTACCGACACGGACACGAGGCTTGGTCAGAGCCTAAAATGGAAATCTTGCCCAATTTTTCTGATCTCTGAAATTATACCTTGAGCAACTCTTCGTGGTTCACACCGAGATTGAAAGCGGCGTTGCTAGCATCCTCCTCACCATCGGCTTCGGCCTGCTCTTCACGAGGGCGCTGCTTGAACTTCATCTCACCCATGTGCATGATACCAGCAACGGAGCGGTACAGGTCATTGGTCTCAGTATCTTCGAAGCCCATGATGTCGAAGGCTTCCTGAAATTGTCATGATTTTAACCGTTCTCAATTACTTCTGGATACCTGAGTGAGTCTCATCTCGTCCTTATCATCGACACCCTCGATGGTGAGCTCTGCCTGGGAGCAGAAGTGATAGTAGGACACCTCGTTGGTGAGCTTGAGTTTGGAGCGCAAGTTGGGGTCGAAACCGGCCATGATCTGGTAGAAGATGTGGTAGCAACGCTCTCCAGGAGCCTGTCTGACGACACGAGACTTCTCGAGCAGGTAGTGCTCAATGTCACCACCGGCGAGTTTACCCTCTTTCGAGAAGTGGGTACGGATGAACTTTCCGAAACGCGACGAGTTGTTGTTACGCACGGTCTTGGCGTTACCTGAATTTCCCTATTGTTTCTGGTCCTGTTTGTTGGGTTACCGAAAGCTTCCAGGACAGGGTTGGTCTGAACGATCTGTTCCTCGAGGGTACCTCCCTTCTGGCCTTCGGTCTTGGTCTTGTCAGAGGCCTGCTGGGTGGCACCGACGATGGCGAAGTACGAAATGACCTGGAATGTTCCTTAATTGCCTGAAATTCTTCAACAAAATCCCTACTTTCTTGGTGTTCTCAGTCTTTCCGGCACCGGACTCTCCGGTAATGAGCATGGACTGATTCTCCTTGTCCATGACCATGTTTCTGTATGCCTCATCGGAGGTGGCGAACAAGTGAGGCGGCATCTCGTTACGTCTCTTGCCCATGTAGTGCTTGATGACGGACTCGGTGTAGATGGGCAGACGCTTGTAGGGGTTGATGACGACGCAGAAAAGACCGGAATAGGTCTGAAGGTAAATAATAAATTGTTAAATTGGTATCATCTTGTAGAGCATGATAAGAGTACAGAGCGATATATGAGTTGCAATTTTTAGATTTTAGCATTTATGTTAGTTGATGGGTTTATAAGCAACAATCATTACGTAGATCATCATGTCCTTGTAACGGTCTTTCAAGTTAGTCAACACGGAGGCTTCGTTCAAGAAGGTCAAGTTGGCCATGTCCTCGGTCTTGTCGAACTTGGGCGGATTCATCTCTTGGGCTTCATCCTTCTTCACGACGACCTGGAATAACTCGATTTGTAATTTGCTCTACAAAAATAGTGTCTCTTGAGTAATTTGTATAGTGAAGATCGAAGATAAATTGAATTGTATCGACTTGCATGAAGATCATTTTTGTTCTGACACGGTATAAATAAGTCATGTTTCTTTCTTGTGGCTGATTTGTATAGTTGGGTATTTCTCAGTGATTTACCTGATTGCCCTTGACGGTGGTCACAGTCACTTGGTCACCAGCAACGGATTGAATTTCACCGGCGACGAAGCCTGCAAACCGGCAAAAAATCGTTTTACTTTACTTCCTCAACTATCAGCTGTTTTGTATGTGACTACACTTGAAAGTCAATACTTTTGAATATTTTTGTGTGCGAATTTTCAAGGTGGAACTTCTATTAGTCAGAGAGTGATATGGTCAGAATGCAGAGGAAAATATGTGCCTGAGTTTAAAATATTGACAACCGAATGAAGCCTTCATTACCTTTGATCAAGGACTATTGAAGTCAAGATATTGTTGAAGAAATACTTTATCATGGAGTAAACGTTTCTAGTTATGTTCTGCCTTTAGCAAGATTTTTTTCCCGATCCCCGGATATACAAAATTGTGCCATTCATTATCTCTCTTTGCTACTCCTGCAGGATTTTCAGCCTTTGCTGGCAGCCGATTACAATGCTGAGATGCCATTGTGAAGCTCATCGCTTTCTCACCCTCTTTTGCGTCTCTCCAAATCACATAGTCTCTTGCCCATCTGATAGATGGCGCGTAGGCCCTATGATATGATGCCTCTGGCATTTTATATTTTCCTCTTTCAACTCTCTCGTTTCCCCTGTTATCTATCACCTATCGGTGCGTACGGGTTGTAAAGCTGTATCTTTGCTCTCTCTGATAAATCTTCAATATTTCTTCCGAGCTGGAGGAGGACCCTCTTTATAATGGCCTGGAGGACAAAAGCACGAAACAAAAAAACTAGCAAAATTTCTCTGCTCTGCAGAAACTTTCGTGGCATGTTGAAAAAGCGCAATTCGAAAATAGATATAATTTTTGATCAATGGAAGTAAAATTTGATCTGAATTACGGTAATTTCGAGATAGACAACAAAACTGATGTAATTTGATATGCGATCAGCTTTCCGCAAAACAAGATTATGATTTTGTTATTTTTACTGGTTCTTTGGAGCTGAAAACGAGTGGGTTGGGGATGTTTTGAGCTGTCAGAAGGTAAGAAATAGTTCTAGAAAATGAGAGAATATGAGTAATCCGCTAAACCTCAGTCAGTTGTCACATTTGGGATCTTAGAGACCTGCATATATCCCTCGACTTATCACCTACTCGCTCTTCTCCTAGGTCAATCTACCTACATTTTGCAACGAACTCAAAATACACGTGCTCCATAGAGCTTCGAGCGCTAAGCAGCAAGCAAAAACGTCTCAAGTTACAAAAAATAAGTTGCGATTTAAAATAGGTGCGCTTTTTGCTGTAGCGAATGATGCAATTTCGAGGATTACTACTTTCACACTTACTTTCAGGAGCATGTGATAACTGTTTAGAAGGATAGCACTAAACGAAAAAAGAAAGTAATAATATAAAAGTACTAAGTTCGGTTTAAAATGTGAAATATGAACCAAAAAGTATACAAATAAGCGTTAAATTGCATAAATTCTATGGAGGAGTAAGCAACTTCGAACTAAACTATGATGATCATATAATGAAGCATAGGCATTTTAATGTGTTATATGGATATGAAGAAATTCATAGGAGTACTTGAAAGTCGCACTAAATGATTCAAATGTTTGAAGGGTATTTAAAAAAAAAAATTGAATCTGAAAGTTTTAAATTCGAGAAACTCTTGAAAATTCGCATTACAACTTGTGATACATAGTAATAATTATTGTTTTATAAATAATAATTATTATACATTTAAATCTTACCGTCTTCAGCATCGGGGACCCAGACGTTCTTCTTGGAGTCGAAGGGCCGGCCAGCAGAGGCGGCCTTCTCCTCACGGGACACGGCCAGGTAGGGGTACCCAGCATCATTTTCGAAGGCGTCGGGATTCGGGTGAGCCATCTCTCGCTGCAAAATTAGTCAAATTTGGTGGTATTCTAGAAAAAAAAATACGGCTCTAGAATATGGCTCTGAACATCCCCAAGGGAAGCCTATTCTAGAATACTATTTTGGAACACGTTCAAACAATTTGATTCCAAAATATGATTCGCAAATTTCGTACAAGAAAAACAAATGTTCCAGAACAACAAATATAGGATTTTGATTGAATAGATAAAAAGGTGCGATCTGGCAGCAATCTCTTGATATATACCACTGTAAGCGAGGTTGAAGCTCTCGATCTCTCTCTTGCAAAGAAATAACCAGAGAGTGGGAACTAAAGATGCAGAAAAATGGAGAGAGAGAGGAAGAGAAAAAGACGCTCCGCCCACTCGTCTTGCAATTCCAAGGAATGAGATATAGCGCTGATAATAGAAATTGTCAAGAGGGAGCAGAGAAAACGACGATTTGATCAGAAATGTGCACAGGGCCACGGCTAAAGCAATACGCTGTAATTTGCCCAGAGGCAAAGGGAAGGAATTCGGAATATTGCCTGACATATAAATCGGATATATCGTGGCAGAAATATGAAACAAGTCCGAATTTAAAGGGATTTCTGTGCAAATTTTTAGTTTTTAAAATGTATCATGATGTCTAATGTACAGTATTATTAGAACATTTGCTTTTTCATTATTTAAATGATGAAGATCAACCTTTTCCTGGAGATTTGTGTTTAGAATTTCGAAATTGTGCTAATCTTTGAGGATAGATATTTTTAACATATCAGTGCAAAATGTGCTTTAGAAGGTATTTTTTCTTGCGTTTTTTTCCTGAAAATCCTGGATGTTTTCGACAATGAGGGGAAAAACTTCCTCAGGCCATCAGAGCTCGAACTCGAAAGAAGCTTACACTTTTATGCGCCCTCTTGTTTTTATTCCGCTTTAAAAATAGCGCAGAAAAATCAGAGGATGCAAAGATGCAGAGATAGAAACCGGAAGGAGGCATTGAACAATTCCTATGAAATGATAGATTTCGAGGTTAGCAGAGAAAAATGAAATAGTATTGAGAGTGGGAGCGGTCAGACAGTTAGAACTTTGAAGAAATAGTGGTGAAAATAATCGAATTAGAGAAAAAGCGATCCAGCACGCTCTACTCCTGGCTATATGCCATGCTGTTCAAGAATCTTCGTGACTTTATCATTTCTCGCCGTCCGAACTCTCTAATTTCTATATACTATTTCGTTTTTCTCCATCTTTTTCAATGCTCTCTAGAAATTTTATGGCTTCTCTGCGTCCTCTTGTTTTTATCCGATCTCTAGCAAGTCAGCAACTGTGCTCGAGTTTTTGTAGAAATGAGGATGCAGCTCTAGGCAATAAATTTAAATCAGAAGAAATAATCTAGAAAATGAAAACATCGAAAAGCATTCCGAAAAATTAAGAATTTTCGCCAAGTTCAGGCGAATTTTCCAAAATTTTTGACAATTTCAGAAATATGGTTGGAAAATCGTGATTTTTTACTGTAAAACATTCCATAATTTTATGGTCTACAGTAACCATTTAAATCTTATACTGAAGCAGCATGATTCTGAATCTTTATGACGTCAATCACAAAAATTCCGAACTCGAAGGGAGAGAAAGTACAAAGGTCAATTTTCTGTATTTATGAAGCTCAAAGATATTCTTTGTTTTATGAAAACCCATTTATCTTCTGATAGTGGCCTTTCGTTATCAGCTAAATTGAGCTTTATCTTATCATTTTCTTCTAAGTCAGCTGCTCTTATCACTTGTCTTTCCATATCACTGAAGGATTATCATCCCTCAATGCAACTTTTCGAATCACTTCACGTAAACAGCCAAAAATTTAGAGAAATAGTACGGGAAAATAAGAGGTCATGTCTGGACTCTCTCAACATAGAACACTATTTTCCTCTAACTAAGAGTTTCAGGATCTGCTACTAAATTGAAGCTCGAAAAGAATAAGTAAAAACCCGTTTGTTACAAAGTTCCTGCACATGTATGAAGTAAAAATAAACCACGTTATATGGATTTCTAAATAGACGTATAGAAGATACAGGAAAGAGTTAGGTGACAATGAATCAATATCGAAAAATACAGCTGGAATATCGATCAGGAATGATTTAGCAAAGTTGAGATAGTGACGACGATTCTATCCTGGGAGTTGAGTCTGACAATTTTCCCTAGAAAAGCTATGCATACTCTGGTTAGGCTATTATGATAAAAAAGCTAATGTTCGAATTATCTTGAAGCCAAGAAAGAAGGTTGGTATTCTAATTTTGGATATAATCTCTATTAAGCCTACTGTATGTGTGTGCCAAAATACTAAATCAGGTAAATCCTTTATAAATTTTAAATTTCAAAAAATCGAACTTTCATCGTCTCCTGAATAAAAGATGATGATGAAAAGTCGTATAAAATGTAAATTTCTTGAAAATCTTGCCCGCACCTCACCTAATTTTCGACGTCATTCAGGTTGATCTTCGCAACATTTCAAGCTAGTGAATTTATATTAGCTGTGGAAAGTCATTTATGCTCCTTCTACTGTAGATTTTTGCAATATTTTTCAAAATTCACCACGAGAAGAAAGATATTTAGCTGGACTTCACCGCACCACTACTACTATTTTCATCGATATCTAAGTTGTAGGGATTGACTATTCTGATTGCATTTTCATGCAGATTCCGAATATATCTGAAGTAGCAGGGCTTAGATAGCAATAAGCTTTCAACCTAATCTTATATAAATACGTTTTTTTTTTTTTGCATTTTCTTTATCGTGATCAGATCGTTTTATTAGTTGTCATAACTAAATTATTGTGAAAATCTTTATTGATCGTCATCGTCTAAGTTCGAAATAATATTAGCGCAAACCTACTCGTAACACTGTGACAAAGGGCGCAGAAGAAAAATGGGGAAAATTATGATCAATAAAAGATAAAAAACACAAAGAAGCATAAACATTGCATCAATCAAAACTAAAAATTTATGGAAATTTCATTTTATCTTCATTATTTTTTAATGAAACTTTCATATTTCACAGAGTTTTCAATCTACAATAATAGTCGAGTTTTGAAAAGTTGGCCCCGCCAGAGGATTAGGTATTTTCACAAGAGAAATTGAATTGAAATTCTAGAGTTTTCTCACCAGGTAATGTTTAAAAAATGACGACTAACACTAGAGCTAAACGAAATTAAAGGCAGAATTTTGAGAATAAAATTTCCCCCAAAAACGTTCGAAAGTTGATTGGAAAATTGTTGAAGTTTTCCGCACTTTCACAAAGTTGCTTGAAGTTATTTCGAAGCTCGGAAAACTTCAACAACTTTCAGTCGCCTGATTAATAGAAGCAAGATCATTGAGATTTGATTAGAAGCGCGAGGTTCGGGTTCGGTTAAAAGGTGGTGTCGAATATAATGGACTACAAATAACTCTGAGTGTATGTTTCATGGTTATTATTTACACATTTTCGGAAATTTCTTGGAAAAAACCTTCGAAAATCTAAATTTTAAGGGCAATTCTGAAAATTTGTGACACATAACATGCGAAATAGCATAGGCTAGGATAAGGTAGAGAAGAATATTTCTCCCGACTATTTCATATATTACGATGTAACGACTTTCCAGACTGCCTTTTTATCTGAGAATTTCCAAGAAAACCCCTATTTTGTTCAAACTAATCAATATTCTATCATTCTAGAGAGCAAACTCTATACACGATGTTTCAAACATAAGTACAAAAATGCTATCATCATAAAATTGAGGCCTTAGAAAAGAAGAATTATGGGTTCTGGAAATTCTAATTAGCAAAAGGAGAAAGCTATTTTCTTAATAACCCTTTTCTATAACACTTAGATTGACAAACGCAATAGAAAATCTAGAAAATTGCGATACTTTGCCTTTCGTTTACCTAAAAAATTAGAATATTCAGCCAACATTTTACTACTCCTCAGGAGTCAAACCTCGTATATTTTACCAGAAAAAATAAATCCTATAGTATTGTTTACGCGTCGTTCCTAGAATCAAAACCGTAGTTTTTTTTGTTTTTATTTTAGCGTTGGAGCAGATTTATTGGCATTGGGGCAGGATCTCCACGACCTCGCCCATTCCTTTGGTTTTGCCCTGGCGGAAAATCAGCGGGGTGCCCTCGCGAATGAACTCGGGATGCGTGAGGAATTCTGGAAAGGGTCACTTTTAAAAAGGATTTAATTTTCATGAAAAGATATTAGTCACAAATTAGGCCTCTAATTTTATTAGAAAGAGTAAAATAAAGAGATCAAGAATTTCACGAAAATAAATTTTAAAAAATCTTACCCATAGTGACCGTGGCCCAGACCAATTGCTCCACTGCTTGCTCAGCGTTGTCGATCGCCACCACTCGAACGGTTTGCCGGATAGATCCGATGTATACTGTAACTTGTTGAAATTAGAATAATTTAAACACTATTAAATGGGATAATTAGTATATTTTTAGAATTAATTGGAGAAAATTAGCATAGTTTAAGTTGCAGTAATTCTACCTGTTCCCATGAATCCTACACACAGATGCTTGACGCAATGGGACAGCAGGAAGAGGTTGGCGGTGAATCTGAAAATTTAAATTATTTTAAACATTTTTATCTTTAGAAAAATCTTTGAATAAAAATTAAGATAAATTTAAACAAGTTCTTTTCAAAATTTGCGATATTATTTTTCTAAGTATCTTCTCTAAAGGAAGTATTTCATAAAGAATTAAATTCAAGATAACATAAACTAAAACTAAAATATAAAAGAATCCCTAACCTGGTACAGCAAGTGGGCGTGGCGTTCTCGGCGAGCATGACGAGTCCCCTTCTGAACGTCAGCGGCACGTCGTCGGGATTCAGGATCCGAATGGCGACGGACGCCGCTTCGCCAGCGCAAAGAGAGCGCACAGGTTGTCGTGATCGGCGGATAGAGGTTATGATTGCCTGAAACTTCGAATTTAGCTTTCAATTTAATGCTTAACTTTTAAAAATGGTATTTGAATTTTTTAAACAGAAATTTCTAGAACAAATGTGCTAATTTTTGAGCTGAATGCTAAACATAGAATTTGCCTTATGATAAGAAGAGTCCTTGAAAGGTCCGATCAAAGTGGTCTGACCCTCGTGGAGACGTCCTTCTGATAACAGACCGCACACGACGATGCCGACCTGAAAATATGAAAATTAAATCATAAAATGAATAAACATGCTTACATGTGGAACGGTAAAGATCTCCTCAACAGTGAATAGGGGCTCGTTGTCAGCCAGCTGGAGTCTTGTATCGGATGTACCCGCAGTGGAAAGCACGTTGAGGAAGCATCTGCAAATTATATCAGCTTTTTCTCTCGAATCAAAATGTATTTTAACTCTGATTTCAAAAGTTAGCCTCAGATTAAAAAAATAGTAGTAATAAATGATACCTGAATGGGCGCATTCCCTCGCCGCTCACTGAAGACAAGGACAAGACTGGGATGATTCCAGACTCGGAAAGGACGCGGGCCGCACTAAAATATATATATTTTTTTTAGAAAATACATTTCCTAAACTACTTGGGTGTATGTCACTGCGCACAAAAATAATAATAGTTTAATGATATTCATTCTAAATATCGGTTGTATTTATAAATTTAGCAAAATTTGAAAAAAAAATGAATAACATTACGAAAGACCTATAGATGATACTTGTAGATCAAGTGAATGGACTTTTGCCTACCCTTTTCCAGCCCTCACCCTATTCCTGGTTTTGATCTTATGCCTTATCCCTATCATGCCTTAACATCGCCTAACCCTCGTAGACTACATTTGCTTTCAAAATCTTTGGTAGTCAAATTCGCCATCTATAACTAAATGGTAGAATGAAAATGATTAAAAAATGAATTCTAGATGAGAAATATACTAATACATCGAGAAGTTAGTTAAAATTTAGCTATATGGAAACAATTGGCTAACTGTTGTTTGATTATATTTCGTGAGTAATATATAACTTTTGTGCGCAGTGACCGCTCCCAAATTATTTTACTGTAAGGTAGTGACAAAATTTTTAAAATAAAAAAATCTCACTTGATAGCATCACGCTTGTTCTTGATCTTTTTGGTCGACATATTCATGCCGGCTCTGGCGAGCAACTTCCTAACGTTCTCATAGACCCTGAAAATTCAAATTGAAGAAATAAAATTCAAAGATTATAAAATAATTCATACAGTTCCAACTGAGTCTTATCAACCAGGTCTTTCTTGGTGATGACCACAAAGAACGGGATGTTCAATGCGGCGAGGAGGCCCAGATGCTCTCGAGTCACTGCGGTCGTTCCTAAAATCCAATAAAAATTTATTTCTCGAAAATTCAGTTTTTCTTCATTATCTTTTCAAAATGATCATTAGTCTTTTTCAGGATGTAAAGTAAGGGTTCTCTGAGAAGCTTTGGCACTTCTTTATTTGTATTATTAGGTTTCATAACATTATTCAGGCTATAAAATAAAATAATGATTTCTTTAGAAGAGTCGAGTAGTTTTTATCATATTTTGTTTCATCATCAGATCACATGAAACTTTTTTCAGAATATCACTACGTTACATGACTCCTCTTTTAGCTTTTTCTGTCTCATTGCCAGCGAAAGAGATGAAATTAGTCATAAAGTTCGCCATAGCATTCAGCATAAATCAGTACTTGGTCTATTGATATAGCGACGATTACGGTTGTTCCCTCGTTGAAGAGGGAAAAAGGAAAATCTGCGCCTCCTCATTTCGCGCGCTATTTTTTCGCTTTTTCTTTTCTCGCCCGTTGTTTATACCGTAAAATGGGGAGTAATTCACGTGGTGAATACAGATACAAATCCAATAACTTACCAGTCTCAGCGGAGATCAACAAGCACGAGAAGTGTGGTCTGTAAGCGGACAGCCCATGGATGGTGGTCTTCAAGTACTTGGCATCGCCCGCCAAGTCGATCAAAGTCACGAGCTTCGTCGACTTCTCAACCACCTCCTCCAGCGTGTTATCCGCGTAGTTGACAAGCTGAAAAGATAATTTAATTTATTTTATTTGCTTTTTTGTCTTTTAACTGGGCATCTTGTGAGGTGAAATAAAAGACGAAGTTTTAGGTGAATTTAATTCAGTTTTTCAGTATAGCTTAGCCATTTTTATTTAAAAAAATTCCAACCTTTCCCCGACTATCGAATCCAATGACATCCAGACAGACCGAACTGGTTTTGCCCGTGCGCACTTCATGGGGAAACCTAAAATGAATTCCCCTCAATTAAATATTTAATCACCATAATCATCGATTTAATTTGGGTAATTAACCGCTTAGTCACCTGAACAAATTGAGCCTTGTCTTGCCGTTGCCGTCATCCAAGCAGCCCTGCGTCATCACTCCGCAAAGAGTGGACTTTCCCACGTTGCATCCGCCAAGCACGGCCAACCTGTCATTAACTCAGTTAATTAAACACTAATTAGGAGATAATTAACTAGATAGTCACCTCAATTCGATGAACTGCTGACTCTCGGGAACCTTGCGGACGAGCACCTCTGCGACGGTCCGTCGTTGGCTGGCTCCCTTCGGACTGACTTCTCTCTCGGCCAACTTAATTAAGACAATTAAACCAAGTTAATTAGGGTAATTAGGTCTTACGATTGTTAAACTCGCGTCCAAGGATTTAGCCATGGTCTGCAAAGTCGCCAGCGACATTTCCAGATCGCTATCGGTCAGGCCCGTCAGCGCTCCATCGTCCTCCACGCCCAGCTGAGTTAGAATAGTTAACCAGCTAGTTAAAACAAGTAAATATTTAATTACCTCGTAAATTGCCTCTCCCTGTCCCTCTCTCAGACGCCATTTCATTTGAGTGATGAGATGTTGCAATCGAGCCGGATTGGTGTTGGTGAGTCGGGCCTTAATTGGGGTAATTAAGTTGAATAAGTGGCTAGTTAAATCAATTAGTTGGGTTAATTAGAGTAATTACTCACTTTGTACTCGATATTGCCGAGGTCGTTTTCGGCGGGGAGGTACTTTGCACCCTGATCGAAGTCGGACCCGACTTTTTGCATTGGGAACGCATCGGCTCTGAAAATTTTGGATTATGGTATTTTAATTTTTTTGAGGTGGGGATTTAAAAAAAAACCTATTTTTGAAAGGGTGGGAAATTTGAAATTTTACCTGCCGGTACTATAGAGTGGGGCTGCGTTTTGCTCGTCACAAAAGTGAGATATCATGAAGTCCATTTTTAGTTCTTCTTCGTGATTTTGATAATTCTTTGAAAATTCAGATTTTGAGTAGATCCCGTGACTTCAGCACGATATTCGTAAGATCATTCGCGACCCGATCTGGAAAAGGTACTATTTTAAAATGAGTATTTCTACCAAATGGTAGCAATTGCCATTTGATAAAATTATAAACAAGTGACAATCGATGGACGAAAGATAAGATAAGCGCGATAAGTTCAAGAGGTTAGTCGGGCGAAAAATAAGAAGTCTGTCAACTCGGAACAGCTGTTGATAGTCACATGATTTTTGAAGAAAACAGGAAACGAAAATCGATATGTTTGATAAAGTATCGACTTTAGAAAGATCGATATTCTTTAAGATCTTTCACGGAGGTTTGATTCAAGTTTGCCAAACGATGTCGGAGGGGAGGGGGGAAATAAAAATAAATCGATAAAGCGGGGAGAGGGAGGAAGAGGAAAGGAAGAGGAGGAAGGAGAGGGAATAGAACAAATTGCGTCTGACGTAAGAAAGACGCAGAATTTCTCAACATTTCAGAAAAATCTAAAATTTAGAAAAGGAAAAAAATCGAAGAATTAGAAATTTTCTGTCCATTAGAGTGCCACTTGGAAGTGTCAATTAAAAATTCGGGGTGAAACCCGAAAAATCAATTTTTCGGCCGAAAACTTTCCGGTTCTAAAAATCTAAAAATGCGGAAAAAATCGCGTGTTTGCCAATAACAAAAAGCGCGAAAGCGAAAGAATCAGTGCGATTGAGACTTTGAAAAGGAACGGGAAATAAGAAGAAAAAAAAAGTTTTCCCGCGCGATGAATGAAAGTGAAAATAATGAGTAAAATACGCAGTTACATATAAGAGTTGAATTGCGCAACGACTAGCATTTTATCAGATAAATTCTCGTAAAAAATGGAAAAGTCAAGAATCTGACTAATTTTATAAATTTCTGAACGCAATGATGCGAAAATCCAACATATGGCCAGGAAAATAAAGATGCCAAGATTTCGCAATCTTGTGCAAAATAGGGAAATAGAGAAATATCGCGTGAAAGTGACGAAAAGTGATGTAAAGTTGGAAGATAGCGTTCGGGGTCTTCGAAGTCCATTAGAACCTGTTCTGAATGTTTGCAATCTTCAAATTTAACGGTTTATTTATAATTTATTACGAAATTAAATTAGGGTGGGGTGAAAGACATGATATGTTCAAAACTAGTAAAATACAGAAAATAGCCGAGATCGAGATTAATTTTTGAAAAGGCTGAAAATGAACTCCATTTTCTTGCAGAGCGTGGTGCCGGGAAGACGAGAGAATTCGAACGTTGTGAACTGATGGTCCTCATCAAGCTCTTCCTGAAAAATATATGAAGGATTACTGTATTTATATGGTATTATGCTAATTCTTTAGCTGATAAAAATTTCTGTTTCTTTCTCCAAACATTTAGTTTCCCCACCTCTGGCGTGAAGGGGAACTTCCTCATCTTGATAATCGGACTTCGATCGACGGGGAATTGCATGAAGATCTGCTTGGTCGAAGGTTCATTGCAAAGCAGGGCTGGAAATCACTTTTTGACTTCAGAGTTCAATTTGAATTTCAAGAAAGCCTTAGGTTAAAAGAATTTAACTTCAATTATCTTACCTGAAGGACAGGGCAACTTCCTATCAGACATGGCATTCATATTGGTCGTGATCACAGAATAATGCCAGGTGAACTTGCCCAAAAATGTCGCCGCAGTCACGTTTGCATTGACGATCTGAAGGAAAAATAATAATAAAACTTATTTCACTCAAATCATGCAACATTATCGTATTTATTCTAATAGTAGGGGCACTCCCCAAATGTCAGAACTATGCATTGTCCAACTCAAATAATCTTGGCAAGTATTTTAATGCATTCTTTGGGTTATTTAAAGCAAGTTTACTTTTGACCCCTAACCTTTTACGATCGCCAGATGACGAGTTATAAAGGTTTGAAAATTCAATTTTTCGACAAGTAGGTAGTTGAAAACTATAAGGATATGCCCTTCTATTAGAATACGGCATTATTTCTAAAAAAAAAAGCCACGTTTTAATGTAATGACTAAAATTCATCTTCTTCTAGTCATATTACACAAGATTAGATTACTGTAATTCAAATATGAATTTTCTAATATAAAAAATTTTAATTCAACGTCTTTTGCCACCCAAATTATGCCTAAATCCCGTACCTGCATTTTAATCATGAACTGAAGAAATTCCTTGTCTCTGTAGCAATCGATAGTCTGACCCTCTTTGGTAACGACCGAAGCCCCATCATGTTCGATATGTACCCAGAAGCAATGTCTGAAATTTTCACATTACCAAAAGTTACCAAAGTTACTACCCACCTGCCCATCAGACTCTCGTATCCTCTGTAGGTGATGTTCACCGAGGCGAAAGAGCTGTAGATGGAGGTGCGGACGAAACGCCATTGAATCTGAAGGGTTACCAAATGACACCAATTTTGGTAAGGTTACCATTATTTGGTAGATACCATTTTATTGAAATCCATTTTAGTGTCATTAATATTTTGGCAACACTACCAAAATTTTTAGGGTCGCCACCAAATTATTCGGTAACTCACCGATGGGTCACTGGACGAATTCTGGAAGTCCAGAAGAATGGCGTTGACTTTCTGGGCCATGTAGTAGTGGCCCGCGATTCGGCCCATTTTGTCCAGAAGACGGGTTTGCTTTCGGGCGTATTCGATGATCTGAAAAATCCGAGAAGCTTCAAAAACTCGATCGAGAAGTTTTTTATAAAAAATATTCCGGAACATTAAAGATCCTCACATCAACTTTTGTATATGCCTTGGATCCTCTAGTATCAAGCTGTTCTGGAAGCGTCGTCAAAGGCATCGAGACGAACATCTAAGAGCTATCATTTTAATTTATGCTAGTTTTACAGCATCCCAGAAAAGGACTACTGTAACTGCAGTGTACCTGAGGTCTGATCCATCTGGTGCACTCGTCAGTGACCACCAATTGCTGAAGCATGCGCGCCAGAAATACGTCACTTTCGGGCTCTCTGAGCTCTCCGACCTGCAAGTTTGCATATGTTTTCTCAAAAATCTCTAAAAAATAAACTCCTAAACTTAATTTTCTTACCTTAAATGGATAATTTTTTAGTTCAACCTTCAAGAACAATCCGTCATACATCGCGTGCATCAGAGTGTTGCCTTTGACAACAGAATTTCGATTGTACATTCTTGAAGCATCTGTGCATAGCTGAAAATTAGCATAATTTTTAAAGTGTAAATGAAAAGCTACAGTAATCGCCCTCTAAAAATTAGCATACCTGCTCGAAAACGTCCCTGTTCACCAACGCCTGTTGGGCCCATCTCAGAGCCCGTCGCCAATCGACTTTCTCTGCCTCTTTTGGTCGGACCTTCAAAAAAAAATTGTAAGATTAAATTAGATTTTAAAAAGTGTCAACTACTCAGTTAATATTCATTCAAGATAAATCTGCAGTTTGTTAATGAACAGTATATTTGCAAACTAGAATTTTAAAAATTAGCATAAATTGCCGACCTTCATGTATTCGTAGTCCTCCTCGACAGTCTTCCCGAATAGACCCCCGGAGTCCTCATCCCTGACGATTTTCAGCACCAGGTTGGAGCGCTTCATGAGATCACGAGGGACCGAGACCTGGCAAATCCAGAGATTTTTGAAATCCCTTTGAATAAATGGAATCCTTATTTTTAAAAGGATATATGAAGTCACTATCTTTGAAAGGATATATGAAATGCCGAACCTGAATTAGAGAAAGCGGATTTCTTCCCCGAAAAGCATCCATCTCTTCAACTGACAAATCCCGACGTTTGATTTCGAACAACTCTCGGCTGTTGTATTTCATGCCGACTGAAAGAACATTTTTGATCCTCTTAAGAAAAAATACATCTTGTTTTGAAAATTGTGATATTTTTGAATATCTTTTTTTATCTCCTTTCACTCACAGATATGATATCCCAGATCGCCGTAGATCCTGTGTCCGGTCTTTCTGATTCGCCACACGTTTCGTAGAGCCATCAGTTCACTGAAATTTCATTTTTTAATTCCTAAATTTTGGTGTCGCAATTTGCGACCTTCGATGTTTCTATTTCGTAGAAAATGTTTTCTTTTCCGCGTGCCTCGCATCTTTCTGCCGCAGAATAAAAGCAGCATTCTTTGCTGCTCCACCTTTCACCCGATTTAATTACCCAAGTTTAAGAACGATCAACGACGACTGCCTGTGCTGATCTTACCACCCGCTTTACTTGGTGACCACACTCGCACACAACTAATAGCGACCCATTTTCATTTGGGAAGTTCACCCTTTTCCACATAAAATTACTTCACTTTGAAAGGGGGTGACCTTCAAAGTAGTTTTCTTACTCGAAAAACCCGACCCTCAGAGCATGTGCTTCGTCCATGGATTCTTCTTTCGGATTTCTGTTTCTCATTGAAACTCCCAGAACTTCGATCGCCTCATTCAAGGCCTGAAAGAATTTTTTTTTTTAATCAAAGATCTTTCAATCTCACCCTTCGCTTCCAGACCCAGTGGGAAGATTTGCTCTGATTGGCGAAATCGGTTAGCGTGGGGCTATCAATGAGCAGCGGGTCGAGGACGGTCAAGGGCTGAAAAACTCCAGGAATAGTTTCTTGAGAATTAATTTTTATAGCTGCAATAATCGTTTTTCATTTTCCAAAAAGCTGCATTAAGCGTCTTACTATCTTTGGAAAAAAGCATGGCGCTAGCTCTCAATTTTAGAAAATATTACTTTTTAAGGCTACAGTAGTCTTTCTCTCAAAACTAATACTTTTTGAATAAAAGCTAGTAATCCATATTTTTCTACAGTATGTCACCTTCATATAATCTGTATTCCTGATAATTCCGATCGTGTCGATGAGAACGTTGAGTTGCTGAAGGCTTTCATGGAGATTTTTAGCGACCGTGTGCCAGGGTCCCGCCTCAGGGGGAATCGTGGGCAGCTCCTCCTCGAATTTGGGGTATTCCTGGAAAGTTTTGAAATTAAAAAATAAGAAGATAAATGACTTAAATCTAGGAAAATTTCTATTATTTGCAGAATAGAAAACTTTAAAAGTATATTTCTTGAATTTAAAAATTTAATCTTTAAAAGATTTTTTAATTTAAAACAATTTAAAACCTCCTCATCATCCAGATCAGCCAAGTCCGGATTGTCGTATCGCTTGTCCGTGTCGATCAGGCTCATCCAATCAATTTGACGCGCCATTCGAGCGATGTGGTCCGGGAAAGCGTCCGGTCTGAAAATAGAAATGTTAAACTATTACGTTTTTTTCTAATTTCTAAAAGGGACTTTGATTTTTTAAAATTTTCTATCCGAAATATGTTGCCAAAGTAGCAAAAACTGAACTTTGCAAGAAATTTCTAGGCTGTTTCTTTTTAATTTGCAGATTATTGTATGAATATCGTACTTGACTCTCTTCTCAACTCCATCGAATAGAATCTCCTTAATGGTCCATTCCTGGACGGGTTCTAAGGCCGCATTCACTCCGCGGCGAGGGGGGTTGGGGTTATGTCCAGCGCCAGAACTCGAGGGGTACATTTTTAGTCTGAAAATTAAGATTTAAAAATTCAATCTTAACCCAAGATATACAAAACTTCATAGTATCAGGTCAATAAAATATACTTAAACATTAATTCAAAGTCTATTTCCAGTCTGAAAATAGAAATGTTGAAATTACACGACTTCGAAAAAAATTTTAACTCTCCATTATCCTCGAGATGAGCCTTTCATATGCATTCTGCGTCTATAGCCTGCGAAACGCACGTATCCAGACTAAAGGGAAATAAGAAGGAGCAGAGCAAAAACAAGCAAGCACATAGTTAAAGCTCGCGGGTACCCCTTCCCCCTTTCTTTGCAAGGGCTAATCTCGGAGACAATGGAGAGTACTAGGAGTTACGAAAATTAAATGGGTAGATGGCGCTCGGCTAAAAATAATGTCTTGGTATCTGAAATTCGTCAAAGGGTAGCTATTTCTGAGTTTCCAAATAAAAGTAGATATTTCAAATTCGTCTAAATCGGGCATAAAAATACGAACTCATGGTATAAAACCAATATATCATAAAAATTAAAAATAAAGACAATTTTTATTTTTTCAATTTTCAACAAACGTTCATCATTCTCAACTGCAACAATTTTTAAAACGTAGAGAAAAAACGAATTTTTAAAGTCTGAAGATACTAGATAGAGCTTAACAAAGATATACCGGATTTAGAGTCAACTATCTGAGAATCGGCACACAAAAACTAAGAAAAAAATCAATTTAGTAAAGATATAAATCAACAAAAATAAATGGAAAAGAATAGTAATCAGAACAAAGGAAAAATTCGAAAAATCAACAATCTGGCCAGCTTTGCTTCCACCATCGCTCAGTGCATGATGTACGTGCTCTCCTCCTCAAGATCGCACACCTCGCCGTGGAAAGAGATCTGGGAAATTTTTGAACATTTTTAATTTGCTGATGATTATCTTTTTCAAATGTTTTGAGCTTTTTTTAAATTTCTGCAGACTTGCAAGAAAGCAACTACGACTGCAGTGCAGTGCCGTTGCAGTTGCAGTTTGCGAAGAAAAGTTGCAGATCTGAATTTCTGATTCCCCAACCTTAATCTTGAAGTCCAGGTCGCGAACGTTTCTCTTGTTGGGAGACATTGAGAAGTGGCCCTCTAGCAGCTCGCCCTTTTTCACCGTCATCGCTTCCTGAAAATATAATTTTAAAAGCCAAGAAAAGTAAAATTTCTGTTGAATGGAAAGGCCAATTCTGTTTAACAGAAATCTCAACCTTTTCAAATGCCTCCTCGATCTTCCCCGTCTCTTAAGATCCGAATATATCAAACCCTTTATACCTGGAAATAGAAGACGGTCTGCTTCCAGTGAGTGTACTGCACGTCTGGGCCGGTGGAGAAGCCAGTCCGCTTGTGGCATTTCGAGAACTCGACAGTGAAGAACGTCACCAGAGCCTGGAAATGAAAAGCTGCAGCAACCCTCATTTTCACGAAAATTACAAGATTACTAAATTTTTGAAAAGACTACAGTAGTCCTGATTTTTAAAGATACCTGAATGTAGTCATTGCGCGTGGCGCGCAGCTGGAACGACGACGACCACGCGAGATCTTCGACTTTGACCGTGTAGAGATCCACCTGAAAAGAGATGGATTTTTAAAGGAGGTAAATCTTTTCCTAGAAAAACATTTTTCAGAAAAGAGATTAATCCCCAGTTCTCAGACTCACATCGATGAGGCAGTAGTTGTTGGTGACGACCTGTGCGTTGTCGACCACATCGACCAGTGGCTCTGTGATGGCGATCTCCCGAATAGCGGACATGTCGAAGCCGTACACGCTGTCCCACCTGCAACAGCAAAATTGATTATTATATCGTAATTTTGACTAACTGCAGTGAAGCAAGATAAAAATCAATATCTATGATTTTTCTTCTTCAATAAATTCAGAAAATAAGATTTTTAGAGGTCAAAATTTAAGTTTCACGGAAGTTCTTTCCCACTTTCAAACCAGTCACTTGAAAAATTCCTTTGAAGAAAACGAAATATGAAAATTCTGCGCGAGTTTTAATTTCCAATAATCTTTCACTCAGATCTTAGCAATGAAGCAGATCTTCTCCGTACCAGTGAATCTTGTCCTCCTTGTACTGTCGGTCCTCGATGGCGCATACGAACAACTTTGCCTTGTCGGGAAACAGCATTCCGTCCGCTGCGAGCCACTTGTCCCTCGCATAAATCACCGTGTTCAGCATCGACTCGTAGAACAGGCAATAGCCCATCCACTCCGAGATGATTATGTCCACCTGCAAATAGAGGAACGCTAACAAATGGTATATTGGAATTACCAAAAATGGTATTTGAATTGATATAAGGGTTAAAAAATTGTACCAATTGGTACGAGGATTGCCAAAAGTTGTATCAGAGCTACCATTTTTGCTATTTCGGTATCTTCTTGCCTTCTCGATGCCATCTGGCAACTCCTTGACGTCCTCGACCTTGGCCTGGATGACGGTGATCACGTGATCGAGTCGATTCGCCGCGATGATCTTCCTCGACTGCACCGCCATGTTCGAGAATTCCATCTGGAAGGAAAGGAAAATTTAGGCTTAACTTCGTTTTTCTTATTTTAATTTGAAGGGTTACACAGTAGCTTTCAGAAAAAATGGTCATATGCGTTCGAATCTCGGAATTTTACACTTGTTTAATTTTAGAACTTTGATACCGCAAAGACCCGCTTGGCCCCGGCCTTAGCAGCGAACATCGAGAGAATCCCGGTGCCCGAGCCGACGTCCATCACAACTTTGTCCTTGAACAGGTGTCTAAAGTCGAACAAAATTATCTTTTTAATTCGGATTTAACTTCAACTCTGGGGTCAAAATGTTCATCTTTCAAACCCCGAGGGTAATTTTCGTTTAAACTTAGTACTTGTTGTGGTACATGGAGTTTCTGTACGTCAGCGTGCGGACCTCGTCTTTAAGCATCTCCTGAATTTTTTTTTTTTTTCAATTTTCAAAACTTTTAGATTAAAAATCTTCCGTTTTCGAGATTTTTTATTCCATATTCCGAAAACGAACCTCGTGAATGCCGAAGTGGGCGTACGAGTCGAAGTAGTAGTCCTTGCTGGTCATCTCCTCGGGGTTCGTCGGCTTTGGTCCCGTCGCTTGGTCCGCAGCATTTGAAGGCTGCTCCGCGCCTGTACCGCTCTGCAATAAAATTCTTAGTTTTTTTTTCCAAACCACATAGATCTGCAGATTTTTACATCCGCGGGTGCCCACATGAACGAGATAGTGCACCAAATAGAGAGAGGAGAAGAGCATCTTTTGTCTCTCGAAAATACATACTATTTCGTTCATTCGGGCATCCGCGGGCTTAAAAATTGACAAGTCTGACTACAAATTATCGTATTCTCTCTAATAACAGCCCCGAAGCTTCAATCTGCAGTTAGAGAAAATACGGTAACTAGCACTGAAGTCAAAAATTGATGGATCTGGACATTTTAACCCAAGGGTCCGTTTTAAAATCTTTGTACCTGAGGAGCATTTTCTGTCTTGTCGCCAGAGCCGTTCATCGCTTTCCTCCTTCTTTTGAATTCCCACTCCTTTTTAACAGGACCTAAAATCGATAACTTGTGAAAAATCAAAAGATCCCATCCTAAATAAGGAAAATCGAAATTAGAATGGAAAACGAGAAGGAAATGGAGGGAGATATTGTCCAGTTGGCCCGGGATGATTAAGCCAATTATCCAGGCAAAAATTAGCATGATTTTCGAGGATTTTAGGAGAAAAAACGAAATTCGGAAAATTTTTGAAATTTGAAATTGGCCACTACGCGATTTACGAAATGGCTGACACACTAAACGCCGTGCACTGTTTAATACTCGAATATAAAGCACGTGCCCCTTTATTATTAATTTTTCACTTTTTTTGGTGATGATCCTCATTCTGGTCGAGTCGGCCACCATTCTGACACCTGCAGAAAATCCCATTGTAACTTTTCAAATTAGCATATTCTTGAAAGTGGGATTTGATTGTTTTGCCACGGTAAAACCTCCAAAACTCTGGAAACTAAGAAGATTTTCTTGAACTTTTCTTCCAAAAATTGATGTGTGTGTGTGTTTGTCTCAATTGTATATTCCAGTCTTTCAATTTCGTTCTCTGGACGAATTTAAAGGGGGAGAATAGAGGGGAAGAGGGAGAGGGACACTTCCCCTTTCTTTCTTTTTCTCTATCTTCTTTCTCTCTATTTTTCTTTCTCTAATCAATACTCTTTCTCTCTTCCCATTTTTCCAGCTACTAGTACAGCCAAGCCATATGTCTGTTGTCCAGGGCTTCAAGACTTCATTTCACATTTTCCCATTACCCATTGCACTCCGTTTTTATTTCATTTCCCCCACTCCACGATCTCTTATCACATGCTTTAGAGATATATTGGATTTTCAAGTCCTGCAGAATGATGTGTTTTTAAAAAGCTACAGAAAAATACGGGTATTTTTGAAAACTTGGAAAAATGGGGGTAGTTTTGAAAAATTTCCAAAAATAGGGTATTCTTGAAGATCTATGATTTTTGCTTCAAATTTTTTCGATTACTAATCTTTCCCACCCCTCTCTTTTGTTATTGTTATGATTCATTGTAATATGTGTCATGTGGCTGAAAATGATAGAGGAAAATTATTTGATCGAGAAAATTTCCATTTTCATGAGTAACTATTTCCCTTCCGTTTTATTGAGTTTTGGTCGATTTCGCCGGAAATCGAAATTAATCATTGAAAGAATTGCAGAACATGGCAAGCGGTTGAAGGAGACGGGGCATTTTTAACAAAAATTTGAAAACAACTAAAATCCGCTCCGAAAATGGAGAAGAACGTGCCCGTCCACATGCGCATGTTCGCCAATTGGGAGATGGACCGGACCGCCCCTTCCGCTATTCAAAGGTCGGATTTAAAATTGTATCAATTATCGAAAATGTTATTATCAGCTATAAAAATCAAGTTTTTAGATCCTTCAACTTGAACATCAACAGACTCGTCCTGAACTTTCAACCGACCCAAATCAACAGCATCGTCATCACAGCCAAACTCCAGGATTTGAAGAGAGGCAGGAGTCTGAGGTCGAATGAAATCGCCATCGAATCCAGCCATGGCAGAATCGACGTACCCCTCGATTTGGCTTTTACGATTCAGGTTGGGAATTTTTCAAGTTATTTTTTCTTGAAAAATCTAGGATTTTTTATTATGAAATTTTGTAAAGCTCATATTCTTTCTTGGAAAGTAGGCATATTGAATGATTTTCTATAAATTTTGAAATTTTTCGTAAATCCCCATTTTACGATTTCACGAACCGTTGTGTGTGTGTGTGAAACGAATTTGTAATTGGAGATGGAAAGGAAAGAAAGAGAAAGAAGGGAAAAGCCTTGTGACACTCCACTAAACACGACAATTGAATATCGAATGACGATGACGGAAAAGATCACTTTTGAATGAAAGATCATACTTTTACAAAAGAGACCATTTTTTCGGAAAAGGGATAATTCTTCAAAACTATTGAACAATCCTTGCTCTATTATAATTAGAAAACATTTCCAGTACCCCCATTTCCTGAAACGCAAAACGAACATTCTTCACATTCTAATTCAACGAAGACGAAAATACAAAAATCGACTACCAGGAGGTTTCAAGACTTTGGCCGTCGGAATGATCAATTTGACACAGGCAAGAAAAAAATAAACGATGTGAATTTAAAAAAAAAAAAGTTTCAGATTCTCCAACAAGGTGGGATTCGGGAATTGCCGCTATGGGTCGCAGAGGAGTCAGAAAAGGACCTGAATTCAGGTTTTTTTTTTTTTTTTTTTTTAAATTAACTTCCTTTCTAAAACTTTCTAAATTTATCCCCCTAATAAAAATCTTCAAAATTAGAATGGGGAGGGTTAGGCCATTTTATTGCTGTGAAAAGCCTAGCTACTTGGCAGCAATGGATGATTTTTGTTTGCGAATTACGACTTCTTTTCCTCCGCTTTCGCGCTGATTCGCTTGACTTTGAACTCGACCGCGTTGTCCTTGCCGCTGTCCGTCTTCTTCAGGGAATCGGGAACTGGCTTGCACGTCACTTTGTACTGAAGGATATCTTTTTGAAAAAGACAATTCCATATATCCCTTTGCAATGTTTGCATTTTGAGATTTAATATATGTTTGAGTTTAAATCTTACGATTTCATATATCCCCTCTCTACCTGAGTATCGTGCTTCGGAATCTGCAAGTGAGCCATCAGGTAGGGCGTCTGATACTCGGGCTGGACCTTATAAGGGAAGGAACAAGTGTCGATCCCGTTCACAGGATAAACCGTCACTGTTAGGTCCTAGAGTTTCGCAACTTTAAAAGTTATAACTTTTCTTTCAAATTTGACTTGTTTCTAATTAAAAAAGTTATTTTTCAATAAAATGGAATTTAAAAATTTCATACACTAGGCTCAGCCTTGCAGGAGACTAGAATGCGCTCGTTTTTGCAGTCCTAAATTTTGCAAAAAAATAAATTTTTGACAATTTTAAAAACCTTAGACCCTCCTTTCCCATCGAGCGTCCAGCCGATTATCTAAAAATTTGAAAATCTACATGTTTGAAGCTTTGTGAAAAAACCTTGGTGAACTTCAACATGATGCAAGGCTGTCCGGCGCTGAAGCCCATCGTGTTTTCCAGGGAGAGGCTAACAATTTCAATTATTTTGTGGAGAAATTACAGTAATCCAATATTTTTTTAGAAGAAAGTGCAATAATCCTCTTTTGAAAATGACGAAAAAACTGCTGTAATCCAAATAGATCCTTACTCATCGAAAGTGCACGGCCCGTATTCTGAACTGTTCCTCTCCACCTGACAGACGTGTTTGTTCTTCACAGCTGCAGCGTGGTTGGGGCACGACTTGGCTTTCGTCTCGTACCCACTCGAGGCTCGTGAGGGCTTTTCTAAAAAATAAGCATAAAAGTCCTAAAATTTGTTTAAACTGCATAAAAGTCCTAAAAATTGTTATTATTTTTCACCCCCGCTCCTAGAACTCTTCTTACTTCTCTGTCCCTTCATTATGTGCTTGTACCGAATGAGATGGTTCTCATAGGATTTGGCCTCCTTCGAGTTGAACACGATCGTCGTTCGATCGATGATGATTTCGTTCACGGAAAACTTTGTCGGATTCGGCTCGAATACGAGATCTGGAAAACATGCCCCCATTAGTAATTTTTGACCAGAAACCTGCTCAAACGCTAAGATTTTCGTGAGGAACAAGAACATATGATCCACTGGTAAATTCTGTTAAATTTGTTAACTATCACGACCTTATGTTCTTTATTGTTAGCCCTTATTCCCGTCCATCAGCAACCTTGCTGCGGCGTTGTGCATCGTTCTCAATCGCGCAATTGCTGATGGTTGTTTTGGCAATTGAGCACGTTCATTGCTCAATTTTGTTCATTCTTTTTTTCGATTTTTATGCCGACTTATTTTTCGGGAATAAGCGTAGGACGTTTCGGAAGGATAAGGGTTCATAAGGCCGTGCTACAGTGCGCATTTTCAAGGAGGAGCAGTTTTGATTTGTGAAAATTTTCTCACATGGCGTGCCTCCTATCAACGATCCCTCCCCGTAGTAGATGGGTCCGCTTCGACAGCGCAGATAGAGCAGATAGACGAACGTCCCTGCGAATATCGCCGCGAACGTCCACAGCACGAATAGATAAGCGAACGAGATTACTGCAATTTTGATCAACTCAATATAATCAGTACGATTAAAATGGATGGCTATTATTGATTTTTTTGGTGAAATTACCGTTAAAGACACTAGTTTTAATTTATAAGTGCGCGATTTGACAAGATCATGGTTAAACCGTGGAGGGTTGCTTTTGATTTTCAAGTACACGGGATTAACCCAGAGTACGGTCGTACTTACAATATGAATATGGCCCGATGTCGTATTCGTCGTGTTTGTTCTTCTGCTTGGCGCGTCGCTCCTCGTTCCGCGCTGCGGCCACCGCCGATTGCCCTTCCTTCTCCTTATTCTTGCCGTCTTTGCCTGTTCGACCCCCGGATTTCTGGAAATATTTGAAGTTTTTGGATCTCTGAAATTTGATGTAATAGTATGTATGGTGGATGGGTCTGGGGTAATTGTAGCAAAATTTGTTACAAATCACTCCAAATCCTGTATGATTAATTAAGAGAGCATAAGAAAGCGATCTCCTTCTTTCACATCCTTTTAATTTTACCGATTTTTGCGTGACGTCGTAGGTGGCGGTCATCGATTCGGCCGACGGCTTGGCAGGCCTCTTGCTCTTTTGTGATCTCTGAAACTGGTCTATTTTCTGGGAAATTTATCTTCTCAAAGTTTATGCTCCAGAACAGTTGATCTTCATGAAAGTTTGATCTCTTTTCTCGCCTCTGCGCTGAATTTGGCGGTCATCTTTGCATTGTTGTTCGTTGTCTCACTGCTGGCCTTTTCCTTCTTCTTGTTGATTCCCTTGTTTTCGTCGTCTTTCAACAGTGGCTCTTTTTCGATGCTGCTTGCCTCCATAAGTTTGAAGAAAATGATAGAGTTTTTAAAACTCGTGGACTTTCAGGGAAAATTCTAATTTTCAGTGCAAAGCATCGGCCGCCTGTATCTGACGAATTGCCAGTCCTTACCTCTGGAATTGGAATCAGAGCGGGAAAGGCAGGGCAAGAAAAACCCGGAAGGAGAGATTTCCGAGGAAGAAACGGATAGTGAATACGAGGAAATGCACATGGAAACCGAACTTCCGGAGTTGAGTGCCAGATCGGAAAGAACCAGGTAAATTTTCGATTTTTGCCCTCCCCGAAAATTTCTAGCAGTTCCAGAATTCGCGACCCGAGAAAATTCGCGCACCGGAAAAATATCAAACAGCGATTCGTCTCTCTGCTCAGGAAGTTCAAGGTTCCCGAAGATGAGGTACATTTTTGAAATGATTCTTAAAAGGCGAGTTTTCGGAAAATTCGAATATCGATTTTCCAGGCCTCTGCCACGTGCTCTTCTATCGCTAGAGCCCCGACAGCCAAGGAACTCGAAGCTTTGTTCGAGGAATTAGAGGGCATGAGCGATTCCGGACCGGAAATGGCAGCCGATGAAATTTCGATCGGGTCAAATCCAAGACCGGCATTGAGACCGTACTTCACAAGATCCAAAGAAATCCTACCCGCTATTTATGATCCGGTAAATTTTTATCCGATTCTTTTAAAATGAGTTCTTTTCCAGGAAGCCGACATCGGTTCTGATCACTCGGAAAGCGAAGGCGAAGATTCTTCATCCGAAGCGGAACATCAGAAAGAGAACCGGCTCGAAACTCCTATGGGTAGGGATTTTGGTGATTCCTCAATCATTTATAGCAGAGATAGCTAGAAAATTGAAATTTCTGCGGTGGCATTAATCCTCATTAGAACGAGGTGCGATCTCAAGAAATTGTGTAAAAGCGAGAGTCTGGTGCGACCACAAAGACTCATTTTGCACACTACTTTTTGTCCTCGCACTTCGTTCTAATGAGGATTAATACCATTTCTGAAAAATAAGATTTCTGGAATTTTTCTAAAAAACGTTGAAGATTATGAAATTTGCAGGCCTGACCTCAACTCCGCACACTCCGAAGGACGTGCATCAAGGCCACCGCACACCCACTCAGCCATTCGGGATCGAGAATTTCGAGCGAAAGGGCACCATCAACAGCCCTCCAAAGGGCTATTCGAATGGAGACAACACGGTACACGTTGCAGTTAGACCGTCAACCTCAAACCAAAGTGCGAGTTATAGCCAGGGTAGGTCGGCAAAATTTAAGCTTTAATTTTTCTTGCATAAATGAAATCATGAAAATATTCCACGTAAATTCCTATAGATTACGCTAGACAGTCTTAAAATAGTCATATTTCGAATCATGGTGACTTGAAATTCATTTAAAATTCTGAAAACGCTATTTTTCAATTTCAGGCTTAAACCTGCCGCATTCTTTGACGATAGGCTCGATTTCTCGAGAGAAGAAAATGGACATCAACCGAGTGACGAGCTTGACAGACCAACTCTCATCGTCTCTTTTGCCTGAATCCGCTTCCGACTGTCTTTGGCTGTGCTCTCTGGTAAGCATTTTCTAATTTTTAAAAATAAGGCTAAACTTGATTTAAAAATCTGTAATTTTGCTTTTTCAGGGAGAATTCTCGAATTTCTCGGCGTTCTCTCCAATTCTGAACATTGTCAATTGCTCTTCCTCTGCACAAACCAAGCAAATTATCGGGCAGGTTGTAAATAAGATCCAGAACTTGTAAGATTTTTTTTTTTTTTTTAATCTCAGCAAAGCTTATTTTTTCAGTTGCAACTCAAATTCGGTCGAGCCCTCTCTAACCTATATTGGAATCGCGGGAGGCGACAGATTACTCGGACAAGTAATTAACTCATTTAATTGAACAATTAAAGCCTAATTACCCAACTAACTTCCAGGTACTTCGAGCTTATGTGGATTGCCTGCATCACAAGTCGTCGTCAAATTGGTTGCAGTACCTGAGATTCATGCTCCTACCGTATCCGAATAGTCTGTGCGGGAGGATGATTGAGGGTAAAATTCGAATAAAAATGAAATGGTATCTTTTCTTTCAAAGATAATTCCCGAGAAAATTTTTGGAAAAAGATACCTTTTCCCTCCTGAAGAATAATTTTTTCAGGAATCGATGTCCAACTCGATCAGCTTTGCCGCGACATCTGGGAGCGTTGGGCCGAATTGTCGTCTTCCGAAAAATCCTCGGTAGCCGAAAAATTGGCCCAGTGGCCCAAACAGACTCAGGGAAGCAGAATCAGCTTGCCGATTGGAGAGGTCATGATGCAGGTCTCCGAGAGTACAAATGAGGTAGTTTTATCGACTTAAAGACTTTTAATTATTGACTTTTTCAGCCCGAATCCGAACTCATTTTCGTGCCCTTCCTGACCGAAATCCGAGTCGGAGCGTCGGACGACGTCACGACGGATTCAGAAGGCCAGACGTCGTCTCCGCGAAGCAAGCAGCAACCAACCATCTCTTCAGAAGCCACGACGACAACTCAGGAAGAGAGGGAAAGCAGCATGTCGAAGGATAGTGGTAATTAACCAGTGTTAATTGCTCTAATTAAATGGCTAATTGGGTAACTCATTTTTTGTTAATTAAGGTGCCTCTCCTCCGAACAGCCCCTATGCGAGGTCAGATATTTCCGCAAGGGAAATGTCCGTAGAGTTTTGGACCAATCCACTTGGGGTAGGAGTGTTTGCATTTTTCTTGGAAAAGTAACATTTCTCAGGAAAACGTCGCACTTAATGCCTCTTTCGGGAATGCTACCACCCCAACGAGCAAGAAAGACAACTCCAAATCAACGATAAAGTCTACATTCAGGTCTTTGATCGTCCATAGGTCGGTCTTAGTCGAAAATAGGAAACTATTGATTTTTTCTAGTTTTTCTATGAAATGAAAATATTGTTTTCCAGAAACCACAGTAACGCCCTACTTTCGATGTCCTACGTGAAGGAGAAAAAGAAAGACAAAATGCTCCACAAATTGGGCATGAAAAAGGGACAGGTATGCTAATTTGTAATTTTCAAGCAAAACTATTTAAAATTCAAGAAATCCGATCTCGACATGTCACCCGTGCAAATTTCTTCGATTACTCGAGTGCTGTGCTGTCCCACTAGTAAACACCACTCGTTGAACGGTAGAAATTGAAATTCGAAATTCTTCTGAGAACGAAAACTTAAGTGTTCGTTGATGGTGCCCTTCACTTGGGAGTACGGTACTTCCAGACGTCCGCACAGTGGCAAACTCACATCAAGACTTTCCCGCTGACTCTTCTCTCACAAATCCGACCTAACTCAGAGGCTTTAAATCGATAATTTGAAAATATTCTGTAACTAGAGTGTGCATCTTCTAGTGCTATTTGTAAATATCGCCGGTTATCATTTTTCCTATTTATGAAAATTTAGTGCTATTCTGTTCAAGTTCATTTCTATTTTCCAAAATTATCCTGCCCAAAAATGCTGAAAGGTTCTATCTTTCGAAGCACCACTCATTTAAATGTTGAAGATTCCTTTAAAACATAATTTCTTGCCTTTTATCTGAGAAAAAGTTATTCGAATTGTTGAGTATTTTACGCGGTCTATTTCCTATGCTACAGTATGTATCTAAAAATTACAGTATCTTTTCCTTACAGAAAAAACCCTTCAAGTTGTGCGAAATCTACTTAATTTTTGTACATTTTCATATTTCAAGAAGCTTTCCAAAAATTCACAATTCACGATTTCCATCACACAGAAATTTCATGTTTTTCGAGATTTTTCAAGTCCGAAGACGAAACTTTCATTTTGTTTTTACCTAATGACCAATAAAAATTAGCGTACATTTGAAATTATCGATTTTTTTTTTCGAAATTCATTTCAAATTTTGTCGGTTCGAAAAATGGTCGCAAGAAGCAGGACACAGGCAGATGCGATTTCTGATAATTTCATTTTTAAGTAAAAAGTGAATTTTTGTTTTCCGCGAAAGAAGCAGTCAATCGAAGCGTTCATTGCCAAATTAACAAATCGGAGAAAAGTCGGACTAAAAATCGCGACAATAAAGTTTGCAACCAATTTATGCAAGATTTTTAAACTTTTATTTTTATAAGGCACTCAAATAATTTGAAATCACAGCCTATTCATCCAAACGTTCAAATTTAAATTTAAACCCGATTTTTTTAGTTTTTGGAATTATCGTTGATAAGTCAGAGTTGAGGTACGGGCGACTTCGCAGCTTCGTGGCTCTGCGATTCAGAATGACAGTACAAGTGGGCTAGAGAGCCATCCGAGGCGTGTCTCACGAACGCGCTGAAAAATATGGTTTCATTTGAAAATGGAGTACTCTCGTTTTTCGAAAAAAAAAACATTTATCTTTCTTAGAGAAAAAGATCATTAGTTTTTCACTTTAGAAAATAGATTACTGTAGATTTCTTCTAGAAAGAATAATGTAGTTTTATTTTTCTTAGAAAGAAGGATTACTGTGTAATTAGTTTTTATCTTCCAAAATACGGTAATTTGAACCTGTTGCCAATCTTCTTTCCGCATATGGTGCATTCGTTTGAATTCGTGACGACGATTTTCGTGGCTTCAGCTTTTTGAAGTCTTTCCTTATAGCGGCCGAAGGCGCATTCACTCAGCGCGCAGCGGATTGTGTACTCAAATAGTTATCTTTTTAAACTTTTTTACTTTTATTTTCTTACCGCAGTAGCCTGGTCCAATTTTGTCTGGAGTACCGCCGTCAATGCCTTTGACAGAGTCCTCAAAGAAGTGGAAGCCGGGATCAGGTTGAGGGCGGTTACTGAAGTCTTTCCGATTTATTTTGATTCGAACTTTCCAATTACCGGTATCAATCCTATCGGCATGTCTCGTGAGTATTTGAATTGCTGAGTAGACATCTGGCTGGGGAATGGGTAATTGTCGGTCGGTTAATCCGGCTATCATTGGATCTGAGGGAGTGACGAGGGAGCGGAAAAGGGTCAGGTAGACCTGAATTTGTTTTTTTTTTTCAATTTTATTACTTTTATTTTAACTTTATTTTTTACCTGTGAATTAGTCTCGTCCTCGCGGTCGAAATACAATCGGCAATATCTCTCCGCAGCCTCGATGTCCCGTAATAAACAGGTATAGATCGTTAGAGCCTGAAAATTTGCAATTCTTTTTTATTTTTAAAGAATTACTTCCAAACCTGTTCGTGTTGTTTCAGTCGGCCTAGAATCAGCGCTCTTTCTTCGTAAAATCCGTCGCTGTTCAGTTGCAGCAGAATTGTCTGGATTTTTTTTTTTTAAATCAGAGTTAACAAATGCTAATAGACGCTAACATTTTTAACCCCGAGTTAATTCACCTTTAGCTTTTAATTTTTATAAACTCAATACCTGAGGGCTGTAATACAGGGAGAAATGCAGGAATTTCAACAAACTTCTTCGGTAGAGCCCCAAATCACCATCTTCTTCTCCCGCTCGGGTGATGTTTTCATCTGGAATTTATTTCTTATCTATTTCCTAATATTTTATTTTTATTTTACCATCCGGAAAAGCGTGCACATAGTCCTTGTAGAGCGTTTTGACTTTGGTGACGTAAAATTCTGCCAGAGTCTCGTGAAAAATCGGCCGGACCTCTTCCCATTTGTAAATTAGATGCTCCTGAAAATTTAGGTTTTTTTTTTTAATTTTCAAAAATGAAAGTACCAAGTACGGAATAACGGCCCTGACGCACTCTTTCCTGAGAAACTCCAAAACAGCTTCTCGATTCAGACTCCTGGCCAATTCCGATTCTTCGTCGATGAAAATCTGGAAAGAATAACGAATTTATTTCTGGCACTTTGTATTTTTCACTCCTATACTATTTTCCCAGAAAAGAAAGTGAATAAATTAATGATCGTATTTTTCCCACCAAAAGTCCCGTCTCAGCATCCTTATTCAGCACCCATTTGGCGTATTTGAAGATCAGCTCCAAGTGGGTGTTTCCCAGGGTTTGCAGGTAGTCGACGGTTCGGTCGAGGTCCTTGAAAAATGGCTCCGCAGATGGGTTCAGGAACTGCTCGTGAAGGAGGGTAAGGGCTGAAAAATTTGGGATTTTTCAAGATTCCTTTTTATTTTCGAAAACCTACCCATTTCATGTTTCTTTCTGGACTCGTAGAGAATGTACAGCGACTGAAATCGGCCTTCCCTCTTTAGAATAGATTCAGCATCCTCGAAATAGCAGGAATTATCCTTCAATCGCAGTAGAGAATCTATCAGACTTGGCTTGGTCTGAAAACTTTATTTTTAAGGGAATGATTTTTAAATTTTGTTCAATAGGACATAGAAAATGATATTTGCTAGTGTTTTTTTTCTAATTTTTCAGGAAATATGACGTTTGCTACAGTAATCTGATTTCTAATTTTTAGAGATTATGCAAATTTCTAACGTACCTTCAGATAGCATTTCAATAAAGTCGTATCCAGGATTTGCAAAGTTGTGTGGAGCTGACTCAATTGTTCCCCGGTTAGCTGCACAGATCCCGAAGCCTTGTTTTTCATGTAGTTCGCCAATTGGCAGGCGTAGTCGGTTCGAACCTAAAATGAACATTTTATGCTAGCTTTATACTCTCCACTATCTTCGAAATCAGTATTGCCTCTGTCTCTACACTGAGTAAAGGCGATGGTGAGAGTGAAAATAGTGTAGAAAGTGAAGAGGGTGCGGCGAGAACACAAGTGGACAAGGAGGAAAGGCTTCGCGCACCTCCTCATTTGTCCAGAGACAGGGACAATGCCGATCTCAGGAATAATGAGAGTAAGTATCTTCTGAAGTCTTAGAGAACGATTTTCCCAATTTTGTTCAACAGCAATTGGACTTCTATTGAACAGAGCCAAGTACATTCGCCCTTTTAATATTCAAATTTATGTTAATTTCGACAACTTAATCTTTACTTGAACAAGATAGTCTCCCAAAGCGAGAAGAGCCCTCTTTTTGTCGTTGGCAGGCATGTCAGAGGCTACCGTATTCCTCTGCAGTTTTTCTGGGAGAAATTCGGGAAACAGTTGGAGTACAATAATGACGTCTGAAAATTGACTTTTAAAAGATTCTCTTCGTGAAAAATACCGCTTTTGATTTCGGCGTAGAGGTCGAATGACTCTTTGAATTTCTTCTGATTGAACAAATTCAGCGCCGCCTGCCGCTTCATTTCGATTTTGTTTTCCTCCGTGAAAATGTTCGAGGTTTCCTGGAATTTTTAATCTCTTGAAACTAAAGAATATTTTATGTTAGTTTGAGAACAAAAAATACCGCCAACTTGATCGCCAGATCAAAATGCTTTTCGTTCAGCAAATACGAGACGTTTTTCCTCAAATTTTTCAGCGAGTCCAAAAGCAAGATATCCATTTGGCTCGCCACGAAAATTGAGCCGCTGAAATAAAAAACAAAACTAGTTTATTTTAAAGGGCTAATTGGAAAAATACACGATCTATACGAGATGGGATCTGATAGGGAAAAGATTCTTTCCGCATACTATTTCATAGGTAACGATTTACTAAATGCGCTATTTTTTCGAGTTTTCAAATCTTTCCAATTAAAAAAGTAAAAAAGAACCTGATTCCTTGCTGAATGAAGGCCGCTTTGGATATCGTTATGTTCTGCACTAAGAGAGGGGGATCCACGCAGCGGATTTCGATTCTTCCTTTCGGAAACAGGGTGAGAAGATACGGGTAATCCGATACTGAAAGAAAGACAGATTAGGTTTTCGGAAATTTGATAAATTCAATTGAAATTTTTTAAAGTAATTTTTAAAAATAAAAAAAAACTATCTTACTCATATCAATCGGAACATCATTGAATTTGATGGGTGTCAGGTCGTGCGAAATCTTCCCGTTCAGCCCGTAGAATTGCAGGGTTTTGTTCACACAGACCCCGATCAGTTTTTGACCGGCAAGAAAAACGAGTTTTTGAACGTCGGTAGGCTGAGAGGCGAGAAGAGGCACAGGATCGCCGAGCCATTTCTCAAAATTTGAATTTTAAAAATCTACAGTAATCTTTGCTTACAATATTTTGCAACAACAAGTAATTTTGCTTTCTTGGAAAATAAAAAAAAAACTTTCAATAATCTTTACTGTTTCTGGAAAATCTATGGTGGCGCATTTTTTGCTCGCAATCGAGTTTAGCGCGAGATGGAAAAGAGATGGAGTCTAAGCCCGAGCTGCGAGCAAAAATACCACCACTACAGTGTTTTTGTATTTTTTACCTCAACCCCCTTTTCAGCTTCTGAAGTATCCGAAATCAAAAGCATCTGAACGCATTCCGCTTTGGTGGAGAAATAAACCGATCCGGAGTAGTACCTGAAATTTATATTTAAAAAAAAATAAATTAAAAAGGAAAAACCTCAGATTAGTGACGTTTTCATTGAAGACGTATTTAGTGATGAATTGCACATCGGTGAAATCTTTCTTGCTCCATTTGAACAAGTGAAATTGCTTCTTGGAATTAACCAAAATGTACAGGTCGCCTGTCGTCTGGAAAATAATATTTTTACTTTTCATTTTTTCTAAAATTTTCACTTTCTACCTTCACATTCCAATGCACGAAGCTGGAAATGGATCGAATTTTATGGAGCACCGAAATCACAGGATATTCCTCGCCGAGGAAATGCGCGGAGAGCTGAAAAGAAATTTCTAAAATTAAAAAAATGAGAAAAATACCTGTCCATCAGACAATGACAATAGCAGTTCTTCTCTTTCGCAGACGCCCATTTGAGTGACGGCTTTTCTCTCGAAGCCCCGACTAAAATCACTGAAATCGAACGACATCCGGTCTGAATTTCAAAAAAATCAAAATCTTGGAGAAAATAAAAAAAAAATACTTGAGTTAGAAGGTGTGTAGACGACGAGACAACCCGTTTTACCGCCTATCAATATGCTCTGGGTCGAGTCTGAAATTAGCATATTTTATTATGAAAGATGAAAGATAAAATACCTTGATAGGCTAAGCAGGTAATTTCCAAAGGAAGGCGCAACGCGACGTCCGTCATCCAAAAAGCGTCGTACATTTCTGAGGCCATTTTTTCGAATTTTCAAAACTCCGTCCTCACATCAGATTCCTGGAAGATAATCGGTCAATTAGCTCGAAAATTGCAGAAGAAGACGAAAAAATTCAGGTAAAAAATATTTTGGCGAATTCTGAAAGAAAATCAAAGTTCGAAAAGATCCATGGTAAAAGCCACCACTTTTCTCGTTCTACTAAGATTGCAAGCAGTGTGTGGCGACTTTTACAAAGAGTGATGTGGTTTACGAATGGATGAATTTTCGAAATGAAGAAATCTAGAAAATAGATGAGGCTTACAAGAAGCTGAAGATAAATTGAACAAGCCACGCCCACTCAAATTATGAACATGTCACGACTTTGCACTTCATTTTCATTATGCAACTCGTTTTTCTCTTTTTTCACTTTATTTTAATTTTTTGGCATTCAGAAACTTGGAGATGTCGATTTCGCTGCAGTTCTGTAGGAAATCGGCGGTTTTGCTGTCGCAACTCAATACCAATGTCAGGGTTCTCAGGTATTCCTTTTAATTAAAAAAATATTTTAGCTTTTTAAAATTTTTCAGATATTCGAGCGACGGGTTCAAGTCAATTCTGGGAGAGCCGACCGTCCAGAGCCCCTTCGCCAATCCACTCCGAAATCGGGATCCCTCGACACTTTCTGTAAATTTTGAAATCTCCCATAATCTCCTCCAAGACTAGTAGTCACTTCGAACGAAACAGCATGGAGAAGAGAATAGTTTCTATGTTATTCCATCAAAAGTGGCTACTTATTTCGGGGGCTATTTTACATTTTTCAGATCACTCTCACCCCATCGCTCGACAGCCAAACCATTCAACTCAACGCGGACGAGCAGAAGTTCGAAACGCTGGAGGTTAATTAAATTATAAATATGAAAAATAAATAAATAATGATAAAAAAAAATCTCAGGAAGCCACGAAAAACATTGTGAATTCCGCACTGGAAGACCAGAAAAAGATCGAAAAGGCGGCGATTTTGGCCGAAACGATGAAACAATTCCAGTCGGAAAAGGCAGAAAAAGTCGTCCAAACCGCGGCGGCGTCTACTTCGTCGTCATCGAACTCAGATGGGGGCGGGTTCACGATTGATGAGGTACGGTATTTTAGAAATTATTTTAATTTGAGCCGTAATTTGAAGAAATAACGATGTTTGAAATCCATTTTATTGGGGGTTTTTCCTTCTTGAAAGTGACGATATTTGTATTTTTATTGCGTAATTCTGTAGATGAAGATGCTTAAAATGATTTTAACCATAACTTTCGTAAATGATGTTGTTTGAAATTCAGGAGTCAGCTCGTGAAGCGGAGAAAGAAAAGAGACGTCTTCGATTGGAGCGGAACACCCGAATTGGAGGTTATGTTCTGATGGGCAGCACTGTGGTTGGGTTCATATTCTTCTGCGGATATTACGGTATGCTAACTTTTAAGGTCACTAAAATTCGCGCATTTTAGGATTGATGTAATAAAATATGCGAATTTCTAGGATTATTATTATTATAAAATATGCTAGCTTTCAGGAAGAGCTCCCCGCGATGAACAAGGCAATGTGATTGGGGACGAGTTTACGGGCAGCTATTTGGCTCCATTCTACAGGATCCTCAACTCGTTCAAGCTGTGGAAAGATGTGGGTTTTTTTTTTTTTAAATAAAAATAAAGGAAAATTTTTCTTGAAATATTAAATTTGAAGATTGACGATTTGTTTTTCTAAAAAGACAACAATTTTCCACATCTTCTAATAATTGAAAATACTCTAAAGTTTTTTTTTTAAACTAAAACATCTCAAATTTGAAAATATGGCTTTTAAAATAGACCAAAGGGGTAAGCATAACTTTACAGTTTATTTTTTGTTGTTGTTTTAAATGATATCTATTCGTCTATTCATACGTCCCTCTAACTTATTTAAAAGGCGAAGATATAGATTCATTTTTCAGTATGTAGTCGAGCCAGCCCGAGAGAAGCTGCTTCCCGACCCTCTGCCGGCGGGATATCTGCAGCCGAAATACACGATTATCATCGAGATGAAGAACGTGCTGGTGCACCCCGAATGGACCTACAAAACCGGCTACAGATTTGCGAAGCGGCCTGCTTTGGAATATTTCCTAGATGTAGTGGGATATCCCAACTTTGAGGTGAGAAATTTATTGATTTTGCCCGACCAAGTAGTCAAATTGTCGCTTGTGCTCAGCAAAATTGTCAAAGAACATATTATTCATTTTCTTGTCAAAAATCTACAGAAAAGTCGAACGAAAATAGCAAATGTTTGCTTATCAAAATTATTTTCAGGTAGTGATCTACACATCCGAATCGATGATGACCGGTGGTCCAGTGGTAGAGTCGTTTGACCCGAAGCAGCGCATCATGTACAAGCTGTTCAGGGACTGCACCAAGTACATGCACGGCCATCACGTTAAGGTTAGGGCTTCATGAAGTTTCATTTTTGCCAAAAATCTATTTTAATGACTTAATTTGGAAGTTTTTATTTCCAGGACCTCTCGAAATTGAACCGTGACCTCTCCAAGGTGATTTTCATCGATTTCGACGCCAAGTCCGGTCAGCTCAACCCGGAGAACATGCTGAGGATTCCCGAGTGGAAAGGCGACATGCAGGACACTTCGCTGGTCGACCTAGCCGAGTTGTTAAAGAGTTAGAATTTTATTTTGGCAAAATCATGCCTTCAATGGGATTCCAGCCATCCACCTATCTGACCCAGAAGATGTGAGGCCCTTAATTCAGTACTACTCACAATTCGATGATCCAGCCAAAGAGTTCAGAAGGAGAGCGGAATACTTGGCTCAGTTGGTAGGGAAATTGATTTTTGACGTCTGGTAAAACCCGGTATTAATGAGATTCGAACTTTCAGGAAAAGGAAAAAATCTCGGCGAAACAGGACGACTCCCTGCTGAAACGGTACACTGGCAGACTATTCGGGTTCCGAAGACATACCTCCGTCTGAAATGGCCATATGGCTCGGTGGATAGTAGGCTGATTTTAAATTTTGCAGAAAAACTGGTGAGTTTTCAACTTTGCCTTTTTGAAAAGGTGATTTTTTTTATTTTTGCTCAAATTCATATGGTCTCTTTTGAACATTTTTAAAAATGAGAACTTCGCTAGTCTTCGAAAGTAGGCAATTTTTACCGGAATTGGTTTGGTCATTGACCTCGTTTTTCCCTATAGTTTATAATGTCAATCCATCTCGCTCATCAATTTCTTTAGTTTTCCCTTTTCAAATTTTCTCCCTTTCGATTTCAATTGTTAATTATCGATTCATTTCCAAGGAATTCCAAACCTTCATCCAAAAAAAATTCTCTCCAATTTTTTCCGATTTATTTGTTTTCGAACTATTTACTCTATTTCTGCAATTCTATTACTTTACTCTCTATTTTCCTCTTTTTAGAACGCAAATGTTAGGCTTATTTAGACCGTTTTAGTAGGTGATCTTTATTGTTACTTTCAATTCGTTGTTGTTAATCATGATTCGTTAGAATTCATAAATATCTTAAATTTTTTAAATTAGAAAGAAGTAATTTAATTGCAAATTCGTATAGACCGAATTTTTAGTTATTTATGATTGTTCGAGAAATGTTCATAAATTTGGGGGCGATGAATTAGTTTATTCAGGTGCGAAGGGTCGGAAATTATGGGAGCTGCGATTTGAAGCCTACCGGTTTACGCGATTCGAGAAAATCGATAGAAGCAACACAAGAAGCATCGCGTGTAGCACAATTTCCGGTCCGGTTTTTGCAACTCGGCGCTAAAATCTGTTAGAAAATAGTCCGGTAAATACAGTTTTCACTTAAAATGTGCTCCATTGCTAAAATTTAAAGAGAAAATTGTCCACTTTTCTATTGTGGGGATTTTTAGGTAGAAAATCTTAATTTAAAAATTTTCAAAGGCAAATTTATAAACCGACCAGATTTCCCCCTTTTACATTGGTTTCTTTCGCAGATATAACCCAGCCAGTTTAGAGTCTCTCCCCTTTTTGATTTAACCGATATTTATCGATTGTTTTTTCTGCCAGCTCTGTACAAATAATACTAATCATATTCAGGCTGTCGAACGTCACTCTGCGTCTCTGCCCCTCGCTCTCTCGCAGACTAAGAAAAATGGTGTGTTTTTCTGGGTAATTAAACCAGGACAGGGATATCAGCTAGCTTTTTGCATTCGACGTATCGCAGATTTCATATATCTGTGTTATTGACCTTCGAAATTGGTTCAAATCCTACCTAAAGGGAGATTTTATCCTTTTTTTTATTTCTATCCTTCTCCCTTTCTTTATCACTTTTGTTTATCTCTTTTCTTTCTTCCCCACTTTTTGATGTCTTTTTCTCTATTCACGCCTTGCGCGAGGTTTCGCTATTCCCTTTTGTTTTATTTTCTTTTGACTTCGACGTTTCTACGCTTTTGCGCATTTTCCCCGCGTTGTCAAGTGCTAGAAGCTCGTTTTTCTGAAACAGCTCAGAAGAGAAATCATTTTATTAGTTTTTGAAAAACTTGAAATTTAGGGATTTTCTACAGAAAATTATTATTTCTAAGTATTTTGAATAGTTTTTTTGAAGTTTGTTGTTTCAAGTTTTCAAGCAAGTGTTTGCTGGCGGCGCCATTTTGCCTTTAAGGCGGATTTTCAGAAAGATGAATGATTTGAATCGCCGACTTTCACTTGTCTCTGATCTCTCCATTTTCCGTACTATTTCCCCTTTCTGACATGGAGATTCCTTCCTTCCTCTTTTTTATTTGCCATTCTGTATTCTGTATTCTGTATTTGGTATGTTGGTATGTTGGTGATAGGATCGTTCCATGCCATTGATACCCATTTCTTACTTCCTTTCTTTAGAAACTTGTTAGTTGTCCCTACTTTTCATTTTTATCATGTCTACGATTTTAAACTATTACATTTTGACGTAATTGATCATAATGGTGTCATCAAACCAAAGAAAATAGATTTTAAAAAATAATTATTGGCTTTGTTTTATTTGTCTTTTCAGATCCATCTGAAGTTTATCATGCGAATTAGCCTTTTATTCGGCTGTTTGCTATGCATCGCAATCGCTTGGGGTCAGTGGCGGACAAATCAGGTTTTTACTTTGATTTTTCTAATTTCTACACTTTAGGACTTACCTAACTTGTATTTTCTTTTTAAAAAATCCAACTTACAACAAGTTTTCAGAGATCTCATAGACTGTCTGTGCTTCCCAAAACGTCCACTCTCAGGTTATGCAGAGATTTCAATAATTCGGTAAGATCGACTAAAAGTTTCAAAAATTTAGAAAAATTCATTTTCAGACGAGATTGAGGGAGATTTTGAGACCGACTTTAGTGCCTAGAATTGTGGGAACACAACAGCACCGTCAAGTTGCGGAATACTACCGGAATTTTCTGTTCAATTTGGGATTTCATACTGAGTGGGACGAGTTTACGGTAGGTTTTATGCTAGTTTTTCCTCTTTAAATCCAATTTTCAGGACAATACTCCCCACGGCCCTCAGACTTTCCGGAATCTGGTTGCGACCTACGATGAGCACGCTCCCAGAAGATTCGTTATGGCCTGTCACTACGACTCGAAAATTTTGCCGGGTAGAAAATTGAAAATCCGGAATTTAGAAATTTGAAACTTGGCCTTTAGGACAAACGATGATAGCCGCTACCGACTCCGCGGTGCCTTGTGCCATGATGCTAGATATCGCTCTGACCCTGGTGCCCTACATGTACAAACGGGTGGCTCAGGTAAATTTTTTTTTTATCTGAAAGCCAGTCTTTTAATTTTCTTTCAGAACGTCGGCCTCCAATTGATTTTCTTCGACGGCGAAGAGGCGTTTATCAACTGGTCCGATCAGGATTCCACTTACGGATCGAGGTATATTTTTAATGTGTGTTTTTTTTCTAAATTTAATTTTGAAATACTATTTTTCAGACACCTGGCCAAAAAGTGGGAGGCGAAATGGTACCCCTCAACGAGCGGCAGTAATTTCGAATTGAGTCGGGAGATTGATAGAATTGTGAGATTTAAAAAAAAATGCATATTTTTCTTGTCTTCTTTTCAGGATGTTTTGATGCTGCTGGATTTGTTAGGCGCAGCAAATCCAACGATTTCCAATACAGCTGGTTTAGGAGCGAACCACCTATTTACGAAATTGGCTGAACTTGGTAAATTTCATTTTGTTAATTGTATTTCAATTTTTTTCAGAGCAAAAATTACGTGGTCTCGGGTGCACAAAGACGCCGTACAACATTTTCAGTTCGCGAGTTTCCCACAACGCTGTGGAAGACGATCACATTCCTTTCATGCAGAGAGGTGAGATTTTTGAAAATCCGTAGATATGAAATTAAAAATTATAACGAAAACATTTTCAGGAGTTCCAATCCTCCATCTAATTCCCGTCCCGTTCCCGAAGGTATGGCACACCGCAGCGGATAACGAAAGGGCCCTGGACTACAACACAATCGACCATTTGACAGCGGTTTTGCGGGTCTTTGTAGCCAAATATTTGGGAATCGCCCCTCTATAACTTTAAAAAGAATTGGACTAATTTATTGTTTATTCTAATTTTCTTGGGTCTAGTGATACTAGGGATTATTTTATTTTTAGATTTTTTAAAAGAACTACTACCCTGAAGGTTCAAGAATGTGTTCATTTTCAAAAATTACCCAAACACTCGAAAATGTCTGTATCTAGTCAAGCGTGCATTGTCACTTTCAGCTACATATCTAACTTTTCATCGATTATTTTAATTTTTCCATCAAAATGAATCCTAAACGGGCCATGATTTGTGATATTTAGAAGTATTCACGAAAGAATCTAAACAGTTTCAGAGAAAATAAAGAACTTTTAAAATCAAGTGAATGTCTGGGTTTACACGTTTCAACGTTAATGATGTATCTGCTAATGGAGCTCGGTCTTTTGCGTTTTATTTTTATTTTTACTTCCATTTTAATTTTTAGAGGCTAATCATAAACTAGACCGAATTTAAATTTCACTCATTTGTAAATTGCACCAAAATTGTAGAAAATTCCTCTCAAAATGAATGAAGATGTCAAAAATTAGTGCATTGTTTAGTCGATTTCTAAAATGTCTCATTTATTCTAATTTTCAGGTACCATAACCCGATGGGCCTAATCAGCAACGAGCAGTTCCTCGGAGAGCTGGCCGCGTTTTACATCAAATCGAGGGAGGGCGGCTCCAGGAATGTCTCCGTCACGATGAAGCCTCGTAGGTTTTTATCTTTTACACTGGTTTTATTATTTTTCTAAAAGTTTTCTTAAGACAATTCTAAAATACATGAACCTACTTGTAGAAAATTTCGATATTATGAACAAAATTTAAAAATAAGTTTTCTAAAGAAGACATAGTTTCGATGATTTTTATAAATTACAATTTGAAATTGTTTTCAGATGACGGTAAGTCCAAAGCGCAGCCCAGAGGGACGGAGTTTTCGACGTCGAGCGCCCAGTGCCTCTTCAGGGCCAAGTTCGGCAACAAGAAAATTAGCACCGCGGTGGGATTTTATTTAGCTTTCAAATTAAAAGATAATGCGGCTCAAATATATTTTCTTAAATCTAACACTTTGAACCTCATAGCATTATTTATTTATTCAGATAAAAATATATATTCAATTTAACTTTTATATTTTCTGAATAGTTAACTTCTACATTACACAAGATATATTTCGAAATATGAAGATAAAGAATTAAAAAATAATGACGAGTTAAATTTTTCAGGTGCATCCTAAAGACGTGAACAAGTTCGTGATTTCTTACTCGGCGCTGCTTCGCGCAAACATGGACAATCTGGAGAAGCAGAAAAAATCCGACGAGAAAAAAGAGGCTAAGAAAAAGGCCAAAACCGCACTCGTTAAATCGTGAAATATGGTAATTTTTAAGTATTATTGTTTGTAAAAAATAAAAACTATTTATTATTTTAAAGTTGTTGAAGAATATCAATATTGAATGCAAATGAGAACATAGATATTCGTTGAATATCAACAGAAGAAAATATTTAAACTCAAGTTTTTGGAAAATCGTAAGTAGTAGTTTCTATTCATTGTTTACGAAATAGTACGATTATTTATTTTCTTTTGATAATTTTTAAACATGAATATTCGATGAAAATCTCTACAGGCAAAGCTCGTGTTAGACCGAGAAAATGAATAACGTTCGACCCAATGTTTAAATTCTGATGAGAAGAAAATGAAAGGAAGGAGAAGATTTTTGAGCAAGACGATATTTTAACGGAAACTTTCGATGTGCTGACAAGAGTGATAAGAAATCTGATAAATTTATCATTTTAGTTTTATCATCGTCTTACAGGCCTAATTAAAACCGAAAACTACTATGGTAAATCGACCTTTATGAGCCATGATTTAAAATCTAAAATAAACTGGGCAATTACTAAATGGCGGAATTCTATATTTAGAGATAAACAAGAGGATAAAATTTTAAAGAAATAGTGTGGAAGAGACACTCCGCCGCTTAGTAATTGCCTAAATTTTGAACTCTAAAAATTCGAGTTTAAGGCTTGTAAGACTGATAAATAATAATTACAAATCAAAATTGCAATAATTATGCCGACAAGTATGGTGCGGACCAAAATATGGCTAGTGAGGATGCGATGATGAAAATCGTGAATAAATAGAGGCACATTCGATCGACGACCATCGCCGCGAATTTCCAATTATTTGTCGCCTGCTCTTCTTTGTCGGTTTCTACCATTCGCTTGGTTACAATCTAAATTATATGGCGTAATGATATCAAATTGGCGTAATTTAAAAATTCTGAAGTAATTTATGACATTCGAGTCATAGAATATAATGATGGTGTGGTATATATTATTCATATGACGATATAACATTAAAATAATGCTATTTTAATCTATACCTTCAATTCATGATAAATTCTCTGCAGCACCAGTAGTGTGGCCTGTTGAACAGCGTCGGAGCTATGTGGGGAGTTGAGATGCGAGATTTGCCCGGCCACAGGCGGACCCAAGCCATTCCCTAACCCTCCCATCGTTAGGTATTGGTGCATACGTCTTTCCACTTCGAGAGAATTAGATCTGAAGGGTCATGCATTAGTTTAGGGAGTCTAATATTAATGTAAAGTAGGTCTTCTACTAATTTAAAATTGGATCCTGAATTTTAAGTAGAAGTACCTCGAGTGCGAAGCCTCGTTTTCTTTGATATTCCTTATCAAAGACTCCGAATGTCTCTTTGGTTTCCTACAGAAAAGCGGAGGTAAAGTGGCGTAGGCGAACTTCACTCCAGGACGCTTCATTCTTAACACCCAAGGCAGCCAGAATAATAGAAGAGCTCTTGTCTGAAGGGTCTTGTATTAAAACTATGGGGGTTTTATGTTTGAAATAAAGGAAATATACTGCATTGCTTACAAAAGATCCCATTTCATGGGTTTCCGGAGTACGGTAATGTAGATTCAGGACGTAAACTGTGAATACGGTAGAAGCAGTGACCACGATTAAACAGCAGGTAAAGAAAATACCTGAGTCTTCTACTTAATTCGGTATTTTTTAAAAATAAAAGCACCTAATAGAGGTACGGCCTCCGACGTGGGCGGGGACATCTCTGAGACTATTCCCAAAAAGAGACAAATTGAAAGGAGCACGGTTATCTCTGTAATTAGCGTTAACGACGTTAGTCTTAGTAGTACTGGTTTTACGAAGTGTGATTTTCTCTCCAGCATCGGGCGGTAAAGTGAATCCAAGCAGAGTCATTAGAGTCGTCAATATGCAGGGCATGATTAGGTTGAACCCTGAAGACTAGCGTAATTCTAAAAATTCTCATAAATCAATAATACCGTAATATAAAGTCCTTCGTCGCATGTGTAGATAGAATGTTAAGTCCGGATAGGGCTCTTGGCAACAATCATAATATTTGATAGAACGAGATACGGTCGTTACTAATTTAAATTATAAACTAAGAAGAAGGGGTTTAATTTACAAGGTAAAGCCCACTCGCCGTTAGGCAAATATTCGGAAATATCGAAGCCGCCCGTAGCGGGGCGAAGATCAAGCTTATATCCATCATACGTCCAAGAGCCGAACTAAAAATGGATAAGTTTAAGCATAAAAATCGATATTTAAACTACAGAAATTGAATAATCTAAGAGTAAATTTGAGTTAAATACCTTGAAAAAGCATTTTTGTTCGTCGAAAGGGAACCTGAGATTTAATTAAGTTAAAAAAAAACAAATATTTCGTCTCAAGAAAATACCATTGAATATCGATTTTGCAGGAGATTTTGAATATCCCAGGGGGTATCCAGTGCACCTGACCAGTACTATAAACCACCAAATTTGTCGGATAAGTTGAGTCGAAATTTTGATCGACGGAATTATAGAGTAGAACGTCTAAATTTAATTGAACCTGTAAACACACACATCCATACATTTGAAATACCGGGTTTCCAAATTCTCCCAGCCGGAAATCTGACGTCGGTTATGTTACCATATTCTCCTGTGTCCCAAACTAATTTATAGTCATCCCACGTCTAGAATTAGCATAGATTAACAATTTAACAATGATGCTAATATATATATATATATTTTACATAATCTAGCCAAGCGTTAACGTAGACAATTTGATTCTTCTCATCCACATCGATTATTTGCTGAAGTGAAACCTGAAATTAAGCCGTAATTGAAGAAGAGAAAAAATATCGTTGGATTAAATGGTTACTTTGAGGTAAACAACGACGGGCATAGAATGGTTTTCGACGGGTCTTTCCAACGAGTTATAATCCCTCATTAGATCCTCGTAAAGGCGTCTTTCGTGGTGCGAGCCTTGAGCTAGTTTTTGAATTAGCATAACAATCCAGAAATACAAGAGGACTTCCCATATCGAGCCGCATCTAAATTGTTAATGTTTTAATTTATGTTAGTTTAAAGTTTAAACCTCGATATTTTGATGAAGCCTGCATTTGAGCGGACAAACATTTGTAAAATCACAAATAGACCACATTAGTCCATCGGCTGAAATTCATTATTGTAAATGACCGATAACTTAAGGCGAAGTAAAAGGAGCGTCTTTCTTCCTCTCCCTCTTTGAGCCTTGGAATTCTCGCGCTGACGACATTCGTTCATTTTGCGATTCTTTTCTGTTTTCTTCCGTTTTTCTTTATTTTTCATCGAAATTAGCGAAATTTTTACTGCAATCACTTTAAAATGATTTCTCTCTATCGATATTAATGAAATTAACCAACTAATTATCGATGATGTTCCCTAAAACGCAGAAAAAGCGAAAAGAAATCAAGTAAATCGTCTAATGGACAAATGTTCGTCGCTCGTGCATTCTGAGGCTCACAGAAGGGGGAGAAAGAAATGCGCTCCTTTTATCTCGTCTCAAGTAGCCAGTCATTTACAATAGCATCATTGCTAACAACTAACGAGGTATTTAACGCATAATGGTAAAATTTAATCGACAAAGCGCTTAAATGTCGCATGATTGCGTGTTAAGGTTAGGAAATTTTATGAAAAAGTATATGAAAATTCATCGACCAACCCGAAACACATCATTAAAACCGAAGAAGCGGGACATTCTTTTATTTGAGGGAAAGAATGAAGGACCTCATCTTTAAGGAGCAAAAGGCCCTGGATAAAGATGAAGGGAGAAGCTCTGAATAATGGACATCAGGAATTCAGGGAAATGAAATGCAGGAATGACAACTAAAATTTCCGGGGGGTGCACCTGAAAATGTTCACGTTGTAGATGACACCCCACCGAAGAACATCACAGATTTCGTGGATTTTAGTGAAGATGAGCTTTTTGAAATGTTATTTTTGCTTAAAAAGTCGAACTTCATTTAAAATACCTGACTTTAATGGAGATCAGTTTTTAAGGCAATATTATTGAATTATATTTAGAAAAAATTCGATCTTCATTAAGACCCATAAAATTTCAGGTGTTTTTCAATGCGAATGACAACTACAAAGAAATATTTGAGGGCGCACCTGCAAGTGACAAAATTTCCCGCATGATTCTCTCGGAAAAACGAGAATAAAAGCGGATATATTAAATCCCTAGAGAGTAGGGGAGTACCTAAAAACGGAGGACAAAAAGTGGGCTTGGGTAAGGGGCGCAGAAAGATCAAATATAAAGAACACAGGATGATCATCAAGAGAGAGTTCATGTTATGGAGTTTAAGGTTTAGGTTGGTTGTAAATTGGAGTCAGATTAAAAATAGATGAAGCTACGTTAAAGTTTTCGAAGTTTATGATGAAATTCATTAGGTTAGGGTTGAAATTGAGCTGTACTTCATGAAGTTTAACATCAAAATTCTGAAATTTAATATGATATCTTATCATTTAGGCAAAAGCAAAGATATAAAGTTGATGAAAATTAATAAAGTTTAAATTGAAACTAAATTATATTTCCTAAAACTTCAATATACCTTGGTAAGCACTGGAAAAATCGTTATCATTGCGGCTTATCAGTGGTCAAAAAGAAAGTGAGGAGGGAGCCGAATTAATATTGTGATGCTCTCTCGCATTTCACATGTGTAGATGCGGGTGTTGTAACATCGAAGAGACCTGCACTCACTGGTCGAGACACCTATCTGGTTACAAAGAGAAACTCAGCAGATATTATCACTCGCTTATCAGACATACTAACAATTTAGCTAGGAAAATACACCATTTTCCCCTGACAAAAAGACGATCTTCATGAATTACATCAATTAAAGAACAATATTGCTCAAGATATTTCGTAAATACCTTTTCTTTTCCAATAAGCAAAGGTGACCTTCATAAAATATGTACATCATTTTATCGACAAGCGAATAATGTCTATAAAAATGCACTACTTTATAAAAAAAATACCCGATAAAAGACCGCATTGTCTTTATTTTCCCCGACGATGTTGTGCGCCTAATTTCAAACCCGCGTTTCGATCAAATTCAATTCGGACACGAAATTTAGTGAGGGTCTAAAACGAGAGTCGTCGAATAAAGCCCTTGGGGGAGGTAGATCGAGAAAAATTCGCTTACTTCAACAAAATAAAAGGTTTTTTCCAGGGAATTTGTAAGATTCATCCTATTATTTGAAAAAATCACAGGGCGGCCCATTTAAAAATTAAAAGCAATGAAAATGACTACACCAACTGATTTCTAATCATTCTTTTTGCTGACACCTCTTCCCGAAGAAGTGATTAAACCCAAATATTTTCCAATCGAAAGCTGAAGGAAGTCATTAGAGATAGCATAAATCCATGTTGAAGAATGAGAGGGCACAGAGAGTCAGAGATAAAGATGAATGACCTGTCGCATTGAGGGGGAGAGAAAGATGGAATGCCGACTGGGATTCCAAAAATTCTAAAATCATTTCAAAGCAGGCGTTCGAATGTTAGGGGGTCATATGATCAGGATCAATGAAAACTTGGCGACAGACTAAGCTGAAAAATTCAGTGCAAAGCCAATAGAAAATCCCGAATTTGGACAAGTTTTTGACGTTTCTTTCTGAAGGCAAGAAATGTCTAAGCCTGAGAAAATGAGGTAAGCTGAGACTCACCAGGACTTTTTTCGTTTCGAGAAAAAGCTGCAGGAGTTGTAGGACTAGGAAATGAGAATGGTTTTTTTTGTTTGGAGGTGATTTAAAAGAAAAAAGCCAGATAAGATGGGATATATTTGAGTGAAGACCTCAAAAAGTCATATCAACTCTTCCCCGGGAAAAATATTCCTTCTGGTGATAAGATTTCCGGAATCCAAATGAATATACTAAATCTCTGGTTTAGAGCAGGTTCGTTTTCAAAATCCCTAAGGGGACACTAATTAAATTCAATTCCCATCTATCTTGCTAGGGAGACCAAAAACTTAGGATAGAAAGGTAGGAAAACAAAGAAAAAATACCTAGGTAGAACATTTTATACTTTGTCACTTTTCATATTTAATGTTCAATTTATTACTTTATTTAAATATTTAATTTGCTTAGTAATGCATTTCCAAATAATATACCAGCATCCATTCATCTTCTTCAAACGTTTTTTTCCGAGTAAAACATTTACTGCGTGACTCCAAACTCTAGGAATTCCCTTTTTCGAGTTCTCTTTTCTAACCCTTCAGCTTTTCCTTTCTCTTAGCTTCCACGAATCCACTTTTCAGCTAGGAGGTTGCCTATTGGCATTTCACTCTCGTGGCTCCTTTATATTTGATAATTTATTCAGTATTTTGCGTATTTCATACTGATCTTCATCAGTTTTTCGCATAATTTGAAATTGTTTTCCAATTTTCCATCTGAATATCTGTTTTTCACTTTTTATTATGCAAGTCCATAATTTAAATTCGATCTAGAGCCTATTGCGACCAGCAACTTGATAATTACTCGCTATTTACAATTTTATATTTATCAATCGATAGTCAATGACTTCAACTATGTCGCAACCATCTTTGCCACATTTTTATATTTCTAGAAACATTTCATGTGTATGACGATTAAATTATTGTTGAACGATTGAGATTGCCCTACAAAGAGATTCATTATTTTCTACTGTGTCTTTGTCACCTAATTCATAAACTGCCCCGATTACAAGCCTTTATATAATATGTGCTCCTTTTCATTCCACGTTGATCATTCTTATTCACTGTTTTCCGGTACTCTACGGTACCAAAGGCGCTCTGTTGTTACTAATATAAATCTCTAATAAAGTATGATCATTTTTACTTGCACACAAGTCTTTATTTATGAGAATTCTGGATTTTTATAATTTTTTGTTAAAGAAATTTAAAAATCTTTAAATTTAAACCCCAGTCTGTGTTTGTTTATTTTAATTGGTTGCTCCGTTCTGGGAACTTGAGACAACATTCGTTTCGAATTGCCCCTAGAATATATGCTCTAAGCGCGTTCCTTTTGAGAAGCCCCTTAAGTAAAGAGAGTCTTTTTTATCTTTGAGAGTTCATTTATTTCGTAAATCCCTGATATATCCATCCTCAACTCATATTTAAGCTCTGATTTCTGAATACTCATTTTAAATATGATATTGTGGGATAAAGACAAGAGATAAGTAAGCATATATGAACTTTTTCATGCTTCTCGTGTTCTTTTGTTAAAACTTCTTATCTCTTAAGAACGAAGGGATTAAACTTTTATTTAACGTGTCGATGCTTCGAATATAGAATTGTTACTTTAGTTTTTTTTTTTGCAAATATTCGATTTCAGAGATTTTCAAATATCAATGATATTTTGAATCTTTCCGATCTTGATAATAATATTTTAAAAATCTGTTAAATACAGTTTAGTATTTGTACCTATCGAAAATATCTTTCAACAAAGAAAAATTTGAAAATTTCATGAAAAAAACCTATATGGATTTACGTAAAATTCTCTTGCGCATCTTTCTCATATAACATTCTTATAGTTTATCTGTTATGCTAATAGAGTTATTCGCGAAAAACGTATGCCTGACAAAATACAAATATCTGTTGGCAGCCCTAGTTAAATACCTGAATGTTTATTAGGTTTAGAGACTATTTATCCAGAATCTGATATTCTTGAATCTAGCTTTCTAAATATTACATAAAAATTTTATAATCTATATGATTCAAAGAAATTGTTTACCCGAAAAAATCGTGACGTCAAAAACACTCCTGAATCCTAGATTTTCACGTGGCTGTCAATTCCCATTACGCCGCCTATCAGTCTTCGATCTGAAAGAACACAATTCAGCAAAATCCATCCTTTTTCGTCTCAAACTATTGCGTAATCAAGCCAATTTCATCATCACTTCATCAATTAGAAGTAGTTCTTTGCGACGAATGTCCTTGCCAATGACAGCTATTGCACTAACTCTATTATTAAATACTACTAAATGCGCAAAATATGCTCCAATGATAAATAGATTAATACTATTATCAATGAGCATATTTAACTGCATTAACCATTTGATATTTTAATGGTAGCTTTATTGCCTAATAACTAACTTTTATTATACGCTATAAAGTACGCAAAAAAACTTGGGACTAGCAATCTTTAGCATTTTCAATAACACTTGTTATATCGTGGGTGCAAGAACTTTACTATTATTATCATACAACTTTTGCATAAAATATAAGTCGTTGCTAATAGCCTAAGAATATTCTATTGGTACGATATAATGATGCACTAACTTCACTATTATTTTTACTAACAGGAAAATTTGCTTTCTGATATTCTCCGCATTCAGTTTTTGCATAGAGGAATTACTTGTTAATCCATCATAAATTGAAACGGGACTAGAATGAAAATACTCGAGAGAAGCTTGAATCGAAAGGTTTAGGACTTAGCCACAGGGTTGAGAGGAGCATAGCTATTCAGATTCAGAGGGAGATGTGCGTTCAACATGAAATATTTATCAGGCTTGTGATCGTCAGCTACTAAATACCTATCCATGAAATCCGTTACTTTCGTAAAATGATTGCATCGCCAATGACCGATAACTTGGAACGAGATAAGTTATGCACAAGTTTGAATATGCAAAGCGTATTTATAAATAGTTGTCTACCTTCCCTCTTAAAGAACTATGTAATAACGTAAAGTCAGCTGCAAACAACGCGCTGATTTCCACGCATCAAAAGTCAGCGTCATTTATTTCGTCTTAAGTAGTCGATCATTGACAATAGAATTCACTATTTCCCTATATATTTTACTGTAGGAATTTCTAAAATGTCCTATTTTCTACTTATAATTTTGCAAATTACACCATCTCCCTGCAAATTTTATCGATGTGTGTGTGTGTGTGTTATCGAAACTGATTGATTCTTGGGACTGCAAAAGGAAAATGCTAATTAGAATAAGCCTGAGAGAGAAATGTGAAGGGCCGCAATTATACTTGTTAATGAAGTCTTAGCGCCCCTCCTTTCTTGGCTTTTCTCAACCTTTAAGCTTCATCCTTTAGTCCTACTAACTGCCTTCCCCTCTTAATTTATCTTTTTGCATGAGTTTCATTATTTTCCGTCATTACATTTCATGTCAAGGGCCAATCATTTTATGCCATTTATGGCATATAAAATAATATATTCATTTCTCTATGTATCTTAGATATTCGATTTTCTTATTTTCCACTTTCTTTTTATCGAGGCTCGTGCAAACCAAACTTAATTTCCCGTCCGAATACGACGAAAAACTACCCAACAACAAGAATTTTCGCTATTTACTCGTTTTTCGCGATTTGTAATAATAATGATATGATTAGATTTTAATAATAACGTTTAAGATAATATGCACCCAGTAGTGAGCAACAATACTCAACCCCTAGCAAGCCCACCAACCATAAGTAACGAAGAACCTTCACCTAGGGAAATATTGCCGGTAATTAGAATATTCAATAATCATTTTTATAATTTGGTATTTTCAGATTGTCATATTTTCTTTCCTAACGATAATTGGTCTACCTGTAAATATTTCTACGTTAATTTATATGGTCAAGCGATATCGCCATGCCAAGTCTTTCCTATTATTGCTGCATATCAATTTGAATATTAGTGATTTATTGGTAGGTTTTTAAATTGTCGAAATAGAAAGTTCTCTATTTATTTATAATCTTCCTATTTTTAAACTTTATTGATCTTTTGGCAGGCCCTTGATTCCGAAAATAGACGTTTCCATACATCTAATCTTAACTTTCAATTCATTGACGAAACTCTATGAATGCTCAATTATTGAAGGCCAATTAAATACAGCTGTACGGCATGCATATGTAATTGAAATTAGTCCAGTAGTTTCTGACATATAAAAATATACGTGGTTTTTGGCCTTAGATATGATTTCAAGTAATAATAATCTCATAGCACAATTAATATCATGGAAAAGACATTATGATTTAAGATATGCTAACTTTAGGTGCTTGGTATTTTCGTGCCGGGACATATCATTTGGATGATAACCTACGAGTGGCAGGGTGGTCCTTTCATGTGCAAGCTTATGCGCTACTTCGATGCTTTTGTATTCGCTATCAGGTACCATATTCATAGACGAATTTATCATATGGGCAAACTTTTAACACTGAGGTTAAACTGTTAGGATCTACTTGTAGTTTAAATGTAGGGACAAGGTTTATTTCTAAAATAATAAATTTATCATGATATTTGTTGAATATGATTACAGTTCGAATATCATGGTCTGTATCGCTCTCTATCGTCTAGTGGCTTTACGATATCCCCTGTGGATTTCGGCGAATGGTCATAGCAGGGTACCGAGGATGCTATTATTTGCTTGGAGCACAGCCTTCATTTCTATGATACCACAGTTCTTCGTTTGGAAGGAGGTATGCTTATATTTTAAAAAAAATTATTATCGTTTAAATATATAAATTATGCTTTATTCGATTAAATAATAGGAACAAATATTTAGATGCTTAAATTTTTACTTAATTTAATATTTTAGGCATATTGAAAGTATAATTTTAAATATTATTTTTTAAATTTTAATATTTTTGGGAGTATAACACTATTCCAAATTTAATTTCAGGAATATTTCTAAATATAATTTTAAAATCCTTAAAAAATAAAATTTCCTGAAAATGCAGAGTATTCATCTATAATTGTTTTCATCTATTTTTTAAATTAATTTTTTCTAATAAATATTTTTCAAAACGGCCAACGAGAATCGATTCAAATCGCAGGCTCAACGTTAAGGCAAAACTTAGAAAATTTACCTTGCCACCGGTATGAACAATTTTGAAATGACGTGAGGACGTGCGCTATAGTTAGGGATAGGCTAGGGCATAAAAGTAGGGAGAAATAGTGTGGAAAAAATAGCTTACGTCCTCACGTCATCCCGCTATTTCTCAGTTGTCCTAGTATGCCCAGACCTACCCGAAAATAGAAAGTGGGTAAAACCATACACTTTCACATTTCTTCCACTCTCTAGAATTGGTTCTCGTTAATCGTTTTTGAAAATAATTATTAGAAAATTTTTTATTAAAAAATAAATGGAAAAATTATAAATGAATATCCTGTGTGATATTATTTTTATTTTAATTATAGGAATATTTCGAAGATCCCCATAATATGTACCAGTGTGTAAATATTTGGATGGTTAAAGTGTTACGGCACACTATGGTGGATTTCGATTTCATTTTCATGCATTTATACAGCATTCAAAACACCGTCATCATATTTTACATTCCTCTAATTGTGTTGATTCTATGCTATGCTTTAATCTTAAAGGTAAAGATAGGTTTAAAGTAAAAATTATAAGATATTGTAAATGCTATTTTTAAATATAAATAATTTCGTCCTGATTTTGAAGCCGTACTTTGAGTAAACAAGTTGCAGGATATTTACGCCACTCTGAATTCTAACGATGACGCAATGGGCAACGGTTCTTCTTCAGCAATGTACATGAGTGAAATCAGTAAATTGTCATCGTGCAGCAAGGCAGTTAGAGGACCCAAGAAAGAAAAAGAAAAAGAGTGTTATGGTGGGTGATTAATGATAATAGTCAAATATATATTTCATTAGTATTGAATATATTTATCATTTCGTTATATTTTATATTTTCCATTTATGATTACAATTTAAATATTCCAGTATCGATCTCCGCTAGAGGTCAAGATAAATTCCGTCGCGCCAAAGTCCGATCCCTCAGAATTACGCTACTATTAATTCTAACGTACATCGTCACCTGGCTACCGTATAACCTATTGACTTGGTGAGTTCCGAATGACTATTGATAAAATAGTACGATAAATGTAAATAAAACTTCTTAATAGTTTTAAACATGCTATTTGAGTTTACTTTTATTAATGATATTACCGTATCACTCTTATAAAATGTCGTTTCTATGAGTAATCGTTTGTTTTTAAAACTATATGATGCTAAGTGCTCATTAGCATACCCTCTAAAGATGCAGGGCTAGTGGTTAATGAATGCATCCGACATTAGATAATTTTGCGAACGAATCGATTTTTGATTTCGTATAATATCTAAATTTAAATTATGATATTTCAGGTGGGCGATATTGGACTATGAATCATATGCGGCGTATCAAGATAGAATGTATATTCTGCAATCATTCGTTATACTTAATAGTGTCATCAATCCATTTATTTATGGAAGGTATTATTTAAATCTTAGGCAATTTGTAAACTGCAAGACATCATTACAAAATATTTTAAGAAAAATACTGTATCTTACCCTATTTAGCATATATCTTGTGCTATGGTCATTTGGCTTATAAATTGGCTAAATTTATAGCTATTCCGATGTTCAAATTTATATTTTAGATGTCAAGGACTAAAATTGATCTTCTCCTGCAGCGAATCAGTGGAAAGAAGACATAAGAAATTGTTCAAGTTATTCCGGAAATAGTCATGATAATTTTAAACGATGATTAGAATTTACGGGTTCTCTAAAATGGGCTACAAAAATCGATCCCAAAATCGTTAAAATTTCTGAACATTTCATGAGTTCTTTTTTCAAGTGATATTTTCGCTAGAATAGTCTCATACTTTATTTTTACGATGGAAATAAAATAAACTCTTCCCGAATAATCCTTGACATAGAAACTTTCCTAGTGTATTTTACTATCTCCAACTTTTTTCTGAACTCTCTCTTTCTAAGTTTTCCCAATTTTTACGCTGAATGGTCAAGTGGATAAAATACGCATGCACAGGCATATTTAGTTCAAGGTAATCCACCAACGTTTCAGAACTCGGTCAAACAACATTTTTTCCGACTAAAAATCTTATAAATTACAGTGAAATGCACATGTAACTTGTAGATATCGTTGCATAAATTGGAAAATATTCGACAACTCGTACACAGGCCTAGACAGGGTTTAAGCCAGATTTTTCGTACGGACCCCCTCCCCTTGTAACTCCTCGTTCTGACTGAAAGCCTGCCTATATCTGTCCGTATACACTGATTTAGACTATATTGCTCAACGATATTTACAAGTTGTCCGAAATGTGTAGACTAAAATGGTTCTGTTGAGGTAAGAAAATCGAAAATCAACGGATTTTCTTGCTTCATATCAAATGGTTTATCGGGTAGATATTCATCACCGCATGGAGGAGCTTCACCGTAGGGTGTATCGGGGACTGGGCACTCTGGTAGAGTTATAAATGGTCCCTGAACCATAAAATGTAGTATAAAATGGTTTAAGTTACATAAAATAATGTGATCTGATTTAAGTTGGTACGAAATGGTACTAAATGGTATATTTACCTTATACTCCTTCAAAATATTATCCCACTGCTTCAACTCATCAATCGAATATTTGTCGAGTAGAATTCGCAAGTTAATAATTCGCTCCTCGGAAATCTTATCGACAAAATCTACGTTTTCCTTCAAGTCCTCGATTTCGGCGTCTAATTGTCGTACCTGCAAAGTTGAGAGTTTAAAATGTTTCGATTTTTTACTTCGATAGGAAACGAATCAAATTAAAAGGTTTTTTTTTTTTAAATGTAAAGTTCATAGGTTATTTTGCAAATTTAGCTTATAAATATAGAAATGGAGTAAATGTTTCGGAAAAAATAACATGCTATCATAAATTATCATGATAAATTAGTGCATAGTATTGGAAATGAATGAATTTTCTAGAGAAAAAAGTAAATTGAATACTAAAATTTCAACCTGATCTGAAACAGAACCACTCTTTAAATGGCCAATGCGGCTTTCGCAGAGTTCTACACCATTTCGCGTTTCTTCACCGAGGAATACCTAAAATTTTATGGTTTAAAGGATGAAGATCAGTTTTTTCCTTACTTATAATAATGAAGCATCGAGTTTAAAACTGTTTTTGAGTATAATTGATAGAAAATGAAAGCCCACCGGAGGATTCATGTGCCAATATTCAGGTGACTCTGTTGATAGTTGCAAATAAAAGACCTGCTTTTGTATTTCATAGGCAATAGATGCTCTAGAGTCGATTGATTTCGTAATGTCACAGTTTAATTTCTCTAACTAAAATAATATTTTTTTAATTTAAAAGAATTAAAAATTTGCATACTTTTCTCCTAATCTGAAACTCGTATTTTTCCGAATATAATAGGTAGCCCAGTCGCTTTTGTATTGCTAAATAATAATTACATTCATTTTAAAATAGAAAAATCGTAAGTTAAGTGCTATTCTTCGTTATTCTATGACTTGAATGACGTTATACAAGAATAAAAAGTTAGGGAAAACGTATGTAAAATGCACTTTTTCATATATATTTTAAACTGAAAATATATGAAAATGCAATTTAAATGCTACTCTTTAGACATTTGATTCATTCAAAAGTTTTGGAAAATAATTTAATTACCCCTACAGCTGATTTTCGTACGTTTTAAGTTAAACCGTTCCACTTACTCGTTAAAACCCGGTCGCGTTCATTCTCTTGGCATATCGCGGTTAGGAAAAATACGAACAGAATATTAAAATACCGATTTAAAGTCATCGTCATAGTTGGAATAGTCGGTAATAAATAAGCTTATCAGTGATTAAATGATAAGAGATCGGAATACTATGATATAGTTAGAATATCACCGAATAATATTGATTTAGTGTTCGATTTCGGAGAATATTGTGATTTAACTGATAAGATATCAGAGAACCATGATTCAAAGTTTTATATGTATGTCACGAGCGCGAGTCGGAAATAAAAATCTTGCTAGAAAGTGCAAGAATTTAAGACCAAGAATCAGCGATTTTCAGGAGGTTGAAAATGAACACCCTCTTACTTTTCTATCGCTCAGAACTCGTAAATGGGACGAATAAACGAATAGAACCTGGAGAATATAAGTTTCAATTGCGCACTTCCTCGTGAAGTGACCTTTCTCAGCACACACACTTGAAAGTAGGGGCGAGAGTATTATATTTTTAAGGATTTTTCAAGGTTTTCTCTCTTCCTCCTCTCCTTACTTCACTTTTCGCAGAAAAATGATACAACACATGACGAAATACTGTTGGGAAGGTGTGCTACAAGACTTTTTTTTGCAGACCTAACCTACAATATTTCACTTCTCTAGATGCCTGTTCACCTTGTATTTTCATTTGAATTTCCCCTCTTACTTTTCTCGATGGGAAAATAGTACTGGGAAAAGATTCAGATATTTCTTTGCCTGACCTAACCTATAATATTTCGCTTTCACGACGTCTTGTCATATTGTATTTTCGATTGAAATTGCACTTTTTGCGTTGAATTTCTGCTCGATTTCAGTTCATTTGACCTGTTTTTCCCTCTTCATGGAATGCAGTATTTCGGCCAGCTGCAAACTTACACATGTCGCCAGCAATTAAGCAATTAATACAGGGCTGAAATGGAGATGATTAAATCGAAGTGCGAGTTCGACTGACAAATTTGAAATGGGAGACGACCAAACGTCTGGTGTCGGAGAATGAAAGACATGCTGATTGATCACGCAGATATGACCTTTAAATGAAAGAGTACATTCTTTTTACACTGCTAACTTAATATTCCATGGACAATTGACATTTAGACGTACTAATATAGCAAAGATTGAATATTATGATCGATTGGAGTATAATTATCTCCAGATAGATAAAATGAGCATATTACTTTAAAGGAAGGTAATTTAACATTTATTGTTTATTAAATATTATACATACTCAGTGAAAAAATTATCGGATGGTATTGGGAGAGTAATCGCCTGGCAAAACAATGCCCAACTGTCGAGCGGCGTTAGCAAATATTGATCAATATTGGCGATCCGTAATGAGCAACTTTAACCAGCGTCTCCCATTATCGCCCGATAACTTTTTCGCTGGGTATTAAAGCTCACTGAGGTTTGATATAATCAGACATTAGATTATTAAATTATGACGAATCAATAATTCTGAGTTCCACCACAATAACCGCAGCTCTATAATAAATTTAACCAAATCATTTGAATCTAGAACATTGAAACCTTTCTGCATCGGCTTTTCATGAAATCCTGAGTTCGAAGTCCTTTGCACATATCGTCGAGAGCCCAAGCACCTTAAATTACTCTGTATTTCATCAAAACCTGACCCTGCCTCATTTTTCTAACTTCTCGTTCGCCCTCTCATTTTCCAACGTTCTCTCATTTATCTGTTAAATTCGTCAAAAATGATTGGATAGGAGAAAGTTAAGTCGTTTCCAAATAGCACTTCTAACACTACAGCCACTTTACTCTGCGCGCCGTCAAAAGATAGATAGATGTTTTGAAAAAAGGGAGTGAAAAAACGTTTGAAAGTGGGAGAGCGAGTGAGAAGCTAGAAAAATGAGAGACGAGACCAGGTTTCGATGAAGAAAGGTATAATTAAAATATGGGTTTTTTCAACCTAATAAAAATATACCACAATTAACATAATAGTCTCGACAATTCTGACTGTAGCAATAGGCTTTGTTAAGGATCTCCTTATCAGATTTGCTTAACTCAGTTCTTTGACCCATTATATGCAAATTTTTCGCATATCCTTTCTAAACCATATTATAAATTAAAATTAATTAATATTTCAAACCAACGGCTCCATGGTCTTTGTACTAAATCCCCTCCCTCCTTGATTCCATTTATAGAGCATGATGGAATCGTAAGCGAACGGTACTCCATATCTTAATTTATTCGAATTAAGTTCAGGCTTTCTATCATATCTATGTAACAGAACTTAATAAAAGTAATAAAGAAATAGAATGCGATAATCAAATTGATAGTTATTGAAAATTAACTTCTATGCTTTGCTTAACTTTTGTGAATAGTTTTAATAATGATCTTACGTGGAAAATATAGACGGATCAACAGCGATGAAGTCTGAATAGGCCTGAGGATCAATTTTATCCCAATTTATCTGAAATTAAATAGATTTTAAAAAAATAGAATGCTTTAACCCCAAGATATTTCTCCCGGTCAACCCTTTGGTGCATGTGCGAAATGCCTAAGGCGTGCATGATCTAAAATATCAATTATTTAATTAAATATATTATTATTATTAAATATATCATTAACCTCATGAGCTATAACTCCTGACATCTAAATTTAAACAAATAAACATTGAAGAAAAAGACTTCAAACATCTTTTGGCAAGCATCCAGTTCCTTCGAAGTTGAGCCATAACGCATTAGGCCTATCAGAAACCCTACCAATATCGGAAATACCACATCTTAAATAATAAACTAATGCTAAATATATTTTAATTAAACATACGCAGTTGTGTTCTCATTTTTTGCGAAATACATGAAATGATAAGGGTTTTTCGAAGCATCCTTCGAAAGTTCAAAATGTTTGAATTTAATACATCTAGCCACGTCCGTGATCATTTTAATCCCTTTCCCAACGCTTTCAATTTCTTTAGCATCTGAAATTAAGTATTTCAAATTTAAATTAACGAATTTTTCATGACTCACTAAAGTCTTCTGCAATCGTGTATGGTATTGGATTTGAAATGTCCCACTTCTGAGCGAAATTCTTGTTGAGTTCGAAGAACAAACTGCTTCTAAAATGTTAGAATATAATAAATAATAAATTAATAAAGATAATTATTAACCTTTTCCGTCTGAAACTTCCCTCTGCTTTATTTCCAGTTTTCTTCTTCAAATTATCTATTAAAATGCGTGCCTGTTGGGTGGTCAAAATCACATCTCCATCTACTAAGCCGTTATCCACGGGGACAATCTTAAATATATATTAATATATCAATTTTTATTATTAAATATTTGGTCATTAATAAAATATAGTAAAACAAAGACAGCTAAAATCCCTCGAGTTTCTAAATATAAGTTATTTTGTTAGCCAATTCCGTACTACTTGTATTAATTCTCCAATTTATTTATAATTTAAGATATTACGTTATTTCCAAGTTTCGATTTTTGGAATAGGGTCTTTTTATATTCCATGATTGCCTCGAATTGTTCTTTAACCTTAGGGTCAATTTCATCAACGGGCTTTCCGCCATTAGCCGCTTGAACCAGTAACTTCGTCGACTAAATTTAGAAATAAATAAAAATACTGTAGTTTAAATAATTACTAATCGCATAAGAGTAGTTTTGCATGTGATATCAACCTGCTTTTGATGCGCGCATTCGTCGCCTTTGCAGTTATTCTGAATTTAGATAATATCCTTGTCTCAGATAATTAATCATAATATATTACTATAAATATTAAATAAGATGCTCAAATAATTTAAAATATCCGTTTTCTTTGACTAAAATCTAACTACCTTTCAATTATCTAAGTTTCAAAATATTAAAATTTATTACATTAATCGCATCCTTATCCTTTTGTTTCAGGGCACCAAACTCGTATTCTGGACCACTTAAATATAATTTTTTCTTAACTTGTCTTAATTTAAAATTCTTGCCTGCAAGAAGCGAACCATCCCATTAACTGGCATAATGTCGATGCACTATTCACTCCAATTGGTACCTGTTGCGTAGTGGCTAAATGTGTGTTTTAGGATGATTTGGAATTGTCGCAACATGATTTGGAAGGGTGCGTAGCGTTATCCACCAAAACGTCAATTGCGATGTTCCCAAAGCCACATTTTGAGAGAATAAAGCAAGAGAATATTAGGTGAGGGTAGGCAGTTTTGGAAATATCCTTCCAAATGGCTCCTAGAAAAAGATCACTTTTGCCTATCTTTTTTTCTTTTCCTCATACTATTTCTTAGAAAAGTTGTGTCTTTTTCTATGAGCCTTCTAAATCGTGCTGCAACAATTCCAGGACTCCTTTTTTGGTTTGAATTAAATAAAATATATTTTTTAAAGATATTTTTAGCCTATGCGTTTGTCGATCAAACTCGATGATAAAAATCGATTGAATTGAAACGAAAAATGATCAGAAATTGAGTAACATTCGCGTACTATGACATATCATAATGACGACGATAGAATATGCGCGAAAAATCGAATTTCTTTAATTTAATCAGTATATTTATGATATAAATAGAAATATTTTAAATAGAATAAATTAATTATCAATTACTCGTTGTAGTTGATGGCGTTGGAGATACTAGATTATTTATACCGCCGAACCCTAAGATTTTATAAATTAAATTAAATTTTTATATTATCTTTTATATTTGATGTTAATATAAAATATTTTTTTAAAATTAAACCCTACCACCATTTCCAAATATGACTTGAAACACCGAAGTCGGTGAATTTTGAGCAATTATTAATGATGATAGAGAAGTGAATATAATTGCACAAATATATTTCATAATCTGAAAAAGATAGCTTAATCTAACGAAGTTTTTATGGTATCTCTAGAAGTCGGGAATAATGTGGTGAAAAATATTTTCAAATGACGCTAGTCCCACCCCTTTTTCTCGTTTCCAAATGTCAATTGATTTTGCGATAATTTACGACATTACGCGTACACCCTAGTGATGAGTACATTATGACACATTTTTATGATTACTCAAAATATTTACTAAATATGTTTATTATGCAGAATTAAATATACAATACATGAGAGCATATTAAAGCTTTTTCTTTGAAAATTAAAATAAGATTCTAAAAGTGTTGTGTTCCGCCGCAATAACCGCATGACTTTCGACAATTACGTTTCATATATGGTCGGTATGGTGGATTAGTGCACATGCCATCATTTGCCCAGTGACCTAAATATTTTAAATTGGCATAAAAGAAAAAAGAAAAAAAATTACCGCAATTCACATGATTATCGCGACAATTATTCGCGTAGCAGTACATTTTCCTGAGCATTTCTTTGTCGGCATTGCTTAAATGCGTTCGCTGGCCCATTGTTTTTAAGTTCTTTTTCGTATCTTTCTTAAATCGTTAATTATTGAGTCATGTCAAAAACTATCCTGCATACATTTTGCAACTGAGGGAAATTAAGCCACGCTCACATCGAAAATCAACTGTTCGACGAAGTTGACTCAATTTTCGATCAAAGATTGAGCCAGCTGCGGTGTTAACAGTCAGTTTTCAATGGGGACGTGACGTAAATTTTCCCATTTGCAAGATAGTTTCTGACATGCCTCAATAACATTATTACCTCTTCTATATATGAATGTAAGTTAATAGATATAAATCATATAACATACAAACGGTATCATCGTATCTATTCGGCCACTCTTCGAACCCAATTTCGATGAATACGTCATGATCGATTCGAAGTCAAATGGCACTCCATACCTCAAATGCTCTATTATTCAGAAAATTGTAATAATGAACAAAAATAGCATGAAAAACTAATTAATTACAATAAAAATTGAATGCCTATTACTTTCGATAATACTTTATTTGTTTTAAACTATGAAAAGGTTTAAAATTACGTTGTAAACCGTTTCGCATCTAGTGGAAGAAACATTTGGTAGTTTTGTGGGTCGATTTTTTCCCACTTAATCTAAAGTATTATTGTATTATTTTTAATTTAATGTATATATCGTATATAATTTAATTTAGCATACTTCCATATATTTCTCTCTATCATCGCGTTGATGAGTGTGCTCAATGCCTAGAGAATGCATCGTCTAAAATAGTTTTCAAATAAAGTAGAATAATAATTATTTTAATCTGAAATTTACCTCGTGCGCAGCTACACCGGGCATCTACAAGTATATTTGAAATTTAAAGGAATAAATCAAGCGAACGCACATTTTCATCGGGGCATCCAAAGTCGCCAAAATTAAGCTGAATCCCATTAAAGTCGGACGGTGTTTTTCCTACAGGAGACAATCCGCAACTCAAATAAAAATATTTATAAATAATTTTAGAATATGTATCATAAAAATTTTAAACCCACATTCCTCTAACGTTTTCCGCCCGATAATAGTAAATATAGTGCTTTCCACTTGAACTTGCTTCTGGATCGTGTTTAAACGTGATACAGGGAGCTGCGTCCGTTATCATTTTAAGTCCTTTTTTGACCCACTCTATTTCGTAATCTTCTGAAATAAAAATATGACTTTTTTAATATAATTTCAAACCTAAGTCCTCGGCAAGCATGTAAGGTATGGGGTGATTTTTATCGACATCCCATTTTTTAGCAAACTCAGCACTCCTACTCTCCATATAAAGCGCATTTCTTGAAAATAAAAAAAATTGAGATGTAAAAATTTTAAGATACCGCTTATTTCTTGCATCAGAACCATCACTCGTATCATGTTTCCCATTGAGTTGATCAATAAGGTACATAGCTTGCTCCTCAGTTAGCAAAACATCGTGATCGACTAAACCGTTATCTCTGGGTTCAAGCTAAATTTTATACGGTTATTGATAAAAAAAAGTAGTGTGTAAAATTGTAGATGTTCAAAATTTATATATTCATATTGGAATATATTATTCGATTTAAGTTACTTTATTTCTTATTTTGAATATATCGGAAAAAAACTCACGATTTGATCCAATCCTGATTTTTTCGCGAGCATTTTCTTATATTCTGTGACTTTTTCGAATCTCCTATGCACTTCTTCAGCCATATCTTTTTTCAAAAACTTCGTTTCAACTTCAATAGTCTTAATTGGAAGCTGAATTAGAATAATTTAAATTTAAATATTAACCCTTCGAATCAAAGTTTCCCTACATACGATATCTTTTGGGTCTTGTTCCTTACAATTATTATCTTCACAATCATTCTGAATTGGGATATAGTTTAAATTAAAGCATAATTTAAACAAACATTAACTTGAAATGTACCTTAATCTCTTTATAAGCATTTTCGTCGATAGTACCGAACTTCTTATCAGGTTCATTGCGATTTTTACCAACTCCTTCTAGCATAACTCTTAAATTACTTAAAATGTTTATTTTTAAATTTAAAATTATACGGTTCAGAAGGATCATGATTATGCTTTGTATTCAAGCGAGAAAATGCTGTTTCTCTGAAAACATAAATAGATTAATTTATTACTTAAGTATTATTACTAACCCACAATTAGAAAACCATCCCATAATTTGACACAGCATATTACCCGAATTTCTCATCTTCACCGGGGCTTGTGTCGCTTAATTTTCTTATTTTTGTTTAAACAATCTATTCGTTTTTTTTCTAAATTTTAGCGTAATATTTACGTCAGATAAAATCAATGCTCGATATTATTAAAACCTGAGTAATATCAACGTAATTTACAATGCCTGAGATGGAGTCAAATGATAAGAAAACATTCGAATGGATTAAAATCATTTTAATTTTGAATATTTATAATTATAAATGAAAATATACTTGTAGTGGTCTTGGGTACTGTTAGAAATCCTGAAATAAAATAAATTAATAGAAATTTTCTTCGATTTAAAATACCAGGTGCCAATAGCATAGAAATGATATTTTGTCCACAAACATATCCACTTAATAATATTAAAGCCCCCAGAATAGTTTTCATGAATGAATCTAAATAAATCAAAATTGTAATTACGAATCTGAGTGAGACTTTTTGAAATGATTACAATTTCCTGTCCGTTTGATTTAAGACCCGCCTTCTTTCTTTTCCAATTTGATTCAAAATCGACTCATGTCATTTTCAGTGTACATTTTGACATCTTGACGTTATCATTTGTCAATTTTAACTTATGCTTGCAGATACTTTAGTTTTTTTCTTATTTTATTTTATACCAGACCTAGGGAGCACTTTCGTCAGACGAAAAAATCTATGGGGGTAGGTCGCAGAGGAAATTTTGTATGGCGAGATAGGTCTCAAACTTGAACATTTACGTTATTGATTGATTAGAGATACAGGATTCTTAAGAAAATACATGGGGGTTGGTCGCAAGGGGTTTCTGGCGATCGTCCTCCCTAGGACTGTTTTATAATAAAGTTGATCTTCAACGTTATATCTCCAATCTAGCTATTGTGTGTAAAATTACGAGATTATTACTCGAGATTAGTCATGATTAGCGAGCGCAAATAAAATTTCCAATATGAAGATAATGTCATGGAAAGAGTTTTTCAAATAAATTTTTAGGGTTGAACAAGCGCTTATAACAAAAAAAAAACCCGTGAAAATAAATTGGTATCAGTATAATGCGAAATATGGTCATCTGAAAAAATCAATTCGTGAGCGACTTTTTGCTAGTCAATTTTCGCAAGGAAAAAACCGTGTCCTGACTTTATATTCCATTGACAAAGACTATTCGAAAAGAAGGGGTAACTTATAACGGAATTTATTTCGATGGATCGTCAAGGATTTTTCGATTCCGATAATTTCTCTATTATCAGAAGTGGTAGAAATCGATCTTGATCACGCGCCCTCTGATGCAATGCAACCGCACAGACCAGTCAAATGCAAGAAAACGGTCGTTTTAAAGAAATTTCGGAAAATTGGTAAATCCGCTTGCCGTTCGATTTTTCGTGAATTTTCTTACCAAAATAATCTGGATAACCTAAACTATTTGAATCCCTTTGAAGACTGAAAATGAGCGAAATTTCGTAGAAAAAACGATTTGAAAACTCCACTGTACGTTTCGTTTTGAACGACCCAAGTCGTTTCGGAATCATGTTCCAGAAGAAAAAATGTTCCCTAAGTTCGTATACAATAGTGGGAAAAGAAAAATAAGAAAATACTTCACAAAATTTCTTTCCTTGACTTTGTCTTCAGTCAATAGGCGGGACTTGTGTTGCCTAATCATGATATGAATCTTAGATCGGTTTAATCGTTAACATCGACATCCTTTCTCATCCTACAGCTTGGCATTATCAATATACTCGTTAAATTTTTATTTAGATAGTAGTTGGTGATATGATCATATTGATCCTTCTGGTAACAATATCATTGACTTTCTCCCAAGATGTCAAATCTGAGAGGCAGAAATTTTTAGAAGGTCGAAATATCTTATAATTTCTGATTTAATTAAATATAAATTTAGACATACCTTCCGAATTCTTTGATAAGGATCGAATAAAATCAGCTACAGACAGAGCGACCTATTTTAGTCATGAGGTAATTAAACTAATAATTGCAACAGTTAAGGCAATTTGGATTTTCCGCGGCGTCGCGACAAATTCAGATAGCTAAATTTAATTGACTAAGTAACTTTTAGATGTGGGTGATAGCTTGCGACCAGGAGAAATTCGACGATGTAAAGAAAGCTGAAATGAAGCCGCTTTCCGAAGAAATGTGGATCGATCTAAACGGCCATCCAGGCAATGAACAGGACAAAAAGGATGCTATTAGGGTAATTATCAAATTAACTATTCGATTTACTACTTAATTGCCAAGTTTAGAAGCAATTAGCGGGAATTATCGATATCTGGATCAAACAGTGCAATGACGAGAACAAGCGATACTCCTTTGAGAATGTCTCGGAGAATGTAAATAGATAATTGCTCTAATTAACTGAAAAGCAACTGATTTAGCTATCCAATTTAGATTAGAGTGGTGAACAAATACGTGCGGGCAGTCAGACATAACCCGCAATTTTTCGCTGGTCCAAAGGATAATTATGTAAAGGAAGTACATAATATTCTAAACGTTTTAAACGACGAAGAGCTTAAAACCTGGTGGGTTCTACAGAAGCCTGATGAAGAAGAGGTAATTAATATTAACGATAATTAGCTGACTTAGTTAGAATAATGAAATATTTAGGAATAACGGAGATGCAATATTTTACATCAGCATGATATTGTAAACGATTTATTTAAGGCCGAAATAATAAAATGACATAATTTAATCACATCGAATTTGACAGTGTTAATAATGACTCGTAATAACTTCGATTATTCTGATGGAATTGTTACAAATGTATCAATACTAATAATGAACTTAGAAATAGTGAGATTTGAAATTTATAATTTGACGAATTACAATAATCTTCATTGCATATGCATTGCTCTGCTTCGATGCTGAGTTTAATTGGTCAATTAGCTGTAACTAGAATATTTAATTTACCCTCTAATTGCGATCTTCGAACAGCCATCTACTTTTATGTCACTTCTATCAGCACATCTCTTCTCTACATAATAAGTTCCATCCTGAATTCTTTAAATAAAAATAAATAAAAAGATAGCGCACCAAATTTTCGCCGACAATTTTCAAGCATCCAATATTATCAGGCTCACATGAATTATTCTTCGGAGGGCCTTTGCATTGAGGCTCTGATTGTCTTAGAAATACGCCACATGTAAAGCAATTTAGTCCAAGTGTAGAATTAAATAGGGAAAATAGTGATACGATAATTAAAATTATTGAGTTCATCTGAAAATATCACTCATCAGATGGTTTAATTTATAAAATTTGTTGATCAAAATAATTACATAGCAATTAAAAAAGAATTAGTCGGAAAATTTATCAACGACAAAAATATTATTATATTAAAAATACTAAATATTAGGAATGTTTACATATCTTATGCTAAGCAGTAATTTGTTCGCAGTAACTCCTATCTGTCAGCAAGAGTAGAGATAAAAGGAAACGAAGAGAGCTCAGAGATATGCAAATGATGAATTGGCATGTTCGGGAGCTAAGGCTAAACAAGAATAGCTCTAAAATCGATGAATATGAAATATTTTTTGGACTTTAATAGAAAATGTATGGAGAATATGAGCGCAATAAAAGGATCGTAAAAGAATGTTCCAAACATTGGTCTCAGAAAAAAGATATTTAATTGGAGAAAATTGAAATTTATCTAGAATTATAGATTTATTTTAACAAATATAGCTTATATTAAAGTCCAGAATGTATGAAATATATGAAGCTTAAAAAGACCGGAATAAACCCGACTCTCTAACTCCAAGAAGAAAAGCCACCACTACTATATTTGGAATTTAGCTAGAGGGCAAGAGATTTACAGAGGCGAAAAGATAACGAATGGAATGCCGTAAATGCACTCGAAGCCATTAAAGAGCATGAGAAAAAGCACATTCCGAATCCGAGAATAAGCTCAGAGAGCTAAAGTTTAAGGATTCTATTAAGTTTAAAGCTTAAATATTATTTTTCAACTTAATAAAGTGTTGAAATAAAACTATTTTCGTTTATTAAGTTTAAGCTAATATCTTTTCATTAATTTATGAAAAGATATGGAGTTTATATGTATAATTTAGAAATGCGTTTTTATGTTTCATATATGATTTAAATCGTCTAAGGTAGATATAATTTTACTTTAAGAAAAAAACAGAAAAGAATCGATAAACTACATTCAACGAAAAGCCGCTAGGTAAAAGCAGACTTTCACTACGCAAATTCACCCCAAAACTCCCACGACAAATTTGCTCGAACAAGAGATACAAATAGAGATATGCTAGAGATCAGGGGATATGAAGAGAGTGAAAAGAAACGCAAAAGAGATAATCTCTAGTGAACATGCTCATACATAGTGGAATGTTTATTTCCGACTCAAAAATTGACCTTCATGCATCGATAAATTTGTATGTTTCAAAAATATTATATATTTAAAAATAGTATATATTTTCGAAGAAAAATCTTTATATTCACGAAAATAGATTATTATTATTGAGTAATATGACGTTGCATCATTGGATGATGATAATACTGCAGCTTCAGGCTAATTATTTTCCCGCCGGGCATCGGCTACAGGTTTTCGGACACGAAAATTATTAAAATTTTTTAAAATATTAAAAATTCAAGATATACCTGATCCGTCATCAGGGCATAGTATTGCGAATCATTGCAAAGGTTGGCCTGAATTTAAGAATTTGTCGATTTTCAAGATTAAATTAATTTACCCTCGAAGGACAATCAGACACTCCTGTGTTAGGATTAACTTTATCCACGCAGGTAGATCCAGCAGTGGTCTGGGATCCGGCTGTAGTGGTTCCGGATGCACCGCATCTTCCTGAATAGAGGACATATGGAATCCCTTTTAACCTATTTATTTCAATCTTACCACAGGTCTTAGGGCACTGATCCGTCATCAGGGCATAGTATTGCGAATCATTGCAAAGGTTGGCCTGAATTTAAGAATTTGTCGATTTTAGGATTAAATTAGTTTACTCTCGAAGGACAATCAGACACTCCTGTGTTAGGGTTAACTTTATCCACGCAGGTAGACCCGGCTGTAGTGGTCCCGGATGCACCGCATCTTCCTGAATAGAGGACATATGGAATCCCTTTTAACCTATTTATTTCAATCTTACCACAGGTCTTAGGGCATTGATCGGTCATCAAGCTAAAATTTATGGGAAATATTGATAAGTAAAAAATTTTCCCTACTCATAATAAAGCGTGTTACTACAATAGGACGTCATTCGGGGACAGTCTTAAATTTATAAAACTTTCAAGTTTGAGAAGAATGTAGTTTACCGCTAACACCCGTATTGGGATTGAGTTTGTCCACGCAGGTACTGCTAGCGGTGGTTGTAGCAGAAGCACCACATCGCCCTTAAATTATTGCATTTAGAATATCTCACCTATCATAAATATATTAAATAATACCGCATGTCTTAGGGCACTGATCGGTCATCAGGCTAAAATTTATGGGGATTATATTAGGATAAGCAAAAATTTTCCCTACTCATAATAAAGCGTGTCACTACAATAGGACGTCATTCGGGGACAGTCTTAAATTTATAAAACTTTCAAGTTTGAGAAGAATGTAGTTTACCGCTAACACCCGTATTGGGATTGAGTTTATCCACGCAAGTACCACTTCCTTAATCATAAAATTGTGGTTAAATTATTCATAAATTTTTATATTATTAACAATCTATAATAGGCAAATTTTGGGTATGATTTAAACAAAAATAAAATCAAGAATTAGTAAATCTAATACCTGTAGTGGTGGTTTGACCCGGAACTGTAGTGGTGGTTTGACCCGGAATTGTAGTCGTGGTCTGTCCTGCTATCGTAGTTGTCGTTGTCTGGCCTGGAATCGTTGTTGTTGCTATTGTCGTCGTTGTCACGGGGGGTATCGTCGTCGTTACGACCTACAATAATCGTTATAGTAACATCTTTTTAAGATTCGTCTAAGTCGAAAGAAATTTTTGAGTTTTTTTTTATAATACAACTGACGATATTTTATAAGAAAATTGGGTTTAAATTCTCACATTAACATTATTGCAGCATAGGCCATCTGGAGATCCGTCCTGAAGACACGTGAACCCTCCCGGGCAGCTGCCCATAAGGCAAGGACCCTGACCCCCATCGGAGCAAGTTTGAGAGTAGGCTACAGTAGCCAGAGAAAGAATAAATAGGAGATATATCATAATATGCGATTCTGAACCTGAACTGAATCACATTCGATAAATTGGAATGCTCTTTTATATGATTCCCGGAATTTCAAGCTATTTTTGATTCAAAGTGGATGAATATAAAAGAAGAAAAGCTGCCGGGTCAGACAAAAACGTTTGAAGCGAATTTGCCAAAACAGTTGATTAAATACGAGGACTCATCACTAAATGCCATTGTTTGGAAGGGTCAGAAAATTGAAATACGACCTTGATTTCTAGAAAAAAAATGAAAACTGCAAGCAATTTCAGCAAATTTGGATTTAACCTATTTTAATACTGGTGCAATTTCGATCGGATGTGAAATTAAGATTCTCAGAAACGGTCCATCCTATCAAGTTATGATCGTTTTTGTGCGGAAATTCGTTCCTGCAGCGGCCTTCCCAAATTTTTCTGACGGGAACTGCCCTGCGTTTACACCAATTAACTTAGTTAGGCGTGAAGCCTCCTCAAAATGGTATCTGAGTGATAGTAAAATAGATTATTATCATTATCGATCGATTTCCCCTTTTCTCACTCCGTATTTTACGCATACTGCATTTAGCACTAACATTTTTACGTCAAGCTTTGAAGGTCGATGTGGCTGCTTGTGGCGACCTAATTTCACAAACTATCAATGTAGACGAACTAAATCGACTATGGAGAATTCGAATCCGTTGGAAACCTTTTGGAAAATGATTTGACCGTCAAGTTCGAGGTACTCGGTCTTGCTGGTATTCGTTCTCAGCCCGTGCTGTTCAAGTCTTTCTTTCAATTTCTTCAGGTCTTTCTTGAGTTCATCTCTGGTATTTCGTGCGAGCACGATATAATCTGGGCCAGTGCACTTGCCGATCTTCATCTTGCTCACGGCCATCCTGACTTCCATTTCAGTGATCACAGGCACAGGTCTGACATTGGGTGTTCCTCGAGGAATCTGTGGGCGGGGGAATTCAGTTGTGTATATCTCTTTGTAGTTCTCCCTCCATCTGTCCATGATATCTTTGTCCTCGTACAACACCCTTCCATCTGCTGCCCTCACTATTCTCACGTTGCCGATGTCCCTTGTCTTCGCGTGTCTGGCCTTTGCAATTCGGTAGATCTCGCTTTCACCCTCTCTTGTTTCCAGTCTGCGGTAGAGGTCTTCGAAGTGTTCTTGTTTGGCTTTCGCGACTTGTATCTTGGCCTCTTTCTTCCGCAGGTTGTAGACGTCTTTGTCCTGCTGGGTGCGAGTCTGTCTCCACTGTTTGAAGGCTTCTTTCTTGCTCTTGATAGCTGCTTCGACTTCGTTTGTCCACCACCAAGTCTCTTTCTTGATGCGACTTGTGCCTGGTTTCGTCATCCCGAACCTTTCACTTGCCACTTTCCGAACTGCATCTGCACACTGTTGCCAGTTGTCAGCAGCTGAGACCGTTGGGTCGATTTCAGGGATTGCCTTGACGATGTCTTTGCAGGTTTGCTCTGAAGACTGCTCCCGTGTCTTCCACCATTTGATTCTAGCGTCACCCGTTGTTCGTATCTTTTGCTTTTGCCTTCTTTGTGAATCTGAAGTCTGTGACCACAGGTCTGTGCTGGGGAGCTACTATCTCGCTGGGGAGTACTTTGCAGTCCATCACGTATTTGAGGGAGCTTTGGTGGACCAGGACGAAGTCGGTCTGGGATTTGTGCCTTCCAGACTCGTAGGTGACTGTCTGCGACTCCCGTTTCCGGAAGAACGTGTTCAGTACCGCGAGATCCAGTGAGCCCGCGAATTCCAGCAGCTTTTCTCCGTCTTCATTTCGACTTCCGAAGCCATGGCGTCCCATCGTTCGTTTGTGTCCTATGCGATCCCGACCAATGTGAGCGTTGAAGTCGCCTCCAACGATGATCTTGTCTTCCGGAGGAGCTGATCGGACGAGATCTCCCAATTTCTCGAGGAACTCATCTTTCTCGTCTTCCAGGCAGTTGGTCTGTGGTGCATAGACACTCACTACTTGCAGGATACCGCAGTCAGTGTCGACCCGAATTGCCATTATCCGATCTGATACGCGTTTGACCTCGATCACTCTGTTGGCGAGGTGGCCTGCCAGAGCGACGGCTACGCCGTTTCTTTTATTGGATGTGCCGTAGTAGTATAGTTTGTAGCCGTCGCCCAGCGGGTAGGCCTTTTCTCCTTTCCAGTGTGTTTCTTGGACACACGCGACCTCGATTCTGCGTCGGCGAAGCATCTTTGTTAGTTCGCTTACGCGTCCTGTTAGAGTGCCGACGTTGATGGTAGTGAATCGGAGTCGGTAAATTCACTCCAAAACTCCCACGACAAATTTGCTCGAACAAGAGATACAAATAGAGATATGCTAGAGATCAGGGGATATGAAGAGAGTGAAAAGAAACGCAAAAGAGATAATCTCTAGTGAACATGCTCATACATAGTGGAATGTTTATTTCCGACTCAAAAATTGACCTTCATGCATCGATAAATTTGTATGTTTCAAAAATATTATATATTTGCGAAGAAAAATCTTTATATTCACGAAAATAGATTATTATTATTGAGTAATATGACGTTGCATCATTGAATGACGAGAATGCTATAGCTTCAGACTAGTTATTTTCCCGCCGGGCATCTGTTACAGGTTTTCGGACACGAAAATTATTTAAATTTTTCAAAATATTAAAAATTCAAGATATACCTGATCCGTCATCAGGGAATAGTATTGCGAATCATTGCAAAGGTTGGCCTGAATTTAGGAATTTATCGATTTTCAAGATTAAATTAGTTTACTCTCGAAGGACAATCAGACACTCCTGTGTTAGGGTTAACTTTATCCACGCAGGTACCACTTCCTTAATCATAAAATCGTGGTTAAATTATTCATAAATTTTTATATTATTAACAAGCTATAATAGGTAAATTTAGGGTATTATTTAAACAAAAATAAAATAAAATAAAGAATTTGTAAATCTAATACCTGTAGTGGTGGTTTGACCCGGAACTGTAGTCGTGGTTTGACCCGGAATTGTAGTCGTGGTCTGTCCTGCTACCGTAGTTGTTGTTGTCTGGCCTGGAATCGTTGTTGTTGCTAATGTCGTCGTTGTCACGGGGGGTATCGTCGTCGTTACGACCTACAATAATCGTTATAGTAACATCTTTTTAAGATTCGTCTAAATCGAAAGAATTTTTTGATAGTTTTTTTTATAATACAACTGACGATGTTTTATAAGAAAATTGGGTTTATAATTCTCACATTAGCATCACTACAGCATAGACCATCTGGAGATCCGTCTTGAATACAGGTGAACCCTGGCGAACAACTGCCTCCAACGCAAGGACCCTGACCCCCATCAGAGCAAGTTTGAGAGTAGGCTACAGTAGCCAGAGAAAGAATAAATAGGAGATACATCATAATATGCGATTCTGAACCTGAACTGAATCACATTCGATAAATTGGAATGCTCTTTTATATGATTCCCGGAATTTCAAGCTATTTTTGATTCAAAGTGGGTGTGGATATAAGAGAAAAGCTGCTGAGTCAGACGAAAACAGTTGAAGCGAGTTTGCCAAAATAGTTGACTAAATACGAGGACTCATCACTAAATGCCATTGTTTGGAAGGGTCAAAACATTGAAATATGGCGTTGAATTTTTAGAAAAAATTGAAAACTGCAAACAATCTCATTGTCAGCAAAATCGGATCTTCGTTGCTGAAATTTTCCCCCTTTTGTACATGGAATTTTGAGTCCAAAGTATCAAATCTCTTTTTTTTTTCAAACCCGCCCCGAAATTGAGAATTTTTTGGTACTTTGCAGATTTAGCAGTAAAATTTCAAGTGATCGGTTCAATATTCGTTCCCGAGACCGTTTCTTTAAAGATCTCGAATCAGCATCAATTAGTCATGGCGCAATGGATTAATCGTTGATCGGCCGATTTTTACGAAAATCATCTCGATCGGGGAAGATTTTATTTTTACATTTAATATTGTTGAGCACCGTTTCACATATTTACAAGCATTTAATAATATACAAATTTTGTTCGGCAATAAATAAGTAGATCTATTGGTAACATTAAAAAGAATAACGTCATTTGTGAGTCATATTTAGATTGAGGCTTATATTTCTGAAAATGAGCTAGATCTTCATAATTATTAGCGTTTTAGGACGAGAGGTCATAATTTAAAGTACTGAATTTATTTACATAAAAATGCTGCTCCTATCCTATGAATTGTTCAAATTAGTGAAGTTCATGATGGTGAGTTTAAAATTTGATCCCATGTATTAAATTTATACAGCATTTACTAATAAATCGCTATATTTAGGCTTATGACTTGTTCAAATGAGTGTTCATGAATCTGCCTGCTAAAGTTTCTATCGGAGCATTTTCGGTCGTACACAGCAGATCGACTACGATGTGTTCCGAGTTTTTCTGCGACAAAGATGGAGATCCGTGTCTAAATTTAAACAGATAAATTCAATTTTTTAAATTTTATGAAACTGGCGTCTCATTAATTTCGAAGTCGTACTAAATACAGGAAAATTTTATAAATTAAATAGAAGTGCACATATAAAGTTAGATAATTAGGAAATTTTATGAAACTAAATACAACTTTAAATTACCTGGCAAAACCGCAAATTGTGACACAGTACATAACATCGGACAAATTGATATTGTTAAGGAATCGGCAGCAGCTAAAAGTAAGTTTTAAAATGATACTTAAATGAAGATCAGCTTTTAATGCATACCTATTTGCACAATCCAAAGCGAAATCCTTGTAAGGTTCATCCAATTTATTCCAGGTCGATTCAAATTCTTTCCAGATCTAAAAAGAACCATAGAAATAACTATTTAAGTAATATATTAGTCAAACATTATCCAATACATACTTAAAATGAACATTATATTATAAAAATAAAAATATATACTTTAGGAGCAGGCAGCACTCTGCTCTCCATTTCTTCGACTATCGAGGCGGATCTTGAGAATTTTCGTTTCACCCGTTTTTCACCGTTCTCATCAATGTAATATTCCTCTTCTTCAGGTTTCTTTTCGGAATTTTCAGCTTCGGTTTCCGATTTCTTCTCCTGATTTTGGTTGGCAGTGTCTTTCTTCGGTTCCTTCTTTTTCACGACCTTCTTGACCGGCTTCTTTTCGGAAGTTGCATTTCCAGCCTCGGTTTTCGATTTTCCAATATCCTTCAATTTAGGCTTCGGCTTGGGGACTTCTAAAATAATAAATGATAAAAGAAAATAGATAGAAAAGGGCAGCCATCTTGCCCACCGCTAGTATCTAGCGCTGAAATATGCGCGTTCCAACTCAAAACCGCTTGCCTCAACCGAAAATGAGAGTGTGACTTCTTTTCTCGCTCATTAAAGAGGGAGGAAGAAAAGGAGGCAGCACTCTTATTTTCGGTTGGAGCAAGAGTGTTGGTATTGGAGCGCGCCCATTTCAGCGCCGAATGCCAGTGGCGGGCACAATACTATTTGATGGATTGATGAGTCGATTTTTCAAAACTATCTTCTTTGCTCTATCTATCTCCTTAATTTTTAACGAAATGCTCCTCCAGATGATTATTTAGTTATTTAGTAATTGGCAAATAAAGATCCCCTACCTTGTATGACCGGTTTGTTCTCTTTAGAAGACCCCTCTTCATCCACAGACGGTAGCTTTGAAATGATGGGTTTCTTGATTGCAGTAATTTGTGGAGGTATTATTGGTATTGACTTTCGTCGTTCGCCAATTTTAAGCAGCTCACTGATATGAATCATCCCAGCCTCTGGCTTAAGGGCTTTACAGGCGGTTAGCCAGTGGGCTCGGCAGGAGGGAATTAAGCCCAGATATACTCGATCCGCTATGCCAGTGGGGGTCATCTAAAGAAAATCTATGACTTAAGTATAATTTAATAAAAATTTACGTCATTTTAAGGATGATCACCGTTGTGTTTATCAAAAATTTCTTTAATAATAAATTCGCGAAACTTGTTAATAATTCTATTAACTTCATTATAATTTAATATTCATAGTTTGTTTTTATGCTTTAAAATTCTAATTTACTAACTTACCCTCCGAGTATCGCCCTGAATCGGTAATAGCTGATCTGAGACTCCGTTTATTTCGGCCGTCCTCAACAACGCTTCGATCATGTCCTCGTCCCAATCGATTGCAACGACTTTCTTTGCATGGCAAGCTATTAGAAAGGTGAACGCGAAGTTTCCAAGGCCTTAATAATGAATTTAAAGTATTTTGGATTACAATAATCATATAATTAAAGAATGGCTATGGCTACAATAATATTATATAATTGAGTGGCTTCTTTTGACTTGAAGATTATTCATCAATTAAAAATATATACTAAAATCGAGTAATTTAAAATAGATATAGTAAGTAGAGTATTTAATTGAGATTTTCTCTCCATAAACTCTAAGATTACCTATCATTCAGATAATTTTAGTTTTAATTTAACTTTACACAATAGAACATTTCAATTTTACCTCCATACATGTCAACGATAGTTTCCCCGTGACAGTCCCATTCCGAAATTCGCTTCATCTCAGCACTCTTCTGATTATTATAGACTCTTTTCGACGCTTCGTATTGGAATCTAGATCATTTTAATGAAAATTAAATACAACAATGACGGCTGATACATACAAGAAGTATTAGGTAATGTGAAAGTGATAAGGTCATTAGTAAAAGTATTGTAGCCAAAGTCTACAAAAATGTTTCACGAGTTTCTAAATAGACAAGATATTTAACTTATGAAGACACTAATTTTATCAATAGTTAAAAATATTAAAATACCGTATGCCCCTTTCATCAACATACTCGATCCACGCGTTGTCGCCATATAATAAATCCACGTGTGCTGTGCGAAATGAATCATCGTCAATGACCTGAAATTAAGGAATGTATAATTCAATGTAATACAAATTTGAACTTAAACATTTAGATTAAAGGAATTTTTAAAATTTACCCTTTCCCTGCCCAATTTTTCGATTTTCAGACTTTCAGCGACCACCTTCCACAGTCCTCTACCAATGTAACGCCAATTATTATGAGTGAATGAGTTCTGAGAATAGCAATTTGTAAAAGTAGTATGAAAAATTAAATGTTGCGTTTATAACAAGTAAAGTATTTTTTATTAGATATTTACGATCATATTTCTAGTAACTACCTGTGGAAATACGATCATGCTCTGACCGTGTTTGGTCCATTTTTTCGGCAAGTCCCTTTGCATCTCATCATCCCATAAATTCAGCGATAAGGCAAGGGATTTCACCTGAAATATGCTAATTTTCATACATCTATAATAATTTTAAGTGCGGAGATATTGAAACCCAAAAGAAGAAGCTGATCTTCATTAAAAGTTTAGCTATGTTTAAGTTTTCGAAATGAATTTTTTCTTAATTTCAAGCTAGAATTATGAAGTGTTTGAAGTTAAAGTCGAAGTTTTTATCCCCGGACTTCATGAGGCGACTTGTTTACGTTTTCTAGCATTTGTCCGAATGGCGAGGCTTTTGTGAGGATAGGCAGCTGTTCGGCCCGGCTTCCTAAAGATACAAAGATAACTCTCATCACATGTTGAAGGGTAGAACTTAAATTCCGGCTGAATTATCTTGAAAACATATCCTTTTGACAGTAACCTACAGCCATTTGTAAAATTCACAAATTTAAAAGTATTTTTTTTAAAAGATGGGTGGAATTTATATATAACGACTTTTACCTGGAGGCATTTCAATAGAATAATCGCGAAAAATCGATAATTCAGCCACTTGCAACAATCGGAAAGATAATGCGAATGACTGGACTTATGCAAATAAATGCCTCGAGGACTAAGTCGTTATCTTTAAATCTCCTCAAAACCCTCATATCTCGATAATTCACCTGTATCTTTATCCAGACTGGACTTGCGCTCGAGGGTAGAGGAGCGTACTAGAGGCGGGTGCGACATTACTTGTATTATTTAGTAGAAAACCCACCTAAAATTAAATCAAATATAAAAATAGAAGACTCTATCTTATATTTTATAGCACAAATATTAGATTTTTTTCAAGTTTCAAATTATTTAATGATATCGAAAAAAAATCTTTAACAATGATATTTTGAAAGAAAAAATTCGGGGCTTCTACAAAATTTAAAAATATAAGATTTTCAAAAGTTTAAATTTCAAGCTAGGTCAAAGTGGAAATAAGCCGATTGATCGAACTCAAAGACTCGGTGAGAAAGGGATAAAGAGTGTAAGCTAAGCAGATCAGGAAAGACAGAAAAATAGTGAAAAGGAGGGAAGAAAAGAAAGAGATATACAAAATCCTAGCTGGAAACGAGTGAAGTCGATTGCAAATAGAGATAAAGTCGAGAAAAAGATAACATGAAAAGCCCTCGAGAAGTACTACCTGAGTTTATTTGTAAAAATAAGCTGCAAGATGAGTAATACAGGCTGCGCTAAAAATTTGAGCTGCTTTTACATTAAAATTCGAGGCTGTAAACATTTTAGATGCATAGCCAAATGAAAATAAAATGCTGCAAATGGATAGCATTGGTATCGGGGAAGGTAATATTCAAACTTCCAGAAACTCTTAGCTACGATTATTTTGGTGTTAAATTTTTAAGAGAAATACAAAGGATCCAAACTTTTGGCGCGTCTTGTGCATATGCGAGCAATAAATTCACCATCATAGCGTACTACTCGAATGCAAAATAGTCCATTTATTATTAGTTAAAACTTCTTCGAAAAATCTTATATATGGGTCTCACGATTTTAAACATGATGCAGTGCATATCATGCTGGGTCAAAATCAAAAACTATTCTGCGTAGAAGTAGAAGTGAATGACCAATATTTTTGCAAAAGAGGTCGGGTATATTTTCAGTAAATTTTTCATATGAAAATTTGCCACAACTTGGATTCTGCATGCGTAACTTTTATTTTTATTGTTAATATATCAACTCTATAGACATTCTAAAAGTTTGGCAAGGTTTAAAGGTGCCACTATAATTTTCAGGATAGTTTGAAGAATGTAAAAAAAAAAGATTTGAAATTGGAAATCGAATTTTCTCTAGTAGAATGCAGATTCATATAGAATATGAGAATTGGGTAGGGTACCTTTCTGATAGCTAAGAGTATAGAGCCAGGTTAGGATAGACCTTTTCATAGATTATTTCGTTGGTAACGAAATAGCGAGTCATCTCTGTTGTCTTAAATAGCATATTTTGATTTTCAATCCCCTTTATTTTGGACTTGCAATACAAATCATAGATCATCATATTCATCAATGTCACTGAAGAGTTCCTCTTCCTGTTCGTGACTCAGTTCGGGCATAGCACCATTTGCTGTAGCGCTAAATTCCATTCTCTCACCGATTCCTCCCAGTCCATCCGTCAACATCACTTGGTGCATCGTTGCCTCTTGAAGATCAGCTCCGTCCTAACATCAATTTTATTCAATTTTTGTTTATTTTTTTATGATGCCATGTCATATTCATAAAAAACGAAATTCACTCGTATATAAATTTCCTAGTAAAAATCATTGTTCGTATGCTTAATTTTAGCGGTATGCTAAATTAGTTTATATATGGAATAAATAATTCATTCAACTAGAATTTTCTTACCTGTCCCAATTTCTTGTACGCGAATAGTTTGCTGAAGATGAATGCCATAATGCCCTTCGCAGTTCTCTCGTCGTTTTGCAGAATTGGAGTTATCCCCAATGTCGTGCCTACCTCCATTATGAAATAATCCAGGTCGTTTTCTTCACCTAAAAATTATTTTTTATTTTTTACCACTTTTCATATTTGAATTAATTTTCAATTGATAAAATAGCAACACACACGAATGATATGTTCCATTATTGGTGTTCATTAATAGCTTTGATTATAATTTTTTAATAATCTTTTTTATGGAACTTTAAAAAATGTCTCACATTTATTCGCCAACTGAGCCAATCGGACTTCGGGCGAACTGAACATCTCATCCAGGTCGCATAATTCGAGCCTTGGTGGTGGAAGCTCGCAGAAATTTGGCGGGAAAACCTGAATTTTTATTCTTTTCATCGCAACTTCTCGAAAGTAAATAGAATTTCAGTTTTCTTTACGAAACTATATGATAAAATTATATGCTTCCCTATCAAAACATACATTTTTCTTGTGCAAGGATGAAACTACTTTTCAAAATTAGTATTTTTAATTATCATTTTTTAAAGACGATTTACAGCGGGTTGCAATGGCGGCATGGGAACTTCGAATTGAGGCACGATCAGCGTCAAAGGCTCCGCCTTCATACCAAATTGTTCGTAGGCTCTGAAATTTGCATTATTTTCAGATAGCTTAATTTTGATACCTTAAAATTTTAGGCCATAGCGATAAATCGAATGATGAAAGAGAACTTTCGAAGCATTTCATGAAATCTCCATTAAACGCCACGTCTAAATCGCCCTCTTGCATGCATACCTGTAATATTTAAATTCTAAACTCTGAATATATTTAATTAATTAAAACTATTGCGATATGTATCGAACAAAATCTATTAAAAAGTTGAAACCTACACTTTAGTTGGTTTTTATCAAGCTGCTTTTATTAATTACCTAATTTTTCTGATTAAATATGAAATGACTTTACCTTAAGCTGCTCGCTCATATGGATATGATCAGGAATAGCGTGGTAATCGTTCAGTTCCGGCTCAGTAGCGTCGATTCTATTTAATTCAAAGCCGTTTATCAGGTATTCCATGAACACGTCCTAAATCATAAGTGAAAAACGCTGATCTTCACCATTTTTCCTACGAATAATTTCGAATTTTCCTCCTTATCGATATAAGCATCACTAAACATGTGAACCGACCCAGTTGCGATAATTCGGCCAGGTATTTCCTTAAATAAAGATTAAATTGTTAAATTTTCGTTCAAATTTACCCCCTCAGTTTCATGAAAAGCCGCTACAGGACGACTTATTGGAAAACAAGCACTTCCTGAAGATAAAACTGGAGTCGAAAATCGATTCACATGAAGCGTGGAGCCGTATGGATAAACGAATGTCATGGCTCTAAGATTAAAAAATAAGAATGTTACAAGTAAGTCATCATAGTTAATGAGTATTAATGATTATATTATTATTATTATTACTATTCTACAAGTTATATTACTATTTATATTTTATGTGATGTTCGAATTAATTTAGTTTAGCAGCATACTGTGCGTTAGCCTTCTGTTCATTAGTTATTGAAACATTTGCTGACGATGGAATGGATCGATTTAGAATCCCATTCGAAATTAAAGCCTCTTTAGGGTCGAAGTACTTGTAGAATATCGTGCGGATTACGGTATCTTAAAATATCATAGTTTAAAAGAAGCAATAGTTTGTTAAAAATACCATTATTTACTGAAATTCCGTATTGTTCAAGCAAGAAGTTAATGTTAGTGTCTGCTTTCTGCTCTCCACCCTCAGACATCATAACGAAAATGCAACCTCCGTTATTGAGGAACTCAGTCAGGGCATCCATCTATAAAATTAACATATTTTAAATATATTACATTAAAATACCTCTCCAGCGTTAAATTTTACTCTAGGCAAGGGGAAAATGATAGCCCTGACGTCGATAAACGTTCCATTCGTTATTTCGTCTTGGTTACTATAATTACATTATTATTTTATTTTGAGAATGGAGTTGATCTTACATTTCCACTGTCCAGTTCGCTTTAAGCCTTCTATGCAGTCCCCTGAGTCCTGAATGTACCGTCATGCCTTCCTTCTTAGATTGGTCAATTAAAATTTTCGTGCCAGTCCTTAGCTTTCTCTGGAAATTAAAATAGCATTTTTTAGGAAAATGCTATAGCAACATTAAAAATACTAATATAGAATTGTAGGTGAAATATTAATTTCTCTGCCAAACACATACCGAATTTCGTATGTACGAAGTACAGCTTTTTCTAGTTTCAAATAAATTAAACTGACCTCAATTTTCCGATCCGGTTGATTTCGGCCATTAGACCGATAATCAGAAGACGTTGGAGGCATTTTATCCTAATTTCAGTCGATAATTTGGGCTGTTATCAAGAAACCGAATATTTTAGCCTGCAGCTGCCTGAATGAAAATGCTTTGTCTCGTTACCATGACAACCTTAAAAATACGAGCGATCGCGGGAAAATTAAACTTCATTTTCTTCTCTTTAGAGTAATAACAGCCTCCGTAGATTACTAAAGACAGATAATTGAGAAGAAAAATTATAAAAAAAAAAGAAAAAGCTATGTGTTAATTCTAATGTTATACCCTATTGGAAGAAGTTACCTATAGTCTAGAGTACATATAAACATATTTTTTAAATGCTAATAATTTTTCAATATCAATTTAAATGATTTGAACATGTAAAATTGCGTTTTCAGCGATTTTTCTTTTCGGAAAATGCACAATTTCCGCATCGGTTTTTTTCCAAGGACACCGGTATTCCCCTCGTCGAGTTTTACAAGAGAATAGAAAGGAGGTTAATCCGGGCGGATTCAAATCCGAAACGTCAAAAGACGGAGGATTTGGGGATCTGTTCCTTTCTAGGGCCAATCTCGAAAGAGCGAAAGAACTCGATCGCTACCATGTATGGACATAGAAAGTCATTATAATCCTCGTCCTCAAATTTTGTATCCTTCACCTCCTCCTTTCTAGAAAATGGCCTGAGGTGAAGAAGAAAAGAGTGAACTTTACAAAAGGCTGAGTAATACAATAATCCGACATAGACATAAGAGGGAGGCGGAGTCCTTTTTACCAAACGACCTTTCCATTCCCTCGCCCCATTCTTTTCCTTTACCTCCTGTCATTTCCTGTCAGTATGCTAATTTCTGCCTTTCTAAATATGCGCTGGTGCTCAGTGCTATGGACATTTTCAATACTTTATCATGTAGCAGCACAAACGAGTAAGAATAAGTTCCAGTATTACGGTAATGACAGTTTTTAAGGGTTATGCGAAATTGACGGTACCTGCAGGCACTGCTTGGATAACCATTTTTCGTACTACAGGTGCAGAATGCAGGTATCATTCAGATACTAAAGTAATCCTAAAATTATTAGCTTTAGACGGACTGTTATATGAACGAAGTTTGCGATAGGGGCTTCTGTTGCCCATCGACAGGGTCACAATATCATTCTTTCAATCAGCAAAGTAATTATGCTCTCTTAACATTTTCTTTTCTATTTTTCTATCTTTAGCATTAATATTCACTGCCAAGTTAACAATATTTTCATTTCCACTAACCACGTTTCAGAGGGGAATCATGAAGATCAACTTTTTAATAGTGAAGATAGGCCTGTAAATCTAATGAAAAGTATCGAGAAAGACGAAAGATGCCCAGATGGAAGTTCTTGGACTAGGAGGTAATAAAGATTAAAATTTTCAAAAATTTATTTTTAAAGTGCTTATTCTCTTTAGATGTTATCGCGATGAAGACTGTTCATTCGGAGAAGAACTGTGTACCGAAGGGAAATGTTGCTTAAGTAGGCCTTAATTAAATTATTACACGATTAAACATAAGCCTGAAATCTGTATTGCATAATTTCAAAATTCATCAAGATCAGCTTTTTCTTATTATATATAATAAAGCATATGCTCAAAAACCGTCTTGTGTATATGTTTTTGATATTTTGGTTTTACAACTTAGCAGTCAAATCGATGGCATTGGGTAAACACCACCGATAGTATGAGTTTTATTGTCATCAGTCTAAGTGACCTTGGCTTAAGCAAAAAAGTCGGGGTTAAAAACGAGTGCAAGCCCATTTTAGGACACATACCCAGGCTAAAACCATAATAGGAAGGAAAAATTTCAACAAAAGCCATAAAATATTATTTAATAACATATAAAAATAAAATATGAAAAAATCTATTAACAATTTAGCTTGCGCGTTAAGAAGACGAAAAGTCCTGGATAACATGAGAGCTCAAGAACTTCTTGGACTTCAAATACCCCAATGTGACGATGACAACGACCACTTTTACAGGAAAAAGTATACTCTAGCGTTAAAAATGCAGCTGCACAAAACTAATAGTACATGAACTATGAAATTTGTGCATTTTTAGCAAATTCTATTCAATACTTATTGATTACTTTGGTTAAAAATTACCACCGAATATTTACTATTACTGTAACTTTAGACAATGCCTAGCCGGCACGACGAAATGTTGGTGCGTATCGAATTTCGGACGCAAATTAATCGGAGCGAATGACGATTGTGAAGTCGCTAGACGCCGTCAGGAGAATTTACTCGTCAAAGCGCAAAACCTTCTGAAAGAATCTACGGCTTTCGAGAAAAATACGGTACTTCCCCCACAAATATGCAAATTTCTAAACCTTTCCAGACCAAATGCTATGGAATTAGAGCCGGGATTTGCCCGAAGACTCCGGAATTTTCTAGAATGAACTCCCAATTTTCCGGTGGAGTCCCATGCCGATGCGATTCCGATTGTTACGACAATAACAAATGCTGTCCTGGCTTGGGAAGGACGAATAATCTGGCGGAGTCTGAAACACAACGATTTTGCATGAAGCCTGGTCTATCCTTCACTTAACTTTCCTCTATGCTTTAGAGATCTCCTAAAATTATCATATAGTGGAAAAATTGCAGTAACCCCCTCTGGACTGTCAATGGTATGTGGCGCTAACGAGCAATTCTCCGCGTGTTACTCTCCCTGTCAACCATTCTGCGAGGATCCGACCGTAACGGCCTGTCCTCCACCCGTGTGTCAGCCGGGATGTCATTGCCAACCGGGTATAAATTAAACTTTAAATAATCTATGATTAAATCATGATGAGGATTAGCCTTAATGAGGGCTGAATTATGAATTAACCTAAACTGTTTGATAGGATATATAAAAGAATTCCCTCAATTTGAGGCTACATCAGAAGGGATGGATCTCCAAAATCCGCGTGCGTCCCCAGACAAACGTGTGAAACCTACGATTTATCGGCTAGATGCGCCGATCCCAGAAGACAATACCATTCGTGCGGCTCGGCATGCCCGATTAGCTGTGATAATAGGAACCAGCCTAGGTAGATTCATATGAAAATTTGTATTTTAGATAAATTTTTTCAATCTGAATAATAACTAATTCATATTTTCTTTCGAACTTAGTTTTAATTTAAGGTGTGGCGAACACTGCGTAGCGGGCTGTTTCTGTAAACTACCATATATTCTCTTAGATGATGAGAATCCTTTGACTTCCAGGTATTAAAATAATCTATTAAATTTTTTTAAAATTTTAAATTTAGATGCATTTTGCCCGCTGAATGCCCGGCTTCTCAAACTCAGGCTCCCTCGATTCACTATTTGGCTAGACATCCGGTTCAGATGGTATTTTTAATTGGAAATAAAACAAAAAGTGATACTTAAGCCGGTTTTCCCTTCAATACCCCAATATCCTTACACGGGCGTCTCTCCGAATCAAAACATCCACTATGGAGGTGGTTATCTGATTGGGCCGCCTACGCAATTTACAGCATCTCCCAAGCCTGCATATCAATTAACGACGTCTACAATATCCCCGACTCTAATACCGTATTCCGAAAACCCTGAGCACCATTGCACAGATCCACTGAAGAACTTCCTAACTTGCGGCAATAATTGTCCTCGTATACTAATTTTCGTTTTTACCTAACTTTTTAAATTTATATTTTAAGCGTCTTGCACCCCGAATGAATTGTTGAACTGCACTTCGAAAGAATGCGGTCCTCCTAGATGTTATTGTAGACTACCGTACATTCTGTCCGATGGAAAAGTATGGATATTTAAATTTACCTAAAATTAAAGTTAATTATAAATTTGCAGGACCCAGACTCAGCCTGTGTGCTTCCACAATTATGCCCAAGATTCAAAGAGGAAAGCTCGTTTATTCCTGAAACCACAACAAAAACGCCGTCAAAAACCTTGGAGAAAAAATGTAACGATCCGAAGAAAATGTGGACCAGTTGCGGGGCCCAGGGGTACTTTTATTTTAGTTCAAAAACGAAAACATTTTACCTGAAATTTAAGATGCGCCAGATCTTGTGTTAATCCGCTTGGTAGATGTTCTGAGGGTCAATGCTATGAAGGCTGCATTTGCAAGGAGCCTTATGTTATTCAGGTTACTATTTATATGGTTTATGGATCTTTTATTTTAGATGGTCTTTCTGAGTTTCACAAATATTTGTAACTTAGATACAGCCTCATGTTGTATCTTATTTCAAATTTAAGGGGCATTCTAGTTTAGGAGTCTTATAATTTAGAGTCTATTTTAAATAAAAAATGTTCCTGGTTCTTAGTGATAGCGATCATATTATCGATGATCCCACCGTGGTACTCAGGCCCTGCGCTCTAGGCCTCGATAATTTTGATAAAACCTTCAAAAGACATTCCATCAAACTCAATCCAAGGCCAGCCACTTTCCCGCCGAAACTCTTTCCGCTCGCTTTTATACAAGCGGGAAAGCGAGTGCATCATCACAGCCAGTCCTCTCTCCCTATGTTTAACCATGTGAAGAGAGAAAACACATTGAAATTTGATTTTAGGACCCAAAAGACCCCGAATCGCCCTGCTTATTGCCCTCCGAATGTGAGAACCATTGTGATGATCCATTAAAAGTGAGGGAGATTAATAGGACGTTAGAAATTAACATAAAATTTTAGGAATTTGTAAAATGCGCCTCGTCTTGTCCGATGGGATGCGATAATCGTCACCCTAAGCATTGCACGCCCTGTGAGGACGGATGCTTCTGCAAAAATGGTAGCAATATGCTAATTTTATTAAACTAACATAATAGTGTGTTAATTTTTAGTGCTATTAAGTTTAATTGAAGCGTTAATTTCTAGGGCTAGTCTTCATAAATTCAACCGACTGGAAGACCTCTGAATGCGTTAGATTAGATGAATGCCCTACTGAGCAAGAAAGATCTTCCGAAAAAGCCGAGCCTGAAGTAATATATAAAATTTTGCGTTTTTTAATTTAAGAAATTTCAGTTTAAATTCAAATTACCTAGTGGGTCCTCCGAGATGCCTGCAGTAAAAACCTCAACTTTTCTGAAAATGGATAGTAATGAAACCAAGGATGAAACTGATTCTATTGCGAAATGTAATTCCTTTCTAATATAAATCGGGGGCGGACATAACCTTTGTTTTATGTTTACGAAAATTTTATTTCCGTACACTCCTGATGTAAATTTAGAAATTCACTAAAATATTTAAGTCACCGCGAAGCAACTACCCAGACCAACAAAATGCCCTGCCACAACTTATGACGTCGGCGGCCGTCCTTGCGTGGACGATTCAGACTGCCCCGTTGAACAGCTCTGCTGCAAGCCGAAAATCGTTAGGCTTGGTGTTACTTCACAAAGGCAAAACTAGCACAAAATATAAGTCAATAGTATGCTGATTTAGATGCACGTGTCCAGATCCAAACGCCATCTGGAAGCCCTGTGGGACGTCGTGTCCGGAATACTGTGGACAGCCTTCGGTAAGGATGGCGTTATGGTGCCATATAATTAATCAAATAACGTCGCATTGTTAAATTAGCGCTACTTTTTGTTTTCAGGTTCCAGTCTGTGCTCCGACCTGCAATCCAGGGTGCGAATGCGCTCCCGGCTTTGTTCGTTCAAGAAATGACGTTACCGCTCCCTGTGTGCCCGCGGAACAATGTGATCTACAGGGATTGCGTTAGTTTGAAATTCACTATATTCAAACATCAATAATGTTTAAGCTAGCCATGATGAAGCGCAATTTTCAAAGGCCACTATAAAAGAGCTGCCCCCGAAAGATCCATTTCAGGATAGACAAGTAAAAAAAGAATAAGTTTCTGATAAACTAGGTATGGTTTAATTTTTAGATAGCTGCAGCAGTGTTAGTTAGTCCGGATTCAAGCGTTACGGGCCGATTCACGTTCAGTGAAATCACATCCTCCACGACTAAAATTGAAGGCTAGATTGTAAAGCGAAAAATATCAAATAATAGCAGATTTTAGGCCAACTATACGGGATGTCACCCGGCCAGCATGCGATAGTACTCCATAATTTCGGCGATGCCTCGGAAGGCTGCTCCAGAATCGGAGATCCGTTCTCCCTGACGTCGACTTCACAATCTAGCCCATCCTTAGGGGATGTTGATGGTAATATGCATATAACACCCTGAAACATCTCTCTTATTTCAGGCTCTTCAACCGGAATTTTCACGAGAGTAGTCGATTTTCCCGTGTATAAAGTCGTCGGAAGAGCTATTGCGATTTATAAGTATTGAAATGTGTGTTATTTCGGATTCAATTAAACTTTCTTAAGATATCCTACATCTGAGTGGTCTGACCATGACAGAAGCGAGAAACCCATAGCGTGTGGTACAATCGGTTTGAGTCACTATCAATCATGATATTTTGAATTAATTGTTTCATTGTTTGTTATGGAATAAACATTTACAAAATATTATTTCATACTCAGAATGATCATACATGTATAAATAGTATTTATTTGTTAATTTGTTTTGTCCTGAAATCAAATACTTGCAAAATATTTCCATATTTGGGGCTGAAGAGATAGTCAACATCAACAACTTCTCATATTCATATCTGAAATGGATCCCAGGGGATAAGTCTAAGCTGGCAGTCACATTATCAGGGCCGCCGAGGCAATCTGACAAGTGGTGACAACGCGGCCTTCAGTTTGAGGGAAGGATTTCGGAAATCCCGGAAAATCCCATATAAGGGTCAGAGATATTCACAACAAACAAGCATGAGTATGATGGGTATTTTTTGCGTTTTATTTATATTATCCATAGTTTTGTACCACGATTAACACTGTCTAAGTCCAAACATTTCAATATATTTATCATAATAAATATGAAAACATTTTATTACTCTTGTTCTTCGGTATAGTGAAATTTTTTCATCATCTCTCTCGAAACAATTTGTGTTTGCTTTGGGAATAAGATTTGATGAGTTTCTTTCCTTGCTCCTTCTTTTAGAAAGTGAATTTAAGTCTCATTCAGACTCAGCAGAAGATATTCTCATAGATAATTGCTCGGTGTAGTCATGGATTAATAGTCCGTGTTTATATGTTTCTCATTGTAGGTTCTATTTTCATACCCGACAACAGATTTTTCTGTCGTTATCCTTAGATTTCATAAGATAGTAATCTGTGAGATAGCCGACATTTTCCCATGTCCTCGTGTGTGTATTTGTGCAATTTAAATATAACGGAAAACCCAGCTAGTCGTTTTCTTCCACCCCGCAAAGCGTATTCATCAATTATGAACGAAGTTTCCCAGACGCTATTCTCCTCGTTCCTGCTTCTCTGGGGCTCAGATCCAACAAAAGGGAATATCTGGTGTGGAGGGCTGAAAAGGTGTGAAGCAGGAGTAAATCTAGAGGGATATCTATATCTGAAATCCAGAAATCCGGCTATGTACTCCTTTTCTTTCAGCAAATATCATTGAATTATTTAAGATTACTTTTATTTATAATCATATATTGATCATTTTATATTCTCAGAATCGAATGATATACGAAACACTAATCTATCCTCATTTTTTCGGAATACATCCAGATTTTGACTCCATAATGAAAACATGTGCGAAAATTTAGATGTTCAATATTCACGGTCTCTTATACTTTTTACCCCCTTTTTCTCTTCCCCTTGCTAATTTCCAGAAAAAAGAATAAAGAATGCAAAAGTGTAAGGGTAGCTTGAGGGTAAACTACAAAAGGCCATTTACCGCTTTATAATCATTTATTTTATTCGATATTTAACGATTCATTTATTAATTGGCATTTTAAACCTCAAGTCCTGAATATCTGCGTCATTTTATAGCTTTAGAATCTGGGGAATATATGAAATCCTGCAAAACCCGAGTAGAAAATATCCTGAAAAGGAGATAATTGACGTCCTTTCTTTTACGAAATTCGCTTCCTGTTTCCCACTTCTGTGAACACTTTATGCATACCCATATTCATATTCGCGGGATTTCATATATTCATTCGCCGGGTTTCTGAAATCTGGCCCCCAAACCGGAGGTAATTTGGTCATTCTCCAACATCATTATATGCCCCCATACACCTATTCTCTCATGAAAAGCTCAGAGCCTGTTTATTCGAATCTCAAAATCCCATAACTTTTTTGTAGTGGTTCATGAATTTCTCCAGGAGAATGTTTTAAGCGTCTCGCGATTTTACTAAGTTCCATATCATTTTATTCGTCCATTTTTGGCTTTCAGAGGTCAGTGAGAGATCATTTAGCAGCGAGAGGGTGAAAAAGACGCGGAATTGAGTTACGTTTCACACGTCTTATCGCGTTAGAAATAGTAGTCCCTGAGTTTATTTTTCTTAAATAGTTGTATTTTCAGATGATAGAATGATGCGCAGAAAAATACGAAGAAAACGCCACAGAGTGCGTCCAGAAGTAAGAATTTTAAATTTATGCTAATTTTTAAGATGTTAAATAATTCAGGACCGACCCACCGGACTATATCTCCCATTGACCAACCTCATTCTAGCAGCTAACCATATCAGCGTCAATCTAACACTTGAACGTTAGTTTTCTTTTTTAAATTTAACACCATAATGTTATATATTTTTTAAACTTAACACGGATAAAGCAGGTGAGTCCATTTTTCGTGATAATTGAAAATCCGTGCCAAAACTCGTCAGGAATTCTGTGTGAAAAAGCTCCAGGATATGTCAAAACAAACGTATATTCCAGGGTTACAATATTCGAGCTGAATATTGGTATTTTCCGAATTTTACAGCGTTTTTCATGAAGATCGAACTTCTATATTATTTTACAATGCTAAATATTACAACTTGTTTATTTTATCAAGAAGACCAACCATTGAAATTATTTGTTGTAGCAAATGTTATGATCTGCAATAGTATACGTACTTTATAATTGAAGATCTATATCCTATATGCTCAAAATTTCTGATATCTCTCGAAATTTTCTAAATCCGTCAGGCACCCAGGCCTAGGGCCGACGCATGGTTGATGATATCGGGTTTCAGAGCCGATCCATTTTCACAGATTTCTCTTTCTCTCGACTCTCTTCGAAAATTCTTACTCCCTAATCAATTGTTTCCTCTTTTTCGAGCTTATTTGTATGGGAATTTCATCTTCCTTGATTTAAAATTTTATTTTTTGGCTTAAAAATCCTATTTTTCATGATCAGATATGATGAATTTATCAAACTTGCAAAGTTTGGAATTTGAGAAAATTCATTCGATTTTTCTGAGTTTTCCTGGAGCCTTCCATTCATTCAATGATAGCTGTCACTCGCTAACACCCAATTATGATTAATCACTTATCTTCATATATCCTATGTTTCTCCCAACTCTCACAACTTTATCCGCTATTTCTCCCAAACATATTCTTTCCTCTCGATTTTTATCCCTTGCATTCTATCATTCTTCCACCTCATTTTTCATATATCCACTGTACAAAGATGTTACAGTAGAATTTCAACTTTTTTTTATGAAACTTTATTTTTAGCCTGATATTTTTATTTTCGAGATTCCAAAGCTTCTAATCACTCCAAACTATCTCTTCGACTTGATATATTAACGTCGGGAAAGAGTGGAAGAAAAGATGGAGAAAAAAAGTGTTGCATTCGTGTTTTCTATCTTTTTCCCGCTAGAAAAAGCCCCATTTTCAATCACCTACTACACTACCTAAGCCATAGGAATTTCCCCATAACTTTAAATAGAAAATCCTTCATTTATCGATAAATTCATATCTTTTCTCGGACTCTATAGATTTTTATAAGATCTTTTAGAAATTTTCTAGATTTCTCTGTACTTTTCGCCTAAATTTGACAATGATCTTTTATAAATGGGGCCCTTTTGCTAGGAGAGGCACGAAATACAAATGAAGCGAATGGAATATGAGCCACTCGGGGATAAGCATATCATAGATATATCGCGGGAGATAGAGAGATGATGGAGAGAGTACAGAGAAATAGAGTGGTATGGACGCAGAAAAGGGGAAAATAGTATGGAAGAGAGAAAAATTCCCCCAAAAGACTGAGCTTCAACTATCTCTTTTTGGGAGCCTTGCGCAAAAATGTCCCCGCTGACCAATAGCGTATTTGTTGAACGATGATTATATGGACGTTTCTTTTTCTCACTCATTTTCAAGCACTATTTCTTTTCTCTGACTGGGTATTCAAAGAGTAGCATGAAAAAGGCCCAGGCCAAAATAGGAAGCTTTCCCGAATCCAGTGAAAAAATATATACAAAAAGCGAGGCTATCTGAGATTTTCTCAGGTATAAAGACGAGAGCGCTTACTCTTGAAAACAGCTTTTTCTTAACCTTCATATGTTAAATTAGTTATCCAAAATGATTAATATACAGCATATTATAATTGAAATGTCACAATTTTTTGTCATAATCTTAAAACAATAGTGTTCTTAGCTCTAAGAGTTAGAGATGTATTCTTATTCCTTTAGTTTTTGGGTTGAGAGGGAATTGCTTAAAGTCATCCGTTCTGATTCTCTATTCTCTCAAGTTCTAATTCTCTCTCGCCTATCTTTGGGTTTCTAATTTTGCTGTCAAATGTTGCTGGTTTAGCATCAAATGGGGACAGCAGGCCTTTTCAGGGCATTAGCCCCCAAAATATTCTCCAACCATTTACTTTCAAAGAAAATACTCTTCTTTTAATTCAACGATGAATATCTATATCACTTTTCATCGTATTTTCTGCTTCTTTTCTCAAAAACCTATCGTCAATATTGAAGCCTAGGGTTCGAAAACCGACTAGCATAATTTTAGACTCAGCTCAAAGCTGATTGTCCCCACGAAAATACTCAGTGGAGCGGTAACGCGTAGCTTTACAAGCTTTTCACTCATTGTTTTCGAATTTTGGCGTAGAATTTTCAACAAATCCGCACGTAGTTTCATTTATTATACTTTGGGTTTGTTTAATTTATCTCATTATGATAGATATGGCATTGTTTTTGGTCCACAATTTGTTTATTTTCTCATCGAATATTCAATTCTCTGCCGAATCTTCACTGATTAAGAAAAGAAGCGACTTGGTTTATCCCATTTTATCCAGAGCCTTATCTCAAAATATATGCAGATTGCGCCGTTCTTCATGGGTTTAAGGGCATGTTTCCTCCCCCTCCCTCTTTCCTTTGCCAAACCTTATATGTCATAATCACGCTGGGGCTACTTCACATCCTCACATCCCCTGAATCTATGAGGCGCATTTCATAATGGAAATTTGCGTGAGCAACAGCGCATGTCAATTTGAAAATATTGATCTTTTTTGCTGAACTTGTATTTCTTCTATCTAAATTTGATCTCTCGTTAAATCGGCGAGCGGAGGTTTCTTAACTTTTAACCCAATCCCATAATTATCTATATATCTCTTCTAAATTTAACTAATGCGCCTTAGCAACGTGGTTTTCCCGTTTTTTCTCATCTAGAATACGCAAGCCTTTCGCCGAAAGCAGTCATTTATAAAGACATCATAATTTGTGCCTTTTTGCCGTGGGCCTCATGCATAACTGTCAGCTTCTGACTGAGGGCTGAGACAAGTCATTTTCTCCCCCTTTCCCCCTTCCTTTTAGGGCAATTTGTATCGACAACGACCGGAAAATAACCCACTCATTCGAAATCTGCATCGACGACAAATGCTTATATTCGGCCATGCTCCAATGCTAAATATTAGACATTTGCACATTTCTTCATAGATGTTTAAATATCTATCTATTTTTAAAATGTAGTTCCGAATTTTAGCTCACTTAATTTGACCCTAACTTTAAGCACTTGCGTGAAAAAAATAGAATAGCCAAATTTAACGGCCTCCTACTTTCCTCTGAATGAAATTCTATGGAGAAAAAGCGCAATTATTAAAGTCCAAGACTGAAGAAAATGCTTCACTCAAAATCTTTCAACTTTCGCTCGAAATCATACTTTTCCGTGGTTTTTCATTTTTGTTTTAAGAATACTACATTTTAGATTATGACATGAAATGTGGAATAAATGCTCGTGGGACGTATTCTACATCTTTTATTACTTCTCTATTATATTCCTGTGATGACGTCATCATTGAGGCATCGTCATAGACGTCACGAGACGACGTCGGCCTTCTGGAGCCGAAATGAAGAAGGAGAAAAGTTGTCGCATGATCTAGAACCCGACTACTTGCCAATGGACCAAACCGTCATTCAAGATCCTGTTCATCGAGATGAGCAGGGTGAAGATCAACTTGAAAGCCTGCGAACTTCGTGGATCAATCCGGAACATCCCGAAAGGAGACCGGGAAGATTCGCTACGGAGGACGATCAGACAGAGTTCGTTAGGACGGACTACAGTCAGACGGTGTACAAGAAAGTCCGGACTTATAGTAAGTATCTAATTTTAGTCTCATTCTTGCCAATACTTAAGTTTAAAATTAAAAGAATGACCCTCAGATTGTATCGAAAGATTGAGATTTCTGTGCATAGCTTATAGAAAATTATCTGAGTTATCTGTCATTTTTAGACTTGAGACTTTTCCACCGCAAACATCCCTTATGCGGTGAATTATCCCTGTCAGTTTTGAATTGCTATCCTTAATAACGGGACAAGAGATGACGACAAATTTTTGCGGTGGAGAAAGTCCCAAGTTTGTTCATTTTGGAGCGGGAAAAATGTGTTGAAATTATGCTAATTTCGAATAATCTTACGTCAATTTTTCACAATTTGTGTGTAAGATCTTCATTCGAAGAGCATGATCATTTCTCAAGTTCTCTTCGTTTCTTATTTCCTCTGAATTCCATGTGATATTTCCACGAGCATTCCTAACATGGTCAGTCTTGGCACATTTTGCACATTCCCCTGTGAATAATGAAGCGAAACCGATGGTTCAAGGGAGGAGAGGCGTCCATCTAATACGGCTAATGGGCCTTCAAGACTGGGAAATAGTGTCTAACTTTTCTTATCCTCCTAGTTTTTAGAACTTGAAGCTCATATTCGTTAAGTTTTTGTCCAAATGCAACTCTATAGATCAGTTTCACATGATATGAGCGGGAGTTCGTATCTTGCTTTTTCAGATCTTTGAATTTCCTGTAACATTAAGTTATATCGATAAATTTTCTCACAATGTGAGCAAAGTATAACCTTTTAAGTCGAGATATAAATTGCATTTCATGCATACGTTCCTTGAACTTCCAGTTAACTAACTTTAAATTTATAAAACTGATGATATTCCCAAGTTTTTTTTACCTTAAATGTGCAACATTTAGATCGTTTTTATCTTTCAAATAGATGGGATTTCATATATCCATTTGCTAATAATGGTCTCTAATTCTTTGAGCTCTTGAAGCGCATCTTGCGTTTGATCGAGTTATCCGCACTCAATTTGCTGGTGCAAACCGGCTGTCACAACACTTAGCCACGCCCCTTTTTCGCTGTCCTTTTAGATATTTGCATAATTCAACTTCCTGTTGAACGCAATTTTGACCAAGTTTAAGGAGTCCTTTTAAATTCGGAGAATTTAATCAATATAAACTCCATCTATTTGCAAACTTCATTCATTTTGAAAAATTACAAATATTAGTGTTTTCCAAAATGAGTAAAGTTCATATTGAACTTCTAGAGTCTGCTTTCTACATCATTGCCCTAGGATTCAGAATAGCGCATAAGATTTTATTTGATTGGCTAACTTATGATGCAATTTTTAAGGGAGTAGGGAGATTTAAGTCCTGCAATTTCATTCCTTTTTCCACGAGCAGTAGCCCTAAAGATTTTCTCCTTTACCTGCCTTTTTCCCCTGAAGGTAATTATCTTCCCTCTGCCAATTCTTTACCTACAATTGTCGAGGCACAATTTTCTCTGGGCCAATTTAAATTTCACCACATCTCTGACCAGAACTTTATAATTTAATTAATCAATATTCGGCTTTTTAGGCTGAAATCCGAAAATATGCCATCTCCTTCCTTCATTCATACCATTCATAACAAGCAAAGCTTCATTAATTAAATCATGCCCTAGCTTTGGAAAACGAGCTTAGATTCCAAATATGTAATATCTTCGTCTCCTCGATTTCCTGTGAAATATAAAATTCATGCGTATTTATAAATCTGTATTCTCAAGGAAATTAATGATTTGTTTTTATCGAAATCCTAGATATACGCTTTAACATTTAGGCAAAGTTACTGGATACTCTCATACCTTTTAAATTCAAATCTACGAAAATCTTTCACTTTCGCATTCCATTTTGGGTGGTCGTGAAAATTTTATAAATTCAAAACTCCTATCGCTGATTTAATATTCTCATATACAGCGCAATTACGTTAATTAAGCAACACTTTGAAAAAAGGAAACTAGATTTTCCTGCATTTTTGCATGTTTTTAGCAGAAAACTACGCAAGTAGATGTAAAATACAATGTTTACCCATTCAATACAAGTACATATATAAACGGCTCCATATCTAGTTTCTCTTGGACGAAAAAAGAGGTCCTTTCAAATCGGATTGTTTTCAACGAGAAAAATGCTTCTGATGGTAACTCTCTGCCTCTTTTCTACTCTCCCAATTCCAATGCTATTTCCCAAACTCCAATTGGCTCTCAATTTCACTCATTTCCTTGGGATCATTTTCTCCGGAATAGAGACCTTATTGTTAGTCATCCTATTTTTGTAACTATTAGTGACGTCGTCGGCTTCTGGATCTCGAGACGTCGCGACATCAGAATTCAGAATCTGCAGATGACGTCACGGCGTCTCGAATTTCCGTTCATTGATTTTCATATTGCATATTCATTTCATTCAGGGGTCCTGGATTTCCTTTCATTCCATTCCATTTTTCACAATTCAATATTCTCTCTTCTTTTCTATTGAATACTCTTACTTTCCCACACTAAGCTATACCAGATCCGATATTAAAGCCTAGGACTTCTTAGAGCCTCTATAATTGACCTCCAATTATAATTTTCCTGAAAAAATACCTTAGGCTCCAACATTGATATCTAAATTAAAATATAGACCATTTTAAACACGTTTTAACAATAGCTTTTATATAATAATTATTTAAAGCATTTTAGATTTCATAAATCTCGTAAACCCATTAATACATCTAGGTCCATATCCGGTCAGATTTAACGCTTAGATATCGCTTAACCTATGGAAAGTGTCTATAGGCTTTGGAATATCCTGAATATCTTCACTTTAGCCCATCCATCTTCAAAATGATGTATCATCTACATGTTCGAGTGGTGTTTTCGCTGTCTGGTTATCTCTCATTTTCATATACTATTTCTCGCTTTCTTCCATTACAACTTGATGTATCAAAGGCGGCTACCGACACCACTTTGTTCTAACTCACCGCTAAACAACCGCAATCTCAGATTTGAGAGATTACTGTAGTATTGAAATATTTTAAAATTAACTTGAGCCTTGAAAATTCAGCATTAAATTAAGATTCACTAAAATTTAGCGTTAGTTTAGTTTATATGTTTATTTTAAAGTTACACTTATCCCTGATTTATTAAATTTAGCGCGAATATAAATTATATTTTAAGTTTAAAATAGCGTTAAATAATGGTCTGTTAAAATTTAGAGCTACTAACTTTTATAACTAACGTGTTTTCCAATTTCTTCGTCTCAAGCCTAAGCCACATTTCTCAATTTGTCACGGCGACATTATCGGTTTCTGCCGTGTTTTTGCGCTTGACATTTCCCTGTGGGAATTGGACAAACTTTAATATGTCTTTTTAAGCGTAATCTTCGTTAAACTCGCTAAATCGCGTTAGCTTTAATTCCATTATCATTATATCTCCACATTTGTCATCTAATATACACAGAGATCAATCAATTTTTATTACCTCAAAACAAGTGTTCTAACACTTTTTACCTCTGCTGAGATATTTTTATTGACATAAAGTTTTCGAGGGTACCTTTAATTTAATGGGGTATTTAGAGGAACGGCTAAATAAAAGAGCGTTTGTCACCGTAAAAATGTCCTGACACAAAGCCCATTAAATCGAAGTGATACCCGATAAAATATTAGCTCTGAAGTTTCCGGATTTTCTGACCTAAATTTTCGAAAGATTCAGAGGGGTTTGTGAAATCCACCACCAGCTTAACCTCATAATCTGCATTTTATCCCCCCGAGAGATCTCTTCCTGTTCAAGCCACTAGCTTCCAAGCTTTCAAGCTCTTCATCATCAATTTCGGAATGTTCCCAAAAATCGAAATTTCAGATTCAGCTCAAATTTCACATATAAAATAGGTCAATTGATAAAAGTATCAGGCAAAAATTAAAGGATATCCCACTATAATAAAGTAGTCGAAATTCGCCATCGATTGTTTTGCTTATTACTTTTATTAATTAATGGTTTAAAATACAAACTTTACTTTTCAAATATAAAAAGTCAGGTTTAATTTACCACATATTTTATTTACCTACTCTTTGCCCGAAACAGTTGTGCATTCTTTTGCATCTTTTTGCACTCTAAACAATATACGCTATTCCGTTCTGCTTCTTTCTACTCTCTTCGAATTATGTGCTCTCTCATTTAAAAGAGTGCAAGAGATTGAATTGACACCTCTGAAGCTCGCCCTCTCGTGGCTAATATATCCCATCCGTCATTACTCATCAGGTTTGGGGTTAAGCTAAAAGTTAAGAGGACACACAGGTGTGAGGTCTCGAATATCCCGGCTCATTTACCGGATATGATATCCGAAATTTTATATTTTATTTGAGTTTTGTGCCATTTCTTCATCATGTAATCATTTTAATATTGAATTTCAAATTTCGAGTGCGTATAACTTCCGTTTTGCAATCCTATGCCTCATCATTGCCATTAATAGGTTCATGAAATGACGAAGAAAGGCAGTTGATTGATATAAATGCTGGTGGATCTGTGCCAAAGTCTCTACTTGGTACTATTCTTCTTAATTACACAGATTTCCTGTCGAGTGCACGCTTACGGTGATGATATCTTAGGTTAAACCATTCAAAATTTGAGGCTTAAATAATTGAATTTAATGATCATTGGTAAAGATAGTAAGCAAAACTACTACTTTTTGATTTTCAGCAATTCACGATGTTTCACTCTAGTTGACTCTTGCTTACTACATTTATTAATTACCATTTTTCCTTTTAGTTTAAGCTATTTTTAAATTTAGCTGAATTTTCAGGCTCTCTACCTCGCCAATTTGAATGTTATTCTTGTATGTCTCTGTCCTATCAGACTAAATGGAAATGGCTACAAGCAACATATATCTATCCTAAGGTAAAGTGTATTCTAATTTTTATTTGTTTTAATTTATACTTTAGGTATTTACGGATAGATGTGTAGACCCGTCCTCTGAAAGGGGGATGCCAACCGTAATGTGCTCTTCAGTGTGTGTTTCTATGATGGAACCCGATATTGAAGCTGGTATAGATTAAATAGTTTAACCTAAAATATCAGTATTTAAGACAAAAAATCAATCATGTAATTTTAAAAGTCGATATTATAAAGTTTAAAGTCAATAATTCAGATTTAAGAGTCGATGTTTAAGTTGGAATATTAATAAATTCAAATTCAGGGGTGTTCACAGGCTATAAGCATATTCGAGGTTGTCTGGATCGAGTCTTAAGGCATGGGTTCAATCAAACAGCGTTAAGAACCCATCGGTTTCATCATCATGTACGTCATGACATTAGTTAGCTGAATTATGAAGTTGATATTTCAGAACCAGTGCCGAACGCTAAATCGAGCTGCGTTATTTAGTCCCGCTAGGATAACGGATCCGCCAGCAGGTAAATTACTAGCATAAATTCCGATTTTTAAAGTAACGTCATATTTAATTTTAGTCGGCGAAGTAACTCTGTGTTCATGTTACGGCGACCGATGTAATGCCGCGATGGCGTACTGCCTGCTAACGCCAATCCTCCTGATCTTTCTGCTTATCCTGCTCAGGTTCTAAACTACTACCATCAAATAACGCTACTAAAATGACTCTGATATCCAATACAGGTACTGAAATTCAAATTGAGAGCTAAATTTCGATTTTTAAGTTGGGCTTTCATATATTTTCCCTCTAGAATATTTATATTTCCACTTAATATTTGAAGATTATTTCAATTGTCATTATAACGCGGGTCAGAATAAATCGATTTTTCTAAATTTATGACTTCTTATTTGTATAATTCATCCACGATGTCCTCTATCCTTCGCCCATTTAAATTTTTTTAGAAAAGTGGGACGAATTATACATTATACAAATTCAACAATTTCGAATTGATGACAGAAAGTTTATTTAGTTGTTCGTAAATTGCATTTATGGACATTTTTATGCACGGATTGTTTATATGAAAGATGCGAAGCTCGTATGCGGCGTGTTGCATGGCGCTTTCGCATTTTTCTCTATCTCCGTCGGCCGGTGGCTTCTTCTACAATTTTTTTTAGAAGGTGCACCTCTTATATGAAATTTTTAAAAGGTCAAAAATTTAACCTCGGATAATGCTTGTCCAAAGTGTTTTTGCTGATCCGATTCAACTCCTCCCTGGGGTAGACCCTCAATAATTCCCAAGCCAGATCTAACGACTGATTCACCGTGCGCTTCTCGTGCGTTCCTGAATTTACAGCCGTACTCTAATTAAAGACATTGATCTAAATCATCTAAACTAGAATAGAAACGGAGATTAACCGTACTTTGAAATAATAATGTAATAAAAAATAGAAGTTCGTAGGTTCCTAAAATTTATGACCATACTCTAGCTAAAGATGCTGAAGAAAATAAACCGTAGTCTGAGCTAATAACGTAATCAAAAATAAGTAGCAAAAAATACAATTACCCTGAGAAATGAAGAGTTTTTCGAAGCGATGCAGGAATTCCAGGTGACGCTTGTCTTCTTCGTTCAGAGCGTCTTCGCCAACCTAAAATTATCCTTTTTTTTTCTAAAAAGTCAATAAATTTGATTGATTTACCACAGCCTTCATGGCGGCAGCGTCCTGTCCGGCTCCATAGCAGGCGTACAGCTGACTCGAGACTTCCGCATGGTCTTCACGCGTCATATTGTCTCCTAAAGCGATTCATTTAATTCAGTACTTATGTTTATTTATGGTAAATAAAAGCTTACCATCATATAAATGATAGAATAAGTATTCTAAAAAGAAAATATTATATGAAAGTTGATTTTCATGATAGAAACCTTGGAAAAAGTTATATTTTATTAGAAAATCTAAAATAATAGCTGATCTTCATCATAAAAATTCAAAAAGATAAAAGAATCAAAACTTTTACCTATAGCACTTTTCATAAGTCGACCGAGGGAGCTGAGTACATTGATGGGCGGGTAGATTTGCCTGGAGTTGAGCGCGTGATCCACGAAGATCTGACCTTCCGTGATGTAGCCCGTAAGATCCGAGATGGGGTGCGTGATATCTGAATTAAAAGAAGATTATTGTTGAGAATTTTTAGAGTAGGCCTCTAAAATTAGCATAAAGAATAAAAGAGCCAGATCTTCTAATGGTATAAATTCTGATTAAAGCTGCCTCTCTAAGCGCCTCCGCATACGAGGCGACATCGGTCATGACGACGAGCACGTGTTTCTCGCATTGGAAGGCCAGGTATTCGGCAGTTGTCAAAGCAATCCTCGGGGTGAGTACTCGCTCAATCGCGGGGTCGTTTGCCACGTCCAGGAAAATACAAATCTGGTCCATGTTTCCTGAAAATCGGAAAAGGTGATCTTCATTTAAATTTTGTCGAAATTGCGTACAAACGATCATTAGAGCCAAAATATGATAAGGAAAGACTGGCATACGTAAAACCTTGGCTATTAATGCAGGGGTTTTATATTTCTTTATATACGTGCGAAAATACGCACTTTTTACTCTATTTTGGTAACTCCGAATGATAATTGATCTTCGACTATTTGAGGGATCCTAACCGCGGGTTTGTGTAATTTCCTTGAAACTCGACGGTTTTCTTGGACAGATTTTCCTGCACTCTTTCTATGTTTTGACTGCAGGCTTTCATCGTGTGATCGGGTTCTTTCGCTATCTCTTCCCCGCATCACATTTTTGCTTCTTTCTTCGAATCGGACAGAGCACGGCGGCTCGTTTATTGTCTGTCCTTTGATCGAATGACGGAATAAAGACATTGTAATTGGCCTACAACTGTTTGGACAGCAATAGCGTACATCTACACCCAGAGGAAGTCACGCGGTTATTCTACCGTGTTCGCACAATATATAAAATTGATGATATTCATCATTTTAAGTAAAAAATACCGTGTTCCTCGAATTCCTGCCTGAACAGTCTCGCAGTCTCCATGTTGACGCCCATCGTTGCAAACACGATAGCGAATTTCTCGCCGCTTTTGTCGCCCGACAAACCCGATTGACGCACGATCTGGGAATTACAGAAATAAATTGCGTATTTTTAAAATGACAAGCCACCTGAGCGGCAATTTCGTTGTGCGGTAGGCCGGCGCTCGAGAAAATCGGGATCTTCGGAAATTTTTTAAATTTAATAGAAGGCTCTCTACAAAAATTATGGAATACTCCCCAAAATTAAAATTAAAGACCCCAATTTTATCTACCTGCCCCCTGGCGATGGAATTCATGACGTCAATGGAGCTGATGCCCGTCTCGATCATCTCCTTCGGATAGGCACGCACGAACGGGTTGATGGCCTGACCGTTCACGTCCAGAAAGTCCTCCGCCAAAATGGGCGGACCCTAAAATATCTTAATCCGAAAATCAATATATTCTAATTTTAGCCTTTTTAATAGTTTAGACAATTCATATACCAATTTTTTCCTTATTTATCAGCAAATTCTTCCTAAAAATAAACGGAATTTTAAAATGCACGTTGAATGAATTGTAGGAATTTTCAATGTCCAATTCTTTCTTATGCTAATTTCTTGCCTTATCAATCGGTTTGCCCGACCCGTTGAATGTCCTGCCGAGCATGTCTTCAGAAACAGGACAGCGCAGAATGTCCCCGGTGAACTCGACCGACGTGTGCTTCACGTCCAGACCGTACGTCCCTTCGAATACCTACAGTAATCCAGGATTATTTTTGACGTCATCCTATAGTAATCCTTTTCAGGTGATGTTATTTACTGTAATACAGTAATCAATCTTTTAGATGATGTCATCTTACAATATTCCTTTTTCATATGATGACGTTAACCTACAGTATCCCTCTCTTCTCACCTGAACGATAGCCTTATTCCCTCGAGTCTCGAGCGCCTGCCCGTATCGTTTACTGCCATCCGACACTGTGATGTTGACGATTTCCATCATTCGAAGAAACTTCACGTCGTTGATGACGATCAGTGGACCATTCACAGCGTGCACTGTCTGATAACCTAGAAGATTCATTTATTTTTGGATTATGTTAGGACGACGTCGTCAAGACTTAGAAGTATGACGTCACTTACAAATGGCCGGATCTGTGTTGAAATAGTGAACATGTGGAAGATGTGAGGCCGCATTGGAATTAGGCATTTTCAATAATGAGTTTCAGCATTTTCAAAAAAAAAAAAAATCTTTATTCAAAAACCGGACGAATTTCGGCAAGAAGATCTAATTTCTTAGGCAAAAACAACGAATATCACAAAAATAGCTGAAAAATGAAAAAAAAGAAAAAGAAAATGACAAATATTCTGACCCTTATAATAATGAAATGATAACTGATAATGATCTAGATGATAAAATTGTACCCGTACTTTGGTAATTTAATATCTGGGACTTGCGATTTGAAGAAGGAGAAAATAACAACTATCTTGAAAACTATCACATTCCTGGGACCAGATTGCTCGCAGTGACCTTGAATTGAAAAAGAGTACCCTTAGCTTAAATTTCCATGGTTTAAAGGTTAGTCTTCATTTAAATTTTCAAACAAAATCTGGGATTAGAATTTGATCTCAGGTAGATCGACTATCCTCCATTTTTCTTTGACTTTGTACGACGGGTAAAGGCCTTGTCTTCCTGAAAAATAATCATAGACATATTTAAAATTTAAAATTACGATTTAAATAACTTTGTATTCCAAAATAATTTCTAATAAATTTAGACTTAAATCTTTAGGAGTGTATTACCTGTTCTCCGGTTTGTTCCCTTCGAAAAACCGTCCCAGTGGTTCCCCGCAATGCCAATGACGTCACCAACTTTCAGCTCGATTTCCTTGTCGGATTCAGGCTCGTGGTCCTCGACGGCTATTTGTTCGTGGGCTAAATGACATTATCTGTTTTATGACACCTTTTTAGAATGGTAAAGTCTTTTCAGATATAATGTCAAATTAAATTACCATGCTGCCCTCCATAATAGTACAGATCGTCCAAGGAATGGAATAACTCCCCAGCGTCTCCCTTCAAAACTTGCATCAGTTCGAATCCCATTCGACAGACCTAAACTCGAAAAATAGGTAAGTTGTTTTTTGTTTTTGATTTAAAATTACCTGACTAGAAAATGTGCATACCAAATAGTCGCATCTACTGAGCAACTGAATATCCGTAACAACCCCAGCTAGAGAGGCGTCCGTATACCTTTTCCCAAGTTGGGCGGTATCAGCGATAGAAATATCCCCATATACGGCGTATTGGGGGTATCTGAGATCCTTTTCATATTTTATATCAAATTCAAGTTCCTACAATTTCCTGGCCTCAGGCACCACTGAAGGGTCATCCGTAGCCACATAGACTCGTCTTTTAATAGGCTTTCCAGTCTTTCGTTCTTGAACCTAAAATCCCATTTTAGTAAGCCGAATAGCCTTTCTGGTAACTTCTGATACCTTGAACCAGATTTCCGCCCACTCCATGTACTCGCCAACCGAGTGAAACTGCGCTTCAGTTCCGACTTTATCAGTCCTCCTCACTTGAAGACCAACGATGGGGCCTAAAATGGTAACTTGGTTACCAAATGGTACCATGGTAGCATTACCATCTCCAAAGGAAATATTTCTCGCAGCCCGATCAACGATTTCATCCATCTCCTTGTTGGAACGCATCATGTGGTAGAGAAACTAAATAGCAATTTTAGGCCACACCCACAAAATATAAAAAGTAGAGTACCTGACTGACGAAGAATACAGGAGGGTTTGAATGTAGAGCTAATAACCTTTCAGATATATCCGTCGGAAATGACATAGGCAGAAATTCAGGCCTGAATTTAGAAATTCAAATAAAATAAAGTATTGGCATCCGAAAACCTACTTTCTATGAAGTCCATCCACAATTGGTAAACTAACAACCCGATCTTTCGACTCCAAACTGAACCCGTTGACTTTCAGATCCTTAAAGACAATTATAGTTAGTTAGGATAATTGAATGAAGCTGATTACCCCGACTGTAGCTTGGTAAGAGCAGTTAGTGAGGGGTAAGAAAGCGCCAACCCAGCCTCTGGCAGAATATCTGAGGTTTGGAGGTTAAACTTTAAGCTATGAGGTTAAGTTTAAAGTTAACTGACCTCCAAGACTTGCCGTCACTGTTTAAAACTAACATTCTTCCAGTAGCAAAAGCCGTCAAGAAGCAGTACGCCACATGGTGCATCTGACATCCGAAACCACACTCCTTATCCAAATTACAGATTAGCGCCCTGGAATTAAGGCGTAATTGTAAATAATACTCGGTTTTAATTTCTTACCTAGATTTAGCGCAATCTAAAGGATTTTGAATTTCTTCAATCTTCTTTTGAATTAAATCGGTTAACTTCTGAAGTTCAGCCTGTCTCCATTCAGCGGAATTGTCGACTTCAGATAGCCTTTCCGAGTCTCCCAATAATGAATATAACTGAAAACAATTATATTTAAAATAAACTTGGATAATTAATAAAAGTAGTACAACAAAAGTTAGCGAAGTTCGTGTTTTCAAAATTCACAAACGAATTATTTCATTCGCTTTCGCCGTACTACTTTTATTAGTTGACATAAATTTCGATTGTTAAATTTGAATACCTGATTCTGCGTGTGATTATAGTAGTGCGCAAAATCCTGAGGCAGCTCTTTATATTGTTTCTTGATGTAATAAAGGATCTAAATTTCAGTGATTTAGAACAAATATCCCTTCATTAAATTTAACCTCCCAAATATTCGAGTGTAGTCTCCTCCTAGTAATTTCATAGTCGTTGCTGAACTTCTGCAGGTTGCTGTTACTAGGGGCTGGTTGAATATTCGAATTTCCAGGCAGCTCTTTTGGTGCGGGAACTTGGCGATGTTCATTGTTATGATCTTTCGCGTAGGTTTCGAGTTGGTTTTGGAGTCTAAAATTTGAATTTTTTGAGTTTAGACCTTAAAATATAAATATATCCAAAACAATCAATATTCTATGTTATAAGATATGGCCGAAATTATTCAATACTTCAATTCCAATATGCATGTATTTACTATTAAAAAGTATTTAATTTAAGGTATGTCATTATAAATTAATTTAAAACCTACTTTTTCCGACTTTCCTGCTCTTCTTTATGTCTTTCAGCGTGCTCCTTCCTCTCTGTCTCTATCAGATTCTTCAGCTCTTCATTTTGTCGCTTCAGATTCCTCAGAACCTCGTTCGCTTCGCGCCACGCTTCGTCTTCGCTAGTTGCTGAATTATTTTAATAACATCATTTTTCAAAACTACGGCTAAAATGAATATTTACTAAGTCACTAACAATCTTTAGCACTTTAAAATTAACTTTCTAACTCACATTTAATTCTGACCACTAATAAAATAAATTATATGCTATGTAATTAACATTTTTACGCTGAAATAATATTTGAATGCCTAATTAACAATTAGTGCTCTTAAATATCGATTTTCTCTCAAGATTCTTAGCGACATATGGCGTGTTTCGGCAATAATTCACATTCGCCTTAAGTGACGCATTCGCAAAAGAAGAACCTTTCAAAGAACAAATGACAAAATCTGGCCGACTATTGAAAATTAGCATCCGAGCGGAAGCGCTTAACCGCCAAGCACGAATTACGCAAATTATGTCTTTCTCTGCATCTCTATCCACTTCCATATATTAGCATGCAAGAGTATGACATAAGAGCAATGTGAAAATCAATACTCTAGCTTCTCCTTCCTTCCTTTTCTTTCCGAAATGAAATCGATATGAGTGAAATTGAGAAGTTCATAATTTTAAAATGTGATGACGCAATACAATATTGGTTTCTAGGGGATTTTTACCTTTTGTTTGAATGCCAAATAAATGCGATGAAATGTAGAGCAGGGTGAGGAACCATAGTAGGGCAGCTAGCAAGGCTAAAATCAGCATAAACACAGTGCTTTGGCTTGTCCGATGGCAGTTTTTCAGAAACTTGAAAATAATTTTTTACCTGTGAATCACTTTTAAAAATTTCATGGAAAAATTAAAAAAAAAAATTCTCGACAATCGTGTCTGATTAGATTTTTAAAAATGCGTTATTAAATTTGTAAATATTGGTTTTTGATGTAATTTTAATTAGGCTTCGTCGGACAAGGAAAAAGGAAAGCAAAGCACTGTGATAAAGTTAAGGATTACGATATTTTTAGCTTAACAAACCTGCACTTTTCATCGACCACTGCATGGTTTCTGATGAATTCGGAATTTGACGATCTGACGTCGTTCAGCGACCATGTGATCACGGAAAAATCGGCTTAATCTGAAAAATTTACCTTAAAGATAATATGTTTCAGAGTATTTAATGAAATTAATGCTAATTTTTTGAAATTTACAAAAGAAGTATTGATATTTTTGGTCAAATTGCTCCTTTTATAAGAGAAAATGTGCATAGAAAATCGATATTGAAAGCGTACATTAAATTGATTCGTTATGATGAAAAAGATGGAGAAAATAGATGAATTGGCACAATTTTGCATGGCATGACGATGAAAAAGTTGAGATACACAACACTGAATTTGAGAGAGACGCAGAGTTTATAGAGAGAGAAGCTCAATGGAGAGAATCAGAGATAGAGAAAATTCGGAAATATACGACAAAATGAGAGAACAGAGAAAAAGAGAGCAGCAGCTGGCAGAAGCTGAAACTGGCAAATGAGCGGTCACAACAAGCTAGAGCATGAATGGCGAGAGAGCATTGATAATGAGGAGAGAAAAAGAGACAAACAAAGAAATAACATTATCAAATTAGAGAAAAGATGCAGAGATTATCATTTTCCCACGCCTGGAATAATCTAGGCCCAAATAACGACGGAGAAGAGATGTGAAAAATAAGATTCCACAAAATAGGCCTGGAAAAGCAATTTTGTAGGCCTCAGGGGATATGAAAGTCCGCGCCCATGCTTAAACATAGACGGACAATCCGGCTGGCATATAATGAATTGTGATGTAAATCCGGACGACGACCTTTATTACGGAAATATGAGTTGAAAGAGCGAAATGTATAAGCCTAGTTTATATTTATGTGGAGTTTATTCAAATGTCAGAGAAACATATTTTAATAGGAGAATTTTGTGCCGTGTATAATGATTTATGCGAAACCTGGAGAAAGGAGAATTCCTATTTCAGCCTGATAAACATGATTTTATCTCACATTATATATAGAAGAGAACTCATAGCATAAAGAAATCCCATGAATGAAATATGTGCTCAAAATGTGTGAATTTTTTTTTCTTTTTAGTGAAAACTACTATATTAGAAACCGGCTGGTGTATATAGTCTTCGTAACCCGCCCCTGGCTGGAATTGTGAAAAATTGATTGAGCCCAAGAACAACGACTGTACAAACCAGTCAGATAAATCAGGGAAATGGGAGAAAATTCGCAACTCTTTGAATGGGAGAGAAAGAATCAATCAAAATCTGGCCAAATATGGGATTTCCGACAGAAAATATCCGCACAATATATTATGACGCAATTATTGGATTTTATTCCCAGAGAATAGGGAAACAGTTTTGCTTCCAGAATTTAGGAGCATTCTATAAAAGGGCATGCCTTGTAAAGGAATGAGCAAGAAGAAAGCATATAAAAATTGATAAGGCATGTGTACAACACATTAGTGCAAAGGGAGGAAGTAGCGATATTGATTCATTTGGAGGTATTGATGCAATATTAACTTAAAAGTGAAAAATATGAAGTTTAGGACATTTACGATTTGACATTTCCGCTATAATGGCTCTTCACATTAAATTGGCTTAATAGTCGACCATCTGGCATATTTTTCTCGCTTATTAAGAGCTATATATTTTTGACTCATTAGGTTAAAAGTCATATAATATCGTTTTCTAGAAATTCATATTTATTTAGGCATAATGAATAAATCTTCAGATTAAAATGTAAATATTCAATTTTTCAAACAATTTTAAATGGCATAGGAACGGTAACTAAGCATTACACCTGGAAACGAAACGAAAATAAATAGATTTCGAAACAAAAACCGATGTATTTCCCATAACTGGAAAACTGAGATCACATTTTGAGATAATAGAGAATTATCGATAAAAAATTTACAATAGGAGATAAGAAGTCACGAGCGCGGAAATTGATAGAATCAAAATGCTTGTTCGAGGAGATTCATTACAGTATTCATAACTGCAAGTGTAGCACTGGCCCTGGCCACCCTGTGACTGGCAATTTTGCTGAATTAAAATACTTTTTTTCTAAATCTAAAGATTCAAATACCTGCAACACTGTACAAGACGTCCGTGGGTCACCCGGATCGTTGCAACCTTTCACGATGTTCTGGCCTAAAAATGAATTATTCTAGCCTAAAATGCTTCATTTCTGCCCCAAAATTTATTTCTTTAATAATTTTTCTAACCGCCATTCGTTTCACAAACGAATTTCATGCACTGGTTGACTTGCCCCGGGCATTGTTGAGTGAAAATTCCGGGAATCGAATTCAACACGTTGCAATTTAGGGCCTCTGAAATTTAAAATTCAGGATTACTGTAATTTAATTACCAATTAAAAGCATACCTGAAAAAGCCACGAATGATAAGGCTAGGATGAAAATATTGATAAAGGAATTCATCGTAGTTGAGTTGGAAATTTGACCGATAAATCGATCGGCCTGAAATCGGAATTCGAATTCTCAGATAGGGCTGTTTGTCGTGCCGATTCTTCTTTTTGTGACTGAGTCCCAAACATGGTCCCGAATTTCTTTTGTTGCCCCGGGATGCACATATTCAAATGCAAAAAGCCGGCCCACAAATCATCGTTCAGAAAATGCAGCATTTCTTAAGATCTACACTTAAGCATACAATTCCAAAACGGGCTGAAATGTTTTCAGTTTCAAAATATATCTCATTCTTACTTGGCAACGATTTTTTTCTATAGAAGATCATCTGGAAAAACATAACATAGCAAAATGGAAGTTGATGCCAATTTTTGATATTCCTGCATTTAAAATGATCTAATTTTAAGAATTTCGATATTACGCTTTTGCAAGAGAGCATTACAACTACAGATTTCAGGGCTGGATTTCATCATGGTACTAAACGAAAAATCATTATTTCAGAGCATCACGATTATCTACGAGTGTTAATTAGTCAATTATGCTAATCGTACTTTGGAGAATCTACACATTTTAATCACTTTTTCTCTCTCAAATATATATTTTTATTTATTAATCAGTTTACTTTTTTTTCAGATTTCAACTATTCTAACTTATGGCATGATCTTTGTTTTATATTTTCTTTTAAATATGTTATCTCGCTATATAAGAATGTAGTCACCCTTTAAAAGAAATTTCATACCAATTATACAAATCAACTGGAGATTTAAACAAAAATTATTTCAAAAAGTGCTGACTTCAAAAGATTGTCGAAATTAGCATAAAATCGATTTTTTAGTCATTTTTCGACAGGTTTTCACCCTAAATTCAAAGTTTTATTTCGAAAATAAAAAAAAACTAAAACAAAATACTATTGTGCCCCTATATAAGGGCTTCAAAATTATGTATAACATGCCGGGTAAAGATACACTCATGGGGCGTGTAATCAAATCGAATGCGGAGCGTCAACAATAGCTGTTCACAAGAAATCGATTAACTATTTTTGCTATATATTTTGAAAAGTTTACCTTGAAATTACTATAAAATAATTATTGGATTTGGTTACAGAATTTTTGAAATAAAAGATGTTTAGAAATATTTGTTTCAGTCACAATTATCCCTCATCACTTTTGGATATCTTCGAGAGTTGTCTGTATCATGCGCATTGAATAATTATTACTCTACGATTTTTGTTGAAGGAATAATTTTAGATGAAATGAATGATACTCATATCAGCGAACTTTATTTTATTGTCGACGATTGGCAAATACTCCAGACGTGAAAGTCGTTCCAATTTACAACTAATACCCAATACAACATTTTCTCCAATTTGAATATAAATAACAAGTAGAGATGGAATATCGAACTAAAGGTTCCTTTCTCTTCAGAGAGAAGAATCTTATCACTGTACTATAGTCGCGTATATAAATTCGACTATTCGACGAATATGCATTCAGCTGAGAAGACAGCTATTCTTGCTAGTCGCAGACAAGTTTCTCAATATTTTCACTTCTCGCCATTTATTCGTTTGTGGATCGTATTCCTCGATTGAATTACAAAATTTTTTCCAGAATTTTTTTCGAAAACTAAATTAACAAATATTTCGTATGAAGATATGCAAAATCTCAGCTCACCCTCCGATTGCATACAATTTCCCATTCGCAGCAACAAACGAATGTTGCTCTCTTGCATAATTCATATCAGCGATTCGAGAAATTCGACTGCCAACTGGAGCTGAGGGGTCGAAACACAGACAGGATTTTAACACATTGAATATTCGAACACTAAATATATAATGATACATTATTTATCATACAAAATTAACGACTCTTTTCCTCCAGTTATGTAAATTTTTCCATTTAGCGATGCAACTCCGAAAGAACCTCGTTTTTCTGGAATCTTTCCGATTTCAATCCATTCCCGTTCATCGTCTGATAATCGATATATCTTTCTACTTTCGCCATTATCAATAACTGAATATCCATAATTACAATAATGATAATGAATATGCTATAATGTGACCGTATAAAATTCCATCGCATGTTATTGTTTGAGCAGCTATAATTGGATGAGGAAAAGCAGGTCCTGTTTGCCATTTCCCATCTATTAAAACCTGAATAAATTATTTAATGGACCTTCAATTGATTGTCTTACATCAACTCGATTCGTTTTTTTCCCTGCTTTGTTAGGCTTCCATCCACCCAAATAATACAATTTGTCTTTGTAATAAGCCACAGATACAAACATACGCCATTCAGGAGGATCTGGGCCTGTAAAATTCTTTGAATCGATCATTCATGGATTCGTTGATAAGACCTCTTGAAAATTGTCGAGTATTCAAGTCATATATTTCAAAAGACTTTTTAATAAATGAGTCAATTGCAAAAATCTGAAATCTAAGAAATTATTCAAAATAACGAACATAAGAATTTACTTTATTCTGTGTAGTTGCTAACTGATATGACCGATAATAACTGTGAAATTTTGCAATTTCTTCTACTGAGCAGGTATATGAATTGAACAAACCTATTTTTCCTTCAAAGTTATCATTATTTCGATAAAAAACTAAATTATTAGGAATCGTTTCAAAGTCTCTTACTTAGCTTTCAACATAATTTCTTACGATATAATAAAATTCTCCTCTCGAGCACCATCGGCAGATGTTTCTTGATTATTTGCATCATCCGATTGTTAATCCAGGCCAATTGTCCCAGATCTTTGGATTCAGGATATTCGCAGATCAACAATATAATTTCGACTGGTAAATTGGCCAACATCTTTGTTAGGAGACCTAAACAATCAGCATAGTATTATTTCAAAATGGAAACAGTAAAAGAGTATTGATTGAACGAGAAAGTCTGGAATTAATGAATTTGAAATTGACCATTGAAGAAAGGAGAATGAAACTACTAAATTTATGCGTTGCAATTTTTATCAGACTAAAATCGATTCCTAAGCATGATTTGTCATTTAAATTACTCCAAAGTTGTGTAGGTTTTATAGCAAGATAATTGATGTCTAAAGTATTTTATTGAGAGTTGATACTGAAGTGTGCTAAGCTCATACGATATTTCATAGATTAAAACAATATTTGCACAATTTCAATAATGCCACTATGTTTCAGGCGCTCGCTAAAAGTGTTGATATTTGTAGCTTGGTTACTAATCATAGCACAAAGTTTGATCTATTTTATTCTTGATTCTATATGCCGCTTTTCCGTCTTCAACTATTTTCCCGGAAATAATAACGAATCTAGTTTTAGTAATAATGTTTCACATATTTGAATTTCACGGATACACTATTCTTATAGATTGTATTTCTGATTTTTTACTTATCCATTCTGTTTCAGCATGTTTATTAAAATCGAATTTCATAAAATATAGAAATGAGATCATACCCACTTAGGATGTCTTTATAAATGATGGTATATTCGTCGATATTTTAATTTTAAATACAGTAAGTGAATTTTGAAAGATATAGTAACCCTTGAGGCGTGAAAACAAGGCAAGATGTGATGAATTTAAGTGAGATTCACAGTTTGAAAGATTGAACATTTTCTACAGTACATATATTCTATAGGTCCTAAGATATGTATGGAAATGTCAAGGAAAGACTCAATAATATTTGGGAATATTTTGACTATTAATAGGTGAAATGGATACTTATTATTAAAAGCGACGTCATTTTAAATGTAAATGATGACATCATGACGTCTCGCGAAGATCAGCTTTATTGTTTGAGAAAATGCAGACAGGCCCCACGAACGGCCCAGGAAAACTGGGCCCAATCCGATTTCCTCCAGGTTTCCACGAAAATCTCGTCTCCACCAGAGACATGCGCCACTCGAATTTCATTTCCGAGATCACAAAATACCACCATTCGACCCTGAAATTAACATTCTAAAAAATTGAAAAAAAAAAATACTATTAGGAAAAATGGATACATCTCTATATAGAAAATTTTTTAAAAATCGAATAGAGGATCATATGATAGAGACAATTCTTTTCTTATATATTTTTAATGCGATAACGTTTTCAGATCGTAAAAATTTGAATATTTTACATTTTTCTTATTCGCCTCAAAGCAATATTCGCCACTCCTCCTCGAATTAAATGTGAAGGTTAGGTCCGAATCTGAGGCTATCTAAAAATTAAAAAAAATTAAAGTATTTAATATTCCGATTTACCTGCAACAGAGCGGCTATACTCGATCCATCGCTCAGGTGGAAGTCGTTCGATGGAGTTGGAACCACTCCAGAAACAGACGACGAACTTCCGTCCTCTTCTTTCTGAAACCTCGAACTTCAAGTTTACTTCATCTGTTTTAAATTAACTTTATCTTATTTAAACTTATTTCGAGTTAAATTTATCTAAACTCCAAATTAACTTCAATTAATTTTGAGTAAATTCAGTCAATTTGAAAAAATAAAATTATTTATGCCAGCTGTAATAAGCCTCGATTAGTTTTAATTTCGTCCAATTTAACTTCAAGAAAACTTTAGTTTAATTTCGAAACTTCCTACCAAGTTCTCATTCAATTTATCCAAAAAGATGGAATTTGTCAGACAAATCGTGGCGTCATTCTCTTGCGATGAAGAACTCGATTCCTATAAGCCAACATATTGTTGAATATCTGTGGATTTCAAATATCCCAGTGGCTAACATTTTTGGGCAAGTTATTCCAGATGCTGGCCAAATTGGACATGTTTGTTGCTTGTTGAATAAGCGAGTTGATAAAATCATCCTGGCTCGAAACTAAAATTATCCAATTAGAATAATTACCCTAATTAGGTCGAATTTAACTATGCTAATTAACTTAGATTTAATTACCATAATTAACTAATTCAATTACCCTCAGTTTTAGTGTCCGATGAGTTCATAGAAAATGGACTGAAGGGTTGGCAAAGTGACTGTTGATTTAGCACCTTCAAAAACATGTTCGCTCCATTACCATTGTCCTCTGAAAAAGGATGATCTTCGTGAACTTTAGTATTTAAGAAAATACCCGAAATCTTTTTCATTCTAGGGCCATAATTTGCTGGTGCCTGAGAGTTAATTTTCTCCTCACAAATAGCCCATAAACCACCGGGTCCTAAAATTAATTATTTCACTATATTTTAAAAAAGGTGCACGTTGAAAATAATGTCATTGTCGCGATCAGCTTTGCAGTTTAGCGACTTTTTATATTTCATAATTTGATCAGTTCAAATATTATTCTCGAGTTTTCGAAATTATCGCCAATGATCTCAATAGTGCCAATACAACAACAATCAGAAATCAACTCAGCGATGCTTTGTATTCCCATCCCCTGAATTCTACGGACCTTTGGATCAAACCCTTCCAGGAACCCCAATAGTCGCCTATATAAGGAATCTCTAACAATAGCATTTGTTGTTCATCTATTTCGTAGGCACAACTGCGTTCTTGATTGTTATGTAAATTAGGTGTAAACAAAATTGCTGACTGAACCAGCGCGCGAGCACGATAGTCATCATCTTAGAAATTAGCGTCAATTTAAAAAATATCGCATCAATAAATTCAAGTTATGTAGTTTAGTACCAGTGTCATGCTTCCTCTTCAGATGAAACTTCATCGTAGTAGGACTTCGGTCGTTCGTAACCCAGTGGCAAAATCGGCATCGTACCCCGGCCAAACCATGACCTCTTAAGTCCGTGAAAAATTCCCAGACCTTAAAAATTCGTTCCAATTTTTAGGATAAATTAGGATTTACCGGATTAGATTTCTTTCTCCCGGCATTTCTTGGATTCGGTACATTTGGTGCGGGGGCGAGTCCGGATCGAGGTTGATGGATTTGAGTGGGCGGAACTTGGGTTGCAGCCGCCATCAGAAGAATTTGGTTTCTGAAAAATAAGGATTCCATATATCCGGATGTTGAAAATGAGAGGGTAAATCGACGAATGGGGCTGATTTGATTGAAGGAAATGAGAGTAATGGGAAATCACGTTGTGGTGTCTCCGTCAATTCAATTCTAGGTCAACTGAATTTAGAACAGTAGTCTTATTCCTTCCTCTGCGATCTCTCTTGAATTATTTCGATCTCCCATCTATAACTTCCAAATATAAAGACGTAAAAGAACTAGAAATGTATATAAGTCAAGGATATTTCATTTCTAGAGCGATTAAAGGATTTTCAAATGAATGGATTGAAGATTTTCTGTCGAATAAAATTCGAGATCGCCGCCGCTGCAAAAATTCGCGATTGAAAAAATCCTTTTCAATTCGAAATCTCTTGAAACGATTAAGATGGATACTTGAAAACAGGCTGGGGTAGGCTGTGCGATTTTTTGGTGATCGTCAAAAATCACCCCCACCCCGCTCGGACTGGCACTTTTCTGGGTGAAAAACGCGTTAAAAGTAGGTCAAAACGCGAATTTCGGAGAGCGAAGCGAGAGAAAAGGCGCAGGACAAAAATATAATTGCGGTCTAAAGTCGGCCACGCGACCAGTCACTGGAAATCACCCGGTTATCCCAAAAATCCCCTCCAAAATACGAGAGGGTTGCAAATATTTTAGATCGCAACTAATTTTTGACGTAAAATTTTATGATGTGAGGATCAACCTTGTTTTAGACTATATCGAATGTGGGATATTTAGAATTCCAGAACATAAATTTTATGATGCTAAAATCAGATAAGATATTTACTATTCCGACTAAAGTTTATGAGAGCTTATGAAATTAAATTTGAACTATTCAGATAAAATGTATAGTTTAAAAAATAAGAGCGAAATGAAAATGCTAAATGTCTCGAAGTTCAGACACTCGCTAGACTGCGATATAATATGCATTCAAAATAAATAAATACTAGCAAAAATAAATAGAAGCTGAATTTCTATTTATGCACGCCACAGAACTGGATTTAGAATCCCAAAAAGGAGGGATAAAATGGGAGTTGAAGCTTCTTAATATAAAGACAGGTCTGGGGTGGTCATTTTAGGACGCAACGACTAAAATTAGTTTCTCCGCATCGAATCTGAATGCAGAAATACGCCCCTGCAATTCACATTTCTGGGTCTTTTCTCTCTCCTCGAAATCCACGCTATTTTCGAAATCCCTACAGCCTGTTTTACAGGCCCCCAACCAAGGCCTCGCGAATATCCCAGAGAAATAACGCACGATTTCGAGAGAACCCAGGGATTTAGAGAAATAGTAGAAAATCAAAGAAATCGAAAAACGCTCTTCTTCGGAGAAGACGAAAAAAAATACGAAAAGATTTGAATCCTAGAAAAGTCAAGGCGAAAGGGAAAGTGTGTGGGGCTAAGGAGAGAAATGGATAAATGCAGGATTTCCAGGATATCGACGGATATATAACTGCTATCCGCAGAGAAACTGGGTGAATTCAACAATAGCCTGGAGAATTTCAGATTCAGAACCTGTATATCCGAAAACTTATGACAAATCTTAGAGATGTGAAATTAAAATTTCGAATTTTTCTAAAAACTCCAAATTAGATTAAAAAATGCGAAGAATTCCAAATATAAAAGCCTGATCTTCACAAATCAAAAGCAATTTTTTCAATAGCAAATATTTTGAAAATCAGAATTCAGGTCAGCATGATGATGCAATACTTAACAAGTGACGGCGAAAATTCGAGAAGTTGCGAAATTAAACCTAAGAAGAAGCTAGATGCAAACAGTAAATATTTTGAATACAGTAGGAAGAAATTTTCGATGACGTCATAGTGCTGTTTCAGACTAATTTATGTATGTGTCACCCGGTCTGAGAACGGTAAAATGAAAATGAATAGCTGAATGCGTGTCTTAAAGAAGAAAAGAAAGACATGGAACTTTCGCCCCGCTTTACCATTGTAATGAACAAATCTCATGGTTTAAGCTTACATGGAAAGCGAAAAAATACCCCCGAACCTGCCCGTAACTGAACCAAATCGCGATTCTATTTCTCAGTGTTTAAGGCGAAAGAGATTTTTAGAGCCTTTTGGGATTTTTCCCTGCGCCCTCTTTTGCTTATCCGTGTACTTCTTCAGATCTCTCACTCCATATCCAATCCGGTTTTCGCCTATTTCTCACTGCCATCGCGGCCCCAAAATGTAAAATTGAATCGAAAACGAAAATGCAAGTTGAAATAAGCAAGTTCTTCGCCTCTGCTTGTATTTGCCTGTATTCTCAATATCCCTAGGCAAAGCATAAATGAAATGCAAACGCTGTGGAAAAAAGCGAAGGCCTTCATTTAATGAACGACGACGATTTTACCGATGGGGGGACGCGTTCAGAGATAGGCCTGGCAAAACAGGCTGTTATCGGGCGAATTTTCAGATTGCCAAAGGGGCTTTAGCCAAGCCGATTTCCGATGTCAGAAAACCGCAGCCAGGGAAAAATCGAAAAAGCCGAAAAATCGCGCGCCGACATAACCGATTTTATCTTCGCAGAATCGGACACGGGGGTTTTATCGCAAAAGGGGAAATCCATTAGTCAGAGGAAACACCTGTTTTCAAGGGATGCTATCTGAAAATCAATTAATCAATTAGAAAATCTAGAAAATTATGCAATTTCTTGATTTGTTCAAGTTTATTCGTATAATTTCCGACTCAGATTCGATTTCAGAAAATATTATCTATGTTTTTTCCCGGATTTTTGTAAGCTAGAATTTTAGTTTTATCTAAATTTGAACTGATTCCAAATTCAGTTTTATCGAAAGGTAGATAAAAGGAGAAATATTGTAAGAAAAGAAAACGAGCACTAAACACGATAGATGGTGAGTACTGTGTAGCCTTGACATTTTGACAAGAATTGATTTTTTGCCAGTTCGTTTATTCACTTTCTAGCGATTTTAGTATTTCTTTGTACTTTGAAATATGCTACATTGTACATCGCTTTGGTTCACGTTTTTATCAGTTTGATCCAAAAATGATAACGACATTTTTTGCAGAATAGAAGAATTTTTGACCATGTGGCTGCGCTTGAAAGTAAATAAATGCCCTATCGCATTCAGTCCGCTATCATTTTGCACCAGACCCACTTCGACGTAATATAATTCATAATTCAACTTCGCTTCTTAAATTCATATCTCCTTTTCTTTTCTTCAAATTAGCCTGAATTATCTATCATTCAAACGTTCCTTTCTGGTCAATAGCTAATTTACTCTATTCGAAATTCTAAACTCAATATATAGTTTAATATTCCTATTTTCAGGATGCCTCAAGAAAAATCAATTACTACTAAAACGTTTGCTTTACAAGATGAACTACCCAGTTTACCAGTGCCTAAACTTGAAGATACCCTGAATAAATATTACGACTCAGGTATTTGTATTTAGATCTTATTTTTCAAACTTCTAATTTAGCATGTGCTCTACTAAATGAACAACAACAGAAAAGAGCAAAAGAACTAATAGATGAATTTAAATCAAGTCCTTTGGCTAGCAATCTTCAGCAAGCATTGGAAAATCGAGCTAGGAATAATAGGAATTGGGTAGAGAATTTATGTTTTTAATTTAAAATAGCCTAGTTTCAGCTAGATGAATGGTGGTACGATGCATATACGACTATTCGAGAGCCCTTAACGCCATTTCTAAGCATCGCATCTATTACTACAAAGTATCCACCATTACAGGTATAATAATTTAATTTCTTCTGATTCTTTTAAATTAGAATTTAGGGCTCCCAGATTCACCGAGCCGCCGATGCCACATACAATTGGATGAAATTTTGGAAATCTATTAGAAAGTGAATTTATTTTTTTTAAATAAGAAAATTTAATTTTCAGTGAAACTTTGCCCATTACAAGAAGTAGGGGCACAGTTTGGGATATGCACCAGTATTATTGCCTATTTAATGCGAATAGAACCCCCATGACACCGAAAGATAGGATGGATAGATACTTTAAGACAGGTATTTTATTTACTTAAATTCGAGAATTTCATGTCTATCTTAGAATCAGAGGGGTCTTGTCCTTCACATATCATAGTTTTGTGCGGAGGCAATGTCTGGAAATTAGAACTGTTAAGGGATAATGAAATTAAATCGCCGGATGAATTATATCATGTAAATTTTAAACTTGTCTAATTATTTAAACAATATATTTAGACCTATAAGTTTATCATGGCGAATTCTCCTAAGAAAGAGCACTGTATTTCGACTCTAACCGCTGAGCATAGGGATGTTTGGTCTGAGGTAATATTCGTTCTAATTTTCGGAATGTTTAACTTATATTTTAGCTCAGACAATCAATAATTTCCCATTCCGAAAATAACAAGAAGAATATTCAAACTATCGAGGAATCAGCGTTTGTCATGGCTTTAACCGATAAAATTATTAACGAAGAAAGCGAGGTAATTAAATAACTAATCACGCTAATTTCATAGGATTACTGTAGAGTTTGGGTCGAGCGATGATGGACGAAAGTCAGTTGGCTTGGAGAGACAAGTCTGTCTGCCATACCATGTATGCCGATGGCCAAATGACGACGCTGGGGGATGTATGTATATATTTTAAAGCAGTAAAAATAGAAATTTAAGACGAAATCTGAAAACAATGAAAATAACGACATACTTCAAAATAGCGAGATTAAAGTTTGGAAATTCAGCACTCGAACGTAGACGCAATAGTCATCCTTCACGCTGGTGACGACGCAGCTTTCCGAGTTCGAAACGAAATTTGGACCCCGAACAATGTCGACTTCGAAAGACCACAACTCGTAGAGTTCGATCTAAGTCAACAGCATCTAAATGCTATTGAAAAGGCTGAAAAACTATTCCAAAACAATGTAAATTTTGATTTCATCTAAACCTAAGTCTAATTTTTAGAAACAACTATATCGATCCGACGTCCTGAGATTCACCGAATACGGCAACGAAGCTCTGAGGAAAAGGAAGATCTATGCAGACACAGTGATCCAAATCGCTCTACAATTGGCGTTCGCTAAAACTCATAATCGACAGTGGGAAATCTAATTTTAAGTCAGAAAGAGTCAAATTTCTCAGGTTCGCCCCGATTTACGAAACCGCATCAGCCCGGAAGTTTTATAAGGGCAGAACGGAAACTGTCAGGGGCTGCACGAGAGAATTCGCCAACTTCGCGAATTCCGTTTTCGATGGCAAAGACGTGAGAATTTGATAAATCTGAGGATAATATTGGATAGATACATGTAAAATTGAATTAGGTCCGGTAGGGAAAAGGTTCTTTTTCCACAATACTGTTTCGTATATAACAGCATAGCGATTATAGCTAATTTTCATGATTGTCATTAGTTTAGGGTTTTATAGTCGTATCCTAAACCACATGTTTCAGATAGAAACCCAGAGAAAGTTGTTCAAAGACGCCTACGATGCACATAATTATCTAATGGATGAGTGTGTGGAGGGAAGAGGTTATAATGGTGAACTTAAATAAAACCTAAATCATAAACCTAGGCTTCGATAGACACTTGTTGGGTCTGAAAAATACTCTGGCTGAAATGAACAGGGGTTGTGGCCCAAAGCAATTTATGCCCAAAATGTATACAGACGAAAGTTGGCGAATAGCTGGGGGTGATGGCAATTTTCTTCTTTCAACTAGGTGCTTTTTCGAATATATTTTTATTTTATAAGGAAAAGTTTGAGCTTCACCGGATATCTTGTGAACAATGATGGCGGCTTCGGGTACGTGTGCGCGATGAGACCTGATGGCTATGGGACCTTTTATAAAATCGATAAAGAATTGTAAGTTGATCTATATCTTCTTTTTTGGATAAAGTCCATTTTTAAGGCTCATGATAGTCATAACGGATTGGAGGAACACGAAATCCGATTTGGACGCCTACGGAAGAAATATAAAATGGGCTTTAACCCATTTAGGAGCGATATTATTAAGCAGCGATGCTAAGTTGTAATCTATATGAATTCATGAATTAATTGTGAGATTTCATATATCCTGATGATTGTATATGTATACATGGCCTGTGGTAAAAGACGCCCAGACGCCCACCGCAAAAGACGCCCACTTTTCAAAGTTGAACGCTCTCTAAAAAGTGGGCGTCCGAGTGTCTTTTACCACAGGCCGTATACATAAATGACTGAACAAATGTTTTATATATATATATATATGTGATTCTTTTCTGATTTAGTGTTTAGTGCTATGTCCCAAATCTCGAATGTCAAGTGCCGTGTTGCCTATGTGTGATTTTTTCACACAACTGACATCACTCCATTAGATCACTCTTCTATCAAAAGCGTCAACAAGATTTATTACCTCTGCTGCCTAAAAATTTTCGTTTTTCTCTCGAAAATCTCACATAAGGTGCAGGTAGACATTCTTTCGTAATTCTGAAACGTTACAATTATGGGGTGCATGTCGTTAAGCACCAACGATTTTTGTGTGCAGTGATACACTTTGGCACGCAAAGACCGTTTCCCCAATTATGCAATCACGATAATTTGAAATCTATTATTGGTACAATATGCTTTTTTCATATTTATGGGCAACTGCGCTCTTCTCAGATTTTGTTTAAATTTCAGGTCTTAAAATATCGTTTACATAAAGGTTCATCTCAGATTTAAGCCAGCGTTCGCGGACGCAGATTTGTTTGTTTTCAGGCCCGAAAGCGGGCCCGGAAGACCGTTTTTTCCTGGGGCCGTCTCTAATTGACACTGTGAACACAATAGGGGAAAGATCGAGGGGAGAGTCCTTGAGACTTTTTGCAGACTTCCTGCCGAGGATTGAATTGGAGAATTGGCCCTATTAGGCCAGCAGCCTTGCAACCTGTACCCAAACAAACGCAAGGAATAAGCCAAATTCGCAGTTCGGCCCCCACAAGCTAAATTGTTTCCCTAAAACCCTATTTCAAACCCCTCATTGTACAAATTTTCCATATGGGGGTCCATTTGTTATTTTTTCTTCGGAAAATTTCTCCTTTTGGTTGAAAATCTTACTAGCAAACCTATACCTTTCTCTATGACTCAGGCTGCATCTTAAATCTCCCAGCTTTTCCTAAGGCTATTGTCCATTCTTCTGACCTCTGACTAATAGCCTTCTGTGCCATTCGTTCCTACCTTAACTGACCACTTTCTCACACTTCCCTCAATAATATACTCCCCTTTGGGTCTGAAAAGCCACTTATAGGGAAAATACTCCCACACCCGTTTAAGTTTGTTTCTGACTGTTACTATTTTCGGACGTTTTAACCTGAAGGTTAACTTTACCCTACTTTATTGTGTGTGTTTGTCAACCCATATTTGTGTCATTTTATCAAGTCATAGCTTGAGGTATTTTAGGTAGAACAAATAAATTATCAAAAAATAGTCGTACATATGGTCCTGAATCTAGATTTTATTTGCCCATTCATAATGATTAGTCTTTCTCTTCGTGCGGGTTGTTTTCATAGAGAAAAGAGCCTTGTTTTCTGGATGTGCTTCTTAAGAATTGTCTCATCTTCACACTTCAGCAGGACATTCATTCTTTCATTCGAAACATCCCACTCAACCACATAAAACAAATAAACGAGCAGTCCTTCTACTATCCACTTAGGATCCACTATTATCCGGAAGATCTTGGACCTTGTATTATTTTTCCCAAAATCTTTGGCATTTTTAGATTCTTATGAGATATTTATTAAAGTAGTACCCAATAATATCAGTGTAATTTTTAATTAACTATAAGGCTCTATTTTATTTCATTAAAATTTTATTTGCTACTTTATTAATCATTGTCTTGTTATGAAATAGGTATAAATTTAAATTGATCTCAATTTACTTTCCGTTTCAATTAGTTCATTCTTACATATCCATTGTACAACAGATTTTCTTATCGCTTTATCTAACACACGACCTTATTTTATAATCTGTTGCTTTTTCTACGGTTCTCGTCAACAGAGTGATAATGCGCTCTAAGGTGATAAGTCTTAACAACAGAAAACTGAAGAAAGCTTTTGCAGGGGATACTAATGGGGCTTTCTGTATATATTATCGTCGTTTTCCCGTGAAGATCACCTTTTTAGCATCAATTTTCTATTGAAGTTTAGACACCTTTTTAATTAAAATATAATCTTGTAATATAGAAATCATTGTTATTTCGTGAAGATCAACTTTTAAATCGTCTCTTTTCTACTGAAACTTAGATATTTTGTAAAAAGGGATCTTATATTAAAAAATTGTGACATGTACAGGAAAACCTAATGGATCTGATCGATTATAAGAATAAGAAGGGAGAATGTAAAGCTGAGGACTTAATACCTTAAACCTGAAGAAGAAAAAGAAGAAGACGGAATAGAGAACATGACTTGCAAGTGACAATAAGAGGAAGAGGGAGTGAAAGAAAGAAAGAAAAAGATTGATAGAGGATGTGATCAAACCCCTTTCATTTGCCATTTACCCCCTTCTATTTCTCCTTTTCCCTATCTTCATGAACATTGTTCCTCACACATACATTTTTGCCAACAAGTTTTCTTATCTTATCATAACAGCAGCCCGAAGAAAAAGTCTTCAATAGCCATTAAATTTTTCTAACTCTCCAAAATTGTCTTTATTTCAATAGCAATTTCGGTTTCTCTGAATTTGAGTGCTGGCAAAAAATTCACAGGTTCTGATAATTCAATTATAGACAGGTGGGTTTCTGGTTCCTCAATGACCACTATTCATGGCAATTAATAAAAGTCGCCGAGTAACATCGAAGAACATGCTTCATGTATTTCTAAATACACAAGTTTAAATTTGCTTAAACCATACTACTTTTCTAATGACCAAAGGTTCTGATAATTCATTTATAGAAGAAAAGAGTTTCTGATTTTTCAATGACCATTATTTATTGCTTTATTGCCACAAGACAAGTGTATGTTTCTGAGACTGGTCACTTCCCTCTGCGTATTTTCCGCATCTCTCATTTCCTCGCTATTTTTTGTCTAAGGCAGTTAGCTAAGCACGCGCTTGTCCTGTAGATTTAGATTCGATTCCTTTGCAATCTCATTTTTATTCCCAATTCAAAGTCACTTTCTCTTTTTCTTGAAAGTCACATCACCCATATAAACAATCCATGCTAGTAAATCTAACAATAACACTTTTTATCATGAAGTTGTGGCTTAACTTAGGCCGAATTTATGTCATGTTTAATTTTAACGAAGTTTTAATTTCACTTTAGGTCAACCATAAGTTTATGGATGCAATTTTTTAGTCCAAATATAGTGTGTTGATCGCAACATTGTTTTCACGATCAATTTCCTTTCCAGGACAAATAACATAGTGGCTGTCAACTTTAATTTGATTTTCATTTCAAATCCGATTTATATTCATCGCACACATCTAACCTCCTCTATTCTTTCTTTCGGCATTCATTTTTCTCTGCTTCTTTTCGCTCAGTCGTTTTTCTATGATTTCCCCTCCCGTTCCCTCCTTTCCTTATTCCAGATTTTGCTGCTTCTATCGAGAATGCTTCTGTTGCAGAAAGCGCGAACACTTTTTCTATAAGTTTCTTTGCTCTGCGAAGCCTAATTGAAGCCGAATATAAACTTTCCTGGTGCTTTATGGATTTTGTTTAAACTTAAGGATATTTAAATTCTTAGCACCAATTTCTAAATCTATTTTCCACTTTTAGAGACATTCCTATTCTTATCATTAGATTTGTTTATTTCAGCTTATTTAAATTATTTCGAATTGCATTTTCTCCCTATTCGAGAGTATTTGAATTTAATTTTAAATTCATTAGTCGTTATCTTCTTAAATTAGTTTAATTTCATCAGGCAACACTTTTCGTCTCCTATCTCTTTCCTCTTTCCCAATGATTTGTGTTCCGTGCATGTCTCCTCTATGTCGCTTATGTCATCGCCCCTATCCGCTGGCCGAGGGCCCTATCAAATTTCGGATTTCTCATTTGAAAAACGGAAATTTTTCCCGTGTTCCCTTTCCGAATCTCAAATTCGCGCTGTTTTCCTGTCCACAATTTTCCGATCTAAGGCTTCTTCATTCATTTTTTTGTATTTATCATCGAAACTTTTTTCTAAAAAAATATGCATTATTTATACAACAAAAATGAGTTATAGAAAGTTAGGAAAAATAAGCTAGTTTTTGTATGAGAGAACAGACTAGGACATGGCAGTGCACGATAAATAAAAAAAATTGTTTTTTAAAAACTTAATTTTAGCGAGAAATTAACATAAAGTGGAATTTTAAGATTAGTCAGAGAAAAAAGACAAAAATCAGTAAGAAACTATCAGATATGTTCATTTCTTACAAAATATTTCTAAATAAAATATTACATTACCCTAATACTCACCCTACAAACCACATTCACCTTGAAAATTGTTATTTATTCTTCCGTTTTAAATTTTTTTCAAGTTCTAACCTCAAAAAGGCATTTTTAGGTTCGCTTCAGTTGTGTTTTCGAGTGTTGGGTCGTTTTATTTTTTGTTTTCCTCTCCTCTTTCAGAGAGAAATCCCCCATGGCGCATTTGATCATTTTGTGGCCCATTTCGTCGGGGTCTCTCGAACTAAATTTTAAACCTTTTTCTTCCTCACTGAAACGTTCGACTTTTGCGGAACTTTCTGAAAAATAAGCTATTTCACTAAGGATATGACGTATTTTACAATCGAATTTTGAATTTTGAGCAGCGAAAATGGCGTATTCAGGCGAAAAAGCGATATGTGAAATGCAAGAAGAGAGAAGAGTTACTTAAGTAAGTAAGAGTCTTTAAGACGACTTCTGACATAAATTGCGACAAGAAAATGAGTCGGTGGAGCTTTTGCTATTTCTTTCCCTTTTATGTTGTTCTTGTGCTCATATTTATTTATAAAAACTTTGACCAGATGCCGAAATGTTGAAATTGTTGATTCTTTGAACACATTTCCCCCATTTATAAGACAGGGCAGCAATCCTTTCAAAATTGTTGTATCGATTCACTTTTTCGTGTGTATTTTATTCACCATTCCAATTTGATGTTCTTTCCCTCTCCTTTGCTCGAAAACTATTTTTCTAGTGCATTTTTTCGGTATTCGAGGTCGAACCTTTCTAGAATAGCAACATAAAGTGGAAGAGGAAAACCAAATCAACCGAAAACTGAACACATATTCGGGCGTAAAACGATAAAACATAGAATGCCTGCCATTATTTATTTTTAATAGAGCATTTTCAACAGCCCTTTGTTTTCACAAATGCTCCCCCTTTTTCTGTCTTCTCAATTCATTTCTGATTCAATTCGAATTCCATTATTTATTCATTTCCGACGAAAAATGCATGCTCATTTTCCGATTATTTTCAGATTTATGCAGTCGTGTTCTAGAGGAACTTTATGTTTTATGCACCGTTGAACTCGGTTTTAAACTTAAATTTAGCAAACATGTTCACATTTCTCTGAGAATTTTCATGCGATTAAAAAACTTAAAGAGAAGACTTGAATTGTTAATGAGATTCAAACAAGGGAGAAGAAATGATTTAACTTAGCAAGTCGTCTTCTTCCAGTAAATTATGTTTACTCTTTCAGTTTTTTCTCATATTACAGAAAACGAGCTATAATAAGATTGACCCTAATTTCGCACGCACAGGAAACGACAGTCCTCAACTCAAAATGAGCGCAATTTTCTCAGACTTGGTATTTTTTAGCTAACCTCGAGAAGAGGATCATGGAAATTTTAGTTTGAAGTTCGTTTAACTTCTAAAACTCGTGGCATTACAAACTCTAGAATTAATTTCTATCTTCTACACCACTAAAAAGTGAGGTTAAACTTAAAATTTTCAATATTATTAAAAACGCTAACAACAAGTCATAGCAAGTCTCCACCCTGTCTGTATCTCTGCAATTTCTCAGCTCCTTTAGACTGACTGAGTCAAGAGCCTGTTCATCTCGTTCATCTACGCGTTTGACCTTTAGAGATCGGTTCGGTCGAGCCAGCTTTTCCCTCTCTGCTTCACTGTATTTCGGTATCTTTCTGCAGCAAACGTTAAATCATCGCTAAGCGTTATTTCACTTGGTTTCTGTTTGCCCATTCGGACCGAGAGTTTCTCTCGGAGTGGGCGAAAAGAAATCGACGACGAACGTGGGGACTGGAGAAGGGCCAGGACGATTCATTTTTAGAACAGATGATTTTTCGATTATATCATTGCTTTCGACCCCATATTTAACTCGGACCGTATCTCTCACTTAATTTAATTTAAATCAATCTTGGAATTCTTCGCTGACTACATTAGGCATCTAAAGTTGGTCTTATCGTAGACTTGATTGAACTCTTAACTCTGACTTTAGCTCTAATTTGTTTCAAGTCTAACTTTGATTTTTATTAGGCGTGGTCAATTAAAAGCCCACTTGAGTAAATCTCGAGTATATTCCCTGATCGACTTTGATATTTGTTGTTCAATCGGATTTACATCCTCTCGCGTCCGCTGCTTAGTCAAAAACAATTCCGCTGTTTGACTTTACAAGACCCCGCGGGTCAGATCACTTTTCTGTTTTCTGCTTTCTATTGACTTTGAAAGAAATCCGGCGTGCGTGCGTGCGTGGGTTTGTGATTAGAAAAAGTTCGGAAAAGTGATGATATGGATGAAGTTCCTGAATGTTGCGTGTCATTAGAAATTCTCATAACTTTATCTATTATTTTTCAAGGTGTATCACTAAGATTTGAAAATTTAGAGATAGAGAAAATCTGATGAATTGTAAAAGTGTTTGATTTTTCGTCATTCGTAAATTTTTCTGTGGAAATTTTCCTTGAGTTTACTCATTGGTAATTCTTGGCTCTGCAGCGTCAACGGTCAACGCAGAGGTCGAGTAGTTTGGGAGCACTTTTCACGTTCCGCGAAAAAATTTCCGACTGATTGCATCACTCAAACAAAAAGCCGTAATTTCCTCTTATCTCTTATCTCTGTATCAATCAAATCGCTATCATTTTCCGTGGGGAAGCCCATGCTATTTTTCAAATTCGCTATTTTGAAGCATATATTATTTCAACGTTAGACTTCGTATATTCTCGTCGAATTTCGATAAAAATGGTTTATCTTTCTATTTTAAATTAAAAAATTTTAGATGCTCCACCTTAAACCCGAAAGGAATTATTCGTATTTTCCAAACTCTATGCTTCAATTATTTATTATCCTAATTTCCCTCACAACTACCTGCCTTGGGATCGTCTGTTATGATTGCTATGGAACGGGACCGGACCATAAGGATTGCACGAAAGACAGAGTTTGCAAGGGAATCGCCTGCATGCTATTCGATGCTGGGGATAATCAAACTGCCACCGCATTTTGCCTTCTGGCTATGAAAGGTTAGCGATTTGGTGATTTAGGAGATATATGAAATCTCAATATTTTAGGCGATAAAATGGACCAAGCCAAAGACGGATGTTGGCTGGAGCCCGATGGCAAGGGGAAACATTGTATGTGTTTCTCAGACTACTGCAATCGATTGGTCGATAGGCGGTTTACTGCACAAGGTTTGCCTAAAATAAGAATTGTCGTAGAATAATGTCAAGCAATGAATTCGTGTGCAATGCACAATACGACATATCGTACGTGCATTTGCTGTCACTCATTTCATTAACGCGGGAAACAGCTATATGTCTGTTTGCCTATCATTTACACGGTCTCCAGAAAGTCATATGGCTTGAAAGCTAACAGAGTTCCGTTCTCACTCTGACGCAATTTGGCTATGATCCCAAAAATGACTAAAGTTCATTCATTTGCAAGAAAACTAGTGAAGATCAATTTTTTTTCAGTTGACTCCATGACCCCACTCTTACCTAATGCTGAATTTCTCAAGCAAAACCCGTTGGTTGACTACGAAACCCCGAAACTGACCGGAGATGATAGCAACGAGGTCTGATTTTTAAATCTGAAAAATCAAGAAAAGTTCAAATTCAGGACGGTGCCGCGCCCGTACCAGATAGCGTTTTGTTCCCTGGAGCTGCTAAAGCTGATCCAAAAACTTTAGGGGCCGGATCTGATGATGAAGGTTCGAAAGTGCAAATTTTAGGGATTAAAATACAAATTTTTAGACTTGGTACCGGTAGATTTCTCTGACTACATGAATACTCCCGATGAAAAAGAGAAAGTCGGAGGCGACATTGATACAAATCAAGTAATTATCGAAAGTTTCGAAGCCACTTTAAAAATAGATTATTTAGATCACATCTGATAACCTGCAAAGCACCACGCCGAAATATTCGTCGTTGATTCTCCTACTTTTCCCGGTTGCCGTTCCCTGGGCGCGGTTTTTCGCGATTTTCTGAGCTTCTTCGATTTTCTTATGATGGGTCTTGTATTTATTCATGTGAATATCCTATCTAAATATGGAAAATTCTAGTCATCGAGTAGTGAGTTTGTCGGTAAATCTTATATTTAAAAGGATCTTTGAACAATTTAAAGGATATTTAGTTTAACGAAAGATCCTCTCTTATTTTGAATCGTATCAAATGATGAGCTGAATGATAATATTCCTTGCCAATATATCCTGAATTTGAAAATGATGTTATAGTTTCTCGATTCTGGCTAATTTTCTATTAAAATATCCGGTTTTTAGACATATCATCATCATCATTTATTATTTTACGTAGGAATTACAGTCTCGTTCAATAATTGCCATTTTGTTGCGTCATTATATTTAAGTTACGTAGTTCATTTTAAGGATGCGCACTTTGCCCGGGTAATTCATATTATTCTTCTTCTTCTTCTTCTTCTTCTTCTCGCTTTTCCCCGAACTACACACATAATTTACTCCTTAAGGTTAATTGTTATGCCTGTCAAGTACAGAGTACTTAAACTTGAATATCCCCCATCAGCTTCCTTCAACCAATATATTCTTACTTTATGCACTCATGTGAACATATTCGAAACGGTTAATAATGTTTAATTTAGAGGTTTACACATATTTTGTATTGCTCACTAATGTAATAGGAAAAATGTAGCTTTGAAATAATCGATTCTGAAATTCCCTTTAATTCACTTGAATTGAGTTGTTAAGTTGTTGTTTGTATTATATTAGTTCATGCATTTGCCATACTGTCTTTCTCTTCGAAAAAAGTAATAAAATTTATCTTCTCTATGACCGTTAATAGTTCAACAATAAGACACTAAATTGAGAAGCAATATCACAACTACAAAAAGAAATTTGTTGACAGAATAATATTTTGATAGGACCTGAGCACCGGGTGTAAAATTCGAAAAGACAAGAACTCTATACCTAAAATCTGCGTATAAGGCAATGGTGATGACGAAAACTCATATATGGCCCCCTCTGAAGGCAAAATGATAAATTTCCAATTTAAATCAGAAATTTCTAGAGGGTATTATTATGCAAATAATATCTGAAAGAATGTATATTAGAAGTGATAGGTTCTGAGGAGCAAATAGACGTGAACAAAACGTAACAAGATTTCATGAAATTTTTAGTTTAAATAAAGTTTACCCGACTTGGAATTAACCTATGAACTGACTAAAACAGGTATAAAATGGAAAATATTGGCAACTTTTGAGTTTTACTCGTCGGGCACGTAAAATAGCGGTACAGTGACTCCAGAATGGTGCAGGAATGTTAAGCAGGTCTCTAATCTTCGAGAGGTTAGGCCGTAGAAATTTGCTTGATTAGTCGAATTATTTGAAACCCCGACATTCTTCTGCTGCACGTCGACTATTTCTGCAGAAAATTTGCAGCATCGGACAAGGAGAGGGAAGAGAAGCTACAATTAGAATAAATTTTCATAGTTCCATAGGTTCGTCCTTGTTCTTGTAATTCTGTCTTTGAAGGTATGATTTTTTAAAAGATTTGTCTTTGTTTTTTTTCGAATAAAATCTTACAGAATCACTCAGATTCCCTCCAGAATGCAACAATTGCAGAACCACGGCGGGACTGTCCACATTAAACCAGTCCAATCCACCAGACAAACCAGCCAGCTTCTCGTCATAGACACGTTTGGCTTCCAGAACGAGTAAAAGTTGAAGTCCTTTCACGTGGTCCACAGTAATCGGGGAGAGGGATGGAGCTTTGGCCTAAGATTTAATTTTTATGATAACATATTATTATTTTTATTTAAATAATAGCTTTTATTATTAGAGGCGTGTTTAGTACTTATTATTTTGAGTATGTATTTTATTATTTAGGTCTTGGAAGAAACACAAATATTACCAAATTGCATAATTCCTTAAGTTGCTGTCTCATGGTCTTTTCAGTGCGCTTTGGCCATTTCCTTAGAAAGTCGCACTCTCGCAAAGTCTCGTTGAATCTCTAAAATTCCGAATTCGTCATTTTATTTATTAGGTTTTAAGTTCATTTCCTAATCCTGTTAAAATGAACTGACGAATAAGATAGAAACGCAAGAAGTTGTTGATGAAATATGGAATTTAAAAGATGGATAAGATAAGATTCAAGGCCAGGTTTTTGAGAGTATATCAAACCCGATACGCCTCAGGCAAAAAGATATATCTTTCCTGACCCAATTTAGGATGGTTATTCATTCTCCTAATTCCATTTTGCTTGGTATTTAGTAGTACTCGCGCCCACGTGCAAAATTTAAAATCAGCTGTCCCAATTTAGTATCTGAGGCGCTATTTTGGTCGTTCAGCTCTAATTTTACATATAGCTAACGTCACACATATCCCAGCCTAATCCTTTCTTGATTGACTGGACTTGAAATATCCCTCTAGAAGCATGGCTTAATCTCATTTACATTTATGCACTGGATGAAGGTAGAGCAGGGTTATTTTAAATCATTTCAATTCATGGATAATAGACGGATTAAGTTTGGGTTTTCAGGGGATCCCATATATCTTCATTTCATCATCATCAGTCAAAAGTCTACTGTACCCCTCGTGATATATTAGATGAATAAAGAAGCACTTGAAGTTTTCAAATTTAATTAGATAAAACTTTTGCAAGAATCCCGCTAAGTCTTTGAATTAGAATGAAGCTAATTGAAGAATAATTACCTAAATTCGAAATTTTACTCAAATGTATTGCATCTCTTGCTAATTCCACTCTAACTTCCCGTCTTTTTCTCTTCAAAACCTTCTACTGTAGCGTTAAGGCCCCGCCCCTTTCAAGGCTATAAAGGGTCGTGCTGCCTTCAGTCCGTTTTAATTCATACGCACCCGGCGTTTTTTTTTTTCTAATCACTATAATCGCTTTTTTCACTTTAGCTTAATCGCGTTGCTACAGACATTCATTTTCAGGCTACTATAATTTAAATTTGGATTGTTCAATATAGAATTTAAAAGATGATTCAAATATTGCTGATTTTTATCGTGATGTTTTCCGAATTGATCATGAAGTCCAATTGTCTAACTTGCCTGGAAACTAACGAACAGGTAATATTTTATTTGAACCTAATTTTCATTCTTAAAAATAGATTTTCTTATAGAAGATAGAGGATAATAGAGCTTAAAGGAGGCGGGATAATGAAACTAGTAAAGAAGCTAATTAAACGAAGACCCTTTCTTCGTCTTTGCTGTGGGCAGCCTCATTTTAAATATATCCATCAATGGCATTTCTATTTCTGAACAAATGATGTAAATTAAAATGTAAATGGGGCCAATTTTCAAAATTCCATAATTCGCCCTTTTTTCTTCATGATACTTTCAAGAAAAGTAGCTGTTTTAAAATTAACTTAATTTCAGGGTGAAATTGGGCCTGTGACGAACAGTGAATGGGTGTATTGCTCATTGATACCAGGTGATAAAGGGGAAGGAATAAAACTATTCGGAATGTGTAAGTTTAAATACTTGGTTTTTTTCAAAATTAAAATATTCTAATTTAGCAGAGGAAGAGGATAGTTTAACATGGTACGATGCCACCTTTAGACCCTCAGATATGTACAGAGTTCTGACTGTATGTCTATATGAGGTAAACGTTTAAAATTATATAAATTCTAAACTTTTATTTCAGGAATATGATTTGTCGAAGTTTAATCCGCGATTCGAGGCCCCAGAGCATATGTTTAGATGCGTTTGCAATTACGATCTATGCAATTCTCCAAAAAACCCAGCCTTCAAAAATCACATCCAAGGACTTCAGGGATAGTTCGATATTTTTATGCATCTCTTAAAAAGTAGATTTAAATGATTAAGTTAGAATATTTTTATTTCTACACTAGTTCTTTCAGATTCTCTCACAACTTATGGAGAATCTATCCAAAAAGATGCCTTGTTATGTTGTCATTATCCTATTTCTAACCGAAATTTTGATCTCCATTAGATTTACAAGACTTTTTCGATCTGAGGGTTCCCATTAAACTCAAGTCCTTGATTCGTAAGCACTTAGGTCGTTCTAACTTTTATAATTTAAATGTATTATTTGGAATTCTGCGTATTACGGGTGAAAATCTATTGTTAAAATGACTATACAATAAATAATTCGTATATGGAGAATTGGGAAATTTATTCGAATTTAAATTCGACCGAAAAACGAGGGGCGAGAGTCGCAATTTCCGTTTAACTCTAGTAGACGTGCATTAATGAAATGAAGTGGAGCTAATCTAAAAGCAGACTCGGTAAAATGATGCAAAATGTGAGCAAAGAGGGAGTCAAGAGGGCATGATGACGTCAATGCTATGTAGCAATTCAGAAATTTTAAAATGCGCGCCCCGTTAAAATATTTTTAATACGCACCTTTTCAAGGTTCTGCCAATTGCTATCCCTCAATAACTCACACCGATGATATAACGCTGACGATAGAATCAAAGATAGCATCTAAATTAAAATGATTTAAATTTGATTTTTCATCATTTAAGGTGAAACTTTACATTTTCTGACCCATCTCCAGGCTTAAGCAGCCCAATTCTCTTCAGTCTCCTTCGATGATATAACGATTGTATTGTCTGAAAATTCATGATTCATCTTAGCGGAAATGACATCATTCGTCTCTCTTTGAAAAGGAAATTTCGTGACATTTTACAAAGATCATCCTCATTCAGAGAAATCAAATATTCAGTGAGGGGGCAAAAACTATGCATTCTTAATGAATATCGTTCTTTATATGTAGCGTATATTGCTTTTTGATGTGTTAGTTTAGGACAAAAAATGTTTAAAAATACCTTAAAATGCTTAGAATATGGTTGAAATAGTTCACAAGCTAAAACCATCAAGTCCCTCGATTCGATAGGTTTATGTAGGGGAGATATGGATATGATCTGATTGCTGCCGAAAGAAATGTCAGATTTATTCGATCTCTCGGATTTCTGAGATCTCTCCTCCAAGTCCCAATCCAAGCCCTCAACCTGCACTTTGCCATCATCTTTCGACCCTGATGGAGCATTTTCAGACAATAATAGGTCTTGCGATCTGAAAACGTCGTTTTGAAGCTTGCAAAAAATAAACCAATTAAGTAATTATCATACCTAAGTCCATCGTCGAACCACTCTAGACTCATTTCAGACGGAGCGATAGAAGAGGCGTCATTTTCATATAGCGAATTTAGTCGTCTGGAAAAAATATTAAAAAAGTGCAGCTTAGATAATTTTAATATGCTAAGTTATCTAAAATATATTTTCGCAAAATATTTAAATTCTACCTTTTATTATTCTCGCCCTCGTTGTGAACCGATCCTTCATCGGATGACAATAAATCCGCACCGATGGCCGAGTCGAACATGGAGCGGTTTTGACTCTTCTTCGAGTACGTGCTTCTGGTGAATCCAGAATCTGTCATATCTGAAATAAAATTTAATTTAGGGTTAATAGATTTCGTTCTTATTTTAAAGTTTTTACTGGTTTTATCTAAGTTTATAAATCAATACCTGGCGATTTCATGGGGTCAATTTGATTTTCCGACGATGTAGAGGGTTTTTCTTTATCCTTCTGTGTTAATTGCCACAACCTAGACATAAAATTTTATCTAAGTCGAAAATTTATCAAATTACCCCTGGGGCGATCCTTCCTTCTTCGAAATGAAGGCCTTTTTCCTTAGGCTTAAGGCATTTGATAGGACAGATCTTATTGAACCCGGACTTCCGCCCAATATGCTTCCAGCTTCGGAACCCATTTCACTCCTAGATTTTCAAATTATCGTTTTTTTCTTCTTTAATTTAAATGCTCATACCCCGCAACAATAACGCTCTGATACATGTACTTCGAATCCGTCATACACTTGATTCTCATTAAATCGGGCTCTTCTTCTTTCTCATTTTCAGCATTCAAATCCAAATTCGGGTTTTCCAGGCCAGACGTTACCGAAAGCACCTAAATTTTCAAAACTATTGGTATCTAGCGGAGGTCTCCAGTGAGTTTGATTTTTTTTCCATTTTTATAGACGGATTTCAGCAGCGTTCCAGACGTAACTTATTGAAATAAAGGTACAGGTCAAGAAATTTTCGGACGATTCCGAAAGGTATTATCCTCAGATATGCCCTATTAATACAACTTTGGAACGCATATTATTTTGTCTAGTGGCAGTACGATCAACTATCTATTCAAAAAAGAAAGTATTTTTCTTACATCATCAAAAACGCTGCCTAAGTCTCCAATTGATGCAGCTTCCTGCCGATTATTCGGGCTCATTTGGAAGCCGACTGGGATGATTTGGTCTGAAATTTATCATTTTTCGGCTTTTATGAAACAAAATCGTACTCGGATTGGCAAACTCGTCGTCCCAATGCTCATTTGTTTCGAAGACGATTCTCAGGGAAGCCGAATTATTGGAGCAGCTTGAAGCGACCCGAGACAGGCAGGATTCGTCACTTTTTACAGAGGATCTTCGCACAACCCCTTCTCTACCACAACCAGAACGAATGCCGAATAATCCTCTACCACGAGATGAACTTCGGATGCGCGAAAAGCGTTGAAGCACAGCCTGAAATTAAACACTTCAATAGCTTTCAATTTAGTTTAATACCATTTAGGTTTAATGAGATATAATTTAATTCAGAATAGTTTACCTCACTATTAGATCTGCTACTTGATGCAATACTCAATGCTCCGGCTTCCGATTGCCTATCACCCTCCAGATCTTCATTTACGACTTGATTCTCTCCAGTTATATCTTCTTCATAATTTGCGGGTAGCTAAAATATGTCAATTTAATAATCAGTTAAAATTATTTTAATTCTTACTTCACTGGCATACAATAACCGTCTATCAGCTGCGGGAATTCTATCAAATCGCGATGTTTCAAGCAGCTCCCATACAAACCTGAAAGATTCATTTGAAAAAAATACAAATTTAAATAATACCTTCGTCCTAAATATCTTGTGCAAATCCGATATGCGCAATATGACCCAACCCCGGCGACGAGAAGTACACCGCTTGCTCGAGCTAAATTAGATTATTTGAAATATTTAAATTTTAAATATAATATTTAGGTATTTAGTTTAAGTTCAATCTTTAAAATATTTAATTTAAATAATCTTAGGTCAAACCTAATAGCTTTGAATTGACTCGGATGATAATTTTCACTTTCATTCTTATAATTTATCTTTATGTTCGCATTCTTTCGCTAGGAATTTTAGGCCCCGACGAATTTTGGCGCCCTGAAGTGGCTCAAATTGTGTTAGGTAAACAATATGAAAAGTAAAAAAGCGAGTAAATATGAAAGGAGAAGAGGAGTTAAAGTTAACGGGCGGCTCGCTATCGCCGATAAAAACAATTGCCATTGTGTTGAAAGGTGTTTAAATTTAATCAGTGAATAGAACACAAGGCTATGAATTGAAAAGCTGAAACAAAAGAAGAAATGACCGAAAAAATTAGTGATTTTTTTTTTTAATTTTACGGGATTTTATCTCAGTGATAAAAGATGTGGATAAGTAAATAATATCGATCTTTTCAAAAGTTCCTAATAAGGTTTACATCTTTAAAAATATATGGATTTATCTCTTAAACTGATAAAAAGTGGCCCTTCTAAATGATAGAACGATGATAAGAGATTTGGAAAGAAGTAAATAATATCGATCGGCATAGGGGATCAGCTCGATTCATTTCTCTATTGCGCTGCAATGCATTTCTCTCTGTCATTCTAGATCTCTTCGTTTCAGTTAATGACCCTGAGGCAGGCGGATTTTACACTGCACCTGAACAATGACAGGCAGCGGATTGCAGATTTCAGAGCTGAAACAAGAAAGTGACAAATTGATAGACAAGGCAATGACATTGTCAGTAGATTGTCAATTTAATTGTCGTTAGAATATCTTTCGACCTAGCATAGGTTTCCATTGAATTATAGTTTAATTTAGAGAACCTTCTATTATAGATTCCAAGATAGTTGTCAATGATTTGTCAATATAATTCTTGTTCCATGTTCTATTTACCCATTACTCTGAATGCTCTAACCGAACAGCTCTGCATACAATACCCATTCATATTGAATGTAACTATAGCTTAGCAAAAAGTCACCTTTAAACAGTAATTGGCCATCGATGAAGGGCGACAGTAGAGAGAATACTACGGAAGAATCAGATAGAGAAAATTCGAGTTCCGCTGCATCCATGCAAATATTTTTTGAAAAAATATTCAAAAGTGTTCCGGTGATTGAAAAGTACCAAATATAGCTATAGATTATTTCAAATGTACTGGATGAGTAATATTTCTTTGAAAGTAACTCGGGTACAAATGACAGAAAGTTGAAGATTAGTTTCAATAAATAGGGGCCCTTCTAAACAGCTCCCTGCTATGATGCAAATATTTGAAGTGACACAGATTAGCAGCGCAACGGGAGTGAATAGCGAGGGTCAGTTGCTACTTTCCAAGGAGAAAAGCACGAAAGTCATCGAGCTTCTCTAGCAAAGTGATCAGAGTCGATGCCACAGGCACAAATCAACCAGAGAACTAGAGAAAGGGAGCGAAAAAGACGCAGAGGGAATGAAGATTCAAACAAACAGCCAGCAAGATATACCAGATGTCTCGGAATTGCGCGGCAAAGTTATCTTTATTTTAGATCAATCTAATGCATGTCTTTTTCTTGTATAAAATAAGGTAATTAATCATTATCATATCTTGCATATCAAAAATAGGTCTCAGATCTAATATATCTGTTAATCCGGGTGATAAACAATATCATTATTCTATCATTATCCTATCATTTTCCTGATAATCATATAATTTGTTCCTTTCTGTAGATGGATATTTTTGGGACAAGTATTTGTGTTCGTAATAAAAACCAGCGGGAATTTGAAGAGAAGATGAAAAAGGCGAGCTTTTTTGTCACACATGCAGCTGTCAAACGCCTGACTGAATGGCCACTTGCTAGGGATTTCGGAAATCCTGCAAAATCTCCCATCCTCAACCATGAACTGCAATGAATTGCACGTCCCCTGGGCTTTCACACAGCTCAAATTTAACCTCATGTAAACTGCAAAATCATACACGCGCTCTTATTATTTTAGGTTTAAACATCCGTTTGTGTAAATTTTTGCAGAATTTTCAGAGCGTGAATCAAAAACCTACAAAACATATCTAGACTATTGCTTTCGTCTATCTACATAAAATTTTCTAATTTAAACATTTTTAGAGGGTGTAACAGAAATATAGTAAATTTTAATATTTTATCATATATCTCACTTAATATTGTGCTATTTTTAAATTTAATAAAACTCACAAAATACAGCTACACTCGCATCAGGAGCATCAACTGAAACTCCGATTTGACTGATCAAGGCTGAAGCTGGTTGACCCAAAATTCGAGCTTCCAAAAATATCACTCCAGGAAAGGTGTTCACTGGTATCAGCGACATTTTCGACCTGAAATTCGATAAATAACGATAAAATTAAAAATCAAAAAATCGATTTTTCTGCGGTTTTTCGGTAATCTGATAAGATTCGAGGTGAAATGTCAAGTTGATTTACCTCTTTCTCGTCTAAAATTTTACGACTTTTCCCGATTTTCGCCTCGTGAAGATCACCTTTCTGTCGAGTGTTCTTGCGGTTAGATCGTAAACTCGGGATGAACTGGGTGATTTCCGGCCTCCGATTGAATTTTGCGAGGCCAACCCATGTATGGATCTAAAAATAACCATGTTTTTGGGAAATGGTTAAATTATGACGTAAATGAAATATAAATCGATTTGAGAGCAAAATTTGCATTTTCAGCAATATGATAATATGTAAATCGTATAGAGCTGAAGAATTCAGGAGAAGTGACGAAAGCATTAGTTTAAAAGGGCTGACTATGCCGTATTTCTATGGAAGCCATTCTTTAAAGAAAATATAGACTGTTCGCAGCGAAACTGCGAAAATGAGGAATGAGAGAAATGTTTGAGTCAATAATGCAATCGACTATGAGAAGAACTGGGAAATATATAAATCCCTGAAAAAGCCATGAAGAAAGAAGAGATACGGCAAATAGTTGGAGGAACGCGGATCTATAAGATATTGGAAGCTAAGAAATAAGATTAGGGGAAAACCTATTAGATATAAGAAAATGACGACATCTTGCACTCAGGGATTCTTAGTTCTTAGATAAAAGCCCTAAGTTCTTGGCCGGAAGTCAATAACAAAGAGCCGTTCTTCGAAATAAAATAAAAGGCCAAAACCTCAGTCTTAAATGGATTTATTTTGAATAGGGGATGCACAAGTTCAGTAGAGCCGAAGATAATCTTCCAAAAATAGAAATTCGCTTGAAATTAGCCGCGCGTGAAAAAGAAGAGGCTCAGGTTACACACTCCGAAATTCGATAAAAACGCCCAAAAAATAGGTGCTGAAGATAAAAATTCAGCTCATATGATAATTTCACTAATAATTTTTCTCTACTTTCTAGCCTAAAATCTGTGAATTATGCAGGCTGGGGACGGAACATTCGATAAACTCGCGAAAAATAGGCTGGAAACAAAAATGATGCAAGACTGGCAGCAATATAATCGATATTCCCATTCGGAAAGGGCGAAAAATGCAGAGAATCAGAGAAAAAGAGAGTATGTGAAGTAAAGAAAGGAGCGGCTAAGGCAAGAAAAATGTGTGCGAGGAAAAGGAAGAAAGGAAAGAAAAAAGACCAGTCTTCTTTCACATTCATAGCAATGTCGTTGTGTGTTGGGATACCAAAAATACGCTTATTTCTTAGAGCAAAAACAGAAAATACTTGGTCTGAGGAATCGATAAACAGGCTAATTCCGAATAGCTTTCCCTCTCAACGCAATAATGTCGAATGAAAATTGCTAGTCCTAGAAGGGGGAGGAAAATGAAATGGGCTTAGCCTAACACAAAATTATTCGAGCTCATCGTTATGTTTCGATTTTTCACAAAATAAAAAAAACCGAAGCTCAACATCTTTTAATTTGGGTGTCCATTATTCTAATGTCTAGGGAAAACTTTTAAAAATGACGAAGAAGATATTGGAAATTCAAGAAAATGCCTGGCGCAGAGCACTTGAAAACCAATTCTGCATATATAGCGGAAAAGAAACTGCTTTGAAGGAAGGCAGCCTTTTTCCGAATAAGGGAAAAGAGGATGTTAGGGATAAAAGAGTGCCTCTGCATGCATGTGTGTGTGGAGTGTAGATTCATTGCTTTAGGAAGCAGAAATAGTAGGGGGGAAAAGAGGGATAGGGAAAGAAAGAAAAGGAGAGAAAGAAAGCCGACTAATGTATTGCGCAATGCTAAAGCATTCGATTGCTGCCAGCCGGCCGGGGGAGAGGATGGAAAAACGGCTGGCATAAAAAGGAGCGGAATAGGAAAAATAACAAGTTAGGCAGTACGAAAGCACTAGAATCAAATTATCTCGGATATTATATTATCATTGTTATTTGTTATGTTTTCATCGTTTTTGCCATTGTTTTTACACCTTTCCGACATCGTTATCTCCACCTTTTCCAGATCAAATATTTATTGGACTTTGAAAAATTAACAGAAACAGATGAAGACTTGTTAAAACTTGATTAGAAATGCCGCACTTTTCTATAGAAAAAGTGTAAGAATTTTGAATGAAATAAAGTTTTTAATAGAGAAAAAGTAAAACTAAAGAAATAAAGTAAAAACCGAATCACCCATTTAATGGACGGAGATATCTAAAAAGATATCAATAACAAATTAACAAGGAGAAAAATGAGTTAAGTTTAGATAAAAGAAGTTATCAACACAACATATGTAGTGCATGACAGCTGACCTAAAGATAATAGTTTAAACAATATCATAAGGAGAAAATAGAAAATCCTATAAAACTTCGGAATAAATTATAGGAATAAAGTTTATGCGATAAGAAAGATAAAACAAAGAACAGACAAGAAAGATTAAAAATTGGGAGACGAGATCTTTTCCTATAGAAGTCTCTTTTGGAGTTGGGGATTTTTTTTTGAAAAATTCGCCGAATTAAAAAACAAAAAATGGGTGGATTTTCAAAAATTTGATGCTTCTCAGGTGATTTTTTTTTTTTTTAAATTCACCCACTTTTGTGGAAAGGTTGGAAAAATGGATAGCGAAAAGGGTGAATTGCCACAAGTCTAATTTTTGCGGTGGAAAATTGGGAAGGGGCGAATTTTTAAAAACCGGCATTCTGGACTCGTATCCTCGGGATTTACCATCCGTTAGGAGGCGGGGGAGGAGGGTAGAAGCCGTTGTTGCTCGCGCCACCGCCGCGATTCGCAGCGCTGTATCCGTTGCTCGCCGGGGCGTGTCCGTAGCCGTTGTCGTATCTAGAATCTTATTATTTCATTTTTTTTTCTATAATTGTAATTTTCAGTCAATAAAATTCTATCTTATCATATAGCGCTTTTCAATATCCAACTTTCAGAAAATAGATTCCAAGTTTTACTAAAACTTCGAGATTTAATTCTCATACCTGGGCTTTTTGAAGTCGCCATAACTTCCACCGCCGGAATTGCCACCTCCGGGGTAGGGCCTCTTGCCGCCCGCACCCCCTCCTCTGTCGCGGCCTCCCGAATTGCCCCAGCGACCACGACTTCCACCCGAGCCACCGCGGTTGGAGAGATCGCGCAGCATCGGGGACACGGTCTGAAAAATTTAACTTTCAGAAAATTTGCAAACTATTTCCAGCGGAAAAGTTCTTAATTTTGCATGTTTTTTGTTTTCAAGTTATTTCATTTTGTTTTACCTGGTGCGCCTCTTCCAGAACTTTGATGAGGTCCTTGGCTTTGGGGGCGTTCTGCGGCGTGAAGAACGTGTAGGCGGTACCCTGAAAATCGATAATTATTGATTTGAAGCTAATTTGCTCCCTACCTTCTTATCCCGCCTTCCGGTACGGCCGATTCTGTGAACGTAGTCCTCCGAATTGTTGGGATAGTCGTAATTGATCACGAATTTGATGTCGTCCACGTCTGAACAAAATTTATCAAATCTACCCCCTAATTTTCGAAAACCTAAAAATAATCGCAAAAATCCTACGCAAATCATAACCTCCTTAAATCATCGCCTATAAATTAGAATACACCTAAAGCCCTAACGCTAACTCAAAATGAACTGAATTGAATTTTTCCCAAAAGAAGAAATTGAAATTTTAGGGTATGTTCCAAAGCGTACAATCATATGACAGAGCCTGTACGGTAGGTTAGAATTGCCTCCCTTTGATGTCTGCTTCTTCTTCTTTATTTCGTTTGTTGAAGGCAATCAAGTTTACCAAACTCTAGAGAATGTAGCCTCGAAACATACCTGGTTCAGAGATTCATTGAATTGGTGTGATAGGACGGTATGCGTGACAGGGCCATGTGCTGCATGTTGAGAGATGCAAGGCGTCGGAATACCGTCACGAGCACGGCATCCGACCAACTGAACAGCACAGCAGGTGGTTGCCACTTTCTGCGTCTCTGCACAGTGGCAGCACCAGACTCTGACCGTATCTGAGCACTCCCGTCCTCCCATAATAACTCATTCAGTTCATAGGTCATAGTCAACTCAATAATTTGTCTCCAGGTTTTCGCGATTTTCCTAGTGCCAGACACACTATTCCGCCAATTTAACCTGAATGTGTGTGAGTTTAAATTTTTTTCCAATTTCAATTAAAAACTCATTTTCTTTATTTCAAATTTGGGAGAAGGAGAGAACGTGATTTTTACCTGCGTTTCAATATTCATCATTTCATATATCCCTTCCATCCTGAATAGGTCATTTATTATCAATATTCAAAGGGTCTGTTTCTCCATAATTGTCATTGAAACAATTCTCTCCAAGCTTCCAGATTGCTAATTTTTCAATTCCAGAGATTTGTTCTAGTCTCACACACATTAAAATCGGGAAATTGACGAAGAATAACGTTCTTTAGACTCAAAAGAATGAGAGTAAGGCACGAGGTTGAACTTATCGATAAGTCAATAATCAGATATCCCAGACAATGGATCAAAACTAATCATCTTATGTTAGAATTAGACAGAATCGAAGATCGGTAAAATTTTAATCCCATCTCTTCCCAGTTTAGGGAGAAGCATAGGACCCCAAGAGGCTTTGATCATTTTTTTTATCAACCCAGACTTACCGAGTCCACGGGCAGCCACGTCGGTCGCAAGCAGAATGGGCGTTTTGCCGGCTTTGAATTCTGAAATGCAACCTTATTTATTCAAGTCGTCAAGTGAAAAACCGATAAATTATTGGTTTTTTTATCTATAGGTTTTGATTCGTACCATTCATGACCCAATCCCTCTCGGCCTGATTCTTGTCGCCGTGAATGCAGAGCGTCGGCCATCCGTCCCTTCGCATCCAACGCGTCAGGTCGTCTGCTTTGCGCTTCGTTTCCACGAAGATGATCGTCTTGCATTCGGGCTGAAATTGCCGATTTTCTTTAGAAAATATTTTTCTCTGAAACCTTTCTCATGAAATTCCGTATTTAAAAAAACCATTTTTCAAAGGCATACCTGATTCATTATGCTGTTCAGGAGGGACATCAGTCTATGCTGCTTCTGCTGTTCGTCCATGACTTCGATGACCTGTAATTATCTAATTTTCTAAACTTTAGGATTTTTAACCCAAAATTAAAAAATCAACGTTTAACCTCCGATTTTTAAAAATTATTTTAATGTGTACCTGAGTGATGTTGTGATTGGCAGCCAATTCAAGGGAACCCACATTCAGGAAGGCAGCGTCGCGCTGGAAGTCCGCAGCCAGAGCGCGCACCTCCTTGGGCCACGTCGCAGAGAACATCAGCGTCTGACGGTCGGGCTGAAAATTCTTCTTTTTTGCTGGTTAAAATATTTTCTAAGCAACTTTTCCCTTATCAAACTAGTTTTTTATTTTAAAAAATGATCATCTTTAAATTTTTCTCAAACCGACCCTGATCTGACTGATGATCTTCCTGATCTGCGGCTCGAATCCCATGTCGAGCATTCTGTCGGCCTCGTCCAGCACCAGGTACGAGCAGCGCTTCATGTTCGTCGTTCCGGCCTCGAGGAAATCCAACAGACGGCCTGAATTTTGCTTCTTTAAACTAAATTAAATTTCAACTCCAGACTTGAAAATCTTCAAACCCCGAATGTCCGCATGAACGAGTTAACATGTCTTAGTGAAAGGGAAAAGTGTACTTTTTCTCGAGAAAAAAACACTCGTTCACATGGATACTCGCGGACTTAAAAATTTACACATCTGTTGAACTCGTTTTTATTATTTTTTTTGTAAATAATGTACCTGGAGTAGCCACGACGATGTCCACGCCTCTTTCCAGCTCTCTGGCCTGGCCGCCTTTGGGTGCTCCGCCGAACAGACACGCCATCTTCAGACCGAGCACGTTGCAGAAATCGATCGAGACCTGGGAAGAAAGCGATATTATTGGTTCTTGGAATTGATTGATTTGTGCACCTCCTGAACCTGCTGTGCCAGCTCTCTAGTGGGAAGCATGACGAGGACACTCGGCCCGTCCATCCTACCCCTGGGGGCCTGCTTAATGATGTGGATCAAGCCCGGCAGCATGAAAGCCAGCGTCTTTCCCGATCCCGTCTTGGCAATGGAGATGATGTCTCTGCCCGACATGGCGATGGGCCAACTTAACATTTTTCATTATTTGTCTTAACTTCAAGAATCTTTTCTGAAGGTTGTTTTCATTTCTGGTAGTTCTTTTTTCTTTTCTGCAAGTTTTATTTTTGCATACCTGATGGACTGAATGATAGTGGGATGTTGGAATTTGCCGTAGAGCAGGTCGACGAGTTCTGGCGGGAAGCCGTTGGCCTCGTTGAATTCGAACACGGGTCGGGGAATGTTGCGGCCGTCCAGAGTAACCTGCAAAATGTAGAAATTGTAGTATGAAAACCCAATTTGGGAAGCAAGTACCCTTTAACCTCAAAAGGTCATCAGAAACTCAAAATAAATCAGCGGTAGATCTCATGAAACTGCTATGTCAAAAACCAGCCCAGGTGGTTGGAACACACGTCAACACATGACGATTTTGTCAAGAGAAATGGTACTGCTCATTTTGAGGTTTAGTCTTTTCTATTTTTCAGGTTTGGGCCATTTTCTCATTTTTTTGCCTAGCCAATGTTTAAGTTACATCTTCGAGGAGCCGCCGTTTGTGCTCTAAGTCTAGTTACCTGGTTCTCTGCGATCCACGTGTCGATCTCGTGCTGGTCGCGACGCGTCACACTCGCGCACTCCACATAGAATGACTAAATATTTTTCTTTAGTTTATTGGTTTTTTTAATATACTGTAAAGATTATCCTTTTTTTCACTATGGAAAATTTCATTATTTTCCTGAAAACTACAGTGAGTTTTCTTTCTTATTCTCACCTTCTGGATGGTGGCGAGTCGCTCTCTGGACCAGTCGATGGGTTTGAGTCGGGAGCCGGCATTGCCCTCCCCTCTACCTCCCCCACCTCCGCCGAATCGACCCCCACCCGAAGAGCCGCCGCCAAATTTGCCTGAAAATTCACTTTGATTGTCCGCTTTCACCACTTATTCTTTTCACCGCTGTAATCATCACTAATCTCAGCGACCTGTTGCCCTTTTTCAAAGAGCTTCGTGGTTGGGAGGCTTTCTGGGCCAAACTTGATCTCTACAATCCGAATTCAGAAAAAAGAAAAGAAAAGAAGACGAATCGCTCAACAAAAAATCGAACCAAAACAATTGGGGGGATCGACGAAACATAGGCCCAGTCAACTCCCGGTTTTTTCTGGGTGGACTACTTTTTTCTGTACAATTCACTCCTACCATTTTATAATGTTCATCCGTTTCTGATAAGGAATGAATAGTACACAAAACTTAGGGCGAATTATACAAGTCGTTGACGGCAATGTGCTCAAAAATTCGACGAACCGAAAAGTTAGTTTTTTTATCGAGAGGAAGACATCTCTCCCCTCTCAATAAGACGCATGGTTTCATCTACGGGTCGAACTTTTGAGACGTCTGCCTGGTTTTTCGACGTACCGAATCCGGAGTCCCTGCCCCTCGCACCTCCGACACTGCTGCGTCCACCCGAAGAGCCTCCGCGACCGCCCTTCGACTGACCTCCGAAGCCCGAGCCTCCGCGGGTATCACTGCAAATTTCAATTCTTCAATATCCTAAAACCTTGACTCCCGCCTCTTTGTAAAATCTGCCCAGTTCCCCGAATTTTGAGGTTTTGAGAAACTGGGTGGACTTTAGAGGGCGTCATTTTCTTCCCGAAAAACTCACTATCTGTTGTCTCTCATACTGCAAACTGTCTGCTGTCGTTCCGAATAGAAAACTCGTTCCCAAAGTCGAGAAAACTGCGGTAGGAGCGAGCTGAAAATGCAGAAATACAACAACGAAACTCGACGAAAATCGGTAAATGCAAATTGTGAACTGACAAAGCGAGAAATGGTGAGAATTCACTGCCACTTGCGCTTTCGCCCGATGAAATGAAACGAGAAAACACTTTACGAAAAAAACGCAGCGGCAAGTGGAGCGAAAACGGGAAATGAGCTGAATCGATTAGTACGATAGGCGAGCGTTGTAAGAAACGAAAGTAGGAGAACGCGTAAATGCAGGTCACGAGGGATCATGCACTCGGCATCATGTGGCCTTCGTAACTCTCCCTTTTCACTCCGGAATTGTATTTTCCGCCCTCCTTGGGACATACCCTGAAGGAAAGGAAAAGGTTAATTTTCAACTGGCCATTATCAGACACGACTAAAGAGTAAGTCTGCAGATATTGCTAGTCTCAAACTGTTTGCCTCCATCCTTCCGTCATCAGCAGAAGCTATTGTTTCAGCTGGATTTTCTAAACCCCAAATCGCATTTTCTCCTGGATTTCAAGCCCCCATTCGTTCTACTGTTTGACTTAGCCTTTTCAATTTTCAACGTGCACTTCCCGACATTTTTCTTCGCTCATCTTTCGTCGCAAATTCGTGTGTATTGCTGCCTCTGCCTGTAAAAGACTGTCGAGCAAATCAGGAAAAATAAAACCCCTTCGACTTCCGGGAAAAGTCCATCGAGCCAAATGAAACATCCGCATCAAAACAGAAAATGATTTCAAAAATCGTAAATATTTCATAATCTCCCGATTTGTCAGCATCATTTCATTCAAGTTCCAGAACATTCTTTTATCTCGTTTTCCGCTTATAAGCCCCGTCTTTTATCATCATTTTTATTTTTCAGAGACTTCTATTTTTTGTTCCGGAAGAAGATGGCCGAATTCCCCGACCTCGGCAAGCACTGCAACGCTAGTTGCTGTTCCAGACTTGGTATGTTCCGGAAGATTGTTTCGATGTTTTAGAAAGAGTTAAAGATTCTCTCGACTTTTTGTCCCTTTATGTTCTGGAAGGTTTTAAAATCCCTATTTTTCCAGATTTCCTCCCGATCCGCTGCGATGCGTGTTCCCTGACGTTCTGCATCGAGCATTTCACGTATACTGCGCACGACTGCGCCAACTCTCATCTGAAGAACGTGCAAGTGCCCGTCTGTCCGCTCTGCAACAAGCCCGTTCCCACCCCCAAGGGAGTCCCTTATGACGTTCAGGTAGAGAAAATATCGATTTTCTGGCAAATTATTGATTTGGTAGTTTTTGATTAGTTTTAAAACAATTTATCGATTTCCAGGTAGACAACCACATTAAGAACAACTGCACGAATCAGCAGAAGCCCAAATTGTACAGCAATCGCTGCTCGATGAAAGGATGTAAGAACAAAGAGGTTCGGGAAAACCGTTCATTTTTAAAATCAGTGGGAAACAATTTCGGTTTTTGAACGTTCATTGTTTAGACACTAGAAATTCAAAATTCGTCTTGAAGAGACGAAAGTTCAGGCGTTTAGACACCATAAAATTGGAAAAAGTGACCTTTTAATCAAGGAAACTCCGAAATAGTTCATTTAGAACTTCCTGTTGAAAATTGAAAGTTCAGACATTCCAAACATCGTTATTTGAAGAGTAATAGTGTTAGAAAAGACAAAAATTCGTTTTTTAATTATGCTAAATATGAAGGGGAAATTGGGGGAAGTTCCTGTTGAAATTCATGTTATTTGTTCAGTTAGTGCCGTTCATCTGCCCTTCTTGCAACCTGAATTTCTGTGTTAAACATCGCATCGACATCGATCACAAATGCGAAGCGGGAAAAACGGGAAATACAAATCAGGTACTTGTTAAAAATCCTAAGGTCGAACTTAAAAAAAAAAACTAAAATCAGATTTGAAATTAACATTGAGCTTAGAGTAATTATGAATTTTATTACAGAAACAACTCTCGAAAGCTGCTCTTGCTGCGATGCAAAGAAACCAGGGACAGCAGAATTGCGCTCAGCAGGCCAGGAATACGGTAGAAAATTAGCACAATTTAAGAAACAAGTTACGATTTTCAAAATATCATGAGATTCAAATGGAGAAACAACTCATAAAATGTGAGTTCTCTTTCTCTAAAATCAGTTTCAAGAAGAAAATTTTTAAAATAGTAAAAAATAAAGATAATTTGGAAAAGCCTACCTCTCAACTTGTGAAATAGTATGAGAAAGAAGGAGGACATTTTTCTACCTCCTTATATCCTCTCCTAATCCTACATGCTATTTCGTCAAGTTGCGAATTTGTCGAATACCCGAATAAAAAATTAGCAAAATTTCAGCAGATGAGCGAAGACGAAGCCCTTGCCCATGCCTTGGAATTATCCCTGAACGGCCCGAGTAGTTCTAGGTCCGCACCGATGACAGACGAAGAACTTGCGGAGCAACTCCAGAGGGAGGAGAACTTGAAGGCCACTAGGACCGACTTTAGGTGAACAATTCGATCTTTCTTTAAAATAAAAAATAGAAAAATATACGATCTTTAAAATTGGTAAGAAAAAATAGTCTTGTATTTTCCAAAAAAAATTTCACTTTGAAGATTACTTTATGATTTTAGTACTGGATCATCAGGAAAACCTTCGAATTGTGTTCTTTCGTGAATAAAAAACCCTTTAATTTTGTGTGATTCCTATAATTTGCAAGCTTTAGAAACTTGCCTAAAGTACATACTTTCTTGTAAATATGAAGAGATATTTATGATTTCCTTAAGATATTGAAAATTGTGACTTTTTCGGGTATTTCTTGTTTCTCTTTTTTCCTACTTCGAGTCCGGGACTTATGATTTAACGTATCACATTATCATTATCGTCTTTGTGCTATGAATAAACTATTCAATTTAAACAAAAAAAACTTACTTTTTCTGTTAATTTTTGGTTTTACTCCGTGAATTTACTTGGATTTTTTAAGCAAAAACACTTTTTAAGTTTGTTTAGAAAATGAATTTGGGCCCTCGGAACGATAGCAGCGACGATTTGGGTGACTCTGCCTCGGTCGCCGCGGGGCAACAGAAAAGGGCCTCTTCGAGACACCTCATGTTTGATGAATTGTAAAATTTGTTTCTATTTTCAAAAATCCTTATTTTTTCAACATAATTTGATTTTCTTTTAACTTGCTTCAGACGTCCGAATGACCCCGTCAGAGGAGAAATCGAGATGCACCGAATTTCCAGCGAATCGGACATCATGTCCCTAGATAAGGGAAGGCAGTTGTCTGCTGAGAAGTGGGGGTTTTTCAAAAATGTTTGAAAAAGCAACAACTTTCCAGACTGAAAAGTTCGATGAATGGCATTCTGCGAGAGGCAGAGGAAGCGTGGGGCAGAATTGAATCTTCGAAAAAGACGGGACATAGGCAATTGGATGGCTGGACGGCAGACATCGAAACGACCACTTCTAGGCTCAGGGTATTTTTGTACTTAAAAATTTGTTTATTTTAAAATTTCAGGGTGTCGGCTCAGAAGAGCTGCTCAACTACATCTCGATCGAAATCGGCAAGCGGCAGTTCGCCGAGTCCGAAATCGAACGACTCAAGAAACAGTCAGTTTTTTTTTTTTTTTTTAGATTTTAAACCTTTAAAATTTCAGAAATCTGGACCTGTCTTCTCGACTCCACATGGCTGAGGTTGAAGTCTACAATGCGCAAAAAAATGTTATTGCTAAGGTTTGAAGATTATTTTATTTTTTGGAAACTTAGTTTTCAGACCCGCTCCAGATTCGAATCAGCGATCGAGGAGATGATTTCCAACGAGAAGAGGCTTGTCGATCGGGTGGAAAGCCTGAAAATGCTGAAGCCTCAAAATGAAACGCTCATGCAGCAATTGGCTAACGTTCAGAAGAAATGTCAGGGGTTGGAGGTGGATGCTTTTTCTTATTTTCTAATTAGGGCGCCCTCGATTTTCCACCAACTCATCATATCTACAATTTGTAAAATCAGCTCATTTTATCCTAGGAGGTGTGTTAGAAAATAACAATTTGATCGGGATTATTTAATGGTTTCTATTTAGTTGAAAATATAGTAGATTTGGGTTGATAAGCACTTATTGGATGGAGCACCGTTTGGTGGTGATTGGCCAAGCCACCCCACCTTTGCTAACAATCTCAGGCTTTTTATACAAATTAGTTAGTCATAACATTTAATTCTTAACGTAGAGGGAATCTAGTTGAAGTATAACTCAACTGCTAACTGGCTTTAGTTTTAGAATTGTACGATTACGATTTTAGGAGAATGAGTCGATTTTTAGATCAAATGTCTACCAAAGAATTGATAACGCATATATTATCAAGGCATTTCCGTCTTTAAAAAAAGAAGTAAATTTGAGATGAGGTAGACTGGCTTCCAAGAGTTTAGAATCGAATTTGAGAAGAGAAATTTAAAATTCGAATAAGCCTGCTAAAAATGATGATCATCATTACAAGGTATAGGGTAAAGAAAAAGAACCGATCGATTTTACAATGCAGAACACGATGAAAGTCAAATTACTGGTGTTCAAAAATTAACTTTAAATTTGAAAATATATATGAAATTTTAGCACGAACTTCAAGAAGCCAACAAGAAAATCACCAATTTGCAGTACCAAACCGACAGTCAGAACAGGAAAATTGAGAGTTTGGACGGTGAGATTAAAAAATAATAAAAATAAGAATAAAAATTCAGCTGAAAAAGTGAAACTCCACGACGTCGTCAGGGCTCAGAAGGAGGAAAACGATGATTTGAGGCAAAACGTCAAATATTTGGAGACTGAGGTCGGTTAAAATTTTTTTTCATTTTTGAAAATTTACAACTTGCAGACCCAAACCCTGCAGAATCACTACGAAGACTTGAAAAGGCAGTATGATGGGCAGGGAGAGAAATACAAGAAAAAGGCTGAACTACATGAAAAGGAGCTCGAGAAGAAAATGGTAATTGAAAAGGAATGATTATAAAAATTTACGTAGGGATTTTAAAACTAAAGAAAATTCATTAGTTTTCAGACCAGATACAAAGACGAGCTGTGCGAAAAGCTTCAGTCGACTTTAGAAGAGAAGACTCGCAAATACGAGGTCGGAAATGAGGATTTGCAGGTATACTTTATCAAATTTAGCCCTAGCATTAAAACTCATTCTCAAATATAAATGAATTTGTAAGACCCATTTACATTGTTAACGGTTAAAGTTAACGGAGTTTTAAATAACAATATTTACAGAGGAAACTGCGCATTTCGGAGGAGGCTTACGGTAACCTGAATGTAGATCTGGAAAAAGAGATGAAGAAAAGAAAGGAGGCTGAAGCGAAGGTTGGAGTTTTCTTAAATTTTTGATGGACAAAAGATTACTGTAGATAATTGTTATAGAAAATTAGATTACTGTATTTTTCAATCATAAAATTGGATTATTGTAACTTTTCTCCAATTTCTTAGAAAAATGAGTGAATTTTCAGATGCACCAATACGAGGCTAATTTCGAGCAAATCAGACTGAGAATCATCGAAGATGTGAGAAGGGAGGTCGCCAAGAACTACAGAGGCATGGTCGAGAAAATTGGTACATTTTATTTTTGGATTTTTTCTTTCTGAAGACAATCCATTTTTAGAAAATTGTTCAAAATTCCCAAATTTACAGGCCAAAGTTCGGTTTCGACGTCGCGTGGCGAAAACGCGGATGCGATAAAGGCACTGATTTCCACGATGGAACTCGAGAAGGAAAATCGGCACAGAAGTGGAGATTTATGCTAATTTTCAGAATTACTGTAGCTATCTTATTTTTCTGAAAATAACTTTTAATTTTTAATGAATTGCTGTAATTTTGCAGGTTTTTCGACTGCAAACGCTTCGAGACGTCCCCACACAGCAACTGGAGGAAATTCGACTTCTGGCAGAAACAGGCCTTTCTGATTCAGTCAGATTATTTTTTACTCAATCGTGCAAAACTTGTATTATTATTGATCTCTCTTTATCACTTTGCAGTATTCCTTACCTCAGCTTTTATCGCTATTATTGACCATCATATCAATCTTTACTGATACTCATGACAATTAAAATATTTAGCACCATGATAATGTCAATTTGAGCAATCCAAAAGTATTAGAATATCTCGGAAAATGAGATTAAGTTGAATTTGAAGCGATGATGAAATATTTACAAAGCTGTTCAGTAGATTTGGGGAACAGATAGACGCTGTTCAGTACGCTGCTCACTAACCGCCTTCTGAAATCATAACATAGTAATTTAAAATTCAGATTTGTCTTTAGATCTGAGTTTAAAGTGAAAAGAATAGGCATAGCATTTTAAATCTAGGATTCAAACTTTCATTAATATGATACCTGAAAGCCGATCTTCATTTGGGCGATGATAAAAAGTATCATTCGGGACCAAGCCTAAAAATTTTCGAATTAATAGAACTTGTCTGACACTTACCTCGCGTTCACTACCCTTTCTGAAGGCCGGCGGGGGGTTCCTTTCAAAACAGTCCGTAAATGTATCCCAGTACATGGATTGGAAGAATTTATCTAGGAAGGCGGCATGTTGCCTACCGAGATTCTGGAATAAAAAATCCAGAAAATCAACAAATTCCAGAATTTGACTTACCTGTAAAGCCTCACAGGCCTGTTCGACATGCTCTTGTAAATTCGTTACCACCAAACTCAGAACTATCGCGAAATTACTCGCGTGAGATTTGAAAAACTCAGCGTCTCTCAAACGATTTGACTGTATATGGTCCTAAGTTTGATACTTTTTTGAAAAATTCAGAAAAAATGCCATACAAGTCGAAAAAGCCTCAGTAAATCGTCGTCCATGTGCAAAATATCCGCAAAAATATCCTCGGCACATTTTCTTAGCTGTTTTTGGTTACATTTGAACCAGCACACCTTAAAAATGAATATTCTGCAAAAAGTATTTTTCGGGTATAATACCTGAATTATCCTTTTCTCCTCCCTAGTCAATCCAGATATGGAACCTCCATTGCTCGAAGTCTCTAAATTTGGCTAATTTTTATGCTTACAGGGGTTCAGAAAACTCACGATTCGAATTATCTGTACTTTTCTTGTGGTATTGGGAAATGCAGCGGTTTTTGGGGAATTTCGCAGAGTGACTTGAGCCTACCGGTCTGAAAGTTGATTTCTAATTTCATTGAGTTAAATTTAACTTCAGAAGCCTGAAGTTGAACTCCATGGGGGCAAAATTTAACATCCAAATTCCGAAATTTTTACCTCGATGGTCTCTGCTCCTGTCTGGTGTCCAAACTCCGACTTCGGTTCGACCGATTGTTGGCTCGGAACAACTTTTCAACCTTCTCCTTCTTTGTCGGATCAGTTACAGACTGAGTGGCTCCCATTCCACAGAAAGTGACGAGAACTCAAGGCATTCAGAACGCAATTCTGCAAAAGGTACACTTTTAAAGTTTTCAAGCTTTTCTCACATAGAAAATCGAGAAAAGTCGAGTTTAAAGAGACTGATCTTCGCGGAAATGTTCAAAGATGGAAAAATTTCGACCCCGAAATGACAATGTTTTCGACTCCATTTATAATTTATCAGTTTACTATGACTGCGATTTGTAAAATTCACTGGATTTTCTTTCTTATCTATCATTCCTAGCCTTAAATTTGGAAAATTTAACGAAAAACCTATATTTTGAGCCTACTGAATAAAATATCCAGTGGCCGTATGTTGAAATTTGCTAAGGCTATTTTCATCAGGCGCCGACACACAATGCGCTAATGATCTTGGCTACGTATGCAAAGCGGTTGGGGCAGAAAAAATCGAGGAAAAGAAGAGGTTAGAGGAAGGGGGTGATTAACTAAGGACACACTTAGAAGTGCTCTTCATCTGAAACTGTGACGACAACATATATGGGCATTTCACATGAGCCACGTACTTGAAATAACGCGAAATGAAAGAGATACGGGAGAGGGCAAAACAGGAAACTGGAATATTAATTATGAGAGGTTGAAGAGAAAAGAGCCCCACATTTCATCTATATAGACGAATAGACAGACAGATAGACAGATGAATATAAATGGAGTAGTGAAAACGAAGATGAGATGAGATGAGATGAGATGGAGCTGGAATGAAGCCATCACTCAGCATCGCAAAAATCGAGCAGAATAGAGTGTTTTCTTCTCAATATGCAGGATGTCAATTTAATAACAATATTGGTAAGTCTCAGCTCAAAGCTTACTCGCAGGTACCCGCGAGTCTCGCCATTACCCTGAGATGCGTGATTTGACTGGGGTAAGTTTTAGGCTGAGACGAATCTGTCATCAAAGTATGCAACTTGATATGATAATAATTTTGATGCTAAATTCATCATAACTAACCCAACCTATCCACCCTGTTCACTATTTTGACACGCGGCGTATTCAAAACGCCAATAGAGGCCTTTCAGGGCTTTTCGTTGATCTGATTAGGATAGGAAAAGTAGCTGAGAAACCGGATGACGTGAGATTAAGAAAATTCAATTAGCCAATGCTCCAATCATCAATATACAAACTTATGATTTTTAGCTTTTTTAAATCAAGGTTATCGGATGAAATAGTGGAGATAAGCTGGAGATGTCAATAAAATTGTTTGTAGCAGTGAAGAATGACTCTGGAATTGCAAGGTGAGAGGAAACTGAGATTCTTAGATTCAGTAGCCCTGATAGATCTAATTAGGGGCAGCGACGAGAGCGGGCAACAGCAAGGAAGGCAGAAGCTTACGACTCGGCACACATACATGTAAATAGCTACTCGAGTAAATGCTTTTGCACCAGCATGACATATTTCATGTAATGGGTGAAAATTACCGAGTTTCTGGTCGAATGAATCAAAATGTACAAAGTAAGCAGTTGAAAATGGCTAAATGTTTCATTCCAAGGCCTCCTGCACTAGTTACCCCCAAGTTACTCTCACCCTTTTGTAGAAGGTACCTTTCTTTTCTCTTCTCCATGCTATTTTCCAATAAAGGGGGCAACTTTTACAAAAAAGTAAGAGTAGTTTGAGGGTAGCTAGTGCAAGAGGCTCTTCCAGCATTGTCCGCCAATCTTAACCGTAACGAAAGTTTAATCAACACAAGTAATTTCAAGTTTACTATTCCCGACATACTGACAATGAATCAATTATTTCAAGATGATGAAGAATGTCTTGAAGCATGTATGAATCATCAAATGTAAACAAATGATAAACTTCAAATTCGAACGAATCATATTGATTTTCGCATAAGGAAAGTCATTTTCGGCAAGTTGCATCGATCAAAATTCGAATTTCATTTTTCTTTCTTTCAAATTTTCGTTCATTTCTCCAAATCACCTGCTTTTAGTCGATTTCGAACGAATTGCCTCCCGTCGTCAGGGCTAAACATAGGCAGTTCCGCTGTATCCTCTGCTATACCTGTAAGCCTATTATTATCACTTATCGGAAAATCTGAAAGGGATGTCATTTATTATCCCCTCACATCTAAAAGTCTTTGCTATTTTTCCATTACATGGCATTTTGAAAGTTCTTTTGGAGAAAATTCTAGTTTTTTTCCTCGAAATTTTTATTTTAGGCTTTTTGCTTGCTAATTTTGAGATTATAATTTTTGAGCAAATGTTGGTCTACTTCCCGGCACTCTGTCTTCTGGCGCACTTCTACCTCACACTGCGACTCGTCGACGCCGGAACGTACTCCACGAAGATGAAGTTGGGCGATGTCGCTGCGGTAGGAGCAAGTCTTGCAATTTCTCCTAAGCAAATAAGAACTTTTCCTTTTCTTATATTTATATCCTAGATCCTAGTAGCTAAAATATATTAAAAATCGATGTCCTGAGAAAGAAACACAATAGTTGCACTGTTACTTAAGGAAGAAAACGATGCTTTTTACCTGACCGTACTCTATTTCGCATTGTTTCGATATTAGAATATAATTATTTCCCAAATAGCTAAATAGTCGAAAAGAAAAGACTGGTCTTCTCTTCAGTGTTTCGCGATCGGCATCTACTTCTTTCTGCTCATCAACCCCGCCAAGAATCCAGTCGTCAGAGTCAGGCATCACGTAAGACTTACAGATAAATTGAAATATTGATTTATCGATTTTTATTTCAGTTCTGGTGCTACTACGTGTCGTTTTTCTATGGCGCGAGCATCCACTATCGCTTTCTGCAGTTGCTCCTTTCAGTTTGTAGGTTTTTTTCTTTTTAAATTATTTCTCAAGATAAATCATTTTGCGCTCATTGTTAGCCTAACGCTCTTTGAAGTAAAAAATGATTAGTTTGGGAGGAGATAAGAACCTAACTTTCTTCTTTCAGCATTCACGAGTTTCTTCGAATTCTTCAGCCAAAACGGACTTGTCATGATGGCCCATTTCACGGAAATCATAGGTTAATTTTATACCTCTAAGATAATATAATTTTTGAGAAATTAAAAATTTCAATCAAATTACTCTCCCTTCGATTGAATAAAGCCCTTCCGTTAAACGATAAACTAAGTTAGGTTTTCTAAAGAAATATTTAATTGGATTTTTATTGAAATAAAATTTGATATTTTTCAGCCTATTCCGTCTTCTGGTACACCTCCTTCTACCCCCTCGACAACAGACCGAAATTGATGAAGATCGACTAGAGTTTAACGATGATGCAATGATCTCTTCAAAACGGGTACTTTATTCATTCATTTCTTGTGATCCCCCGAATAAGCCAGTCTTAGCTTGTTAGAAATTGAAAAAAAATAATAATAAAAGGTACCCGATTTTTTAAGCAGTTTTTGTTCAACAAAAATTATAATCTTTTTCAAGTCAAGTATATTGTAGCCTCTCACAAAATGTTTCGTGTAGTTTTTGTGCTCTGCTCGCCTCACTTCAAACGTATTTGTTGTGTCCGACTGCCCTTTCGCTTTGTCAATCAATCCCTTTCTCTCGTATATTTCAGTCTTTTCTTACTTAGCTCTGGTCAAATGGCGTCTGCTCGTTTTTTGCCACATTGATCGTAAACATTTCTATTTCATATTCCTAACTTTCAACAAGTTGTGCAATTTCGTCTTTCAGTGTACAATTTCATTCTCTTTTCTTGTTTACACCTTTGCAAACTCAGTATTTTCTGTCTCGTCTTTATACTTATCTTATCAGTCGTTTCGAAAATATTCGAATGGCAAATAGTTTTCCATTTTCCAAAGCTCATTTTCTCCGCAGATCAACTTAACTTTTCAGATGGGCTTTAAACTGCAATTTTTCGTTGGGGCTTTTCTAGCCTTAGGTGGATACTTTATTTTCTCAAGCTACTTCTCGGTTCCCGAAAAAGTTGAAGTCGATGAAAAATCCTGGTTTGGCCCCGGACAACCTAGGAAAGATGATGAAACTATTAGACCATTCAAAATTTCTGTGCCGGATGAAGTGCTAAATGTAGATTTTCGATATTTATTTTAGAATTTTAAAATTTATCTTAAGGATCTGAAAAATCGTCTTCAATCAGCCAGAATCTCGCATGAACCCTTGGAAGACTCTAATAACTTCTACTACGGGTTCAATTCCAGATATCTCCAGGTAAATTTGCAACTTTATTCAAAGAAAATATCATTTTTAGCAAATTCGTGAATATTGGTTGAAGTCCTATAGCTGGAAGAAGCACGAGGATCAGCTAAATGCGTTTTCACATTTCAAAACACAAATCGGAGGAATTCAGGTCAGTCTATCTTTTTTCTTTAAATTCTAGATTGAAGTATATTTTCAGGTCCATTTCATTCACCAAAAGCCTACATCAGGCTACAAGAAGACGTATCCTTTGTTGATTGTGCACGGCTGGCCTGGGAATGTCTACGAATTCTACAAGATCATCCCATTGCTCACGGATCCCAAGAAGCATGGAATTTCTTCGGAAGTAATTTTTTTGAAATAAAGAAATATCAAAAGTTGTTTATTTACGACGACATAATATAAGTTTCGTGGTAGACAATAGATTGTCTTCACGCAATGTAGTATGTGACGAATTTAGCTACATTTTCAGGTTATCTGAAAAAAGATATTTCAATTCCAGATAGCCTTCGAAGTCGTAGCCCCGTCGATTCCAGGCTATGGTTGGAGTGAATCTCCTCACAAAACAGGATACTCTCAAATTGAAGCGGCTAATACATTCCAAAGACTCATGACAAGGCTTCGATTCAACAAGTACTATCTCCAGGGAGGAGGTGGGTTTTCGATTTGAATGATTTATTTTATTCCGCGCTCGCAAACCTGATTGCAATGACAAACATAGAAGTAAAAATTTTGATGAAGACCAGCTTTGTTCAGATTGGGGATCAATCATCACGGTGAACATGGCTAGACTCTGGCCTGAGAAGATTCTTGGCCTGCATTTGAACATGGTCCCGATCATGCCCTTCACCACTTTCAAATGTGCATTCATCCACTTCATGGGATCAATATTTCCGAGTGTAGGAAAGTGTACATTTTCAAATTTAAACACAACCATTTAAGCTGTTCTTCTCCTCTCCCAATGTGGGCCCAGATCACAACGCGATTGAGATCTTCAAACGAATTACAATTGAGACCGGCTACATGCATCTTCAAGCAACTAGACCGGATACTGTTGGTTTGTGTTTGATTTTAGAAAAAATTTTCAATGAATAATTTAGGAACTTCTCTAAATGACTCCCCAATCGGCCTGGCTGCTTACATCCTGGAGAAATTCTCAGTTTGGACGAATTTAAAAGAAAATCGAGATTTTCCGGATGGAGCTTTGACGAAGTATTCTAATTTTTAAGAAAGAAGGTTGATTCTGGATTTAGAAAGTTCACAATGGACGAATTACTGACGATCATCATGGTCTATTGGGTGAACGGGAATATCGTCAATTCCCAGAGATTCTACAGAGAACACTTCTTGGATACAAGGCATATGCAACTCAACAGGTAAAAGTTTACCTAAGATTGAAAACAAATTGATGATTTAGTCACTACATCACGATCCCAGTGGGCCACGCCTCTGGCCTGAATGAACTGTTCGACAGAAATCCCGTCGAACTTAGCAGATGCCAACTGAATATCACTCATTATAATGTAATTAGAGTTTTCCCAAGATTTTAAAATTTATAATTTTTATTTTCAGGAATATTACTTCGGCCACTTCGCAGCTTTTGAAGAGCCTAAAATTCTCGCTCAGGATGTCTTAGACTTTGTGAAAACGCTTCAGTAGTTTTTATTAAAATCAAAAGTGCCTCTTATATTGCAGGTATTGATAGTACGATCAGCTTAAATTCATTTATTTGTGTGAAAATAAAAATGTAAAGCTCGTCAAGAAGATTATATTGGCTTGTGGGAATCAGGGCTGTAACGGAATCAAATTTTGCAAAATTTCGGAACGGAATTCCGAGAATTGACCAAAAATGCTCGGAATTCCGAATTAAACGGAACGGAACGGAATTCCGTTACAGCCCTGGTGGGAATACAATAATTTCATTGAAATCAAAAAATTATCTGTCTTTTTTCATTTGGTCGTACTCGGTTTTGGCGTAGTAGTGGGTCTCGGAGTAGTTGAGGTCCCATTTATCCAGTTGCCATAATCATCGAACATGCTCAGAGGGATCGTGTAAGTACTGTTCCAATCCCTTTCAAATATCGAATTCAATTGTTGCACTAATTTGGAGGGCTAAAACATTCTTTTAAAATTAAATTTTGCAGCATGACGAAATCATATTTATGAGTTAGGTTATAAAATCCAACTCTCAAATTTGCGATATAGCGAGACTTCCCATTTACCTGCGAAGTGTCGTCATTTCGAATCACCAAACCTATTCCCGCAGTGTACATCCAATAATCCGGACTCCAATTTGAGGTTCCTAATTTTCTTTATTTTAAAATAATTAAAATAATACCCTTGTTAAAAATAATTAATACCTATGTAAGCAGAACTTTCAGTGACGAAGTACTTATTATGATAGACCCGAGCATATGGTATCTTTCCGTACTGCATAGTGGGAACTTCGATAAATTTAACGTCGATAAAACCTTTTTTAGTGTGGTTTTGGCCAACTAAAACTAATACTAAAAAAAATTAAAATTAAAATAATTATACCCCAATGATATGGTAGCGTTTCACTAATAGACGCTAACGAATGCATATAGCCATAGAACTAAATAATTAATCTTTTAAAATACTTTTTATGTAAATTTAAAAAAAAAAAAAGACTTCATGAGAAGTATGAGGCCATCGGGATAACATGAACCGAACTCCAACTTGTCGCTCGAAAGCAGCCCGTCTAATTGCATTGTCAAATTCGGGTAGCCATCTAAGACATAAATATTCAATAGCTTTTATAATCAAAATGAATTTGACTTGTTATTATTGTCGCCCATATACAGAGTAGCGGGAGAATAGTCCATTACTGCTAGATTTGCGTATTCCTGAGATCAAATAATATAAATTTTTAATTTATAAATTGAAATCATTGAAATACCTGAGCACTATCGAGTATTTTAATCATAGCCTGTAGGTCATCCTCACGTCCACATGCTTTGAAGCCTGGGGGCGACGCGGTGATATACATTGCTTGATTCCCGTATTTCTGAAATTGTATAAAGCTAATGTTCATCTATGACCATTAGTTTAAACTGCCAATATATCTTAGTTGGTTATTTCCGATGACTCTTTTGGCCGTCAACCTCGGACGGCCCAGAGACCGGATGCAAAACTTCACCGAAAACCCTTTTCCGATTTCCTGTGGCGGTATTTTTTGCCTAAGAAGCACCAACTTCGAAGTCGCACTTGTTGGAGAAAGAAGTGCGACTTTTTGAGCAAAAATACCGTCATTTATCACTCACTCTCACAAGATAACACGTTAACTTTCAAAATCGGGCTTATTGCATGCAGTGAAGAGTGATATGATGAGATTGAGACCAACGAGAAATGAGATTGTGGGGAATTTGAGTTTATGGAATAGGGAATCTGCTCATGCAACATCGTCATATCTTTAGTTTAACACTAAAATGAAAGTTTTTGAATAATATATACCTGAGGAACAAACGTAGGCGTTTCGTGGGTTGCTGGGGTTGATAGATTTGCTGGCCACCTGAATTTATTCTGATTTATTTTAATCTAATTTAAGGTTATTTTTACAAATCAGGAAACTTCGCACCGGGCGCACCCATTTGCCAATAGATCTCTAATAAATTTTGCAAATCTTGGCCCAAACAAGGACAATTATAAGCGGCTATGCCCAACTCTTTTACCTAGGACTTGAAAATTTTTCAGATAGAGGAAAAAATCCAAACTTGAGTAAGAGATCGCCAGTCAAAATTAGCGCTTCCGATATAGATATGTTTACCGTCAACCGACCACGATTTCGTATGTAAAATGCCCCCGGGGTACCTAAAATTAAACTATTAAAGCTGATCTTCATTTAAAATCATATACCAATTCTTGAAGTCCAATGACCTAACTTGGATTCTCCCATTGCTAGCCTGCATCAGGTTTTCAGTTTCAGCATAACCGCCCTGGTTATAAGTTTGGGCGATCCGGAAATTCACTCCTCGGTTTGCGGTAGCCAGGATTTGGTCATAGATTTGTTTTCCATCCATAGAAGTGTTAGTTGAATCAGTCGTGTAGTTGTCTCCTGTATCTTCGGCGAGTAAACTCCAATAGTATGAAGCTATGGTCACATCGTTTTGGGCTTCATCTGAAATGAATTATATCCTATTAAAAATGTAATTTTATACATATTATGATAAATAAATTGTTTTAGAAATGCACTATGTTGAAAATATGTCAACCTTTTATACACGAGAAATTGTTTATATTAATTAAATATGCTAATAATATGAAACTTTTAAAAACAAAATTTGATTCATGTCTTCCTTATCAAAGTAAAAATCAGGTAGGTGAAGCATCGTTTTTAATCTCTAGGCTTACTTAATAACCTCAGCCAGCAATCAGTCGTTTTGTTAAAGATTGGATATTTCGAATCAAAAACTAATCCGGCCGGTATCGACTCACAAATTACGATCCTTAATAATAGTGGCGTTTGATTGGTAAATTAAAAGTTCAATTTCACTTTATATCATACTTTATCATATATTTAGAATATATTTTTTCTTAACTATATAATTGATTTAATATTTTTCAAATGTTAATATCTACCTCACATGATTATGTATTTTGGATGGAGAACTATGAAATTATACTCATTCAAAGACTTTTCCCAATTTTTAATTTACATCTTAGATTATGCTAATTTTCTTACTCGCAAGTATCCGGACACTTAAATGCATCAGGTTTTCCACACTTTGCATACGGATCCTTCTCATCGCACATATAGTAATTTGTGATCTTAGTCGAATTATCATAATAGTTCACTGATGAAGACACTGAAGAATTGCCGCCACCGTTTGAATTATTACTATTTGTATTTCGGAAGAGATAATAGCTCTGAAAATTTTAACTTAAATGTAGCTTTTAATACTAGCTTACCCCAATCCATATACCTGAAGTTGTTAGCACAGCGATTAATAGTACTAAGGAATGGGAGAATAATTGCAAATGTCGCATAGACATTTCGAATAGTTATGAGAAAATAATAAAAAATTTAAATGGTTATTCTGAACCACAGAAAAGGTTGTTCAGCATCAATATTCTTGCTTTAAAGGGAGTGATAAGACCTTTCTCTTGGAAAGAAAAGCCATGGACTACGAATGGCAGTAAGCGCCTTACAGATTGCGTCTCTTCTAATCAATTTCGCACATATATGAATCATAATTCATCGATCTAATGATTTTCGAAATTCAATTAGTTTCATAACTGCATTTACATATACTATTAAATAATAGAGTTAGAGTATTTATCTGGGCTTGTGCTAAAGTCCTCTCGCGTGAACTTTCAATTCACATGAGATTCACACGAGGTTCATCTGAGTTATGAAAAAAATTGAGCCTCACGCGAATCCTGGTATTTAATTATGAATATATATATATATATAATATAGTTGTTACGTTATTTAGAAAATCTGATCTCCATTTATTTAATTGTTTGATATATTTGACTTTATAGTAAATTTTCTGGGTTATTTTTACCTGATATCTATTCAATCAAAGTCATTTTTCCACCCAATTTGTTGATTGGCTTTTCATCAATACCAATTTAGTCATTTACACTTGGTTTGTGTAGCGACTGAAGGCCGCTATTTTTCTGACCAATCTTTGTTGATTTTATTGTTATTCGAAGGAGGAAACCCCGTTGCCCCGAAACCCCACCTATTTTTCGGGGTAGAAAAGTTCATAGGTCTGTTGTCCCTTTTTCGTCCCTCGAAAAATTCATAGCCATTTGCTGTTGTTCGCTGGCCGGGGTTGTTTCGTCGCCTGCCATCTCAGCTGTCTTTTCTCCTTCGCCTATTATTTTCTCATGCTCTCTCGTTATTTTTCTTCTTTCCGTCTCTTGTTTTCAGAACTATCTCAGTATTTTCTTCTTTTCCTCTTTTGCCGCTTATTTTCGGCTTTACGAATTCATTTCGCCGATAGAAGTTACCGATATTTCTTATTTTTATCCATTAGTTGGCTAATGATATTATTTCTCATCATTAGAAATTTTATAAAATATCGATTTTTTGCATTGAGTTATGTTTGTCGAGAGTCCAAATGGGGCGAGAAAGAAGAGAAGACGCCGCTCTAAGCGTTCAAACGCAAACGAATTATTGTGCATTTTTCAGACTGCCTAAATATTTCTACATTTCAAACAATATGGATCGAGATTTATATGGTAAATAATTTTATCTATTTTTTAAATTTAAATTTTATTTTAGCTGCTAAAAGACGCGCCGCTGGGTGGACGAATGATGCTGAAGCCCCTCTGTGCAAGAGGAACAGGGATGAGAAAATGTAAATTTACGATTTTATTTTAAAAATTTTCAATCTAAACTAGGTTCCCCCAATCCGAGGACAAACGCATGCCCCATCAACAACCTATGAGCTCTGGAAGTTTGCAATTCACAAACATGGAAGTTGACCAGAAACAAATTCAACAAAACATTCAACAGCCCGGAGAAAAACAACATGTAAGGCATTTTATATTTTTATTACTAATTGCGTGATTTTATCAGACTAATCACTTTGTCTCTGACTTTGATCCAAAATGGGCGGGGCCAAGCACGGCACAAACCTGGCGAGCGTACAACGATACTCTGCGTCTTTGTTCGATCGAGCCCAACAGGTTTGTCTTTGCTTTGCAAACTTTCCCTTTGGCCCCGCCCATTTCTATCAATGGTAATAAAAAAGTAGTGTAGACCAAACCACAGATGTTAAATTGTATCAATTTATAGTGATAAATTTTATTCTTTTTTGAGTACAACTTTTATTAACAGGCTAACTATTTGCTAATTTTTACTAGCTATTTTTAATTGCTAACGTTTTCGAACTAGTTAAGATGAGTTATGTAGTGATTATTGATTTTTAGATGGCAGTATCTACTTCTGCGCCCTCCGTGAGGCCAGTGCAAGGCTTCGGTTATTGTGACCGATTCAACAACGTCCGACCTCTTTACTTTTAACTTTTTAGTAGGATTAAATTTGTTGATTTTTTAAATTTAATTCAGCTATATACTCATTTTAACCTTCAAAACGTGTGTGATTTGTCAGTCTCTCATATAAATACATAATTCTGGGTTATAGTTTTTGATTTTATTTAAATTATTTTGTTGATATGATAAAAAATGGAATAAATAGATCGCGTTTTTGATTTTCTACAGAGTTTAGCAGGTGAATTGAATGACCTCTAATGAGAGTGGGTCTCTATCTTTTCTTTATTTCTTTTTCTCTCTTCACTCTCAGTTTGACCGCAGTCTGACACGCCTTGCTAGTCGATAAATCCTCTCTTATTTAGGGAATGGGGCCTACTTTTTTCCTTTCAAGCTTAAATTCCTTCTTTACTTCTTAATCATGCATTTTATCAGTTGTTTTTGGGTCATATATTAATTACAAGTCTGAATCTCTAACAAATTCAGCGTTAACACTAGGTCTTAAGTTTCCAATTCAAACTTAATCTCTGATACGTTATCATTTTATTGGGGTTAGTTCCTTCTGTCAAGATTAGATCTTCGAAATCTCATCTTAATCATTCGTATTACCATTTCTACTAAGGTTAAGCCGCCGCTTTACTTAGTAATTTAAACCTTCATCACTTGTTTTGGCCCAACACTATTTAAACTTAAAACATACTTTATCATTAATAATCCTATGCCAATGCCATCTTCCAATATTAAATACCTTAACCATACCTCTTATCTCTTTATTTTCTGCATACTATTGCTCACCGGACAAAGTACACATTCTCCCCCATCGGCTTTTTTCCAAACGAGTTCCGTTTTTCTGACCGAGACATCGCAAGGCCACCCTTGTGAGAGCAGAGGAGAGAAGAAATCAGTGGAAATGGGTGATATGAAATACGGGCTGCAATCACTGATAGACGAGAATCAGTCTCACATACTTGATTCGAACAGACTCTAGCAGCCTATTTTTAACAATTAATTCAAAATTATTTTGTATCATACTTTCCTTAAACATTTTGTTCGAATTTAAATTCTCCTATAATTTAACTGATACCCGATTTATTTAATCATTCTTTCTATCCGAGAGTTTTATACTCTTGTTTAAATACTATTAATATATTCAGGTAATATGACTGTAGCGTCGAATGGTAAGTCTCAAAGCCATGGACCGAGCAAAAAAATGCGTCCTCCATTCCCTTTGGCCAGAAAATTCCCTTCGAAATTCGAGCGATGGACTTATCGGACTTTTGTAGGATTAAATTTTAAATTTTTTACAAGAAAGAATTTAGAACGGCATAGAAAATCGGCTCTGGCCCTTCAGACCATCGGTATTTTCAAGTTCCCTAATTGCGATTACAGCCTATAATATTCGAGTTCCAACCAATTTCCTCATGCAATCTATTCCATCTTTTGACAATAAATATCTTGAGGTTTAATTTATATTATTTAAAAAATAATTTATAAATTATTATTAGATCGCCAAAACTCTGGCTGTATCATTTGGTGTAACGTATATTCCTGTATTCATTGTTAGACAACTTCTATGCTATGTCTATTTCTCGTACAAAGGGTTTCTCTTTGAAGATCCCAAGAAACCGTCATTGAAAACGAAGATCTGGGGCGTAAGTATTTTAAACATAACTAGAAAAGTCTTTAGCATCTTTGCGCTATTCTTTACGAGATTATCTTATCAAGAATGAAATGTGATGCGTAGCAGTTGGTCTTTTCTTATCAATTCCCAGCTGCACTTTGTCCATTAAAATACCATCTAGGCTATAAAAATATAAAACTAAAAATAAATTATTAATTAAATGTACCGAGTAAAAATTTAGATATTCCGAAAATTCCTCAGCTTCGTTTCACCACCTCAATTAGAGTCATGCGATAGACTGCTACCTCGAATGCCCGTGCCTAAATTAGAGGATACCGTCGAAAAATACCTCCAATCTATTGAACATACTATGAATAGGGTCGGAATTATTTGTGTAATTTCTAAGTTTCGTATTTTAGGACGAATACAACATTGTCAAGGAGCAGGCAGAACAGTTTCTCAAAGAAGAAGGGCCGCGAATTCAGAGATACACCAAGTTGTACTCCCTTTTGGTGGATAATTATGTCACCTCATTCTGGGTCAAATACGCGTATCTGTATGGAAGGTGGATATTTGATCATTTTAAATGTATACTTTTCTATTATCTAGATCACCCTTGCTGATTAACAGCAGTGTGGGACATGGGGACTTGTTCGAAGACGCCCCAGCGACCTGGGCTTACAGGGCTGCGCATATCGTTTATATTGAATACATGTCACATTTAGCCATCGATAAACAGCAGTATAAACCAGTAAATATCATAATAAATCTAAAATGTATAAGGATAAATTTAAATTTATCATCATTTTTATTACTTTTATCATTATGAAGCTCAAGCTATATTAGCATTTATAATTAAGTTAACCATCAATCTCTAAATATTAGATTTAATTTTTTTAAAAAAAACTCTCATAGAATCTACTTTTTATTTTAGCTCGGAGAAGGCCTAGTCTGCTCGCGACATTATCAAAATATGTACGCCGTGACGAGAATCCCCGGGGAGGAAATCGACTATCGGGATGATTACGGCATTTCCAAATACGTGATTGTCGCGTTCGAAGGCAGATTGTATCGAGTCGACATGTGCGATGAAAACAATATGCTCTACTCAATTGATGACTTATCTAAGTAAATATACCTATTTCAAACATTTCTGAAAGTATTCTGAAATTTAGGATCTTCTATGAACTACTAAACAGAGGATTGACACCAATTGAAGATGCTAGAGGGAAAATCCCAGCTCTGACCCACGATAAGCGGTATTTCTCTCGTGAAATCCTCAGCTAAAATTTGAGTTTCAGAGATCAGTGGGCCAGAAATAGGAAGAAATTCTTCTTGGAAAATGAGATTAATAAGAGGGCTCTGGCAGGTATCAAATTCATAAGAAAAAAATAATATTTGCGTTAATTTTTAGTTGGGATCAGCACGTTAGAATCGTTGTTAAATTAGCGCTAAATTTAAAATAGCTTTCAACTCGGTTTCAGAAATCGAAGCAGCAGTGATCTTCATATCGCTGGACAAAGAGGATTACGGGCATGATTCGCAGAAACCGGAAAAATTATCACATTTCCTTCTGAACATGTTGACCGGAGACGGAACGAACCGATGGGTCGACAAGAGTCTCAACTATGTCATTTCGCAGAACGCCAGGGTTAGAGTCATATATAGTTATAAAATAAAAACTACTGTTAGAATATTTTAAAATATAAGGGTGAATTTAAAATTGAATTAATTTAGGCCGGAGGAACCACCGAACATTCGATAGCGGACGGGGCTGAGTTCGATCATATTTTGGAAAACTTCGTATTTCTGGACACCGAATATCTGGAATACCCCCCGATTGAAGAGCAGAAACAAATCGAGAAAATTAATGAATCTGAAAAGAATAAATTAAAACTGTCGAGGGAGTTAGAATTCGATGTTAATGATGAGGTTTTCATTTTTTCCTAACTTAATTTAGTTTAATTTTCAGATGGCCTCCGAAATCGACAGATGCTATGAAGCTCATTTGAAGCAAAAGGATGATTTGGATCTGGCAGCACTAATTTTCACGTAAGATTTAAAAAATTTATTTTAGAAAAAATACAATTTAGCGAATTCGGCAAAGGTCTAATAAAGAAATGTGGAGTGTCTCCAGATGCATTCATCCAAATGGCAATACAACTAGCTAATTATAGAGTAATTAAATATCCTCAATTATTTTTAATTATTTTGTTTAATTACTTTAGGATCAAGGGAAGTTCGTCTTGACCTACGAGCCCGCTTCCGTTAGATTTTTCCGTGATTCTCGTACAGAAACTCTGAGAACGGTTTCTCAGTACTCAGTGAATTTCGTCTATGCGATGCTCAATGAAAATGCTACTGTAAGAAATTAGCATAAACTTCGAAAATGTGTGATTTTCAGCGCCAAGAGAAAATCGACGCTTTAAAGAAAGCTGCGGTTAATCATGTCAATCGCAACAAGGAAATAATGCTAGGGGATGGAATCGACAGACATTTATTCGTTTTATATGTTATGAGCAAGGGAATGGGAGTGTCTTCTCCATTTTTAGGTAATTGTTAAAATTCCAATTAAAATATATATATATATATATATTTAGAACACTACATCAGTCAACCATGGCTTCTTTCCACAAGTTGCGTTCCAAACGTGACGAATCAAGTGGATGAAGATAAGCATAAGGAAAGGACCTGGCTTGGAGCGTGTTTTGGAGCGGTAGCCCATAAAGGATATGGTAAGAGTATTACATTTTCCAAAATTTATGCTAATTCTAGGAGTTTGCTATCGTTTCGGGGGCAACCATTCAATCATCGCTCACATCACTAGCTACAAATCAGCGGAAAATACGGATTCATCCCGATTCAAACAACATTTCATAGATGCCGTTAAAGAAATGGCCGAACTATTTGAAATTCCTCGAAAATAAAGTTACATTATGTATAGGGTCCCCAAGTAGGTATGCGAAATTGGTGTTCGGGACAAATTTTTGGTTTCAAACTACCACATTTCTACCAAAAACGAACTTTTGCAAGAGGACGGAACTTGGGGACCCTAGTTATGTATTCTATTATTTTGTTTCCCATATATTTCGGGTTTTATCTATACAAAATTCGAATTTTGGCATTTATTTGTAAATTGCAATATTTATCATAAATATTTTATCAATTTATTTGATTTTGTGTGTGTTTTGACTATATATCGTTCATAAATAAACCCGGCAATTTACAGATAGTGTAATGATAATGATGATATTTTGGTATAGATTGATTTTTAAAATCAATAGTATTAGTTTTGGTAGCCATTATTAATAACCCTCGGTTTGACAATGATCACAGCTTAAAGTTGACCAAATTAGAAAACAAAGTCGCTAGATTTTTCCCGAATATAGATAAGGCTTTTCATAAATGTTATGAGCCTAACACATTCACATTATTCTCGACTATTTTTACAATTCAAATTCAAATATAGCTGCCTAAGTTTCTATAATTAGTATCTAATATTTACACTTGGTACGGCTAAAATTAGGTATACCCATAAATAAATGAGGAAACTGCCTATGAAAATAAATGTAGGACCCCCGCAGGTGATTTTGCGAAATTGAAGAGAGCGTCTTAAAACCTACACCATTAAATCAAGCTTGTTCTGGAAAGAATTGAACAGTTTTTCTTTTTCAAACTGACACTTCTATCAACAGTTGTGCATTTCGTACTTTTGAAAATAGCGACTTTAAAAACGTTGTCGTCATTCTGAATTTGCTTTGTCCTAAAATATGCAGCATATTCAGATCTACAAGAATATACTAGGTGCTTTCGAGTGGAACCTCCATGGAGTATCAAAAATAGGTTTTTCTCGAAATTTCGTCGACGACTAATTTTCAATGGTTTCAGAAAAGTTCTGGACTGATTTTTACAGCCTTTCAATGGTGCAAATCGTTCGCCCATAAGCATATTTTAACATTTGTTGAGGAAAATTTTCCGCGAGATTGCCTAATTAACGCGAGACAAAAAGTGAGACCAATTTCTGCTTCACAAAGTGGACGGAACTTGCGGATTCTAAATAAATGGCAGAAAGAGTTTGGCTGTCTTGCTAAATTAAAGTGATTTTAGACCCGAATATTAAAGTTCGGTAGGATCTTTGCTAATAGGGAAGTGTCTTTTAGGGAATGTTCTAAGGCCTCTAAGCCTTTCCATATCCTGTTTCAGGGCCCGAAGTCGATCAGAAAAAGGTCGAGTAGTTAGAAACAAGAACTCGTCGATCGTATTATCGAAGAATAGTGGCTTCATGTGCTCTCTAAACTATGTAAATTAAAATTTTCCATGTTTCAAAATTTAAACCTTAATTGGTTTTCAGCGCTATCAGCCTGAGCCAACAGACTGTCAACTGTGCTCATTATTGAAGAAATATACCTGAATTTAATAATTTGTATTAATTTGATCATTTACACTATATACCAATTCTGAGTGACATTGTGTCTGCGACTATATCGACTTCCCCAGCCTTGAATATGGTGGTTGCCTTCTAATTCTTCTTCTAAACGAGCCCACAAGCCCTTTATATGGCCTTGGAAGTAGGAATATACCGTGAACCCTGAATTTAAACTATTATACAAATCGCATCATAGTTTTTAATGTCAAAATAATTCCATCATGTTCGGATTTCCGCTATTATTTTAGCGAATTTCTATTATAGGATTATAGAGGATCTTTTATTTTACGGGACTTGGGCATATTTATAAGATAAGACATGAAAGGTAATCCTTTGTTCAGTGGAGCTTTTCCAAAGGGTTTCGTTTGATTGAACTTTCTACTTTGTATAAGACCCACCATGAAATCCACATCTGTTATTGATAAGATTTAATTGGTTGACCGAGAAGGCGTCTCTTTCACATTGCAATACCCTTGCCGCAGCCGCTCTATAGGCATTCATGTCCAGGTTCGGGGCCTGAAGAGCGATTTGCACCTGGAGAACCATGGATGGTGTGCCCATAGGCAAAATCTCGCAAAGACCGGCAAGATGGTCGTATCTTGAAATTTACTTTCATTTACCTCTTCTAGATATTAAAATACCTTTGCCATCCGGTAATAATGATACCCTGGAACTTAGAGAACTTTCGCTGTTGGGTCTGAAATTTTAAATTTCATTTTAAATTTGAAATAACAAATCTAACCGATTTGGTAGTGACCCAGGCCCGATTGTTCGTCTCGTAGTGTCGAATATCGATGTATTTGGCCCCAGGAAAATTCGCGCCCTTATATGCAGACGAAGCCCATATTGTCGGGAAGTTTTCCGCCAGGACGGAAAATGAATAATCCGGCATTGTGACGATGTTCTCAGAGTAGTCCCACACCACCGGCTCCACCAGAGTGCCGAGTTTCAGTTTCTTGATCAACTGGCTTTGGAAGTCTGGAAAGAAAGTTGATCTTCATGAAATATTTGAGGGAGTGAGCCATTTTTCCTATCAAGATTGGATATTTGAGTAGTTCTTGAACACTTACCCTTCAACATATCATGCCAAGCCAAAACGGTCGTTTCCTGGCCGGTTAGGCTCTTCACAAATTCTGCGGTGACTTTCAAGTGATTCAACGCCAGGGTTTGTTTCCCGCCCTCCGACGCGTTCTGACGGATCCACGCTCGGGATTTTTCGCAGACTCCGAACTTGAGTTAAATTTAAACTTGGGTTATAGATTTAGAAATCTACCTCGAAAGCTTCATCAGCTCCGATATGGAAGAACGGAAGGCCATAGTCCTTGTGAACCTCGATAACTTGTCTGAGCGCCTCTCGTACATATTCCAACCCTTCATCATCTCCCAAACATATCACCTAAGCTATGAAATAGATTTTAACTAAGTTAGAATTTATACCTGAGGATAGGCATCGTTTTCTCGGTATTTTCTCATCTCTTCAAATTTCAAGATCCACTCCAAATGACCGAACGTCTGCACTAACGGTACTATGGTTAGACCCAAGTTTCTGAATATACTCATGTAAAAATCAAATTTAAATTAAGATTACTTAGCGGTATCCAATATCTCTTTAACTTCTTCATTATTATAGGCATCGGTAGATTTGAATTGCTCTAATTTCCCCTTCCAAGGGAACATCTCCTCCCATTCCAGTAGAATTCCTTAGTTGTTAAACATTAAATTAAAATCTAAATTATGACACCATACCTGTAGCACCAGAATTAGCCACGAGCTTTAGCAAATTAACGAAATAACTAATTCTCGGTGGGGCTCCTTTCAAATCAAAGTGTACGAAGATATTCTCATAGAATGCCCCCTGCAATTGAAAGACTAATTGAATTAAAGCGGCTAAATTTCAACCTTTCGGTTAGCTTTAGTCGCAGGCGCTTGAGCAGTGTATTTAAGTTGAGTCGCAAGTTTTTCATCCTCAGTTCTTGGGGTCTTCATTTGAACACTTTCATATTTCGTATCGACAGCCGGGTTTTTGTTTACCTAAATTCAACACATGGCTTAAATTATAAGAACTTAAATTAGAAGTTGTGCACACAGAGGGATACTTGATTCTTACAGGCTGTTGCAGTGCTTGGGTTTCAGATTCAGGATTATGTACGTCGTCTTGGCCTAGGATAGGTTCGACCTTTCTGGGTTGCGCTTTATCGACTAGCTTCTGGGGTTCGGGCTGATCTTCATGATGTTCCTGGTTTTGTGGCTGCGCAAACGGCGGCTTAACGAAAATCACAATGCAAGTTGGAAACCATTCATTTCATGCAAATCAGAGCCAGGGCTGGACAAAGTTTTGTCTTTGACTTTGAGTTTTTCTTCTTTTTTTAAATTTTAGTCTTTGACCGCCCTATTCAAAGCTGAATGGAAGTCGGAACTTCAATAGTTAAAAAAAACAAACAAAAAACTAAGCTAGACTTCAAACCAGCCCTGATTAAACAATCGCATACCTCGTGAAAATTTTCGGCTACATTCTGGTGAACTACAGGAGGTGCATTCTGCAAATGCATCAAAACTATGACTGCATCACATTTGTGAATGGAGCAATAGGTGTATACTTGTGTGGGGGAAAAGGTGCGTTTTATCATAAAACTTATACAACAACAATAGAAGTCCAGAGGACGAGATTTTTAGATTTAGAAAACAAAACTATAAGACTTACATCAATTTGATGTTGCAGTATCAAGGGACTGCCTTTAGGATAAGAACTAGTGATGTTGACCAGGAAAATGACGAAGCACACGATAATGGCGCCCTTGAATATATTGTTGGACTTGATTTGATAAGCACCATTTCGTTCGTACCTTGATGATGTAGCCCATGCCGCGCCGACGCAGCATTCGAATCAGACTCATGTTGTTAGAGCCACCATTCGGGGATTTCTGAAACAGAGAACTTCGTATGGAATAAAGAGATTTATAGTTCGAATTTCACGTTAAGAGCACATAAAAATGGCTCGATATTTTGAAAATTTGAGATAATTGCAATTTGACAATCTAGGAACAAGTAAAATAGAAGGTAGGGGTCTCTATTTGAAAATTTACGATAAAACCGAATAATATTCGTGTGTGCAGGTGTATAGAAAATATAAGTATCTATAAAAATTCCCATTTTCAGTTTTCTCATTCTCGATCAATGTGAAATTTTATGTGATGCCGATCTTTGTATGTGAGAACGTACAAAAATGTGCAGAGATAATCGTAATTGGTCTGGGGGGAATTTTTTTTATAGGCAATTACAAATCATGATACGAGAGTTGGTTAACGAGCTGAAATCGTAATTAGAAAGGTTGCCTTAGTGGAAATATGCTGAAATGTGGAAATGAGATGTAGCGCGTTGTCAGGAAACACACTGAAATGTGGGCATCTAGGAGATTTCACTTCAAAAACCCCCTTTTCTTCCCCATTTTAGTATTCAGAAGTGGACTGCGGTTCATTTGAAGCCTCTTCTCAAAGTTCCAAGCAAACGACCCTCTTATCCCGGATTTCCCTTCAAAAACGAAGACCCTTATTTTGTGGGAAATATTAGAAATATTTTAAAATGTGCTCAAATGGTATTTTTTTTAATAAAAACAAACTTTACTGGAACTTTTAACAAATGGGAATATTTGCCAGACGTTGAGTGATATCGATATTTCAGACAGGAAATTGTATGAAAACTGAAATGTGAAAATTTGCTCAGCGGTATAGCAGCAGCAGCAGGTGATTTGAATTTGAACTCTTTCATGGGAGATTCACGAAAAATTTCAAAAAGAAAAAACTCAACACAAACAGGCTATGTGAGAGAAAGTGAGAGGTTCGAAAGCATTCCAAACTGAAACACAACCGAAACGGGAATTTCAATACGAGATATCGATGCAAAATCCTCGTTTCTATTGGTTTAAAGTGAATTTCATATTTGATTTTTTGAATCGCAAATGTCAATATGGAGATGAGGAAATATAACGCAAAATCAGGGGATTTAAAGAGCGAGAAAAAGGAATATAATGAATGGAAAGAGAGGATTTAGAAAGGGAAAGAAGGCGTGAGGTGAGGAGGATGAACGAAATGACGGAATGAACAACAGCAAAAACATCGAAGACGGAGAAAAGAAAGGAAAAGAGAAAAGGATAGTTCTTCTGACCAGATGACCGACTGTAGTGAGGGAAAAAGCTAAGGGATCTCATATATCCCCACCCCCTCTAATCAGATCCCAAATGTGAAGGATAGTCTAGCAAATTAGATAAGGCAAGTTCATTTGCCAACATTCAATAATGGCGACATCCTTGGAAAAGGAACTGCGTTTAAATGAAATCGTATCATATCATAAACGGGGAATGGCGGACGTAAAATGAATATTTTAGGGCTTATCGCTGCGAGAGAGAATGACAAATATGGAAAGAGAGAAAAAGAAAACAATGAACTACACGACTCATAGAAGGGAAATATATCGATTGATAGAAACGACAGAAAAGGCAAAGAGAACAGAAAAAGAGGAAGCACATTTTACAAGTCATAGAAAAGCATTAATAAAATAGCACTGCACAATTTGATGAGATTTATGCATTTAGAAACTTTTGAAGTATCTTGGTAGACTATTAATCACCATCAGAAAAGTTGCGCATTTTATTGGAAAGGAAAAAAGAAAGAAGTGTATTTTAGAAGTTGGGATATTTGAAATCCGATACCTCAAAGGACATAGGACGAGGAGATTTGTGAGATCGCAAAGTGTAAGGAGTAAAGCTGAGTCTTTGCTCGGCACAAATTGGAAACAGATTAGGATTTTTAAGGATGAAGTACATTTTTCTTTTGTAGAATTCATTTTTTATAAAAGGCTGAATTATACTAATTTTACGAGGTCGAATCATTAAGGAAAGTGCGTAAGTTTGGAATTGGAAAAGATGCGTTTGAAAGAAATGATGACAGGAAGGCTTTGCTGTGAATGCTTTGAAAGGAAGAGTGTGGACGGTCGTGCAACGAAAAGAAGAAAAGATAGACTGGTCAGACGAGTTATTCGAAGAAAGCAAAGAAATGTGAATGAAAAACGAGTGGAATGATGAATTTGCCATTGAGAGGCATGAAATATTGCAATTATAGCTTGACTTTCTCGACAATTATTTTAAAACTTGAAATAAGGAACATTTTGACCTAAAAATTGAATATAAACTGAAATAGACATAAAAGAAACTATATAAGGCAAGTTTGAGCAGTTTCAGGCATGATGCTCTTCCTCTATTCTCAAATTTTGATCCCATTTCTTCTCGAAATTGTGCATGCTTAATGCAGATCTTATCAGTCTTCTCAAAATTTGTGAAATTCAATAAAACCTTGAAACGTCTTCGTTTTTTAGAAGAAAAGTGAAACCTTTGAAGAATACATCCTAAGATGAAAATTTATGTTTCCTTGAAGATTAAATCAGAAAATAGGAAATTTTGTGGGTGTTATTAATATGAAAGACGGGCATAGATTAATATATCTGAAAGATGAGGATGAATAGACAGGATAGAAGGACATAGAAACAGACAGGTGACCTGGTGCAAGGTAACGAGAAAGAAAAAGAAATAGTAAGAGATTAATAGAGAGTCCAGAGAACTAGAGCTGTGACTGTCAGAACAGACGTTATTGCTTATTGCCAGCTGAAGGTTTTCCCTCCCTTTCTTTCTTTGTCCTTATTTGTTCAGATTAAACAACGCCTCTTTGTTTTCTCGTTTTTTTGGTTAAATGTTGTACACCTTCAAAAATACGTTTATTTCAGTCAAAAAAAATATATATATATTTCTATTGAAGAAAGACTCCGTTTCACGACTATCAATGATAAGTGAAATTTTTGGTGGGATTCACAAAAATGCCAAGTCAATGTAACCCGTGTGTCAAAGTTATAGAATCTGAATTGAAATATCTACAGGAAAATCAATAGAAAATCTTATGTCAAAAAATGTTAATAACTAGGAAAATTCGTCCGTTTTTGAAGCAAAACGAAAATTCCAAGATATAAACCCACCCAGTGCTTCATGCAAAAAGAGGCCTTGGGAGATGTAGCTGCTGAATGGTGTCATTGATGTGAATTTTGGGAGTATGGGAGGCCGATCTATCCACCAGGCCGTCGATTTCTGTAGGTAAATTCAAAAGTTTTAAAAATCCGAATCATATATAATTCTAGCTTCAAAATGGTAACGTGATTTTTTATACATTTTTAACTGGAAAAATAATTTCACCCCAGGGGCGAATAGTTTTTATTTCTGATTGTGAAATGTGGTACCTGGCTGCGCCAAATCGCCCAGGTGCAGTTTGTTGGAGAAGCGGACGAATGTGTTCCACGCCATCGAAAAACCCTGCGCGGGTTCCATTTGCGAGAGAATTATCAAGATCTGGAAAATTTAATTTAAAAAAAACATTTTTTAATCCAAAAAATAACTACTTAAAGAAATAGTTTATACCTGCCTACTATGCGGTGGAACGACATCAGCCACATTCAGAACGTTCCTCGAAGAAATCACATTTGTCGAACCTTCACAACTCAATCTGCAAAATTAAACAATTAGCATAATTTTTTTTTTAAATCGATATTTTCGAAAAGAAAACTACTTGAGATGGGCCCACTGTCGGTTGTTGGTGTTGTCGACCATGACGATAAGACCTCCGAATTTTCTCGTCACGTAGCGCACGATGATTCCAGAACCGAGCTGAAATTAGTATTTTAAATTTTCAAAATTAGCATATCTAAAAGTCCATACATCAGAAGGCACGCCCTCACGCATGACCATTTCAATCAGCGAGTCTCCGAGCATAGCCGGGCTACTTTTCAGAACATCGGCGTACACTGGACGGGAACTAGAAAAAAGTAAAAAATTACTAAGAAAATTAGCATAAATTAGCCCCTTACCTGTGTATAGCCAGAGTGGCCCTCATCCGGTCTCCAGTGCCCAATTGCATGCAGCTGTGACAGATCACGACGTACTGGCCGGGCCTCAGGAAAAGGTCTCCTGAAAATTCAATTTTTCATAGGAAGATAGAAAATTAGCATTACCAGTGCTGACGAAAGCGCGAATTTCTCGTCTCGATCTGGCTACCAAATCAGAGACTTTGCCCGTGGCGGAAACCTTGTGCAGAGAGACCATCAGATCTTCCTGATCGTCAACCGTTCGGGCTCCTTTCTGGTACAGAGAAATGTTGATTTCGGTTGGTTCGGTGATTATCAACTGGACGACTCTGGAAAGTTGGATATTTTTCTAAAAGATCATAAATTTCAAAGCGTTCCTACTTGTCCTTCTTCTCACTGTGTCCTCCTATCAAGAGTGGCACTCTGAGTTCTGCCCAACCTGAAATCGAATTCCTATTTTTAAACGCACAAGGGAAATTGCAGAAATGACCCCCTCCGATTTGACTGATTTTTTCACCAAGGGGTACTTAATAACGCTGATCATGAGTCTGAAGTCTCAAAAACTATAATGATGACTTCTTCCCTGGCCTTGCAAACTCCGAAGGCTTTTATAGTGGAGAAGCGCTTTATGTTGCAGAGGAGTAATGTATGCAATTTCTTTACTGCATAAATGCGGCTTTTGCGAATTCCAGGGCCAGAAAAGCGACCATAGTGTTTTTTTGATTTCGAAATCGTGATCAGCGTTATTAAATATCCCCTTGGCGAAAAAATCAGCCAAATCGGAGAGCGGGCACTTCTGAAACTCCCCTTGTCAGACTTAAGTTTGGTTCTGACTTTCAAAAATCTAAGTCCAGAATATTTTTTCAAATGCTGTACCTGCATATGTCCTGATCTTAGCGATGTCCACCGAGTCAAAGTACGAGATGAAGTCGTCGAAAGACATCCAGAATGCGCCAGAACCGTGGTTTTCTCTCGACAAAAGTCTCTGTCTAAATTCAGCAATTTGTATTGTTCCAAAGGCATGCTATTCAACCCAAATCCGTTTCATTCTTCGCTCATAACTCTAAAAATTGAAAAATATAAAATACCTCAAATTCTGAGGCCAGCCTGGCCAGTGGTCGGACCAATCTCCAGTCCAGACATGGGAGCCCCAGGGATTGCGGATGTGGACCAACCGATTCTGCCCTTCCTGCCGAACGTCCAGAATCGAATAGGCGTGTCTCGTCAGCAGTCCTTTCGATTTGTAGGCGTTTTCATCCGCATGTCTTCTGAGAAGTAATTTTTTAATGCAAAATCCGATTTTACTAATTCCAAATTTTTACCTGCCCGACCCGCAACTGCATCCCATTATGAACGAGGCCTCATGTGCGCTGATCAACTGAGCCCACAACATTTCTCTGTCCAAATTCTTCTTCTCCAAAGAAATTACTTCACAGGGAGCCCCTGAAAAACTTTATGATTTTTCAATTTAAAACGTTCGCACACCAGTCAGCATAGCCAACCCCTCTAGTGTCCTGCCTCCTCGCAGTTTCGCATAGCTTCCCAAGTGTTTCGCTAACGCCTTTTCTATCAGGGGAACCCAGAGCTGAATTTTCAAGATTAAAAACAAAAAATTCTTAATTTTTTGAAAACCTGATTTTTCCGCCCTCTCGCAAAGGCCAGAGACAATGATCGGGAATTGCAGGGAAAAGAATCGTCGATCGTCACGGTACACCATTCACCGTCCACGCAGACTCTGAAAAAAATAGAGAGAATTTCAAAAATCGATAACTATGAAAATGAATTTGTATCTTCTCCTATACTATTTTTTGGTCTTTATCTATAATGGTCACAATTTAGAAATTCGAATAAGTCCCGATATATATATATATATATACCTGACTTGATAAACCCCGATCCCCGAGTACTGCTTCGTTAGGACTATCTGCTCCAAAATGTCAGGCCTTTCAGCAATCAGAGCCATCGCAGACAAAAGCCAACAATCCCCCAAAGAGCCCTGCTCGATGTCGGAAGGACGTGGATCGCGAAAAACTGCCCAGGAAAAGGCCCGTCCTTCTTTGGTATAGATTCGAGAGGGACGCAGCCATTCAAAGTGATCTGGGATTTGGCCTGAAAAATTTTCGATGAGTTTCTTCTATTTTCGAATTTATTTTCTATGCTAATTTTCCTACCTACAATCGCCTCATTTTCATGCCGTCTCAGGTCACCGATCGATTTCTTGGAATGTGGAAAGTCGGGATCCACGAACTCCACTTTTAGCCGCCTGAAAATTGTTAAAATTAGAAGCAATTCTTTTTAGGAATTCTTACTCGCAGGTCTCGACGATGTTCCTGTAGATCTTCTCTGAGCGTCTTTTGTCCCGTTTGATGACTTCTTCAGTGATGTCCGAGCACATTTTAGCGTCAAATTCTTCCGAGTTCGGATTCAGAGACTGAAAATAAAATCTAAAATTCAAAAATTTGCCAGTTTGAAAATTTCGGGAGTAAAGTATACTTAAAAAATAGTTAAATGAGATTTGTTAAAGTTTGACATTTTACAGGAAAAAAGTTAGTTAGAAATTTTGGACTAAAATTTATTAGCAATTAAAATTTTGTAGACCAATAGAGGAGATTCATACAAATTCTATTTGCATTTCAAAATTTCGCAATGCCACTATGTTTGTTTTCAACTAAGTAGCCATGGATATCTAGTGCGTGAACAGAGAAAGAATGATGACAATTGAAAATTCACGAAAAAGGATCTTTAAGGATACTCAGAATGCGAGGGAAGAGTTTGAATAGGTCAGAATTTCGAATGGATAACGAATGACTAACGCCTCTTGCCCTTTACTATTATCTATGTCATGCATAATAGCTGCGCTGATGTGTTAATGGACTGATAAGAAAGCGAGAGTTCAAGTCGAAAAACGAATAAAATCGGGGGCAGTTTTTCATTTTATCAATCTGTTAATTAGACTATTGTTTTTCTTATCACTGACCTTATTTTGGGAGTCTTCTGAAAAGTCAGCTCCATCCCGGCTCGAATGTGGTGAATCCAGGTAGAAAGTGGAATTCGCTTTTCTGGAATACCATACCGTTTTCATTCAAATCTGGCCCTAGCTTTCATTTTTCTCGTTTCTTATTCGTATCTCGATTCCAATTCTCTTTAGCTTCTTGGGTGAACTATGGCAAAATTGTTGCAAAGGTGATTCGTAACGTAGCCGAATGATTTTCTAATATCAGCATCCTATTACTGAGCTAAAATCGCTTTACTTTACGTCACATCTAAAGTTAGATATGTCGAAGAAAGGAGAAACGAGAACGTTTGAAAGTAAGAGAGCGAATGAGAAGCTAGAAAACTGAGCTAGAGTCAGATTTGGACGAGAAACGATGTACATATTTATGGTCATTTTAGGATTAAGTTTTGTCTTTGTTTCTAATTTTTGAACTCTGGCTAAGTTGAAATAAAATACCTGTTATGCCTCTTGGACCCGACAGTTCTCTGGTTACCGCAAAACGAGCATTGCTGAGAAGAGCCCTGGTTTTCCGCCGTACACGCCGTGCAATTCCACACGACGTTCTCGTCGAAGTTACGGACTTCTAGAATATTTTTTAAAAGTTTTCTTAATATCTTAAAATGTTGATTTACCCTCCTCACTCTGCCTCGGACTCAGACTCATGTCCATGTTCAGGTTGTACGGCTGCACAGCGCTCATCGGGTTCGGGGGCTTTGGATGAACCGGGTTGGGCACGACTGGACCCTAGAAGATAGTCAATATTTTTTAAAAATAGAAAAAAAACAATGATCTTGAATTTCTTGAAAAAATGACTTTTATTTTTTAAGAAAAACTAGTAATCTGAAGAAAGATCAAGAAAACTACAATAGTCCTTACATTTGGGAGAACGATGACATCGTGATGAAACTCGGCAGTGGGGGAGATGACTTTTTCAGCAGCCTTAGCGGCGATGTCCGCTGCAGAGGAAATGATCCCCTTCATCGCTTGCGAGAAACCTTCCACTGGAACAAATTCCATTTTTTCTATTAAAAATGTCAGATTTTTTATACCATTTCTGGAAATGAACTGCGGTATAATGGAGGGGGACGGTTTCCTGGCCAAAGCAGGGTTTTCCGAGAGGCAGGCCTGGCAGTGGGGCGACTCCAGACGATTCTCCAGCGTGCACAGAGGGCAGTGCCAAGACATACTGGAAAATATTGTTTTTTTCTGAATCCTTATTGATTTTTTTAAAAATTTACCTGTTGTATCTTCTGTACAGGTTAATAGGGGATGTTTCGAGTCAGTCACTAGGAAAGCATATCTGAAATTTGAGAAGTTCGAATTTAGATATATAAAGTTAGACACATTAACAAAGCGCATGACTCATATTGACGCAGCGCACATGACAAAATAATAGAGATTGCGAAAGTTATAATAGAAAAGGAGAAATAGGAAGTTGTACGAAATAATGAATACAGCATCTGTGATGTTCGTGACGATGATGTGTAGAATCGAAATGGGTAAACAAGGAAAAAGAAAATACAGAAAGAAAGAGAAAAGTATGCTTGAGGCACAAATATACAGGGAGGAAGAAAATTTGTTTGCAGAACTCCCCATCAGTCGAATCGAATCGAGGCAGACGTTCTGATAAATTCCTGACCAAATCTTAATATTCTGACTTTTCTATAGAAAATAAGGAAATCAGCGAAATATCGAAAATAAAAAAAAAAATACTAATAAAAATCAGCTGGAGAATTTAGTGCAACGCTTTTCAGTCAAATGACGGGATCAAACGGCGCTCAAGTGCGTTTCATTGTGTCCGTGATCAGGAAGCAATTTTTATTTTTTATTTTTTATCGAAATATTTTGACTTCTCGGAGTTTCACCATGTTCACCTATTACCTATTCGGGAAGTTCATTCCTTTTGGAGTGAAATATTGCCGATAAAAACAATGCAAATGACTGTTTTTCAAGGAGCTTTTTTTTTCTAAAATCGTCTTTGTTGGATTACATATTTATTGGTTTATCGATTTTTAGAGAAATGGAAGAGGCTGCTGCAGAGAGCGGTGGTCTGTGGCTGGTGGCCGCTTTGAGCGTGTCGATGTTCGTGGGCAGTTACGCAGCCGGCTACCTGCCCTTATTCTTCACCATGTCTGAAGTGAGCCATATTTTTATTTTCTTTAAAAGTCAACAAACTAAAATATTGCAATTTCTCTCTAAATTTTAAAATATTTTTCAAGAAGCGAACATGAGCCCTATTATTCTGAACAATTCCTTATTTATATTGGATCGGTGAATGCGATTTCAATCAATATCTCCATCCTTTTCTGCTGAATGATCGATTTATTGATTTTGCATATTTTAAGAAAAGCTATTCCTTTTGAAAAAAACCAATAAAAATTCTATTTGATTTATTTCAGTCTCGCATGCGTCTCGTGTCAATTTTCGGAGCAGGTCTGTTAGTCGGAACCGCTTTGTCGGTCATTTTGCCAGAAGGAGTCGAATCGCTTTACTCGGCGCACTCACATCACCACAATTCTCGTAAGATTTTAAAAATTTTATGGCTGGTCCTAATTTTTTTAAAGTCGGATTTGATTTTTATCGAGTCATCCCTAATTTTGTAAAATTTATGATTTTATTTTAGACGCAGTGGTCCGTGAAGTACCAGCCAATCAAATCCACCAACAAAACGCTGCCGCAGAGGCGAAAGACATTCTCAACGCACAAAACGGCAATGCAGAACTTCCTAGGATCATTCCACAGGACGCAAATCTCCATAAGTATGCTTTAAACATCAATCTTTTTCTCTTATCAGTTAAAATATATTTTTCTAGAGTATTGAAATCGAAGCGAAGCGCACCTTTTCCGACGAGTTTCTTTCCGAAGGCTGTTCATGACGTTGTTAAAAGGAGCACGAACAGGGTGAAAAGGCAGGAAGCAGGCTAGAATATTTTCAAATTATCTATTTTGAATGATCGATTTTTCAGTAATTGCGGAACAACAAATAAAAGAAGGTGATCACCATCACGAGGAAGAGGGTCATGCACATGTGGACGACAATCGAGCCAAGATTGGGTATTCTTTGGTGCTGGGGTTCATTTTGATGCTCATCGTTGACCAGATCGGCAGGAGTTCTATGTCGAGAAGTATGAATATTCTAGTTTTAAAATTAGTTCAAGGTTACTGTAGCTTTTTTCAATTTAAATGAAAGATGACTAGTTTTTAAACTTGAATTGAAGGTCACTATAGATTTTTATTATTGGCTTATTTTGTCAGACGAACGCGCCAACCGTTCTCGAATTGGAATCTCAGCGACAGTCGGCCTGGTGGTTCACGCCGCGGCTGATGGCATCGCGCTGGGCTCTGCGTCTTCGATAAATCGTCCCGACATTCAATTCATCGTATTTCTGGCCATTATGCTGCATAAAGTTAGATCCTAGTTATTATTTTCAACAGGAAACGATAATTTTTTTCTAATTTTCTATAGAAAAAATTATTAAAAAAATATTTTTAAAAATTCAATTTTCAGGGCCCCGCCTCCTTCGGGCTTGTTTCATTCCTTTTGATGGAAGGCCTAGACGCCCGAACCGTCAAGAAACATCTGCTAGTCTTCTCCTCCGCAGCCCCGCTCGCAGCTCTATTCACCTATGTGTCCCTCAGAAATGTATGCTAACTTTTAAAATGGAATTTGTATTCTTATTTTTGCAGGTCGGAGAATCCCTGGACAAATCCGGCTCTTCTACGGGAGTTCTGATGCTATTTTCCGCCGGAACATTTCTATACGTCGCCACTGTGCACGTTCTTCCTGAATTGGTATTATTATTTAATTTTTTTTTAATTGGAAAAATAAATAAAAATTCAGGCCCAGCAAAAGTCTGCTTCATCGAATGACTACACTTTGGTGGTGGACGCTCAGGTACGCTATTCATAAGACTTGAAAATATTCTTTATTAAAAAAATTGAAACTCATTTAAAAATCAGGCTAATAAACTAAATCTGCGTTAAAAGATATGAATCCAATTACAGAGCCCTTCGACCGCTTCTAGCGCAGGACATTCTCACGCAGCTTCAGGTAACTTTCATTCGTTAAATATTTAAGCTTTAGATTAAAATGATGAAGTCATCAACACTTACACTCACATTTCCACCTTTCTTTTAAAGAAAATTGCATAACTACGGCACGACTAAAGCGAACATTCGAGTACGTAATGCATACTCCAATTACGGCGAATAAATGTCGTATGCTTTTTTCATTCTCCCCTTTGGTTTTCATAGTTTTTCAATCTTTTCACGTTAATTGCCCAATTAACTCGTTAGTTAGGGCTAAATTAGCTCGCTTGCATTCATTACTAGTGCTCCCAATTATTTTTACAAGAATTTAGCACGGTTGAATCTTTTTAGGATCTTTCTAGAAAATTATCCGAATTTGATAGGAACTCGGAAGGCTTAATTTTCTTTAGCAATTCTGGTGCTGAAAACTAAGATTTTAAGAAATTGGTATGGAAAATTCGAATTTTAACGAAAGAACGAATCTCATCATTCTCGTGCCGAGACCGAAAATTGTTTAGGGAAGATGGAAATGTGATACCAAAGATTAAATTAACTGAGTTTAAAATAAAAATGTTTAAAATTATTCAATTTTAGGCAGCAGTTTCACCCTGAAAGAGCTGCTTCTGATCATAATTGGGGCGATCATTCCCGCTCTTCTAGCTGCTGGACATTCACATTAAAATATTCTAGTTTTTTCTTATTTCGCATTTATTACCTGGGAACTTCAAAAGTATATTTCTTTTCTACTACACAAATTTCTCATTATTCGGGGTCTGTATATAAAACATGAAAAAATGACTTTAATCTATTTTTCCTATGATTTTGAAATATAAATTTTCATAGAATATTTGGTTAGGATCCATCCCGTGTATCTGTGATTTTTCAATTACTTCCTATGGGTATTCGTGGAGTTTCATGTTTATATTGATGAAAAATAAACAGAGTTTTCGAATAACATGTGTTAGCTATTTTTTCGTTGTAAAAGTAGACAATTTTCATAAATGACCCTTTCTTTATTACAAAAAATGAACGGAACATGATTGTAATGGATCGAATTAAAAGACATGAATGAAAAGAGGAACAATGTTTAAAGATGAAACCGTATTTCCCAATGTATTCTTGAAAAGTTTGAATTCGAATGAAATTGACAAAGTTTAATCGATGAATCGAAGTTTTTTTGAAATGAAAGATAAAGAAGCAGTTTTTAATTTGAAATGAAAGCATAAAATGGTGAAGAAATTACATTGTCGTGAACACAATTAGATTGCACAATGATGAATGATAAAAGGAAAAGTTGATATATTTGGACTTAGAAAATCCACTTACGTAAGATATAAAAGAGATCTCTGCACTTAGATGAAGATAGAAAGTTCTAGGTTTCTTTATAGAGAAGCCATACATTTTAAAATAAAAGGTAGAGAGTTGTACGAAATTTTGGAAAGGTTAGGAAAAATTTGACATCCTGCAATTCTCATCAGATCTTATTCATATTTCCTACACTTCTAGATCCGATGACAAATGCAGAAAGCCTAAAAATGAAAGTTAATGGAGTTGGATTAGAGCATGTTAGGAGTTGTAGCCACAGAGCTCGATGAAGTATTTGAAGTTGTGGTCGAGGCTGGGGAACTCTGCTGTGGAGTCTGTTGCGAAGTGGCCGAAGTTGCTGTCTACAAACTTCCCACTTCACTTCATACACTTCCTTATCCTTCATCCACCTGAGGGCCACTTCCATTCGTGGACACTGCAGCTTGTGGGGGCGTGATCTGCGAGGTCGTACCCAGTCCGGCCGCTTCCCGCTGTCGCTTAAATTCGTCGTACTCGTCACCCAGAATCTGAGCGATCTCGCCCTGCATGAAGGCCCACGGCATGGCAGACCCAACTAGAGGGCATTTCTCTCCAGAAGGACAATACAAGTCTTGGCTCTGAAAGTTAGACTTCATTTAAAATTGTTAAATAAATTTGAGAACTTGGAAAATCGTATGTGGAAGAAAAAGTTTTTGCCATTCTTTACATGCTATTTCATTAATTTGTCATTATTTCCAATTAGCCATGAAGTCCAACCTTGCACTGCTCCTGAATGGATTTCCTCGAACAAGGGAAGCAGAACTTGTGCGCCATCACGCTGGGGCACTGCACGAAGTGCGTGTCCTCCAAACGCTCGTTGCAAAGAGTACAGCGTAAAACCCGCTCTCTAAAATTAGGATACTGTAATTTGCTTGGCATATCTAATTCGTACGTAGACGTAGGAACGTGGAATCTCCTTCTATCGCTGGTCGGATGGTCAGGGGAATGAGTTGAAGTTGGAGAAACTGACGTGGTTTGAGCATCCCCTGAATTTTCATCATCCTCAATTTTTTTCCGTAGACAATTTCCGGTTTGCATTCTTTTCGCTCAAATTTTCGCAACCGCAAGTTTACTTTTGCTTCTGTGAAAGTTTCAAGAGCTCACGGGGAGTCTATATTTCTCAGAATTAGCACTGCAGAGGCTTTGTTGACAAAGCATATTTAGGTTTGGGTAAACGTAACTCGCGGCACAAATGAACTGAAGCATACTGTTTTTTTTACGTATTTTTGTCGCAGCCTCCCAATCCCACAGTGTCATATAAAAATTGTACTTATCAAGCGAAGACGAATGATTTTGGCGTTAATTTTGCCTGAGCGTTTGCGGCACAAATTGTAGTTGCGTTCATAATTTTCCCCCAGCGTTTTGTACTTTTATTTTTGCTGATATAAACGCAGAGATTTCTTCATACAAATCCCCCATTAATACTTTATATCCATTGACGCAAATCCCGCACTCGATTGATAAAATCTGCTCAAATAGGAAATGACTTATCTCCTTCAAAATATCAGTCAGCAGACTTTGTATCCCAAGATGAAGCCTAAATCCACCCTGCTTATAGACAACAAATTCTACATTGGGGAGGATTAATTCGTAATTATGTTGCCGAGGCGATAAATCTGGCAGTTTTGTAGCCGCTCGCTAAAAGTTGTGTAGCCATAAAAGGAAATTAGAAGGAGGTGGGCAGTGATACAATGTTTGAAAAATTACGAAATTCAAAATTCTGACCTTTTCAAAATGAGCGTATGTTACAAAAACAAAAATAATGACGAAGATCAGCTTTTCTTTCGGAAAAATTAAGCAGTTTTTTCTTCTTCTTCTTTTTGCTAAAAAGTATCTGAACTTTCCAAGAAAATAGATACTTGATTTGATCGGGCAGGAAGAGTTATGTAATTGAGATAGAGAAGGATGCGCGCTACGGTGCCAGGTACGTGTAGTGTTCACACAGATTCAGCAGGCAGCAGGGCCTTGGAAGACCGGTCTGGTCGTCTTTCGTTTCAGCGCGAAACGTCCCTGTCTGTCTGTCTGTCTTTCCATCCCTTCGTTCAATTCAACGCATCGCTGCTGGCTCGAGGTCATCGCCCGTCTCTCAGCAAAATAAGATGTGCGCGCACGTGTACACCCATCGAATATCCCAATTTAGGGTGGATTTTCTCATTTTTCGCTCTTCGCCTCCCTCGAAAACCCGTTTTGAAATTGGAACACGAATTCGAAGAGATTAAGGACGCAGAGAGGAGAAGATTGCGCAATAAACATGTAAACAAACGGTGGTCAGAAGCCTGAATAATCGAAATGGGTTGACAAAAAAGAGCGAGTGAAAAACCGGATGCCTGAGGGCAAATATTACATAGGGAAGGGCAAACATACGCACTCCCGTGGAGTAAAATTATCACAAAGTGAGCTATTTTTAACCGATCACGTAATTTCAAGAAACGCACCCTTCTGCACTTTCCCGTAGACTTCAGATTTGATATCGTCTTCGTGATCTCGCTTTCGGTTGTTAACAGCGCTAATTGTCGATGGCAGAATGCCGTTCATCAAGCCGGTGAAGCCCATTGGGACTTAAATTTGATAGGTCAAGGAATAGTGGTGAGGATTAGCCTTACCGGGATGCAGCAATGAAGAGGGGTTCATTTGTGGGATGCCTCTGAATAGAGCCAAATCTTCCATGGATAGTTGATTAGGTCGCTGCGTCAATTGGTAGAGTCTTTGCTGTTGGGCTGCCAACATCTAAAATAGCATTTAAAATCTGAGCTATAATTAGAGACCACAAGTCAAAATGCGTGTTTCGATAAAAGGAACAACTTCGGTTAACATTACTTTTCATTCAAAAATAACTTTTCCGATAAAATCTCTTTTCAACAGTTTTGTGTTAGCTCGACAGTTTTTTGTGTCCTCTTTCTATAAAGACAGAAGAGGAGGTGGCGCTTGTGGTTTCTAGATATAATTGATAAATAACCTCTAAAACACAATAATAAAATAAATAAATATATTGTAAGCTCTTTAGAATTTATAGGTTGAAAATTTCAAATTCTCGGAAATGTTATCGCTTTCTTAAATTAGAATAAAATTGCAAATTTATCTAGATTTCTGAATTTTCATACCTCCGTCAATTGACTGAGTTGAGCCGGGGGCATCTGTGGAAGCTGAGGATTGACTATAGAAGCGGCGGCAGCTACCGCAGCAGCCCTCTGAGGCGAAATGCGACCTGCTCCCGAGGTGGCCGGCACTGAAATTGACGAGGCAGAGGCCGAGCTGATCAAATCCTTGATGTCCGCGTGGTGACCGTGCGGGTGGTGAGAGTTGGAATGTAGAGCTGCAGAGTGGTGCTGAGATTTACTGCTCGATTTTAGAGATCCTCCTAAAAAATCTAACTAAGAAATATAATTTTTAGCTGAATTTAAAATTTAGCGTGTTAAATAATTTATGAATATCGTAAAATCTAAAATAGTAGTCCTCCTATAATAGAACTCCACCCTTCAAAATACTGAAACTACTCATTATCCTACTCAAGTAGTCACAGGAAGTGTTTTATAATGTTCTTTAGAGTGTGTAGAGTGGATTTAGTCTCGATTTGAGATGACTCTGATTGTTAGATGAGGAGTTGTGACGGTTTGAAAATTCGAATTTTTCGAAAATTTGGCATCGAAAAATAGAAGCCCATGGACCTTTATTTTAGATTTTATGGTAAGTTTGAATTTTATACATTAATGGATTTGATCTAGTAGTGTATCTTTATTTAGGTAAATAAATTTGAAATGTGATACCTGCGGAACCATTAGTCAAAGAATGATGATCGGACACAGGAAAGCCGTGCATTCGTTTCATCTGTCTAGCGGCCTCGATAACAGACTCGATCCTGAAAACTCAAATACACATACAAGACTACATAATAATTGTCCTTTATTAAATATTCGAGTGCATTTGTACATTGTCCTCAAAATCCCTTTATTCTTAATTTCTTTCCCCCTTTCTCTACGACGTGTTTCAATGCGCCTATTTTCTTACTGATAAGACACTTTGTTACTATCACTTAAACCTAAACTATCAAGGAGAGGGAGAAGGAAAGCTTTTGATCGAAAGAGAGTTTAGATCGTCACACGCGAATCAGCGGAATGATTAAATGATAGGTATATTATTTAACTGATAAGTGAGGTTGAAGTACGAAGTCTCGAAATTATTAGCGCAGAAAAGTGAGAAGTCGCTTTATCAAATAGAGTGAATTAAGATCACTCGGTTAAGTGGTTCAGGAAGTTCTTAAGGCTAAAATTAGCATATCTTATAAAAAAGAATTGAGTACATCATTTTAAAATATAAATCGGAATTTAAAAATAATATCGAAGTTAATCAATCTTACCTATCAGCCCCTTCATAATTGCAACATCCTCTGCACACAGGCTCAATGTAATCATTGCACATTGCCCAGGGCCATCGCGGTAAATCGCAGAGGTAGCAATGCTGTCTTTGGGTGTGTTTTCCATTTGGTATCGAAGTCGAATGGACCCCAGTCCCGGCCTGCCCATTTAACGATGTTGGTAACATTACCACTAGCCACTTCTGTCCACCACTCTTACCTAAATTAGAAGAAATGAGTGAAAATAGTCAATAGTAAGCTCATAAATAAAATCTATAGGCACGATATACTGAAATGCCTTACAAGTTTCTAAATATAAATTCCAGTAGCTTATGGTTTGCTTATTAATTAAGTTAAATTTCAGATGTGCTTATATTTAGTTTAGATTCGAAAAATGGCGATGAGCAATGCGTGAAAAAGGGTCGAGATGCAGAATAGGCGAAGATGAATCACTGAATGGTCGTGGCACCGAGTCATGCAGATGACGAAGACATGATAAATCAGAAATAGAAGAAGAAGATGGAGAAAATAGGGTCCCTTGGAATCTATGCAGATAAAAAATATCGAAATTTCGCAAAATCGAGAACATTTGGCACCAAAATTCTCAGTATGGCATGAGAATTATGCTGATGCCAAATTTGCTATAGCCATGTTTTTTCTTCCGTAAATATCAAATATTCGAATTTTCTAATTGTTAACGAATAAGGAAATAAGGAAAGAGCGAAAGGAGGGAAATGGCTAACATGGCAACCCCATCGCAACTGATATGCGCAAATCCTTGGGATTAAATATCTCCATTACATCAGAGATAATCGTCACAAACGAAAGGAACATTCAGGTTAAGGAGGCCCTACAACACAACTCGCTGATAAAGTCTATTAACTATCACATGAGACAGAGCACACAACAACCTTTTCTTCCCCTTTCTTGTCTTTCGCCTTTTTCGTCCTTTCAAGCCCCGCCCTGTGCTCAAACCCTCTCCAAATTCCTTATTTTGCATACGATTTGCATGTCATTTTTGAAGGGGGCCACTCCGCATAAATTTAGGCCCAAAATATGCAAATTCTTAGAGAATTTTAAGAAGAAGGCACAAAGTAAAATTCGAAAGAGTCATAAAATATGATGGACAGGATGTTTTAGGAATAAAATTGATACACCATGGGTAGACCAAAGGAATGATAAAAGATAAAGGTTGAAGCGCGCACATGAGTGAAAGACAGGCAGAGATAGCAATGAACGAGGAGAGAGCGGAAAAGACGCAAAGGAAAACCCATTGCCCTTGGCCAACACAGACATATTGTGCTGCTGCAAGACAAGATCGATCGATACAAATTGAAAATCATGCAAAACAGACTGGAATATAAGGAGAACTAAAAATAATATCAACAATTGATAAAATAGAACTTCATAAGTTTAGCTGCAAATATAAAGAAGAGAATTTCAATTTCCGATATCTTCGAATTCTGATTGAATACTGTCGTAAAACTGAGAAAACAAATCAACTCAATCGGGTCCTTTGCGTGTGGGTCAATAGAAATCTCGTAAGAAAGAAGAGACTTCGTGAGCACGAAAGGGGAAATAGACGTATACGGAAGTTTGCACAAAAGTCAACACAATTCTGAGAAGTGAAGCCCTGACGATAGAAATTTGCAGAATAAATATTTCTTTGAAAATTAAATATTCTTGAAAAAAATTAGGAAAATAAAAGTCATATATTGGCTTTTTTCCGCCGCGTCTGATTACACAAACCTCAAGATTTCAGTGTCAGCATTAGAGAAAAAAGACAAGACGTGAACTGGTATGAAGCAGAGAAAAAGGGGAATTCTCCCTATGATGAACAAATAAAACAGTCTCCTTCCTTCTTCTTTGAAAGAAGAATCAGTAGGCGGGGCCAGAGCAGAAAGAGTTTTGAGTTAAGAGAGTAGTAAAGTAGACGGAATATTTGTGAATCGAAGCGAAAAACTCGAAAAATAGCAGAGATCGAAAAAACTTAGGAAATTTTTAGCGTGTCTCATGTGTATAAATATATACATAAACTGGATTTTTTCACCACGGCACACTTAGAGACTCCGACAGAGAGAGCTCGATTAAAATAGTAAGACAAATAGAAATCGATTTGAAACGTAAACTGAAGTCCTAATAAACTTAGCTTTTAAGTAAAAATCACACAAATACAGTAGTAGCCAAACTATGAACATTTAACTATAATGCTCTTTTCTAATAGTTTAAATTAAAAAAAAAAAAAAAATCTTTGATTTTGATGTTATGACAGCTCGCGTACATGTAAATGAGAGTAGAATTGAGAAGAGGCAAAGTAGAGGTCAAATTTGGGGGAAAGATAGGTGAAAGATAGAGGTAGGTAGGGAAGAGGAAATACAAGGACACTGACGGAAGGGGGACTGAATTGATGAACGAAGACCTTGAACACGGACCGGATTCCACTATCCCAAAAGAATGAAGAGAATGAGTACGGGTACAGGGTAGGTCTGGGTGGAAAGAAAGGTAAGTTACGAGGGGTAGTCGACTATTTCGAGCAGGAAAATTGGCGGAGATCAGCTTTTTGATTGGAGAGCTAATAAAAATCGCGATGATCACATTTTCTATAAAGAAAATTGAATTTAAATAATGAAGACCAGCTTTTTCCCACGAAATTCCCCCCGAGTTAATGAATTCCGTCTCAATTTGAACCGGAAAAAGATAGAACAAAGCAGCGTGAACTGCCTATAACCTGTCTTTCTGTTGAAAGATTGAATGAAGAATGGAAAGTTACAAAATAATTTGGCATTGAGGAGTGAACCCGCCCATTAGAAAGGAGAGAGTTTCCTCTGCAAAACGTGTCTGACTCTGCCTTCCCCCTATGTGATTTTGTATTAGTGTATCATTTTAACTTTTGGTAGCGCGGGTTTCAACGAGAGAGAAATCAAAGTCACTGACTGGAAAGGCAAAAGGGAAAGAAGTACGAGAACTGGTTCAGGTTAGAAGGGCCAATGGAAAACGAAAAATCAGGGAAAAAGACGGAGTTTTCACTGATAAGTTGAAAATCGCCATGTCAATTCTCCAATCGACAGGGGAAGACACGAACAACATTTCCAAAAACGCGCGACACGAGAGAATTTTTATCAACACTGATAAGTTTCATAGAAATTTTGATGGATCCTGAACTTTTGTATCTAAAATAGCTGTCTTCAATAAGCTATTTTAGCTATACTTTATAAAGAATTGCAAATTTTCACCTTAAAAGGGTTACTATCTAGAGAAAAAAATTGAGAAGAGCCAAGAAATTAGAGCGCCGTATAAGGAAAGTACAAGAAGAGACGGAGATTTGGATGTGGGATGCAGGAAGACAGTCAGAGAAAGAAAGAAAGAAAGGAAGAAAGATGGAAGGCCACAGGACAACTGTCCCTATCCTTGTGCCTGTCCCGTACCTGGTGCCAGTCGCTACAAACGACGACCCCCACACAGAATACAGAACGAACTGACTGAAGAGAGGAAGGACGGACGGAACTCGTTTTCGAGCGACGAGAGACTATTGCGCAATCCGAGAACTAGAGAAACAAAAAATTCCGAAAATGGAAACATCCGCATGTCGATACCAGATCTCTATTATATCAGCTGTACATTTTTTAGCAAATCGTAAAGATTGAACCTTTCGGAATTCGAAAAAAATTGGAAATTTTTTAATCACATCGAAAATTGGCCATGATTCCAATACCAGCAGCCGGTTTGGGGTTATGTAATCGTAAATTAGGCCATCGGATAAGCGGAAGATCGGAGGCCGATAAGCGGAAAATTAGAGGATAGGAGGCGGGCCCTGACTGCATGCCTGCAAGGTTACGAGAGGTCGACACGGGAATGGGAAGAGAATGAGAAATTTGCGAGTCTCGTCTCAAACCGGTTATGTTGCCTAACAGAGAGTACCTCTACTGTGCAGTGCGATGCGGTGTGCGAGAAAAAGGTATTAACCCCGAAATTCGACAAATTTCCAAATACTCCTTTCCCCCATCAGATCGAATTGAATTGAAATGATTTACAAATTGTGTTAGCGAGATAAAACAGTCAATAAATATTTTTTGAACTTGAAATGACGAATCTAGCTATATTAGTCATGTGAAAACGGTCTTACAAATCGACAAATCATCTGAGCCAGAGAAAACTTGTAAGTAACAGGTTTTTGGCGTGGAGAAAGATGCATCGTCTCATGACAAGACACAAAACATGGAATGATATATTGAAGGAAACTGTCATGTTTCTTATCAAAATCAAATTTGAGGAAACCCTCTCACGATTTAATTGCAAATTTAATCGGCGAACAAGGTTTAGGCCAAATCAGAATCTTCAAATTTTGCTTTATAGGATAGTGAAAACGTTCTTTGTTCTAAACAGTTCATGCACAACCATTCAAAATCAAGTTCGAATGGGGAGGGGGGATGAATTAGTGCTTCGTCTTTCCACGGCAGAAACACTTGATCTGTCCCCATGCCAAGGGGAAACCTGTCTTTTTCATCAGAATCGATGAAAAATATTCCTATGCTAATGTTTAATAGCGGCGTGAAGACGTTTGGGAGGGAAGGTAGGGGGTGGTAGCCTTGGTGGGAGGGGGTAGCTGTGTGGCAGAAGCATAGATAACCCGATCCGGCTGGCAGCGAGGAGAATGCAGGGAAACTTGCTTAGACCGGGCCTGACGGCTGGCTGGCACTTATGCAAGGCAACGAAGACGACTGATGGGAGGAGGGCCAGGAACTGGTTAGCCGGCTGGGGGTGCGGGACGCGGATGCATAGATGAAGAGACTGAAGACAGGCGCTGGGAAGACGCACCCCGCGACGCATTTTGGCAGGCACAACCGGTTTAGAAAGAGAAACTCGGCAGAAGAAGAAGAAGAGAAATGAAGCTGAATTCGATATGACTTAAATGATGGAAACATCTACCGGAAATCAACTTCACACTAACGATTAATTTGATTGAAGCGAATTTCTGCCCCTGTATCACCGGAAATCGACTCGAAATAGAAGATAAATCCGGGATTTGATGAATTTTGCACTGATAGCATATAGCTGCGACTGAAAGAGTCAGTTGTGTTATGGATTTCAGGGCAAAAAGTAGGAACAGCGGTGCAAAGTTCGAAGTTTTGCGTTTAGATCAAAACAAGACCCCAGGATATTTGTATCACGTCGCTGTAAAGTTGCAAAATAAGTGTTTCGTTATGAATTGATCGAAGGACTTTCAGATTAGTATTAAAGGGATAATGATTTTATCAATTGATACACGATTGGAAATGGTAAACTGGCAAAGAAACGGAGATATGATTAAGACGCGAAGGCAGAAGCAACGATAGCTGAGAAATAAGGGAGAAGGAAAGGAAGGAAGGGAAATCTGGATGTTCAGCTTCATCTGGATTCTCTTTCTCCCTCATTCTTTATTTCTCTAATCTATCTTCTCTTACAACCAACCGACTGGCTTCTCCACCATCATTCAGCTTCTCGTTCTGGCTGAAGGTCCACACACCTAGATGCGTGCCTCCCATCCCATTGGCAAGGCATCTGTCACCAGCCAAAGGAGCCAAAACTTGCTGCCCCCTTCCCCCATCAACCATGCCCTTGGCAGACAGAAGAACGATGAACCAACGGGTTTCTGGTGAAATGAAGACGCAGAATGCTTAGGAATATCGAAGAGTGAAAGCTCAGAGAAATATTAGTTAGGAAAGGAAATATGTATAAATTATAATATTACCATTATGATCTCATCCCTTATAATCTCACTATTAAGCCTAAGCCCGAGCCTATAAATACCCCAAATTATCAGCCAATAAACACTTTCGTGCTCAACTCGTCTTCACTTCTAAACAGCCACAAAGTCCTCTACATCACTTCGTAGATCAGCACTCAACTATATTCAGAAAGCATAGTCGTGAAAGTTTGTCTTATTTAGGATATGATTCCGAATATTGGGATTTCGTGGAGTTTAAGGTGAATCATATTTTTCATTACCTAGAACATTTAGATTGAAAATATGTATTCAAAGGTAAGGCATAAATTAAACAGTTAACTCATTGTATTAGTATGAAAATATTGTTTATTCAGGAATACCGCTTAGGAAAGAATAAATTAATGAACGATTTATGATGAACTATTCAGTAGACTGTATCGGATGCCATTTCGACAGGGGGATGCCGTTACTTCTGAAGATTACGGTATTTTTTTTTTCGAAATACAATAATCCTACCGTATCATTTGCTCCCAATGCTCTTGAGCGTCTGAAGTGCTAGATTCATAGCCCAACGCCACCGAGCCAACCATCTGCAATAATATTTTAATTATTTAAATTCAAAGTCTAAGTTAACTTAAACATAATCATTAAGTTATTTAAACTTATGATACCTGTTTAGCCCTAACAAATCCAGCCACTCTCCAAACTTCAACCATCACCGTAGTCGTTTCTATATCGGATTTATGGATCTAAAAATTTTACATTTCTAACTTGTGCTAATTGTTAACACGTCAAATTCATACCTGAACCGCCGTCTGCCTATTATAGATTGGCTCAGCCGTACATTTAACAGTTTCAGTTTTATCCCTATGTACCTCCTTACCAGATCCATTTTTCACGAGTATTTTTACGAATGTGTCTGCAATTTAAGTGTTTCTTTTAAAAATATGCTTAAATTATTAATACCCGGAGGCTTAGCCATTTCGCCAATAGAAGCCCCTTTCTCAACCGAAATCGTTAAGCATTCACTAGAAGTGTCGTAGCATAATCCAAGTGAAAGCTAAAATTGGCATATATATATATATATATTTTAATTCCCTATTTTTAATTGAACCTCAGAAGATCCTGTATTGGGCTGTGAACAAAACCGACCGCTAGCATCAACCTACAATTAAGGAATATGGTAATTTTTAGCAAGTCAATAATTTGCATACCATACTATTCCTCCGGCTATCGCCGTTAGAAATACCGCCATTCGACATTCGATGCATTCCGGGTGATAAGCCGGCCTGGAAATATCATTTTATGCTAATTTTACCATATCATAAATCAAAATGGCCTAATTTATCGATAAAATCAAGTGTTATCTGCTAATATGGTAATTTTAGAGCTAAACTTTCACTACAATAATTTGACTTTATCGATAATTTTGTCTTAAAATGCATGTCCTTCCGCAAATTGGAGAAGAAATGAACAAATTTGCTGGAATATTTTATGGGAGGAAGAAACAAAAGCGATATATTTTAAATGCAGGCTGATGATCCGAAGCTAGGGGATGGGAAATATCCACAAGAAAAGAGCGCAACGTAGCATAAAAATGAAAATTCGCTGGAGAGCTGAGACGTGCAGATATCGCATATCCAATTTTTACCCGTACCTTTTATCCCAGTATTTTCAAATTTGAAGCTCGAATCGAAAATTTCAATCTACATAATAAATTTAATTGCCATATGATTTAAAACTCTGAAAGTGAGGATATACTTCGAATTTCTGAAATCCGGGGAAAAGAAAATCCTTAGATCCAGAAAACACAGCAAGGATAACTTGATGAGAGAAGAGAGAGAAAGGAAATTGCTCGTAGCCAAAACCGATTATAGGAAAAGGCAGTTCGTTTGTTGCTGCTAATTTTTGCGCTGTGCTCGAACAAATCGGGAAAAAGTCCGGCTAAATCCAGGAAAATTCAGATTTTTGAATTCTTATTTCCTGAAAAAACACTGACCCGAGATCCTGAAGCGTGAGAATGCGTTCTGATATTCACTCGTAGCATAGAAAATATGTGTTTCACAACGAATATTTTATGATTTCAGTGAATTGAATATTGGAATTCTCGCCGTGGAGAAAAATATGCAAAATTTATAAGGACGCGGGAGGATTTAGTCAGATATATTGGGAATTAATTTCACGAGCCACGGGGACGAAGTTAGTGTGTGTGTGTGTGACGAAGTACAGCTTTATCTTTGCAGCTGCTCACGAAATTAACTAAATAATGACGTGAAGTACAAGCTTCCAGAGAAAATCCTCAGCGGTTTAATTTAAATTTAACACAAACCCATTTTGCGATCACTTCTACTATACTAAATTGAGATAAACATATTTCGCAATAGGCTGGACTATTTTTGATGCGCAACTTGACAAAAATAGGTGGAAGAACAATTAGACTCTCTACTCCTGCAAAATACGTAATGAATTCCAAGACTTTGAAACTCGAAATGCCAAGAAGCGCATTAAATATGCATGATTTCTTAACTGAAACAAAAAAGAAGAAAGTAGCTATTTTAAGATACCATAAAATTGTTGAAATCTGATATTCGGCTGTAAAATTATAATGAATGAAGGTGGTAGTTGTGAGAAATATCAGGAAGGCTAAAGAAAGGAGAAGCTTGGAATAGGTAAACTGAGCCTAAACGGATAAGGCTCTGGCATATCTTTCAACGGGAAAAACGATCTTTCCGCCAAAATCTCAGAGTAAAGAAGATTTTTAAGCGATTTTGAAGAACTTGAAGAGCTCTTCTGACTGATTTTCGGTAAGAAAATTCGAAAATTCTTCGAAAAGAAATAATTGGCGGATAAGCGTCCATAATTAGCGGCAAATTTCAACACATCTAGCCCCCTTTCCTCGTTTAAAATAGGCCTTGATCTCCTATTTTTAGCCGAGCTCTCTTAAGTAAAAGTCAATTGCTTCTTGGTTTGTTTAGTCGAAGAACCATGAATTTTTAAGAAAATAGCATCATTATACAAATTCTTTGGTAAAACGTAATTTAAATTGAAGCAACAACAATAGTGTGTGCTGAAATGGGTTTTCCAACGAATAAACAAGCAAATTTCAAAAGGTGTGGCAATTATAATTGCTTTAGCCTGAAAGCATGTGCCTTATAACGTCATCGGTAAATTTCGGATTCGAATTATTCTCTTCTCATTCCTTTGAAAACATGAATACCTTGCACTTATCGGCAAAAACCGGCAATTTCAGAATTTCGGAAGGCGAACTCCGAAATTTTATCGGAACGACAAAATTGCCGTGTATATACGGAAAAGCTTGAAATATGACTCGAAAGATTTCTGGGGACTCAGAATTTCCTATGGGTCAGATAAAATGTTATAAAACATAAAATTGCGATAGATGAAAATAGAACATTATAAACTCCAAATCGGTGAAAATTGAATATCTATAGTTTTGCGTACTACTTTTAAAAGATTGAATAGCGAAAAGACTGAATAACGATTTTGTGGGTGAATAATCATTTAGACTTGTAAAAATCCAAGCAGGTGATAAGACAGTGGGTGTGAAAACACGAGAATCAGGTGATAGTAATAAATAATGATTTAAGGCTGAAATTTTCGAGTTAAGGTCTAATAATAATGAGTGCGTACAAAGAAACGAGCGAATTAGACTAAGAAGGATGTGACAGGATAATAATAGCGAGATAAGGAGAAGAGGAGTGATGGAAATAGAAGAAGCGGCTATAAACACATGAGCTTTTTTCATCCATAAAAGGAAAAAGTTGATTAAATTCTTTTCCATATTATTGGATGATTTACAATGGCCGCAAGTTTATATTACCATAGAATTGAAGTTGGTAATTGTTACCAAATACGCATTTTTCACATTTTGTAACAAAGTACTCTAGACTATTACCAATACCTCGAAGTTCAATAAACCGCTGGAGCAATGATGAAAAGGACTGCATGGGGCGGTTGATGAAGACATCGAGCTTTGACTTGGTTTGTGCTTAGATTTAAAGTTGCCCATGGTTTTAGCCGAATCAATCAATAGCAACAGATTTTCCCACATAAACAGAAATTTCCATATATAGAATTTAGTCTTGTTTCTCAATATGAAATGGGTCTAGACTTTTTCTTGCAGTAGGGGAGGGAGAGCAATGAAATATCAATCGAAAGCAACAGCCTATAGTGTTTTTCTTGATGACAGCGAAATTCGGAGAAATAGTGCGGAGAAAAGACGCCAAAAGTGGCTCATTTCGAATTTATATTCCATTCCAGAACGATGAAGCTGTTGGAGCGTGGAGTACAACCAAGTAGATCGACAAATTTGAAATTGAGAGGAAGAAGGAAAAAAGGAAATGAAAATGTTGTGACTCTTGTGAGGAAGCATGAATTGAATATAATGAACATCTTTTCTCAGAAACTAGAGTAGCCTAATACTCCTATAGAAATCGACTATGATGAACGCTTTTCCAGAATTAAAAAAAAAACTGAAAAATATATAAAAATCAAAATATTTTCTCAAAGAATATCTTACAATTCCTCAGGACTAATCTTTTCCAGTAAAAAGTCGAGTTTCATAAGTCCTTACCGACAGGAATTTCTCGTTGACGGTTGCCACAGGCTCGTCGAGCATCTCTGCGGTCGTGTTCATCTCAAAAACGCGAAAATTGCCTAGATTCCTGGACTCAGAAATTCGGCCGAAAATGGTTGTCGGGTCGTCTTTCACAGTTCTCTCTTCTTCCCGAAGCTAATTTCGAATCAAAGTGAGTTTTGCCCTCGTTGCTAGGGTCCACGAAACTGCCCAAATATGGATTCGCAAAGCAGGAAATTGGGTGCTGTTGAAACTAGAAAGGATAAAAACCCTCTTTCGACAAAAATTCCGACGAAGCAATTTCCAGTCGACTGGGATTTATAGAGATAAATAATAAAATGTGCGACGTCGCTCTGAAAAATTCAAAATACAAACGCAAAATTAGTCGTGTGGATAAAAATACGATGCGATGCGAGTGTGCAATGAACTCAAAAGAAATGAAGATATCCAATGTAAAAAAGAAGATAATGGAAAAACGAAGAAATGGAGTGAAGTTGTGGGTTTGTCGTGTTGAAAAGAGAGCATTACTCAGCGAATGCCGAATTCTAAATAAACACAAAAACGGAATTGAAACTCAGTCATTCAGATAAGTTTCAGGTCTATTTGAAAGCATGGAAAAACGTTCATTCCATTTTAAGGGACAAGGAAACCAATTTCTTGAGCTTTTTCTATGAAAAACAGGGTTTAAAAGAAGCTAACTATTTTTTAAAAATATTTTATATGTTCGAGGTAAATAGGTTCAATCTCAGACAAACTATGAGATAAGCGCTCGATTTCCGGTCACAAATCCCTATCCGGATAAACTTTATTCTTGCCCCCTGGAAAGGAATCTCTCGCGGAGGTAAGGGGAGCAGTTAATGGGAAAGATACTGACAGCCATCTGCGGCACACGAGAGAATAAATAAAAAGCTGAGTTGTCAGGGGATAATGTGAGTCGACCCTTAGAAGGGCATAAAGATATAGAGAAAGAGGACAATTTTTCGATGAGATTTTTCCAGATTCGCCCAACAAAATGAATTCCTTTGTTCTCGAAAACTGTCATATGAATAGAGGTGTTTTAGAGGAATCAGAAAACACAATTTCGAAATTTTGGAGTAGGTGGTCCACAAAAACAATTCTTTAAACTGACTCACGAGAAAGTGGCTTGTAATAAGTATTTAGGGAAATATTTGCGAACAAATTTGTGACCTGGTCTGAACCTAAGGAAAAATATTATTGTCATAGGAGTTTAAAGTTTAGGGAGCAGATTTTGCGAATTTAAAGAAGCAGCAGACTTTGTTATGGGAAAACATTGAAGTTAGGAATTTGTCTGAGTGACAAAGAATGGGATAAATTAGCCGAGGGGAAGTTACGAGTCCTGACGCTTAAAGGATTCTCCAAATTTGCAGAAAACCAGAAATACGAAAATTTCGAAATAAACTCGAACTTACCGGTGGATTTTCCGATTTTAACGGCTGAATTCGGTTGATCAGGAGGTTGTACTGAATTTTTTATGGTTAAGGAAAAAATCAAATTTCTAAGTTTGGATTGAAAAATGATATATGGTGACTATTTTTGAAGCAATGATATGCATAATGTATATCAAAATCATATTTAAAATTATTACACATAAAGAACTAGAATCTTATGCTGGTATTACAGTGTTTAAAAATTGTACCTGAAGCGGACCGTCGATAGAAAGCCGCTGTCCGTCCAGCTGACTTTCGCCCTTCAGACTGGCCTTGTTGCTGCCCCGCCGCACATAAACTCGAAACTTTATCATCGAAGATGCAATTTCCTCTGAAAACTCGAAATCCTGTCAATCTTTCGGAATTAAATTGAATAAACTAAAGAGCAGTCAAGAATCAAACGAGATAAAGATCAGACTAATAGGAAAAGTAAATTGGTAGGAGGAGGTCGATATATGAGAATTTTTGAAAATCATATGATAGAAGGTCGGGCCGAGCTGAAACTTGGTTCAAATGATTCTCTGATCTCACTAATGCGATAGAAATCGAACTCTCTTACTGAATACGGCCCAGAGATGAGTTATGAATTTTTGCCTATGTATAAACCTTAAAGTTATAGGACTTTATAGCAAAAATAAGGTCCTATCCCGAGTTATTGCGAAGGAGAAGAGATATTTTATATCCATATTCTAGATCTCTTCTTCCTTAATGTGTTACCTTTCCCTTTCCTTTTACTTTTACTTTCCGTCTCATATCACAAATCTTATTTTCGAAAATCTAATTATTTTCCAGAGAGCAGTCTCAGATACATATGAAAAATATGCAAGCCGAGCTATTTTCAGAGAATACTGAATTAAAGTCTTCATAAATAAATGAACTTATACAAAGTCTGAGAATTAATTACGATTAAACTAAATTCAGCCCAGGAGTAGTAGTGATTCTGAATTCTTCTTAGGCAGTAGTATAAGCAATTGTTGACTTTAATAACACGCTCAGGGCGTAGAAATTGGACCTGCTGTTGCTCCGTTGAAATGTCAAAAATAGCCACGGGAATGTCCCGCTGTACAACATTCTGAATTCTAACATCTTCAGCATTTTTTAGCTATTCTTCTCGAATTTCAGGACCAAATTTCCCACCCTCGCCCCTCACTTTTCAACGGCTTTAGTCAGGTTAAAGATTATTTACCTAAATGTACGGGTAAATAAACAAGGATATGTACCTTGTTGAATGCTCGTGAAGCTGAATATCTCATTGAAGATAGGGCTCGGGCCGTGAACGAAGGCGGTCTGACGTTTGGTAGATTGATCCGTGGATAACGATAGACGAATCTAAAAGAAACAATTATTTAAACTAAACTTTCGATTTAATTTAGCCTGTATCAACTCGTCCTGATCAAAATAATCTACTCCCGCTATTGAAAATACCTTAAATCAGAATTTTTTTACATATAAATATTTTTAGTTTAAACCTTAATAATAATAGCTTTCTTGTTCAAACTATATTGCGAAGTGCATCTAAGTCTTGGGGAGGCTAAATCCACAAAGTCTTCAGCGTCAGAATGGGAGCATTGTGTGATATCCGGCTAAATTTAACTTATTTAAGTAAAATATCGCGATAAAATATTTGCCTCTGAAGTGTCCAGAATAATTTTAGGTTTAGGCTCATATTTTTCGAATTCATCATCAGGAAATGGTGGTTGATAGTGCGAAGGTCGGAAAAAGAAACCCGTCTGAAGTAATCACATTTATTTCTTTTAAATTTATTATTTAAAATGCTATACCTGAGGACAAAATTGCATCACGCATCGTGTGAAAATACTGTGCATTTAAGCTTTAACTGAAACTGAATATGCCAAAATCTGTAGTTTAGCAAGTTATCTTAGTCTTAAAATGCTTCAAATCTCTACAGGTCGTGAAAATAATTAATTTGCGAGTGCAGCAGAGTATAAATTACATGAGAAATGTCGCCGAGCATGAAACTTCGAGTTTAAATAAAAGAATTCGCAATGAAAACATTGAATCCTATAGGATTAAACATAGAAGAGCTCATAAATAATTGAATTTGGGACATGAACCTTAAAATAGCCGTTGCAAAATATTCGATTCAATCAAAATGCCTTTCGGGATTAACTTAAATATATGCTTTCCAAACTAATGACTCGAAAAGGAAAAAGATATTCTGAACACTCTTTAAGAAACGAGGATTCGCTATTAACTTAAAGAAACAAGACACGTATACGTCTTAAAAGATCGAACAAATAAAATGTCTATTTGCAGAAACTCCTTCGTCTATAATAAAAGTGACGCAATAAATGACGATATTTCTGATCTTCATTGCAGGGAAATAAAATATCTTCAATGAGATATATTCATAAATAGACGGATCTCATAGAATTCAGCTTTATCCAAGAAGGTATCCATGAAGATGCAAAGGATAAGCTCTCTTTCCTGCTGAACAAAAAGAAATTAGAAATGAGAAAAAATGCATGTGCAAGAGATTGATTTTGAGCGACATTTCAATTTTTGCTGAATTCACATTAAAAATTTCAGATATTGGAAAATTTGTGGGGAACGAAAAAGATGAAGTTTGGAAGCGGAAAATTCCCATAGAAAAGAGTGTGGGGAACTAGTAATTAGCTTGATTTGGATTAGAGAACAAGAGCAGTTATTTTTTGTGCTGTGTTGAAATTGAATTTGGTCGGAAACTTAGCCGGGAAAGAAAACTATAGGCCAATATATGCACACAGCATAAACTTTCTCCGAGATAAATAACTCTCCAAGACTTGAGTTATTTTATTAAGAACACAGCATAATTTGTGTGTGCGAATAATTATTCACCAGGTCTATAATTAGTGGCGAGAAAAATAATCGAGATTACGTATACCTGAATTATCATGGAATGATAAACAATGTCATTTCACGTAATATGTGAATTGTAAAATAAGTTTTATTTTTTGAAAAAATTGATCTCATTAAAAATTATCTATAGAAAGAGGAAAAGCTGAAATAAAGGGAACTTGGCTGTTTTGAACTGGATACCAATAGACTATTGAACTTCATGCATACAAAATATGAGTGCACAATGAAGAATTGAAAAAAAACAAGCTAAGTTAACTTGTAAAATCTCTAATATATTCTAATTATTACTTAATTTTAGCAACGGAAAAGTAGTTGCATTATTTTTAAAGGAGGATCTAATTTTTTAACTTTTAAAATATGCCGGAGAGATGTGGGTGCATGAAAATCCATAGTTTGAATATGTCGGAAGGATAATAAAAATTGGGGGATGAATATGGAAAGAGTAAGGGGCAGGGTGTGGTATGGCAAATTGAGTACCACAACGTGCATCGCGATGGCAGCCTGAAAAAACAAGACAACAGATGACGAAATAGTATCGGAAAAAACATACAAGATCTTTTCCCTATCCTACTCTATACTATTTTGTATGTCTTGTCGTCTTATTGTCTTGTTTTTTCCAGATTGTCAAAATAATGTAGTTACTTTTCCAAGTTATCCTTAATTTTATCTACTATTTATTGTGAAATGCCATGCTATTTGCTCCGAAGAATTTCATTACGTAATACCCCAAAATTCGAGCATAAAATTGATATGATAAGGGTTGTTGAGTAGAAAAGGAGAAGAAGAAGAGAAATGCACATGAAAATTGAATGATAAGGCCTCTCTAGTAACAATACTTCTCTGCTGAATTTTCAATTTTATTCATTTCAGGTATATTCAATATGCAAGTCACTGAATTAGTCGCTAGAGAGTTGGGAATTTTTGAGTACGAACAAACTCGTCCTCAGGCCTCTGTGAATGGGGTCACCACTGTGGAATTGGAGGTTATTTTAACTAATCGATGCATCGTATTGATTTTTTTTCAATTTTAGTCTCGAGGCGTCTGGTATAGAATGCACCTAGTCAGAGATACAAATAATGAGGCAGTTACCATGGAAGAGGGAGCTAGATTGGTATTACATTTTAGAAATGCTAAAAATTAGCATAATTTTAGGGCGCATTTTACAATTCCAAGTTCTTCCTCGAGTTGCTGGACACAGAGAAGTTGGAGCTCCCGTGTGAAAAACTGATTCGATCGTTTCAAATCGAAGATCAGCATGCTAATCACTCGATTTTCGTCACCAATTTCTATGTAATTTCTAGTTCTATCGACTTTATGTTAATTTGTATCTTTCAGAGATTTTCTTCGGCGCATCAGCCTATTGAAAGTCGATATGAATTATCATTGGCTGAATTGTTAAGGGTTGCAGACTCAATTGCCAAAATTCATTCGATTAATATTTCGAATCTTCCCATTGGGGTAAATAGTTTTTTTCTCCAAAATAAATTTGACTTTTTGAGTTCGTCCGTGCGGTGAAGGAAAACCACGAGAATATAATGGAGCAACAGCAGACTCTACTTCATCCTTTAGTGGGATTATTGAAGGAAGCTGTGGAAGGGGATATGCGACATTATTTCCACAAGCCTCATCAAATAACGCATTTTGTAAGATTATCATAAATTTGCATTTGGTAAAAATAATAAGTTAGACATTAAATAAAATTACCTAGCAATTTAAGGATACTATTTCTATTAGTTTTTCTTAAATTAAAATATTAGTTACTATACTTTTCAGATTGAAGAATTGTCTGATTATCACGAGCAAATTGCATTTGATAGTCACTTTCTGTGCCATGGCAAATTAACGGGAGAGAATTGCAAATTCGAAGATGAAGCGCTGATTGAAATTACCGACTGGGAACAGATTCACTTCACCGATCCTGCCTACGATTTATCGTTCCTTATCATAACTTCATCTGATCCATCAATTAGGCATGATATTCATAAAATATTCAAAGCGCTTAGTTAACATTGTTAACATATTAGTGTTTATTAGCATCTTAACAGCGTTGACACTTAAGCCTATGTTAAGGAGTTAAAGAGACTTTATATGATTACAGAAGAAACCACTTCATGAAAGTCTTCCGTCAATATTACTACACCCTAGTCGATCTGAGAACTCCCAAATTCAAGCTCTCAGATTTGAAGACGCTATTCAGGAAACATCATACAAGCGCTGTTCTAGCAGGGTAAACTAGAGTTCTAATTTTAAATGAATTCTCTTTTAGAATTGAATATCTTCTGGAAATATTGTCAAGTAACGCCGATGAAGAGACTAAACAAAGGGCAGCGAAGAGGTTCATTTTCATTTTTTACCTGTTTTTAAATCGGTGATTTTAGATGGGAAACGGCGTTAGAGGATGCGGTGGATTTCATAAGTGGCGACTATATTTCAGACGACGAACACTGTTTCTTTGCGAAATAATCTTTATTTTCATTATGCATCGACAAATAAATAAATACTCAACACTTAGACCTAGACTAGATTAATTAATTTAATTAAATCTTCAAAAACCCTGTTTGAATTACAACTCCTCTTGATTTTTCTGGGCCATTTTTCCGTCGAGGTACTGTAAGATTTCCTTCGAGTGGAGTTTGCTCCACTGAATCTTCCCCCTAGTCTGGTCCATCTTCGTCTTAAAAGTGCCAAACCCTCTGGTAGTCCTCTTGTGATCCGATAAAAATTGCTTCATCTGAAAATTATTGAATTTCAAAATTATTTTATTCAAGTATGATACCTGCTTTAACTCTCGGGCATTACCAAGTTCAACGCCATTTCTGATTAATAAAGTCAAAATATCTCGATCTTCTTTCAATCTAAAGCTAATCTTCATTCAACACATTAAGCTTAAATTACCGTTCAACAACTTTTCCCCAATTGTCGATCAGGAAATTAGTCGTGATTTCACGTCCCACTGGATTGCTATTCATCGAGGCCAATAAAAAGTGAATATCCTGCTTCTTAACGATAGAAGTCGTGGGATTCAAGATGTTTAGCAGTAGTCTGAAACGTAAATTAAGAAATGCACCAATTTTAAAACGATGCCTTCTAAGTGCATTAGGATCTCTGCTGCATCCTAGAGCAGCCACCAAACGGTTCCTTTCCTCTGGATGAACCTCGGATTTAATTAATCTTTTTATTTCGTCAAATTCCTCCTCTTCACCGCGAGACACGCCTTCACAATAGACTGTTTCTCTCAATGATAGTGGGACTCTTAAAATCACTATTTAATTATTTACTAAATAAAATTTTAATTACAGGATGCGTGAAAAGTTCTGGCACCGTTTTTTCAACACGCATTTAGCGATGGTTTATCGTAATTTCAGAAACTTAATTTTGCATTCTTGTATTCCCTAGGGCATGAAAATGATATTCATGGATGGATTTCACTTACCGGTAATGTACTGCATTTATAATTGACGCTAAATTTAACTCTATGCGCATTTCGGATTATAACACATTATAATTTTAATTGCGAAACTCTGGCGAAAAATGGTAGTTAGTCAATTTGGATTGAATATTTTAGTGGAATTTTGGCTAATTATGTTACCTAATGGGTAGACTATCAGTTTAGTCGTTCAGGAATATTATCTTTAATAACTCTGATGAAAAATAAGCGACCCTTCATATTGAATTCGATTTTTTGATAACGTGTTTTTAATGAAAGGTGACAGAACTTTTCACGCACTCTATAAAACTCACAAAGTACAGTCACTAGCAATTTTCTGGTCTTTGCATGGTATCATGAGTTTTTCATTGAACAAGCTCAACAATTTATCGCGACATTTTCTAGACTCCAAAGCACAGTAGATTTTAATGTGAGTTCCAACTCGACTGCTAAATTTGTAACTTTATTTTAAATAAATGATTTATAAAATACCTTTCAAGTAAATGTTCAGGATTTTCATCGATAAGACTCTCCCAGTTGGAATCGTCTAATCGCTTCAAATCTTCAGGGGAAACTAGGGATTTTAGAAGGTCCTAAAAGTTTAATTTATACTAAAATCAATAGTTTAGGACTTACCTTAACATGATCATTATCTTCACTGGCCAGTCTTCCATAGACTCCTAAGATTTTATTAACTCCTTTTTCATAGGGGTATGGATGGGTCTCTTTTGATAAATATTTAGAGATATTTAATGCCAGCTAAATTTTGTTTAATTATCTAATGTAAGGGTAAAAATTTATAATTTATACTTCATAAGGCTGCTGTTCCGCCGAGGCCAACGCAAATACATCAGATAGAATTCTTAATCGGGTCATTGGTGAATAAACCTGAGAGTTGAAATATTTCAATTTAAAAAGAAGAAAAAACGCGAATTACAGTATAATCTTGATTTAATTGGTCGTTAATTCTCTGCCACGTTTCGTCGTCGTAATTTACTCGATAAAAGCCTTCCGTTTCGCCATTAATAATCATGGTATCGTTTAGATTTAAGGGAAGTCTAAGGGCTTAAACAATTTACGTTTTTAATTTATGACAAACTATAATAAACCTTCATGTAGCCATTTCATAGGTTGTCTATTTCCGTTTATTTCATAGAAAATCGGCACATCCCACTTATACCAATACAAGGCATTTCGGAATTTCGCTTTTTCAGGGGTTAAGTTATTCAGCTAAATGTAAATTTGATCTAAATTACATAACTTTAAAAAAAAACCTTGAATCTCCTTTGAGAAAGTTCAACGGTATTGGCATCAAGTCTATAGACATCGATTACGGGATAGCCCATCTTAGATATTTTTTTTTTTTATAAATCATAAAATTAAATTTAAATGCCTGCAAAATCCAAGGGTTAGCGAATTTCTCGATGTCCAACTTGTCTCCGTTCCAGGTTTTTGCATCGTTCGGCAAAGCTGAGGTAAAACTCTTCCATAAGTCCGTGTAATTCGCATTTCCAAATGCGTGCGATTTTATATATTCCTGAAAATCGAAATTTCAATTTAGTTGTTGAATAAAAATACCTGAACCCCCTTCCTGAAAGCTTCTTCGCCCATGATAGCTTTAATCATGCGAACGATACTTGCTCCCTAGAATGCTAAATTGTAATTGGCGAGAATCAGGTTTGAAATTACCTTAAAATATGTAATTCCGTCGAAAATCTCATATGCATCAGCCGCAGTGTCGATTCTCATCGTTAAAGGATGCGATGAAGCTAATTCATCCATGTCAAAGGCCAACTCTGTATCGCGTCTTACAAAATACTCCAGCTTAAAACATAATTTCATTGGGAATGAAAATTATAGCTTGCCCCGTTAAAGTACGGAATCGTATGGTTAATGACGAAAAATGACATGTAAGTGGCGAAGGCTTCATTCAGCCACAGGGAATCCCACCCGGAAAGAGTAACTAGGTCTCCGAACCACTGAAATACGGATTTTCAAGGAAAGTACCACGCAGATCAGCTTACCTGATGCGAAACTTCGTGAGATACGGTAATCGCAGCGTTAATTAAAGTTTCAGGAGTGTCATTTTTCTCGTCATACACCAATCGAGCTTCCCGGAACATTAAAATCCCTGGATTTTCCATAGCGCCTGGCTCAAAATCGGGGACGGCAAACAGGTCTGGAGCTTAACGTAAAATTTAAAACTCAATCTACTCAAACCTTGCTTCTTCATAGGTTGAGGTATTTGATAGTAGTCCTCGAGAAAATCAAAAGCCTCCACAGCTTTCGTCAAAGAGTATTTCGTGATCCCAGCCTCTGTAGCTTCAGGTCTGGCCCAGACCCGCACTGTAGTCCCAGATTTAGTCTTAGCTTCGACATGTGTGAAATCGGTGATAGTTAATCCCATCAGATACGAAGAAATGAGTGGAGTTTCTTCAAAAGTGGTAGATTTCCAGTCGGAGCTAATTGAGTCCATTTCAGTCTCATTCGAAGGTAACTCCACATCGTCCATAATTTCCATTCCATTACTTCTGTAATAATCTATTCATAGTTTATATTTGATTCAGATTCGAGGCTATAAATATATGAATGGATCGTAAAATTTTTAACCAAAGTAACTTTCATGAATATTGTACCTCGCAATAGTTCCCTTTGGATGAATGATAGTCAATTTCCAATTCGCTTTAAGTTGTGGCTCATCAAATGACGGAAGCAGTTTCCTGTTGTAATTGGGCTGCAGATGAGAAATGGCAATCGTTCGATTTTGCCCGTCTTTAGTCGTATATTTGGATCGGAAAAATCCTTCGAGAGAATCATCGATCATTCCAGAGTAGGGCAGTTCCAGTACGAACTCTTCTCCGGACGGGATTTTGCGGTTCAGTTTAATGAAGACCTTCTCTAAGGTTTCGTTCGTCCAGATTTTCTGTACATCGGAGACTTCCCTTTTAGATCGAGCTTCATCTATCAGGCTCATCGTATCGTCATTTTGATTCTCCCCGTCCTTCGTGATTTGAATTCCATCGGTTTTCTCGGGAAACTTCAGCGATCTCGCATTTAGTACAATCTCGTCAGATTCCTTTAAGGTCTTGATCTTCACGAGTAATTTGCCTTCGGTAGTGAATTCCTTGTCCTTCGGGATATCTACGTATCCCGGTAGGTTGATTTTCAGCGTCAAATTATACCAGACGGGGCTGAACGTGTCGGGAAGCTTCAATTCTGCAGCAGAGGGGACTAATTCCTTCAGATTAGCATCATCATCATCATTCTCTTCGTCAGAATCATCGTTCGGATTACTGTAGTTTCTCCGAGCTAACGGAAAGTACTGTAGATGAGCAAGTTCACGATCGTATTCTTGTTTTGTCAGCCAATATCCGCAAAATGCAGCTAGAGCTATGGCCAGACAAACCAGGATAAATAGACAAATAGCAGAGCCGAAACTGCACACGACTAATTTCTAAAAATCAAAAGTTTCAAGACACTAATAAAAGTAGTATGCAAAAATTACGTACATATATTACGCTCGACTATTGATGAAATTGAAAAATGGCCAATGTTTAAACGTGCAAAAATAAATGAGTGTGCATACAGAAAATGCGTCATTTTTCATTTTAATCGAATAATCGGCAGTCTACAGTAGATGACATCATAGATTAAGGAGATGAAAATTCAAGATCTACAGCTTTGTCTAATATTTTTACAAATAACTTTTCCACTCTATAAAATTTTTAAAAATATAATGAAAAATAGTTTCTCATAATTAAAATTTTCAGGTATAATTAAATGCAACTACCTTCTCCTTGGACTTTTTCGTTATCATATGTTTCCCAGATTCCACATCCGTTGTCATCGTACTGACTGATGGAGCAACACTACTCTGCTCCGCACTCCGAGCCTCATTTTCTTTCTAAGATAATTGGCCAATTAAATACTTGATTAGATGATTAATGAAGTAAATTACCCCGTAAATTAGGTTGATTAAATTGGACTTGTCTCCGAGATCGACGTTTTCGATAGGCATAATTACATGTGAAGTTCAGACTGGAATTTGAGGAAAACTGGAAGCGAATAAAAGTGACGCCGAGTAAAAAGGTAAAAATGGACACTGCGCGAAGGGGTAATTCGGTGATGGAGGTTAAAAAGCGACGGTTCAGTTTCTCAAAGTAATTGGAAAATTAAAGAGTCATAAATACGCAAAATCAAAGACAACCAATTGATCTCTTTTCTTTCTTCCCAAGGTGAAATCGAAAAAAAAACCGCAGATTTAAAAATATCACATCACATTTAGCTTTCTGGAAAATTCAGAAATTCTTAGACCATCAAATACTATCCATTCCAGTAAGCCTATGAACTATACGAATTATACTAAAAATCAAAAATTGTTTTTTTTTTCTTTTAAATATACCAAATTTATTATATTTAAGTTTTCGTATAACAATAACAATAAGTGAATGAATGTTTGCTTTTCGAAGCTTCAGTGGAATAAAATGCAAATTCGCAGAAAGAAGTTTGAAAAAGAAGGCGAAATATGATTGAATCTGATAAGTCAGAGAAGTATGAAGAGAAGAAACTGAGACGACGAGAGGGAAGAAGGTAAATCAAAAAACAGGTCGAGTGACCTGAAGGCTGATGAGACAAAAACCAGGCATAACAAGGGTAATTTTTCTGATTGCTGATATGATAGCGATAGATTAAGTGATAAGATCAAAAACACTCGCAATCAAATGTTAACATCCAATAAGACTAATCGAAATCTAATCCTAACAAATCCTAAGTCGTATAATGGCAGTGAAGCTGTGTGATATGAATGGTTAATCACTATAAATAACCGTCAATTCAGGGAGATTCAATATGTTATTAATTATTAATAATTATAGAATATCTCGAGAGGTATGTCATGGATATAAAGTTTTAAACAGTCAGAATATAGCTTATCATTAATACCAATAGAGATCCAAGAATATTCAATAAAGATGCGGATTTCTGTAATAGTTTAATTAAATAGATCAAGATGTTTTGAAACTTACAATCATCTGACTACTTTCAATATCATCAATCGAATTCGTATTAATCGGCATCGAATCTTCATTATTCTGAAGTTCAGCCCGTCCCGTTGCGCCCCTAGTATCCGTGTCATCAGCAGACTTAAAATAAATAGTCTTTTTTTTTATTTAAATTCAGGTTCATACCATATTTTCATTGCTATCATCCGAAACTGTAGGTAAAGTCGTGGGAATCATGTTCATGTCCACTTCATGCCCAGTCATATCGATAATTTTCTCGTCGGTTTCCTGTTGCCCCGTCACAATGTCCATATTCGCTGGTAGTTCAGTCGTGCCACTCTTCTAAAAATGTAATTTACAACAAAATTTAATAATTCCTACATCTGGACTTCCAATAGGTACGTCAGGGGATATTGTAGAAAGCTCTTTTAATTTCAAGGCCTCCTAAAATAAAAAAAATAAAAAATACAAACTCCATAGTATGTTCTATTTTATAATGAAAAACCTTCTCAGCGGTGAAGTTCCTGAATTGTGCAGGCGTAGGAGGACCAAGGGGTTCATCCGAAGATAATTCTGCAGTTTCGAAGGGCGAGCCTTCATTGAATGGAGCCTCTTCTAGATGAGCCTGGGCCATTACAGCGTTCAAGTCGATGGTATCTACTGCCTGAAATTAAATTTAAAAATATAGAAAATAAATGATATTGGAATATTAAACTGATGAATTATTTAAAATTCCTTAATTTATCAAACCTTATCGAAATCCGATGCATTATAGACGAATCGGCATTCGTTCGGCAGAGCAGCGATGAATTTGTGAACGAAATCCCCGAGACTGCCGGTTTGCATGGCGAATTCGCGTTCCTGCGTCTCGTCAAATCCAACAGGTCTGTAATCAGATCTATCGCCATCTTAAACTACAGGGTGCGCAAAAATCTGTACCACACACTTTTGACTGACTTAAAAATTCACCACCGGGATAATTAGTGACTAAAATTTGAATATTCCCCTCCCTAATACTAATATTACCTATTTGCATGATTTTATTTCATATCGCTATGAATTTAAGACTTTTGTAGCATAAATTTTGAATGTGAAAAACGTCCCAGACTTTTTGCGCACCATGCAGGAGTTAAATTGAATCTCAAGTTCAAAATCTCGGTCTATTTAAACATGTTTAATACTAGCTTCAAATTTAGTTCAATGGTTAAATCATTTATGAATATGATACCTGGAAGCGGGTGGCGAGGCATGGATTATCAGATCCGGCTGAGAGGTCGAGGTGGCTTCCGCTGCTAACTTCGCAGCACCAATCTGGATTTGGAATCTGGCGGCATCCTAAATTAGAAACTTCTAATTGAAGAGCCCGGTCTTCTATTTCAAGTTATAGAGAATGCTCTAGTTCTTACCCTAAACAGTTTCCCCGCTTCAGTGCACATTCTCTCCAGCGAATCGGAAGAACATCTTATAATGCAAATCTCTCTCCTAAACATGCAATTTACATCGATAGTGAGAAGGTAAAAGTTACTTGCAAGTGGTCTCAATTCCGTCCAGAAAAACGCTCGGATTGATCATTGCAGATGGTGAGCTGTCCAATCGAATTGGTCCATGCCCGAAAGGTAGTCCGCAATCTTCAGCACACCCTTCGACTACATTGCTGTTGTTGCTGTGCGAAGACAGACATTTCCCGATTCGGTCGAGTACTTCAATTATAATGTCATAGTTTATATAACCGAAACCTCCGGTCTTCCTATCTTTAAGTTCGCATTTGGGATGGTTTTCAATTAGAGGATAATCGGCGATTGTCTTAATTCTGGTTTTTCGGAAGGTTAATTCAACAAATAATACTGTTAATTTGGAAAGGTCATAGATTTTATGAAAAAAAATAATGTTGCTTACTAAAAATGTAAGAATTCTTTAATTTAAAACTATTTTGTTTGAATTGTCACTTACGTGCTTTTTTTCTTCCGCAGAAATACTCTGCGGCTCGACCTCTTTCGACGGCCTGTCGTTTTTCGCGTTCGCTGCACAACGCCACACACGCTTTCATCGCCGTGTTGATTCTGGAACCGACAATAATTTAATCGCATCATAAAGAAAAATAGGAAAATAACAACATTATTGAATCAGGACATATCAAATAGGCTAGAAAAAAATTATTCTTCTTTAATATTTCAAGTTATTTCATCTGAATATATGAAATATTATAGAGGTAATTTGTTCTTCGTAATATTATTCATATACCCTCATTTATCTACGAGATGACGTTTGCAAAGAAAGGGGGAAGGAGTACCCACGGAGCTTAGTCGTCGTGTGCCCCTGCGTCTCTGCACTCTGCTCTCCCTTGTTCCCTTCCAGTTCCGATGCGTCGTGCTCGCAAATACGCGTCCCCCCTTTCAACTCAAACATTCATCTGGCAGATAATAATGGAGAGTATTATGATGCTATGTTGTAAAAATTTCATGGGTATGTATCTAAATTTGAGTTGAAGCTTTAAATATACAAGCAGAAATTATTCGAGTGTCGAGCGATGTCCTGGAAATTCGCCAGATCGAATGCAGTTTCGATCAGAGCTGATGATCTGAAGCAAGTGTCCAAACAATCAGAAGAGTCCTCAGCTGAAGAGGATGATGGTGGCACGATTGCCATTCCAGCCAGGCCTAAGATCAAAAAATACGGATTTTTCGGAAAGTTCACCCATTTTATTTCTTTTCAACAATATTGCGTTTCTAAAGTAGACTAACTTTTTAAATATATAGTCTGGATACTGAATGAACTTTCTATGAAAACGTAACAGTGCTTAAATCATTCATTCATCCACTATCATTGAATTAAATCATACTCATACCATTTACAGAAGAAATCACAAGTGCCAATGTTATGTAGTGCAGTAATAATAACATCATCTGTTGTTTCTGAAATCAAAATCTAGAATGATTCCGAGTCAATTTCTTGAGGTTGACATGGGAAGTAATCGAAAATTTGAGAAGGCAATTCGAAATTTTCTCCCTGAATAATAGTGAAATAAGAAAAAGACGCGAGGGCGACCAGCAGAAAAGTGTCGAGAATGAAAACAGGAAATACCCACAAGTTATTATTATTTGGCCACGCGGCAGAAATAAAAAAAAAAAGTTTTCAAGTTTAAAGGATCTAAGATATTTTAGAATGTATAAAGGATATAAGAAACCTATAGGATTTACGATTTAATAGCGAGAAATTAGAGACAGAGGCATATAGGGGTTTGAATGAGTAAATGACTATGGGAATGACTGCTGCACTGTTGCGAGAGAAGGCAAGCAATACCGTTCAATGTCAAGTGCCGAAGAAGCAAATTCCCCCATATGACTTGACTGCTTTATTCAAGCCAGCCACTTTTCGCATGTCATTCATAAAATCTATCTGCAAATTCGAGATCCCCCCTTAAAACTCAAGAAGGAGAGATTTTTGATGAAGCTAAATATTTCGAGAAATGCGAAATGAAATGCAATAGAGTGATCGATCTAGTGTCGAAATGACTTCGAAGAGTGCAAGAGTCGCTCCCCCGTCCGACGACTTTTTCTGCAAACGAAAAAACGAATCTCATCATTACGGTTGAGAGAATTGATTTCATTTTAGGCGCCTCCGGACTGGTTAAACATTTGAAAACTCCCCGCACGTTAAAGCGATGATTTTATTAGTGGAAACATAGGAATTTGTTGCAAGTGCGTGCGCACACTTCCAAGCTGAAACGATAAAATGATAGCGAAACTTCAAATTATCGCCAGCGTAAACTTTGAAATAGCGAGAAAAACAACGAATAATGAACCATAAATTGCAGTATGTTCCTAAGGTAAAATGGAAATGGGAGAAAGAATCGTTATTCTAAGTTTGAAGGTGGTTGTCAAATAGCTTTGACAAGTAAAAGTTGCAGAAGTCGGGGGAAATTATGTAGAGAAAAGGTGGACTGGATAAACTAAGGATTGCCGAATCGTCAAAGTTCCAAAATTGTGACAATTTAGTGACGGAATGAGAATTCAGCAGACAACCAGCCGAAAAATAGCAATTCGCTCATTAAATACTTCAAAATTGCTCTCCTTACCCTTTGCCCTATTACTGCCAGCCTATTTTCAAACGGCTACAGGTCATTTTTAAGACGACAAAATTTGTTGTCAGTAAGGGGAGAATTCAAGATTCAAGAAAACAAAATTATTTCTTCCCCAACAAAAACGGGTTTGTATCAACGGAATGGCAGTGGGTGACGCAATGAACGTTGATCAATTCTTCAAGATTAGAAATGCTTTTGCCAACTCGTAAAAATCAAAAAAATTTATTATCTTACTCGTCTTTATACAAAAATAGGTTGCGATTGAATGATAGGAAGAAACGGGAAATTTTTGCAATAATTGATAGGGAAAAGCGATAATTACATCATTTTGTTGGATGTTGATTGAGAAACTTTCAAAATGCATCATCATAGAATTAAGTTATTTGGATTTCGATGCGATCATTGAGCGAAGTTTTGCGATAATCCGACTGCGTCGAGACGAGGTGGGCTAAAATAATGATTTCCTTAAAAATACCCTACTTCTCAACCTACCTCTGATTTCACCGGTGAATTTTTACTCTGTAAACACCGCGCAGCGGACTTCTGAGGTACTGTAGTTGAATCTGGCTGATTTTGATTGCAATTAGGGCAGTTCTTCTCTTTTATAGAGTTGTCTTCATCCGTATAGTAATAATTGGAATAATATACAGTCTGAAGATGAAGGGGCATATGTGAAATCCGGATTTGAATATAGTGTTACCTGCTCTCGGGATATACTCGACGCGCAAACATTGACTATCATTTCGACGTTTGATTAATCCTTGAGCAAAATACGCTGAGTGGGGGATTTACAATGGAGATCAAAGCCTATTGCCGGTCAGAGAAATAACGTTTCAAGCTGAAATTAGACACTTTATCTTAAATCTAAGAATACGAAGGAAAAAAACATCTCTAAGAGCGACAAATGGGGTTGAAATAAGAGACAAGAATTGAACACAAAGGGATGATGATGAAAGCTTGAAAGGAAAAGAGGAGAAAACTAGAAAGCCGGAAGTGAAATTGAGTTATACCAAATTGGGGGCTAGGAATTTTTCTAACTGTCATTTTTGGACTTAAATTCATTGATCTTGACAAAAATTTAACAGTAATTTCTGAAAATTTTTAAAGAAATACGTGATTTTAGATTGAAAATAAAACGAGTGAAGGCTCGAATATTGTAACTGCCAAGGGGTTCGGAGTCAACAAGAAGAAGATGAGAGGGAAAGGGAAAAGCATGAGGTCTGAGGAATGCAGAGAGGGAGGGTAACGCTGCCCGGGGCAAAATCGATGTGAGAGAGGCCAAAGACGCAGACAGTCGAAAAAGGGAGAAAGAGCAAAAGACAGCTACATAGAGCCGAAAGCCTTCACATATCGAAGGGATAAGTCTAGCCTATACCCTTTCGAGAAAAACAAGTGTAGGTTCGAATTCCTTAGACCTTTTTTCCTGTGTGGACGAGAAAGAAGCTTTCGGTTAAAAATACTCCCGAAGAAGAATATTATTTTCATGCCAAACATATCATTTTCCAAACGCGAATTTTTTGAGCAAATTTGTTTATATATGTACGGTCAAAACAGAAACTTTGAGATTAACAATAATTATAAATCTTAGCTAAGGGAAAACTTTGACAAAATCAACACTAACAACTAGCAAAAATCCTAATTCTGAGGAAAGATTTAACAATCAGACTTCTTGTCGCCGCCCAGCTCGAGACGGATGAAGTCCAGAACCTGGAAAAACACAGGCATTTTTAAATATAAGCTCACTAATAAAAGTAGTAAGTTAAACTATAGATGTTCAATATTCATCATTCAATTAATGATGCAACATGTTTCACTAAATTTTTAGCTACTACTACTAGAAACGAGTCTACTATTTTTAGTTTATTATTTAACTCGGAAATAATTTTAAAATACCTCAGCTTCGTGATCCTTTAAGTAACTGGCGACGGTTTGGCGCGGGTTGAGCATGAAAGCCTGTCGCAGCAGGGCTGTTTCGTTTTCATCGATCGTAGTCACCTGAATAAAATAATTTCAAAGATAAATGTAAAAAATAAAAACTCACATTTCCCTTATAGAATTCATTCAACTCGTCCTGTTCTTCCTCTTTTGCATTCGACTGTTTGGCTTCTTCTTTATTTTCTTGTTTCTGCTCAGTTTCACTCGCAACCGGAGGATCATTCAGGGATTCAGATCTCATTCCTGAAATATTTATATATATAGTTTTCTTAATTTTATTTTTTCATTTCATATTTTCTATAAAAATACCAATAATATGCTGACAGATCTGGTGAGCGAGTTTTTCTGTAGGGAAAAGGCCGTCGCGATAGATTCGCTTCAAAGCGATCAGTGCCGCATAGCGGCCCATCGGCACTCGGTTGGTGCCCTCTAAAAATAAAAATAAATCAATTTTAATTTAAAAATAAAAAATAATAAAGGATAGCAAAATCATGAATCTGTAATTTCATCGGTTTATAATTTCTCCTTACTATCTACTATTTTCATTTAGAAAATTAAAAATAGTAAAATAAAAGAATACCCCTAGGATGAGCGAAACCAAACAAAGAAGTGCCTGGCGGACTTCTGAACGTCCTCAGACTGCGCACGTTGATGTTCTCGCCCAAATTGCCCACTGCCATCGCTACGACTTCTCGCAGAGGACGACCCTCAGGGGTAGAAAGACAGTCGATTTCTGGAAGAAAAATTTCAATTTCTACAAAAAGCTTTAATTAATGAATTCGTTGTATCAACTTTTACCATGCTTTTAAAATTTGTTTCAAAAATTAAATACAAAAAAAACCCCAACCATGATGAATAACGTGAATTCTGTGTTCCAATTCGGTGGGTGGCTGCTTTTCCGCATGGTGCATCATTGAAACCGTCAGTTCTTCCAGCTAAAAAACAATTGTAGAAAATTAAACATAATAGAAATACCAATTTCTTGAACGACTCTCCCCTCGCGACGAAATCCGTCTCGCAGCTCAACTCAACGAGCGTCGCAACGTTCCCCTCGGCCTGTAAACCAACCAGGCCTTGGGTCGTTTCACGGTTACTTAATCTGAACGAAACATAAATTTAGCAATTTTTTTAAAATGTTCTAAATAAAATTCAATTTAAAAATAATACGAAAAATCAAATTACTTAGCAGCCTTGGCCCAGCCCTCCTTGGCGGCATTGTCGCGCAGCCATTTCTCGGCCTCTGCCAAATTGTCCGGCCCGAACTGCAGCAGCGCCTTCTTGCAATTCACGAACGAATAACCCGTCCGCTTGCGGAGTTTACTTAGGGCCTGAATACAAATTAAAAAAAAAATAAACGGTCGAAATAGCATGGGTATTATCCTATAGCATCTTTAGCTTTTTAAATATACTATTTTATCATTTTGATTTGTAGATTTTCAGAAAGTTCTAAAAAGACTAAATAAATTTTTAAAAATGATGCAATTCCCCAACCTCCTTGTCGATTTTCTGGGTCTCTGCTGGTGCGGCAGTCGAAAACTGGCCCAGCGCGGCCGGCATAGACCAAAGCCGTCCCAACGAGCGACGCAACATCGAAATAATACTGAAAATAGGAAAACAATTGAGCAATTTTCAAAGATCAAATAAATAATAAAGAGGCGTGGCCAATGTAAAATGAGCGCAGAAGACTACACATATTATCGAAGTGCGTTAAAATGAGTGCAAGATATCGTGTGGCCATCAAATTATCATTGCAGTTACGTTAAAACATACCCAGAGAGGAGGATCGTCAAAAAGCCCTTGCGGCCTTCCCACAATTTATTTCCTTGACAGATTTCTTCTCTCTCTAATTTGTAATTAGACAAAGTCTTCACCGATGCGACCCGATATCATAACTATAAATTCGCTCGTGCGACCCATCCCCTATAGTTTCTTTTCGTCTGACGAAAGTGCTCCCTAGGTCTGGCTAGAATCAAACGAAGTAACGTGAACCACATGAAATTTTCGAATAGTTTATTGAAAGTTAGAAAGACATTTAATTAATTGAAATGTATGAAGAAGATAAGGAACAAAATAACCATTGTACTCATAAGGATGGATCACTGATAACATTGGTGATATGTGTGGATTAACAGTGTTTGACATATTCAATGATTCTTTTGGCTTCTCTCTGGCCACTTTCAACAGCCCCGACGGTTGTTTGGTACATAGTTGGATGGGTTGCCTCCCCGGCAAAACATATCACAGGCCTAAAATACAAAAAATTAATTATATTTAGACCTAACTTAATTTAAATATTACTTTTCAGATATTATAATAGGGTCAGCTAACTCTTTCAAAATATCATCATGGTTCTGAACTGCCTGAGGCGTCAAAAACGAATAACTTCCACATATTAACTCATCAGAATGCCAGTTATGCCTAAATTATAAGTTCTAGTTTGAAAAGAGAATCGACATTACCAAATAATCTTTCGAACTGGAGCGATTTTTGCCTCAGGCATGAGTCTTTGAAGTTCTCTCAGAATTGCTTCTTTCATCGAATATTCTTCGACATTCTCCATTTTTAACACTGCCTCAGGTCCCAGCCAAATTACCATGATCTAAATTTTCAAACTATTTAAGTCACGAACTAAAATTTACCTTCTGATTCCAATTCAGTCTTTGGAAAGATACGATTTGATCGCTCAGTACCGTAGAATTTTTGGGCATGTCTGTTACCAAAGTATCCAGATTTTCAGGCCACCAGGAATGTTCGAACTCAACAAAAATCTTCATGTTTCTTCCAAACCCTGAAATTCAAACTTAAATTTAAAAAAAGCTGATCTCCATACCCATATGTTGAATTGCTTGCTGTTTAATGGTAGGCAACGATGGATTAAATAGTGAACGATGGTGTTTCTTCAAATATCCCAGCGGGCACGTCACAATTACATTATCAAATGTAGATGTTTGGTTATCTGATAGCGTAATTATCACTTCATTGCCTAAATTTATCACTTAGCAAATGTGTGAATGATTAAGCAGATGCCTGAATAGTCAATTTTCTCGACTTTGGAATTCAGCTGGATATTTTGTGGATGAACTTGTGACACGAAGTGCTCCAAAATCTTTGCGAATCCCAGTTTTTTAAGTTGATGCGAGCTCTCGTCATCATTCTCACTCCCGTCGTCCCAGTCCCATAAATTTTCGAGGGCCAGCTTAAAATTTGTATTTTCCCAAAATTAAACAGAAAATCTCATGCCTGATTAGCCTGAGCCGACCATTCCATCTCATAGAACACCGACAGATATATTTTCCCCAGGGCGGTCATGATATTTTTCGAGTTTGGTATTTCCTAGAATTTTCAAATACTTATCTAAAAACGACTATTTAGATCTACCTTACAGTACAGCTTAAACTTCTTCCAGAATCTCGCAGCGATAGATTTGTGCGATGCAGGGCCTTCAGCCTCCTTATACGCCATTTTTTCAAACAGCGATACGAAATGGTGCAGAGCTTTCAGCTCGGTACTTAAATATGATAAAATTTTTTTGTTGATTTTTTTTGAAAACTACAATATATCGACAAGATTGCTATGAAAGCAAGCTATAATTTAATAGAAATCGTGAAGTTACACTGAGATTTTGTCTATTAAATTGTGCTAACTCAACATACTCATTAACAAACTGTCCATTGACGGCGATTTTAGTGGTTTCATCGAAGAGATAATTGTCAGCCACAACTTCGTCGAGCAGCCCCTCTCTTTTCGCAATCGAAAACAATTCGTTGTTCTCTCCATTTATGTATTCCGCACCGTGCTGCAGGTAGCCGTCTTCTGTAATTGGAAAATTTAGGTAACATTTTTAGGGTAATTAATTTTACCCAGCAAAATTAAATTTAAAAAAAACTAAAATTCATAAAATTTTGCATAGCAGACATGTTAAAAGACCCTCTACCATATTCTTAACAAATAATGAGCGGAAATAAAACAAAACCAAAAAAGATTTTGTCTGATTAGATATATATAAAATCTCATTTTTACCGTATTGAACTGGGAAAACCCTGCCGCCAAGCCGATTCGATCCCTCGAAAAGCGTGAATTTGATACCAGCTTCCTGTAGTCGTGAAGCTGCAGCTAATCCTGCCAGGCCTCCTCCGACAATGGCGACATTTGTTGATGAAACTGAACTTGAACTCGGAATGTTTAGAGAAGAGCCGCAGTGAGGGGCCGTCTGAAAAATTGTAATTTAATGGGTTATATAATAATAATGAAGTTAAACAGATGAAAATATCAAATATGTTGCAATTTTAATATCGACTTCGAAAAATAATATTTATATATCATTTGAAGACTAGAACTTCTTCGCTCGTCGTTCTAGCGTCAGCCTTCGGGTGGCTGTTAGAATTTGAATTACCTCTACTAAATAAATATTGTTATCTCCAATAAACTAAATTTCGAGACGCCTAATTAATTTTCGGAATTAACAATCATGGGATAATTGTATTCCAGCATGATCGGTGGTATTTACCGGAGCAGAATATTTTTAGATCTCCAAAAATGGTTCAATGGATGAAAAGTTATGCCCATTTTCTGCAGTTGCTTCCCATTTTATTCGACCAGTCATCTTCAATGTTTTTCGACACGATACAACATTTAAATTTTATTCTGCTCAAATTTGCCAGTTTTTGCGCAATTTCGCTCAAGATTTCCTTACTCAACTTCGACTCATGGCGGACTGTTGCACTTTCCTCATAACTTAGAGTTTTTTATCCGAGAAAATTTTTTCAAACGATTTGTGCTAACAATTGATTAAAAAAACGGTGAAACACGTGGTAGGCAATCGATATCGTACTTTCAGAGTTTGATATGGAGATTTTGGAGGGTTTTGGGAAAGTTTCCAACTACAAAGTTTGAAGAAAAAATCCAAAGTATGTCATACAGAAACAGTGTTCCATGATTATCAATTAGAAATCCGATCAGATGGGTCGAAAAAGTGATCGAGAATTTCTAATGCACAATTCGAATGCTAATTTTTGCATTTCTACCTATGTTTCTACCAGATGTAAATTCAAAATCACGTTGAACCGAAATTTATTCCACCCGGAAATTTTCAAAGTTTTATTTGATATGCAACTAGGAATGAGTTGATTTAGCGTATTTGTGAATGTTTTAGCAAGTTCGAGTCAAGTCGCAATGCTTTAATTCTTACAATTTATTTGTAATGCCTGCCAGAGCTACTTACTTTCTTTAGATGGTCGTGGAGGGAGTCGGAAGTGGCTGTTTGGGGGGAGACGAAAATTGGTAATGATAATAATAATAATGTCGTGACGGGTGATATGTGCATATTTATGGTTAATGACTAAATATATTATATGCAAATTTGTTATTTTCGTTTCATGTTAACATCTTTAAAAGAATCTCGATGATCCTATCATCTCCTTATGAAACCTTATCGGTGATAAAACGATTCGAACTGATAAAATATTAGCATATTCTGAATTAGCGTAAAATTCCGAGCCGAATGAACCCCGTTTTGACCAAGAAATATAGGCTTTTAAAAATCGACATTTTGACAGATCATCGTTCACCCTATTTATTTTGCATCTCGAAGATTCAAACCCCAACAAGTTATACACCAAATCTTTCCTGGGATATGTGCGCACATCGCTCATTTTTAGTTTTTATTTTATTTTCGATTAAAAAAATAAGTTTTTGGATGAAAAACTGTCAAAAATGGTTTAAAAAATCGATTTTATGCTAATTTCGAGCATTTTTTTAAATCGAATTTGAAAATAGAGTTTATTCTTGAAATCTCCATAGTCGATTTGGGTAGTTTACCTGAGAGTCTGATCTTGAAATTCAAATTTGAAAATTGGCCTCTCTTGAAAAATGTGTATACATTCTTATATAGTAGAGGTAATATTATAAGCTCTAGACGAAGGTAACAAATAAAATTGAACCCAATGAGAATTCAAATATATGAAAATTTAAAAATAAAAAAATTGAACAATTCCTAACATACCATCTGAAACTAAAGTCTAGAGACTAGAGACTAAATGCACACTGAAAGAGAATAGAATGATGCAAGGTCACGTGGTACAAACGCACTCAGGTTGTCACCGATTGGGAATAGCAAAACGAGAGAAAAGAGACCGAGAGATAGGTCCTATCTCTTATCATTCACTCTTTCACTCTCGATTCTCGTATTTTTCTATCCTCTATTTTTCCCTCTCGCAACCTGTCATTCAATATCGGTCCACCCCATATCTGTTCATCTCTCTGTCTAACTTTTTCATTCCAATATATCTATTCTCTTTTTGTATAATCAGACGTTTCAATTTCAATTTAATCTAGAAAATATATCGAAAAGCTCAAATAATTTTAGGATAATGATTATTCTAAACAAGAGAAAGATAATAGCACTTAGAAATACATATATTGTTATGTTATGAAATATTACTTAAATACCTAACACGTGACTAACATATGAAAATAGGATTTCAAAATTGTGCGTAACACATAGGAAATGGGAAATGATGTGAAAACGTTTCGAAAGATATTTTGAGCGGTCAGTTTGTGAAGAGACAAAGATAGATTTAGTGAGTGTAGAGTAAATGAGGAAGGGAAAGGGATTTGCGAGGGTGAGAGAGTGCAGAGATGCAGAAAATAGAATGATAGTGAAAAAGAAAGAAAGAGAGTACAAAGATGCAGAGAAAACTGCTGTGCAGTTAGTGTCTTGTGATGAAGCATAGGCACTCTGGCTGTCCCTTGCCTTTTCTAAAACGCACTCAACTTGCACTCCCACAACATAAAATGGACACGTCATCTGGGCAATTCAACTATTTACTTTTTATGAGTAGAGTACAAGTCTCGCCTACTCTGTGAAGTCAAAGTCAAAGAGTAATTTTCGTCATTTTTCAAGTGTCTAGAAAGTTTGCGAAGTGATTTTTTCTAATTTTTCTTTTCCCACTATTAGATATGAGCCTAGGGAGAATTTTTGCTTCCGAAACCTCACTTGACCCGGTCAAAACGTACAATGAAAATTAAAAATCGCTCGTTTGAGCATACCAGTGCTCGTTCATTCATGCTCATCAAGCAGAATGTGCATTTGGTTTTTTTTCTGAACATTTTGAGACCAAAGATAAAAAGTTACGATGAACTCTCAATAAGAGCGGTTTGAAAACAGAAAATTCAACACAAGACACTACAAGGTTATTCGACACCTGTTTCATTGAACTTTGCTCTCAAATTGCAAAGTAGACGTGACCTATCATTTTAGGAATAATAAAAACCCATAGAAACTTCAGAATGTTTCGGAAACAAACAAGCCTAACAAGCGTCCTTACAAGGCCGTTCTCTCTCTGAAATAGCCTTTGCTCTATTGCGTGAAAAGGGCAGGGCACGTTTTTCTCTTTGCGAAAATTGGCAAGCAAAAAGAGGTTCTCGAATATCATCTTCAAAAATTAATATCTTTGGTCGCATTGATCCGTTTTTCATGCGGTTTTTGCTATAATCCTGTCTAGTCCTAGATTTCTAGAAAAAAATACTTCCATGACTTTGTCTTCACACCGGCAATATCACTTGCGCTCCCTACTTATGAGTCATCATGTTCTATTTTCTTCAGAAGAGAAAATAAACAACTCAAATCATCATATTCTTTAGGCACTTTCAATAAAAAATAAAAGAGTAGTAATTTTATCTAAATTGAAATTTTAATTCATGTCTCGAATAGAAATTTTACACACTTTGGCACGAAGATTTCAACGACGATATGTTTCTTCTCCTTTAGCATGTATTCGATATGTTGCCCGTTATACCGTGCTCGCAATATGTTACCAATCTGCAAATGGTACAATGGGCGGTAACTAGATACCAAAATAGATATCACATGATAAAAATACCAAAAATGATAACACGTACCCATTTGGGTCCTTGCCGCCAATCAGAGCAAGTAAATTGAAGAGAGCGGCTAGAAGAGAGGATCCAGTCAGGTCCGCTGTGGCTGTCAGTAGGGGAATGGCGTAGGAGTCTGGATTGGCGCCGATGCTCCACAGGAAGTACACGAACAATTGCGCTACGAATAGCATTACTCCAACCTCAAATTCAAATTAGAAACACTTGGTGCAATTACTGCTGAAAATGGTAACTTTCGTTATAATAACATTGAAAAATAGAGAATGCAATTTCAAAGTGTAATTTTAAAAAAATATATATATATATATATTGTCAAATTTCACGTAATTTGAATGATGAAAATCGAACCTGAATGAAGGCGATGGCGAGATATCCGAGAATGAACCAGCCATTCACATTGATGTGCATGCACGGAGCCAATTCAGCGAAACCGAACGACAGACCCACGAAGACCAGCTTTAAAATATTATATTTTAGGAGGTAAAGTATAAAAATATACCTGAAAGGGCACAGAAGTGAGCACTAATAGACGGGCGGTGGCGCTTTCGTTCGCTAAATATATATTTTATAAGAAAAGCTACCTAAGAAATCATTTAGACGTATCATCTTAATGATAAAATTCATTGAAATATAACATTTTTATCTCATCATAACGTATTGTCGATGAACGATAACGTGGAATAAAGCCAAAGGGATGCGTTTTTCCCTCCCCTTTTGTGAGTCACGTATCTCCCTCGATTTAACGACACTTTTTAATTAATTTTGTGCTAATTATTGATTAGCTAATTAGTTTTTAACAATATCAATAGAGGGCAATAATTGAAGAGTGTTCATGACGAAAATCCCGTTAATTTTAATGAAGGAACGAAGAAGATAAGGAAAATCGCCAAATGAACAAGTGCGTCTGCACATTCCGATTGTCAAAGGGGAGAGTGAAAGAAACGCGTTCTTTCTGCTTTATTCCAAGTGATCGTTCATCGATATCTATATTATAAAAGTAGGATATATCTAAATTTATAAGGCCTTAGATTAACTCTTAGAATATACCATAATCATTTCGATAAGATAATTTAAATAGGTGAAAAAAGCGTACTATTGCTCAAATAGTACTTGATCGGATTGAGCCTTGTCGACAGAGAGTGGATGGAGTTCTTGCGCAGATTCAGAACAGTCGAAATCCTCGAAGCCTGAACTGCCACTCGATTGCCCGCAATTCCAGTGATCAGTGGCAGAAACAGCGGAAAATTCAGGAACTTCTTCGTCGAATAGTGCTGCAGAAAGCCGGAACCGCTTAAAGCTATCAAACATTAGAAAAATTGTATTTATGTTATACGCTACAATTATTTGTGACTGAATACATTAATATAATTTAGGAAACTATATTGAATTATTAGTTATTAGTTACTAATATTTATGCTGTTAGTTTGTATGTTGAATTCAATAGTAGCTAGAAATTAGAAAGAAATAGACCATTCAAAGAAATATAGTAGTATCAAAATATATAAATATTAAAGCATCCGTCATATATTAATTTAAAGTTAAGATTTAGTATTAATTAAATAAGTACCCGGATAGCAAAATCGCAGGAATCAGCGCAAACCACTGCCACTTCTCCATGTGTAGAAGGTCGACGTCGTTTCCTAAAATAATTCAATTAAGAAAACGTTCTAAAAATTGAAATACTTGTAAAATACAGCCAAACAGGGCAGATCAATATAGCTGTACTCGCAATGATAAATGGCACCCAATGATTGATCTCATTCACAGGGCGAAGTGCGTGCGCGATTCCAAGCTGAAAAATGTATTTTTGCAAAAGTGTGAGTCAAAGAACTTACTACTAGGCCAATGGTCATCAGATCGCCAATGCTGTTGGCGAGTGGAGTGGCTAAGTTGTCCGGGTTGAAACCGCACCGACGCGACCACACGATTAGGCAGGTTAGTACTAAAGTTATCACTTTAGGAATATTAAAGTTAGAATATTTTGAAAATTTATTCGCTTTCATAGATAAAAAGAATGAGCTTTACGAAAAGAAATCTTTTAAAACATCCTTACGAGTCGTGGAAAAGGCACAGTTGATCGGCATTGCGAACACCGCTGCAGAGGCCATGTACATGTAGTGGTCCGCATTTACGTTCCTACCCTAAATATTCCAATTTAATCTTTCTTTTATAATAATCTCTACACTCTCTAGCATGTCCAAGAAAAATGCGACTGCACACGCGAAAACCGACAGCACGACTGCTTGGAACTAAAGAACACAAACTTTTAAGTATAAATATTGTTTAAAAAATACCTGAATCATAGCCATATGCCTGAGCACTTGCGATCGTCCCTTCTTGAATGGAGTCAGTTGGTTGGCTTGGGCCTAGAACGATTAAATAGAATCTTGACTTATTTCATTTAAATCTGAAATTAAATCATTTAGACTATTAAATTTACCATAGTCGAAAGCCTGGACGAAAATGTGCTATCGAGGTTTCCCTTCATACCGGCTAATGGAGGATAGACAGCCAAAAATTCCATCACTGAAACAGGAAAAATGTGATCTTCATCAATTTTTGGTATATAATAAAAATACTCCATGAGTTTTTAACGCAAATTTTCTTAACTTATGAAATGCTATTTTCATGGATGACTTTCATTTTTAAATCACTAACTTTTCGTGATTAAAGGCAGATCCTTGATGGCGCACTCAGACAGAACGCCAGAGCCGATCGAGCCTAGTCCGGCCAGGAAAAACGGCAGCATACTCTGCAAGAATAATTACTAAAAATAACAACCTTAAGTTAATTAATATGAACAAATCTCTACACAGTGCTGTTCTATTTATGACTTTAGTAACTTCACAATCATTAATCTGCCCTATCGTAATGAAAAACTGGACTTCGTTGAATAAGTATTCATGCTCTGCGAGGAAAAGGTGATCTTTATTTACTACTACGTAATCAAACCTAATATTTTGAATTTTATGAATCTGAGGTTTAAATTTTCAAAAAATAAGTCCCTCGATATGTGAACTTTTAACATGTTCATTTTATTGATTTTGTGCTAAGAAAAGAAGACCTGCATGCAAATGGCCCTGAGCGCATCGCTTTCACTGATGGCGTGCTCGTAATGATGATAACGCTCGTTCGGCGTTCCCCCGAGCGTTTCATCCCCGATCGTCGTCCTCCCGTCCGATTTATACACGTGGAAATCCTGAATTTGCTTGCAAATCCATTAGATCGACTCCAGAAATACCACATCAATCGGCAACTCTCCGAAAGCCAGCGATGAAAGGATCGACGTCTTTGACAGCACGGCCGTCGGCTTACTTTCATCCTGGCATTCACAGGAACTGCCTCAAAATTAGTTATGAATTGACTACCATGATTGATGCCGTCTGTTTTCTCTCTATTTTTATCATTCATTTCGATTTTACGCCACCTTACTTCTTCTAGCAGATTTATCCTCAGACTCGATCTCTTCAGTCGCCAACTTCTTTCTTCTTCCAGTCACTTTTGCTATCGTTTTCGTCGTTTTATCTTCAGAATCGCTTTTCGTCGCCGCCGTCAGACTTTCAGAATTCTTTGTTGTCGACGTCTCCTTCTTCCCGTCTGTAGTCGTGGAAGACATGATTAGTTAATAAAGTGAATTTTGAAATATCCTATTTTCCAAAATAATGTATTCTAATTTTAGCTAATTTTATTAATTAATTTTTCAAATAAAATAGGGGTTAGACCAAATAAATATTCGACTCAAAAGAGATTCTCAATGATTCAATCGATGAAGACGGAAGAATGGTTTTTTACGAAAAGAAGGCAAAATTTGACAATAAGCTCATTGAAAATGCCGTTTTCATATATTAAATTTCAAGGAAATTATTGATAAAATAAGAACAAACAGCACTGAAAATGATTCTATGCTATGTACAAATACAAATCAATTCTTTAGTCCAAATATATGATTTTTCAGAATATAATTATTATTCTGGAGATTGAATTATTACTCAATTTCACGCGCATTATATTAAATCTCAGTCGAATTTCAATCTCCAAACATATTTTAAAAAGGCAATAATTCAGTACCAAATAAATGATGGGAATTCAGATAATTCTGATGCAATGTTTATCACGCGTATTTTCTGAGTATCATTCAAATTGTGTGTAACAAACAGCGTAAAGTGGCTAAGGATATGGAACTATTATTATGTTAGGGAAAATAGAACGATGACAGGAACTGTAACGATGAAGAGGAAGAAAGCCATGAAGACAAGATCTAGCCTTTGGGATATCCTCACATATCCGTTGTCTTCTCGTCGTTTTCTCGCCGACAAGCTCTCTAGGCAGTCCCATTCATCTAGTTCCTCCTGAAATTAGAGTCAAAAAATTATAATGTTTAATAGTTTTGCTTAGCAAAATATCTACCCCCTTTGGATAAATTTAAATCTCTCAAGCTTTTGAGGATCAGGCAACCCCTCTATCAGATTTTGATCTAGATCAGATTTAGAACGAATTAGCTCAGACCCTTCAATCTCCCTAGTGATTATCCCTCTTATCTTAGTCTCCCTTCCTCATTCTCCGGCTCGTTTTTATTGCTTCATTTGTGCGAGTCTTCGGCTACAAATTTATGGCCCATTCGACACAGTTGTTTGGGGCACATTTCAACGCATTTGATGCACTGATGCAGTGCCGATTTGCTGAATTGCGCGAAACAAACCCGATGAGTTAAACGAGCTCTCCCCTCTAGGATTTGAAAACATCAAATAAAATTGTGTCCGACCCCATGACTCTGATTTAGAAATCTGATTTCTAATCCGGAAGATAGACAATCAATAGATAACTAAAAATATCTTTTAAAAATAACTACATAGAAATTCTAACTTTTCCCCAACTAAATAATTTTTTATAGCGAAATAATAAATTTAACCAATCCTACAATTTGAATTAAATTGCAACATACCTGCATATGCTCACACCGACTGACCATCTTCCGAATGTATTCCTCTAGAGCTTCGATTCTTTTGTGAAGTGAGAAATGATCATGTTGAGGGGCTTGAATTGGACCATTCAGATTGACAGTTTGATTTTGAGGCTGATTCACGTCTCCGTTTATGCGTTCCAGCATAACTGATTGCTCTCCGGTATCCACTATCTTCACTCGATATGCTCTTTTCTGAAACATTATGATTTACTTAAACTTTAAAATGTATTTAAATCTATACTATTTTAAATCTAAGCTCTAAAATTCAAGTAAAACTAGTTATATTAAACCTTAGGCGCAGCGAGTCTATTCGGCCTCAGACAGAAGACCTTCATCCAGAAGTTGTGTGGTTCCCTCCCGAATCTTCCCATCCGATGAACTCTCATCACTATGCCTGTAGTCATCGCAGCCACAGATACCACGACCATGTTGAACAGGAAATAGGCCACTGCAATTACAGTATCATTAAAATTAATATTCAATTAAAAACTAAGTTCTTTAGATATTACATGACAAAATGATGACATATTACATAATCTAGGTATCATAGATGACGTATACAGTTCTCTTAAAAATAGTAAATACTACTACGCATATGTTATGTGTTCATGATGTAGAGAGCGCAAATGCTCAAATTTGAATATGAAAATTCGTATTTTTAGCCGGATTCCTGCAAAGATCCGAAAATTTGATGGGATTTCAAAACAGAAATTTGTAGGAAACTTCAAGCTCTATAAAGTCACTGTTGGACCGACCCTGGAAAATCAAAGAAACACCTGTTTTTGGGGATTAAAGAGAACTGAAAATGACCCAAATCCGATCTCTTGACCTACAAAGTTCAAGCCCCCAAGGAGGATCCGACAACGATTTGAAATTTGTATTACTTTATACCAAAATTGCTAAAATTAGCAAGTTTCATGCGTAATCTAGTGATTTTTTAATTTGTTCGATTGAGTTTCAATCATTTTCAAACCTATGACTAACAAGAACTCGATTGATTTTGGATGACGACGGAGGGGAAATGAATGAGTGAATTCGAGTTTTAACAAGTAATGAGTCAAAATGCCAATTTCTATTGGCGGAAAATCATAGACATTTAGAAGAGCAGTTATCGAATTGATTAGGGGCTAGACTGATCCAAATTGAAAAACTCTTTTTGATTGGAGTATTCGAAGAGTCCTGCAATGTTTCTAAATACGCAACATCCTATCAGCTTCAAACTTGAAAAACCACTTGCACGCTCTATATAAATGGCATAAGAGATATTTGTCTTTAAATGTACCTAACAGAGGCACATGCGTCGAACTATGCGGCACTTTTTCACTAACAACCAGTGAAAGCACTGCCATTGTAAGGATAGCGGTTACTCCCAGGGTAAATCGCTCCTGAAACTAGAAATTAGCATAAAATAAAAATATACAGTACTTCTCGTTCTCCTGTAGTAGAGAATCTAGCGAACAACCCAACGACGGAAATGGCGCACATGACATACGAGGGAAATGTGAGGGTAACCATGTAGAATAGAGGACGTCTTTTTACGGAGACGTCATATCGAAGCTCGGAGACCTTAAGTTTAAGCTTTATGCTAATTTTAAACCAAATCTCACATTAATTCCCTCATGAATATACTCCCGCTCGCTGACATTCACATTCAGCAGGTGCCATTCTTCGTTATCTTCAATTTTTAAGTTATGGAAAAGTTGGTCCTCATCGCTTAAAGTTACCAGTGTAGTGCTCCAGACTGTGCTCTGTGTGGGCATGAAGTCGGATTTTATCTTTGCCATAGGCCCAGGATGCTACCTGAAAAGTAATATGACAATCCGACAAGAATATTACTATTATTTTAAAGAGGTTCAAAATATGAATAGAATCCTAACATCGCCAATTTGAATTAAAATATGTGCAATTTCCAGAACAATAGAATGGGTTCAGTAATTATATTAGAAAATTAGATTATCGTACCTCCAAGGCACATCGTTGATCATCTAAAGGAAAATGCTTAATGTTGATTTCACATGAGACTGTGTGCACAGCGGGATGACTCGCTTCTATAGTGCCGTTCGGATAAACCAGAACGGGCGCTCGGACAGAGGCAAGCAGGTCCTCGTGATTCAGCCTGGAACTCGCAACCCTTCAGCGAAAATGGGCTTAAGCCCTTTAAATCGTAGAAAATAAATCATTTAATCACTCACATATTAAAAATGATCACGTCTGGCACCCAGATCTTAAATGATATCCAATTTAAAACTATTTATTTTCTTTTTAATTATCTTTTGTAGTTTACAAGGAGTATAGACTGTATGTAAATTACGGATCTTGTCCAAAACTGATAAGTTGCCTAAATCGAATGCGCTGAACACATTACTCAAGTCAACAAACGTTAAAATTCACAAATAGTACCGCGATTTGGCTGCGAGTTTTCTTTTCATGCTGTAGAGAATAATGGTATTGCCAATGCTCGATTTTACAATGTAGGCTAATTTTTAATTTTGCTGATGCAGTGTGAAGTAAATAGCTGAAATTCGGGGCTATTCGGGAACTTTGGCGTGCTCTGACTTGATTTCGTGGTCAGTGTGTTCGATTTGGGTTATCTACCAATTTTGAGCATGCTCCGTGATCTACGCACTGCTTAAATTCTTTGTTAGTGGTGTTTATAAAGAATATAGTTGAGCTTTCCGAAAACATCTAAATGTAAACTAAAAATACCTTGTCCATGGGCAGCCAAGTCTTGGTAATGCCCCCAAACAAAGCGGGCTCCCATTGCAACGAAGGATCCGTCCACCGCTCGTCCACATAAATCAGCACTGTCATCGTTTGCTTGAGCTCGTCAATCCCAAGAATATGAACGAGCTCCAATTCGTAGTAGATGTTAATCAGTCCATCCGGAGCGGAATTCACATTATGTCTGCTCAGCAAATATTCAGTCAGTTTCTTCGAAGATCCTGCAACAAAATCAGGAATAAAGATTCCACAAGTTTGATAAATTCGCCCAGATTCTATTTTCTCAAGGCATGTGGACTTTCATAATAGGCTAAACAAATCGATTTCAATTTATCCTCTACTTCTTTTAATTCTAATCGAGGTGGGAGCATTTACGCAAACCATTTAAATTCGATTATATCCAGAGCCAAAATCAGGAAAATGGCTGGATCACATGGGTTTAAACATTGAATTTTCTGCAGAAATGCTCGTTTTTTTCGTAGAAAACATAGTAAGTTTTCTCATTTTTTCTCTAAGCTCTCTCAATCCACCCTTAAATGAGATTACCCAAATCCGAATGACCATTAAATTAGATGGGGAAAAGTCTAAATACCTGGGACAATAGTCGAGTTCAACTCATCGTCTTCGTTTGAATAATCCACGGTTTGTAGCTAAATGACAAATTATAAGACATTATCAGCTACAGTAATCCCTTTCAATTCTTACATTAACATGAGGAGCTTCTTCCTCTTGGTTAATCCATGAAGACTTCGCCAATGACAAGAGAAGTACATAGATGAATATTTGCAACGCACGATATAGTGATTGCATAATTAAATATGTAAATGGTGGACAATTAAGTAGCTAATTAGGTGTTAATTATCGGGAGGCTAAAAATCGATTTATGAAACGTCGTCGATCAGCACATTTTGTCGGGGAGTTTCTCTAGGATCCAATATTTTATCATGAAATTTATGGAGTGAAAGGCTGTACACTTCGGAATGGAAAACGGATAAAGGATAAAGGGATTGATTTAATGAGCTTCGGAAAGAGCGCAAGAAGAGGGGAAATGTGATTAGTGGAGGAGGGCCACGCCCCCAGAATAAACGGAAAAGCCGAACAAAGTGAGAGGGAGGAGATGAAATACGGTGGACTCGCAAAGATATCTGATATCCTATCGATAAAGACCCATGAAACCCCATCAATTTTTGACCCATCTTCACTTGTACGAAGAGCACAATCATATTTCATACTACGCAATTTGTGTCGAGTTATCCTATGATAGATGAAGTGAGTGGAATTTTGGGGAAATTTTGAGAATTTGCACAAATCATCCGGCAAACTATGTGTGTTAAACATCAGCTGATGCTGTTTCTTCGAATTCATTTCGCACAAACTGCAGAATCACGTTCATTTTAGACTCTCTAACAATAAGAGCACGACCTTACGTGCTATAAAATGTTACAACGAAGTGGAAGGCTATCGTTTGCAATGAAAAAGTGAGAATTAGATGAAACTGGGGAATGGAAAATCCGGAAGGACTCAAATAATGGGCTAACAATCATCAAAATCCAGGATATGAAAAGATTTTATTTATCCCTGAAAATGACAATGAGATATGCGAGAAATCTTTGGTCAAGTGAAATGATCATAAGTAATTTGCCCGTATTGAATACACGATTTGAAAGACTTAAATAATTGGATATCTACATGGAAGTTTCGACGAAAGGCGGGGGTTCGTTTGAAGTTTTCGAAGTGGATAAAGGCGCTGCGAGATCGACGAGAGATCGGCCGCTTCCTGAAAGTTTAAAATTTCAAATTCAGATCTTATTTTAGCCTAGAACTAAAGCATAAATATGCTACCCGGAGGATAAGAAGTTCCTGAAGTGGGTAAGGTTCGGGAGGGAAGGTGAAGTTGAGTTCGAAGTGGAGTGGGTGGAACGGGACGAGTGGGAAGTGGCTTGTTGTACCGATTTGATGGAGGAGGAGAATGGTGCACGGTAGAACAGTCACTGTATGAGGCTGACGCGTCAGTTGCAGTTGAGGTGCGTTCTGATAAAATTGATCAATGGCCAAATCTTATCATTTTATCACTAACCAGAAGAAGATGGAGGGCAGGTTGAGCATGAAGAAGCAGAAGAATCCCTCAGCGTTTTGCTTCGATCCGGGGAATCAAACGAATTCAATGTTCGGATTTCAGAATAGGCATCGGATTGACGGGATCTCAAAGGCATATATTTTTAATCATATTAAAATTTGAAAACCTCCACTTTTTCCCGTCCATATAGGATGTAGAAGTCGTGTAGGAGTCATCGACCTTTGTTCCTCGATACTTTCTTAAATATTTTATGTTGAGCAATGTGGGAAACTCGATTCTGAATACATTCTGCAAGTCGAGAAAATCAAGCCACACCTCCTTCAAAAATCGACTGTTCAAAGGAGCTATCCCAACTTTCGGTCGATTTTTGAAGGAGACGTGGCTTGGTTTTCTCGACTTGGAAAATGTATTCAGAATCGAGTTTCCCACATTTCTCAATATAATAATTGAATAAAATAAAAATAGTATACCCTTGAGGCAAACTTTCATATTTGGCATAGGTGTGATCAGTGGTTGAATACGATTCAGAACAACTCGTGTTCACAGTACCGGTAGGTGATCGAGTAGAGGATATTGGAGGGGCCCATCTTTAAGAAAAAAAGATCTTAAATAAAAAGATATCTAAGTACCGATTCTGCGAGTACGCCTCTCCATACGCATTAATCGTGGTGGTCGTTAGACTTGCATGCGTAGATTCATGAGAATTGCCCTTTCTTCGCTGATGCTCAGATGATTTCCTAAATTGTCAAATTCTTAAATTTACAGGGTGGCCACAAATTATGGAAACGCGTTACTTTTCGACAATGCCTTGACAAATGTACTATTAGGAAAATTAGGGAATTTTCATAGTTTTGAAATCTCCTCCATTTCATGCAGATTCCAAATATGTATTTGTTATTTCAATTGCTAGTTATTTTATCGTACAATTTCGCCACATTTGGAAACTTTTTTTATCACTTCTGAGACGGCTATACGTTTTCTTGTTTCTAATTGTAACCTGGCGCCTGGACATACATGTTTCAAGTTGAATGAAACTTTGATTGGAAATATTAGTTGGTATATGGGTTTTGAAGATACCAAAAATTTTATTCTGATATCAATGCATTATTGGTAAAAGATTTTGGATCGAAAATATTACGCGACTGCTGAAATTTAGAAATTTTACAAGCATACATAAATTGGAAGCAAGTGCTAGCGCTCATGTAAATTATTTCACGAGGCTTTTTTCGAGTTTTCATTAGGATATGTTCCGTAATATTATTTACAGACAAAAGCGATATATTCTGACTCATTCATTTCCCCCAATTCGAGTTGGATAATGTTTCCACAATTTATGAGCACCTTGCAATGAATTTAAATTATACCTCTGCAATTTAATACTAGCCCTGATAATATTCTTCCGTTCTATGACTTCCTCCTTTCTCTTTCGTGATTTTATGCACCAGAATAGGGCTAGAAGCGCGACAAGACCAACCACGACAGAGATTAGTACAACAGCAAGAATTATGCCCATTCGCCACATAATTGGCTCGACATATGGTTCGGTTCCTAAACGTAGAATTTTAAAAGCTGACTCAAAATGACCGGATAACCTTTCTCACAAACAAAAGGCAGTAGTGCGTTGCAATTTACAGATCCAGTCTTGCCCGTTTTCGCAGACAGCCAGCCACATTGAGTCGAAGGAATTTCCATAGATGCAATCCAGACATGAACATCATCAAGCATCTAAACTTTCGATGCCTTTTGCAGATTTTCAAAATCTACCGCAAAAGTATTGATCTTCTCCATGTCAGTGGCCAGACTTGTCGTGATCTGCTCGACTCTCCTAGCGATTTCTCCCTGTCTTGGGTCGTCAGCCCTCAAATACGGCACGAATGCGTCTAATTCCTGAAGATCAGCTTAAAGTAAAGGATAACAATGAAGTCTGACCTTGCAATAAGTCACAGCATGTCTATAAGTGGCAGCAGCACCCACGTAGATGAAACAGGACTTGAATTCCATGTGGCCAGTCTGGAACCAGCCCGCTGGACAGTCTCCTTCGATAATCGAAGTGTTCGACTCCAACACTGGTAAATAGTTGACTTGAATCAGATACGGGAAGTCTCCGTAGTCCCTGATTTTTCCTGCAGCCACCCCACTTGTGCCCGGATAGCCCCAGTAATTCAGCACTGCGTCGATCTGGGCTGTTTCGTATCTAAAGTAGTGAATTCTTGACGAAGGTCATCCTTTTCCCCACTCATTCCGTCGAGTCGTGGCCAACTCGTAGTCATTTGCAGGATCATTGAACGAATTGCCCCTGTAGAGTTGCTGAGCATTCCCAGCGAGGATAGTTGATCTGTATCTGGCAGTGTCGTTGTCAACGTGCGTCCACCAGTCGAAGGATACTCCTTCTTGGGCGATTTGGCCTGAAATTCAATTTTTCAACTCAACAATATTTCAAGATTTTTAATATAGTGCCTGGAGTAATCTGTCTCTTCCTTCTAGGCCGATTATCGAATTCGTTCGTTCGCTCTGGTTGAAATCCAAATTTCTCCAGGTACTGGTGTCCATGTCCAAGAGCTAGGTTATTGTCGAAATAGTTGTAGTTGAAAGTATGCGTAGTCGATGCGATTCTCGAAGCTCCAGCCATATCGACTGTATGTAATCCGGTATTGTTGAAGATCACGTTCCTGGTCATATTCAGCGAGAACTGCCTTGCAATGATAGTGTCATGGAATAAGGCATAATTCAGGGAGACAATGTTGTTGATCAAATTCGCCGCCTGAAGACCGTTTCCAATTAGGGCTATGATAGACGAATTTGAATTGTGGGAGAATAGGGAGTCTTTGACTAGAGCCGTCAATCTGGCTACAGGAGATGAACTATGTGCCGAGACTAGTAGGCCTCCGATGTTATGAGCTAGCGAATTCCCCCGGAACATCAGTGACATCGTATTGTGAAGCGACAGTTTGACGGCGTGGGAAGTCGTGGTGATGTTGCCGAACAGATTCAGTCCATTGTAGCTGATGGAGCAATCCTCGATTAGAAGAACCGGACTGGTCTCTCCCACATTCTGGTAGTCAATTCCTCCCCGATCGTTGCTATCAATCCTCGAGTTTCGAATGATGACCTCTTCCACCGGGAATGAGTCGGTGTTTCCTGAAATCAAATTCATAATTGTGTTTAAAACTAAAGTTCAAAATATAAATATATTAGTTGATGTTTAAATAATAATTAAATATGGTGCCTGGGAGTGCTGAGACTTCGGCGATGAATCCGTAAGTTCCATCTGCAGCCGTAGCCCTCATATGCAGCGCCAAAATATCCCCAGACACCGAGCGCGTCCAAGAAGAAGGCCTATCCACGCGGAATTCAGCAAGTAACGTAGAGGGCAAGAATGAGATCGAATTATAGATCCTCAGCGCGTCAGATCGGCCCAAATCCACAGGCTGGTAGTAGAGATTGGCTTGGAGGAATCGAAATGCGACTTTCCTTCCTGGCGCTGAGAAAATCTTCACGCAATCTATTGGGCGGCTGTCGTATTTATAGTAGAGCAAAATTCGATTCCGAATTTGAATTAGCTTCTCCGAACTGCACATGTCCAGCATTCCCTGTAATTTGAATTGAAGAAAGGTACTTTAAGCTCCGATTTAGCAGTTTAAGATTACTATACCTGTGAATAATATGGAATCTGCAACGGCCTTATCGGGGATTGAGCGTCTTGATTCGGGGCTTGTAGGTTAACGGTGACAACTCGGACTCCAACCCCGTTATTATCCGTAGCGTTGACCTGATTCAGGACGACGGTTTGTCTAGGCGCGATGATTTGAATGCCGTGCATGGAGGAGTTGGTGACGTTGACGTGATCCAAAATGGGATGGCGTTGGAAGATGTGCAGAGCAGCCATCGATACGGATTCGTTATGGGCTAATCCGCCCCCGACAATTTCCACGTTTCTCAAGACTGATTGTTCTGAGAGATTTATTTGAATTCAAATTATTATCCTTTTCTTAGATATACCTATCAAATTCACGTCCTGCAACTCCAAATGTTCCCTAGCGAATGTGATCCCTCCCCAGTTTCCAATGTAAATGCTGAAAATTTTTCTATTTTATATAAAAAAAGACGGTCAAAATTTCTTACTCTTCAACAGATTTATTCCTTCCGCAAAAAATATAGTTGAAATGCTCGTTATCCATGCATTGCCATTGTGAAGTGTTGCCTGTCAGTCTCAGGGGACATCTAATATGCTTTAACTGATTGTTTTTATTTTTCCCAAATCTACCTATCCAATTTCTCTTCATCGCCCCTACATTCTCTGGGCTCCATGTAAGTCTTCAGAATCCTCAGTTTAGGGTTGTAATCCCATCTTTGCGTCACCCAATGATATGCATTCAGCGTTGGGAAGCCTAATTCACGACAGACAACCTATAAAAAATAGATAAGATGTATTTAAACTGGAATATACCTGAGCATTTCTAATCGTAAACTGTCGATCGCAAGATGGAACTATTTCCCCGCTCGTTGAATTGTAAATCTGCAGCCATCCAGCCCTGCCTTCCTGGGTCTGATTCGCCAGAGAAACTGGGAATCGCTGGAAATACGGATCGTACCGATACATCACAGGCATTTCCTGGTAGACATGGTCTGGTCTGGCCCTGGAAAAAACAATGTTCAAGTTTTTGAAGTCAACTCACCTATTAGCAGCCCTTTTGTGGACGATCTTAGCTCCGTTTCCAACCTTAAACTCTTCGACGTCTCGTTTGTATCGTGTGCCAATTTTATTCCGGATTTCGTCGTATTCAGTTATGTTAATAGGTTTAAACCGAATCGGCTGCCAGTAGGTTCCATCCGCTATCAGCTCACCCAGAACGAGAATCCTCACATTCGGCCAGACGTGCACTTCCACGCCCTTCTCAATGTACAACGTTGCTCCAGGCATAATTGTCACGTCCCTAATGATACGGTACGGACGATAGGGCTTAATTAATTGGACGATTATAAACAATAAATTAGTTTGTTACCCTGTAGTAGTAGGGGAACTCGTACCATCGCTCAGTAATCAAAGTCATGTTTTTCGACTGATACATTCGACCCTTCAAATCGAATACGGTAGGCTCATCATAGGTGGCGTTTTTCATTTGACCCATCTTTAGAAATATTGGATTAATTAAATTTAGCTACGCTAAGTACCGGATAAAGTAGCCACCAGAAATTGATGAAATGTTCGTTGGAAGTGAAGAATGGGTTGTAATTAGCGGGAGTATAGATATTCCAATCGTCAATGTCGAAGATCCTCTGCGCAATTTCACCGTCCGTGGCTGTGCCCCACCAATTGTACGTCACATTCAACGAATCGTATACCGTAATCGGCTAAAATTATGATTTAAAGGAAAAATAATAGGAATAATTGTCATACTTTGCACCCTGCGACCAATTCAAAGTCCATCAACGTATTCTTAAGCCGGTTGAAATGAACGTCGATTTTCTGCAATTATTTTAATTAGAGTTTTTTATCGGAGATTATTTTAGCCTTTAATTAAAGCTAAATGATTTAAAATATCTTCACCTGAGAACCGAAGATCCCTATGGCATAGGATCGAGGATACATGTCCACGTAGTCTTCCTTAGGCTTGATGAAATGATTGAACTCGATATAATTCCACTGAATGAAGGCAGGAACTATGACGTGACGAAGTGCATGAGAAAATGTATTCACTTTGAATAGCCAGTGACCCTGAAGGTAAATTGATTCTTTCAATCAACTATTTAAAACTTACCCAATTTGTGAAGAACCTATTCCTTTCGACAGTCAGATTTTTTTCCATCCCAGAAACTTCGAACAATCCAAAATTGAGCGGAGCGAAGTTATCAGTGATGTTGTTCGAAGATATATTCACAATCGCATAGAAACCCTCCAAAAGAAATCGAAACTCCGTATTATTGTGAATGCGATTTTCGGTCATCTAAGAATAAATATAAACCCTTAAAAAGTAATGAAGTACCTTGAACTCGTGTTCTTCTTTCGCGATTAAATTGTACGTATCAGGCATTCGAATGACCATCGTGCTTCCAGAGTTGTTCGCTATTGTGTTCGACCAAAACCACCATCGAAATACATTGGCTGAGGCGAATAGGTCTCTCTGAATAATTCAAGAAATTTTAAATTCCAAATCATATACGACTTATTATATTGTACCTGAGTATCAATCACAGCCCCCGTATTATGATGAATCGAGCAGTTGTCGATGTGATAGAAGATTTGAGCTATCGGCGTACCAGGAGCCACTTCATGTTGAGGGGAGTCCATCCACAATACTGCCTGTGTGTTACCAGTGAAGTTCGACTGAAGTTACCATTTTAATTGGTATAAATTCAAGCAATACGGTACCCTTTGGAACCATAGTTTTTCATTGTCCCATCGATTCGTGATGGTTCCATCGTCATAGGTCAAATTGTTGTGATGCATCGTGGAAATGCCGTATTGATTGTCGGAGATGACGGAATGCAGGACGTGAATAAATCTATCGAGATATTCCTGAAATTGCATTCACCTAACTGGTTTAAATTTAGAATTTCATGGATACTAAAATTATGTCTAAAATATTCAATTATTCATAAATACGGCACCTGAGTATCGAGAAACAGCACGAGCACGACTAATTTCGGCACCCCATAAGATCGAGTGTATCTCATTCTGACGCGATTTTTCGACGAAACAAACGGGAAGTAGATTTGATCCTTTCGAGCCGAGAAGGACTTCGTGCCGCCGACGTCGAAAAACACTGCATCCTCATCGGAAATATTCGAAACTGGGCGGGCGATCTTAAAAATAAAAAAATACTTGAAAATTTTTAAGTTAATACCTGAATCGCCATTTTTGCTTCAATTCCATATTCATATCCATTAGCCTCCAATTCCAACTCATAAACGCAAGGCTCGTGCAGAATTAGGGGACAGTCTGGGGTTTCTTTCGCGACTAAGAACTTCCTTTGATTCAAATGCGACTCAAGTACCTGAAATTACGATGAGGGTAGACACTTTTACAATATCTTTACCTGAAGACTCTTCACAGCATGGTTAGGAATGTCGAATATGTTGTTCGCTTCGAGCTCGGGCTGCTCGGTAATGTCCAACCACGAGACGATGTCATTCTGCAGAGTCGCCCCCACAGCCGGATTGTACCGCAGTCCCGCCTCCCCGTTCCAACTCAGAGTCACATTTTCGATGGTGATTCCCGCTGAGCGAATATGAATCCCATTTCTTCTATTCCCATAGCTTCTACTCGTTCTAAAAGTGGTTATTTTAACTATTTTATTTTTATCGAATTATTAGAAAGTCAATATATCCTAGGTAGATGCTGATCGAAATTAAATTTGTCGGAATTTCCTAAATATTTCTTATGTGATTTGTTACCTAAGCGTAGGCTTCTTGATCAGATCATTGTAGACGATATCGATTCCATCCCAGAAATTATTCCTAACGACCAAATTGTGGAATGTATGATAATTCCAGTCGATTTGCAGTGCCGGTGAAAAAGAAGGAGTTCGGAAATCGAACAGACCGGCTTTTTCGATCAGCCAGTTGTCCATCGTGGATTGGCCTGTGACCGTCGGAGGATTTGCCAGCAGAGAATATCGCACCCCGGCCCAGCGGGGTTCGAGGCAGCGAAGTCCTGAAAATTTAAATTAAATTCAAATTTTAGTCTCAACTTGAGTTCCCATTTAAACCTCGGCATTTAACATTAAGTTCCAAACGTTTAACCTTAACTCACCCACAACTTCGGTGACCCTACATCCTGCGCCAACATTGTGTTTCAAACCATCATGCCTACAGCGAGTTATGTCGACCTAAATTTCAAATTTCCCACTGCTTAACTAGGAAGTCCGACCTCGTTCTCTTCACATCGGATGTTATCCATTAGCATAGGTAGTTCTCCTTTCGAAGGGAAAATTCTCCAGTTCTCGAAATACTGAGGGTCGATGATAAGGCCCATCTGGTTGCAGGCTAGTCTGGCATGATAAGCTGTCCAAGAGCGATTGCACACAGTCCCCCACTGACCATCGACAAATACCTGAGTGACTCATTTCAAATCATGAAGACCAGCTCTTCTTTTTACCTCAAGTCTTCCTTCCGTCACTCTGTCATTCCCGTCTTCATCGACCAATCGGGCATTTCCAACAGGAGGCAGTGAAAATGGAGATGAGGTGAAAGTTACAGTATCCTCGGAGTTATCGTGTTCATTTCTCAGTAATTCGCCCTGAAAATAGAAACTCTAATTTTTCTATAAATTGCTTAAATTACCTGCACAAGCATTCCGATCCCATCATCGAATTGCAGCGTAGATCCGGCGGCGATCGTTAATTTAGCTCCAGGAACGACGTGAATGTCGTCGGTCACAGTATAAGTCCCCTTCGCCAAATCGTGATTTTCATAGATGTTCCCACCGAGTGTAAAAGGCTGGGAATCGTTCCGGAACTGGCGGAAATGCTCATTCAACGGTGTGATGTGAGGCACTCTCTGGTTGCACACTGCCATATAGGGGTCGACTTTGATATTAGCCAAGGAATATCGATTGAACTGAACCAAAACTCTAGATTTTCAGGAACTTCCAAGGATGTACCTGATCAAAAATCCGATTCAGAAAGCGTGGAGCCTCAGCGTGA